>CM077468.1:55198342-55798342 GCA_039654755.1 Calcarius lapponicus | reverse complement strand
GTAAACATATGCTGGATAACATTTAATGACAGATGTGAACACCTCTTTCAGGAGGGGTGTTGGGTCACAGATGGGTCCTTCTCTTTCACCACAAAGCATTTCACAGCATTGTGTGCATTGGCCCCTCCAGTACTTTTCCAGAATATCAGTGAATGCTCCATCCTGCCCCAGGCTGGTTGCAAGTGTGTCACCCCTGTGGCAGCCTGATGGCTCCCAGGGGCAGGTGCTGCCAGCCTCTAATGACTCTGCCTAAGCAGACAAATCTCTTCAGCAAGTGCAGCCACCTCATCCTGGGGCTGGACTCTCTTTACAGCTCCCAGGCTGCAGAGGCTCCTGCCCTCAGCTCTGCTGCAGCCAAAATCAAGGGCTTTGCGGATCTGTGGCTGAACCAGGGCCTGAGTATTCCAGCAAAAAATAAGGCACTGAACAAAAGAGAGAAATCCCCCAGGAAAATGAAACTGTAATCCCCACAGCTTGGCAAAGGGATTTGGAGGCTGGCACAGTTCCCATAAAAACTTAACCCGTTATTTTGGGGTAAAATGGGTTTTTGCTCGCTGGTTCCCCATTCCCAAAGTGAAGTGGTTCAAGTGACCCAGGGTCAGATCCCGATCACAGGCAGGGAGCACGCTGCCCACAGATGCACTGGCTTTTCCTTTGTTTTACATGACCACCCAGGAGGAATGGAAAAGCATCATTTTAGGTGGGACACAAGCCTGAATTTTTATGGTGCAGCTGAGCTGCTACTGCCTGGATCGGGATCTCATACAAGGAAGATACATCTCCCTTTTTTCTCTGCCCACTCCAGAGTGGGACAAACCCTCCCTCCCTTGGCAGTCCAGGCTTCCAGCACCTTGCTAGCTGCATGAAGCCCTCTCAACCCTAACAAACACCTGCCCTCAGTGCCACCATCACCTCTCTCCCTACCCTGCCTCCAGCAATGAACTCCCCTCCCAGGTCTGCCAGTCTTGATATGCCTCCAGCCTCCCACACCCAAGTGCCATCAGGCATCACAACCTCCTCCCATCAACTGCACATTAACAGAACACAATGGGACAAGGAAGAGCCAAAACAACAACTGTAGGCTTGGAAATACAGGATGTGCATCCTTCCTCCCACAGCTGCTGTCCCAGCACTACCTGTCAAAAAGCAGCACCTTCCCAAGGCTAGATCCATTCCCTTCTGTAAGACACTTACTTCCTTTGTAACACCTAATGAATTACTCTTGGCAATTCCCAACACCCAGGGACTAACTTAGGTGCTTGTTCACACCCTCCAGATAATTGCAGCAAAGCAGCACAGGTAGGGCATCTCCCCATCCCAACTACAGCTTCCCACTTCCACCCTACACTGCCATGAGGAAGGAAGTCCAGACACAAAAACCAGCAGACTCCTCATGGCTTCTTCTGGGAGCTCCCAGTGCTGGAAATACACGAGCAATGGAGGGATACAATTTCTGCATTGTAGTGAATCCACCTAGAAGGACCGGGAGAAAGATCATCTACCAAGTTCTCACCATCTGCTTCTTCCCAGCATAACGCTGTAGACAACCACACCTATTCACACTTGTTTATGTATGCGCTTACTAAACTACACAGGACAGACATGGTATTATCAAGTATGGCCCAGGGAAGGCAGGATACATCAGGTCAATGAAACCTTAATTTGACCAGATGTCACACACAGGCAGGGATCATCTTTGCACTCTATTATTTGTGGAGCACGCCGTGCACCCTGCATACCAGACACAGAACAGATCCTGCGGGGAAAAATACCCGGGAACGACACAATAACAGATTGCATCTTCATGCCTATGTACACAGGGGCAGAGGCAGATTACACAGGCAGCCTTCACACTAGTGTGTTGTAACTGCTCTGCAGTTATAAACACTTGACTTAGCAGCCATAAGAATGCTCCTTCAGTGCCTAGAATGCTTGTGATTCCCTGTGCTTTTAACAAAGCAAGCTAAAAAGATGGAAACGCTGTATTGTTACCTTTGTGTGATTCACCACAATGAACTTGTGTGTCCAGCTCATAAGGCCCTACTACTTGAACTGACTAATTGGTATCATAAGCAGCACTGGTCCCATCTGGACCAGTGACAGATGCTTGACTAGGAGCTTTCACAGCTCTCTTCTGACACCAGAATAATAAATAGCAAGTCTTGACCCATCTCAGGCCAAAGGGCAATGCTGCTCAGCAGCCACATCCTGTAATGCCCGTTTTGCCCACACTGAGTGGCTTCTGCCCTATGTGCACCACCCTCTCCACTTTTCCAGGTCCTGCTGCTCCTCCTCTCACTCTGCACAAACAGAATCCTCACTTGTACTTGCTGTACTTCCTCACTTGGCCAAATCTTCATCACTTGGTGTGGGTCTATAGAGTAGAAATCCAACCACTACAGGCAAAGGTCTGACCTGTGGCTTCCTGAAACACAGGTGAAGAGGCTGAACAAGCATTCTGGAAGTATCATTGCACACTTGGCTTGTTGCCCTTTCCTCGACAGCTGCTTTGACCACTGAGTCAGGATGCCAGGTTAGGTGTACCCTGATCTAATCCAGCACAGCTGCTGTAACATCTACACCCCAGCCCTGTGGATGCCTGCAGCCAGTTCTTTTTTGCCCAACCTGTGACACTTCTCCACTTCATCCCCTTGCCAACCTCACTCCCAGATGAAATTACTTAAGGGAATACTATCTAATAAGTCCCTGCTGACCACACTCAAACTCCAGATTTTATTCAAAGGTTTGGAACTTAGTCAAAGCTGCTCGGTGTGGGCAAAGAAACAACAAACCCACCACCTCCAACCTAGTCATTCACTCTTGAAAATCTTCACTGACCCAGCTCTACTACAATCCCAGAACTTCAAAGAACAGGCTAAATATACTTTTAAATAATTGACCTGAAGAAAACAACATTTTTCTCAGAGTTGCTCACAGCAAAGACCAAAGAAGGGAGATAAATTATTGCATCCAGAACACACTGCATAAAACAGATGCCTGGAAAATAAACTCTCGTCCCAAACAGCTACAAAGTTTAGCAGAGTTATAAGCAATTGCAAACAGTGTCTCCTGATAGGAAATGTCAGGCTGTCTCAAAAGGCATACAGGATAAAGGCATAAAACAGAAAGCATCATGCTGCCTGCACCTATTCCTGCTATAACTCACACTCATGTACAAATTCACATGCCCAGAGCATCACTCTAAAGGGAGGGAAATAATCAAGGGAGCACTGGTTAAACATTTCTATTTCCCAAATTTTCCAGTAAACATCACTCTCAAACAAAAACAGGGAAATCATGATACTGCCTTCCATTCTGTAAATATTTACATTTAGCAAAAATGCAAAAAAATGTTTTGTTTAGGAGCAGCGGGGAATGTTTTAATGGTTAAGTGAAATTTTTGAGTTTGCAAAATGTTTGTCCCCTGAGTACCTGTCACATTAAGCAAGTTATCAAAGCTGATAAAAATGGCAGCTGCATTTCCCAAAAGAAGGATGTTGGGGAGGGGAAAAATTAATTTTCTTCAGGATGGTCCCAAAATTCTTTTATTTTTTATTTTTAAAAAAGTAGATCTTTTCAGACCATTACTTCCTACCACCCCCGAGTTTCACATTGAAAAGCCACAGCAGTGCAAGTTAGTGAAGGTCCAGATTTCCACACTCCTGCAGTTTGTTCACTGTTACCTGAAGGAAGCAGCAAGGCTGTTGAAGAAATAAAGCATTTTTCTTAGAAAAAGGGCAGAATTGAGCTCTCGGCTCTGGTAGCAGCACTGCATGCCAAGCTACAGCTCCACTTCATGGCATTTTCACCCATGCATTAACACTCAAACCCAATGTAAATCTCGCATTTACTTGTACTAGAAGCTTTAGAGAGCTGCAAAAACATTTAAAATATTTCTAATCCTCTTAGTAGGTATAGAAGATATCAAGGTAGATTATGTTTCCCCACTATCAGACCTACTTTAAGATTAAAGACTTTGGGTTTCTTCACCTCTTTGTTAATCAGAAAGCAAATCCACTACTTGTATTATGAAATAAGAAAACCAGACAAAACTAAAGCTTAATTGCTTGGTGACAAATCCTTCCTTTTTTGCTGTTTAGAGATCTGATACCTTGAGACAGTACATTCCAAGAAAATATCAATATACAGGACACTCTTAAAACAGTAAAATGAGAAAGGCAAGACTGCAGGTCTCCAGGACAAGAATTATCTCTGTGTTGTATGTTTGAGCACCATGTTACACGTGGTCTCAACAGGGAACCACAAACCATATCACTATGAAATCAATAAGCAGTAACAGCTTTAGAGATGAAAAAACACTGATCAGGTCACCCAGTCACTGCCAGCCTGTTCCCAGCTGTGCACTTTAAAGGATTAAATGCCAGTATTTTGAAATATATATGGAAAATAACCATGCAGTGAATATACAGTTTCAGGGTCAGTACCACAGAAATACTACAAGGTGCAAACAACTGCCACAAGAGCTGTGTCCATCTGCTCTGATAACTGCCCTGCTTCTTAAGCTTCCCCCAAGACAAATGATTGTGCCAGTCTGCACAACGATTTTGTGACATGGACAGTCACAGTAGGGAAAAAGTCTATTTTTAGATCTCATCCTCCATCTGCTCACATATAATTCTGCTTGGATATGAAGTCTCCCTGCTCAGTTTCTCTTCTGTACTCAGTCTTACTACAAACATCTCATTTGGAGCCCCAGGTAGCTCTGGAAAACATCTTCATAAGCAAATGGCCAGGAAAAGAATGTGCTGTGCTGTTCAAAACAAAACCTTACATGTGAGCCTAGAAAAAGCTTTATTACTGGAGATAGCAGACCAGTATGTTTATAAAGGGTCACATGTAGCTCACCCCATGAACACAAGCTGCTGGCTTTTATAGGCAATCCAGAGCCTTCACTCTGGTGAAATAATGAAAACCTCTTTTAATACCACCCACCACCTATGAGCCCCCAGATAGAACCATTTCACAGATATTCCTGGCTCCTCCAAGAATCTCAATTCATTTACCTTGTAGAAAAGTGCATGGCAAATGAAGAGCCTCACAAGGTTGGGTACTCCACAAGCAACACTAACGAGCCAGCTCAGGCTTGCAAAGAAACATGAAATACTCTGGTTGGTATGGAGTGGCTCACAATCCATGACATCCAGTTAACCCCATAAGCAACCAGAGAAACAAGCTGTGCATTTTAAGCATAACAGGTATTTGGGTGCATTTATTTTAGAGTGCACAGCTTAAGACATGACTGTCAGAGTACTGGAAGCTGACAGTAAGAAAAATGCACAACAACCCTCAAGTTTCTTCATAAGATATTAAGATGGGCAGCCACAAACAAAGACCATTTCTGGAAACCAGGGCCACTGTGTGTTTTCTCCCTCCAAGTCATGAGAGAAGATGCAAATCAGGTTCCTGAGCAGCCAAATGCAGACGTACAGCAAATATCAGGACATTTTTAATGTCTCACCTTTACATGCCTCAGCAGCCAGACATGTAGAAACATGAAATAAGAGATAGTGTGATTCATGGGAGAACCCAAACAAACGATCTGCTGTGGAACGGGAGCTCCCAACTCTACCACTGCAGCCCAGCTGTGCCACTCACTGCCAGCATGCAGAGCAGGACAAACCCTGCAAGCTCTCCTCTTGTGGACACTGACATTTTATTACAGCTAGACAGCACACTGCCCTTCAACTACACCTTGTACAAGAACTTCTACCTCTCTAAACAGGCCTCCTACTGACATATCACACAAAATCCCTGCAGCAACTACAAACACAGCCTCCTACATCAGCACAGCACTTAGGACCTACCTATGATCAGGTCAGCAGTGGAAATTATGAGGAGGGAGTCTCCATTGTGCAGGCGGCTTCCTAATTTTGCCACCAACATTTGCCACATTCACAAAGGGGCAAAAGGGGGACAGGCAGGTGCAAGAGAACATTTTTGTGCACTTAGGTACTCATGGCATGGGTTTAGCAGAATCACTAATTTAATTCTGAGCTTCTACAAATTCCTGAGCTAAACTGCTCCTATCAAAAGCTCTTTGCAAGATTCCAGCCCCATTCGTCTGGAGTGACATCTACTACATTATGCTGTCAAACATCAGACCACAGTCAACACTTCAGACATGCTGGATTAGGTCCAGCAGAGACACATGCTGGTATGGAAAGTACTAACAGAAGCTGAAAGTTTGCCCAAGTAACACAATTACTTTGGGAAGAGGTCACCAGCCTACTCAGCCTAACAAAACAGATTTTGTCTGGTAAACATCAGTGTTTTCTACCATCATAAAAACACCTGAGAAATACCAATATAAATAATTTAATCAAACTTAAAGGGAAAAACAGGTAAACAAAAAACCCTGCCTGCATTCAAATCACATGTAAACAGCACATGTGTTAAAAGCTAAAAAAAATCAGCAGCATAATCACAGATCAGGACAGAATGGAATGTCTTTGTTTACTGCTTCTAGTAGCATCAAGACAGTTAATCCATTTGATTAATCTCCCACCACTACAGATCCTATCCATCTGATGACATGGCAATTTGAAAACCTCACTCGTGCTGTCACAAACATGAAGTCTTCAGGGGAAACACAGACTCAGGATTAAAAGAGGAAGTTCCCTTTAAAAGGTGTCACTTGAAAGCATCAAACATCTCTACAGATCCCCAGCATTACATACACACCTACTGCATCTTCAGAAGAAATAATTACAAAAAAAAAAAAAAAGCCATGTTACCTGGAGCATCAGTTCACAGTCATCTCTCCCAACAAATATCATCTCCCGAGGGAGCCGGTGGCGAATGCCAGTGCTGCTCACCAAGAACCACGAAGTCACGCTCATTTTGGCGCTTGGCACTTAACCTTTATACATCCTAAACACAAAAAAACCCACAAGACACAGTTAGCTATTAATGAAGTGTGCAAGTACAAGAGCGCGTAGCCGCCATTCCCAAATTTCCCTCTACCATGGGACCCAACGTTGCCTCATGCACTTGTGTTCCTATCTCAAATCTCTGGTGACAACAAGCAGTTGTGAGGTGTCTGCCAGGACCTGCTGCCCATGTGTAGGAGCTCTGCAGCCCTGGAAATATCCCCATGGCAAAGTAAGACTAAGGAGCTGCAGAAAGGACTGTTTAAAAAACTGAAGCATCCAGCTGAATCCAATGAATGAAATTATGAAATATGGTGGAGGGGGAAAAAGAGAAAACAACAAAGATCTCCTTTCCAGAATATTTCCAGAACACCTTCCAGAACCACTACCACAGTGCTACACGGCTTGAGCCTCCCCCATCACCAGAGACGAGGACCAACACACCAGCGAGGTGACATAACGTGGCTCCTCTAACCTTTCACAGCGCATTCCCAGGAGCGCTTACACCAGCGCTAGGAGGGAGGAGACCAACCTCCCCATTGCTCATCCCACTTCCACACTGATGTAAGTTGGGAGCCCACAAATCCTTCCTCCCCCGCTGCACGGCCGGTCCAAACACCGAACCGCTCTGCGACCCCGGCTCAGGAATCAGCCCAGGCTGCGACTGATTCCCAGCGGGGCTCGGTGCCCGGCGGGCCGAGGGGCGGCAGCGGCGACCGGCGTGCGGCACTCACCGGGCGCTCTCCCGGCCACACCTGTTTGTTGTCGCTGCTCCTGCGGCCTCTCCGCCTGCCTCTCCCACAACATCCCATTTTCCCTGCCTGGCTGAAGGAAGGAGGATCCACGGCACACGCCAGGCTCTCGCCTTCCCCTCACCCACCTCCCGGGCTCCCAGCTGCATTCCTAAGCGCACCGGGGGAAGATCTCCATTTTCCCCGGGCTGCGCGGCGCTGCCCGGCCCGACCGCCGCCTCAGCGGCCGCGGGCGCTCAGGTGGGGATGAGAGCCCTCCGCGGGGGCCGGGCACAGCCCGCACGGCCCCCGCCGCCTCCCCGCCGCTCCGGGAGCCGCCGCTCCGCGCTGCCGCGCCCGTGTCACGACATGCGAGCGGCCCCACGCACCGCGGCCCCGACAAAGCGCCCGGGAAGCGGAGCCGGGAGCCGCCGGCACAGCCCTTTGTGTGCCGGCCCCGCGGCCCCCCGGCCCTGCCCGCCCGTCCGTCCTACCTGCTGCGGCCCTCGGCGCGGTGGCAGCCGGGCACCGCGCCCCGCCAGCCGGCTCTGCCTGCCCCGCGGGCCGCTCCCGGCGCCCGCCCCGCTCCGCCCCCGCGCCGCAGGTTCCCGACGTCAGGAGGCGGCTCCAGCCCTGCCGGGCCCGGCCGGGGGAGGCGGCGGTGCCGCGGCGGGTCCCGCACCCGGCTCGCCGGGCACCTGCGCGGAAGGTGCTGGCCTGGCTTGGGGTCGTGTCGTCGCTGCGGGGACACAACCGTGCCATGGGTTGGGTTGGAAGGGGCCGTGGAGGTCATCTACCTGAAAGGTCATCTACCTTAAAGGTCATTACCCTACCCACCGTGGGCGGGGATGCCAGCCACCAGACCAGGCTGCTCAAAGGAGTATCCAGCCTAGCTGTGGGCATCCACAGCTTCTCCAGCAAGCCTGTGGCAGTGCCGTGCCCTGCTTCAGCATCCCTCACTTCAGGCTCTCAGAGGGGCTCAGCGCATGCCAGCAGAGCCTCTGGCACCTCGCTGACCAGGGCAGCCATCCTTGACCTGGGAAGGTCCAACATGCAGGCTTTATGCCATGGCACTGGAGATGCTGCCTCTGCGAGACACCGGTACCAGACACCGGCACCAGCCCCGGGGAGGTCCAGCACCAGCCTCTTCTCCCACACAAGTCTCAGCACCAGCTGCTTCTCCAGCCCAAATCCCAGCACAGCCTCTCCAGTCACGCAAGTGTGCCTCAGCGCCAGTCTCTCTCACTCTGCAGCAGGCTGCAGGTTGGCATCCATCTCCACATACCCTCCTTGGCCTCTTGCAGGGCAGCACCTAAAGGCAGTTGGCAGGACTGAGTTAATCTTGAGCATCTAACCGTGGAATAAGAGCTGGAAATGGGTGCTGTGAAAGGACATGCTGTTTTATGAGTTCTTTTCAGTTGTAGGTAACTAGAAAATTATGAAGAACAGTAAGTGCAGCGAGTGATGACAGCTTTTTCTCCCTTTGAGGGGAGCATTGAATATCATGGCAAAGCTTTCTCAAGAGAGCCCCAGCTCCTGCAGATGTCAGTGGAGCTGCAAGAGCAGCAGCTGAACACTGGTTCTCTGGCTCCAGCTGACACAGGCTGCTAAAGGAAGACTACAGGAGGACCCCAGGTTCATAATGTTGTTTTCTCAGGCTCATATTCCAGCTGGAAAGACAGCTTTGCTTTTATACACTGTACAGTTGGGTTGAGTTTCTCAGTCACCTGCAAGAACTTTTCTTGGTCTATTCAGTGTTGTGTACATTGGAATTTTGGCTCAGGATGTAATCTTAATAAAGTCTGATGGCATGGAAACCACAGGTCTGGCACACCACTTGCAGGGGATGGCCCTTTAGCCACATCACTTTGTGGGCTTACTCCTGATTTATACTTTTGCTGCAAGGCTGAGGAGCCAGGAAGGGCAAAGTGAACTGCAGCAGGACTGTAAGGAGGGAAGGAAAACAGCATTTCTTCCTTTTCCTCCTCTTTCTGAAGAGGACTTTGTTATTATTTAATTAATGGTATTATTGCCTTCTTTAAATCAACATTTGACTTCTTGGCAGATACGTCATGCCCCAGAGTGATTTCAGGGTATCATTATCTTCAAAGTCTTGGAAGCTGGCTGAGCTGCAGCATCTGTGTTTTACTGAAGTGCTCTTGGTCTCTGCTTGGAGCAGAGCACCACACCCTTGCAGCATGCCATGTCCCTCAGACACCAGGCAGGAGGATGGAGGGAGCAGCTGCCGCTTCCAGGGCACTTTGAAGGCTTTTATACCGACTGCTGCCATGAAGTAATAGAAATCCTTTGTAAATAAAAATGGATTTCTGCCCTATTTTGCCAGGTTATCCTGTCATTGAATGATGTTTTATTATTGATTTAACTGACCTATGGTTTTGGTTTTTATATATGTTATTCACTTGTTTCTGAACTACGTCTCTTTACTGGAGAGGCTGCTCTATGAACTGATCTGTAGAGCATCTCTAAACTCCTCGAAGGAAGTAGGATAATTTACTTCTTTATACAAGCCTGCCATCTAGGCAAATCTTTGTTATAAGTTGCTATAAAAAGATTAGTGTTTGCTTCAGTCTCTCTTTAAGCCCAGTTTTACCATGCATTTATCCATGTGTATTTATTTGAGCAGTCAGTCAGTACTTCACTGTTTACAGGGAAGGAAAAAAGTCCCTGTTCCCACCACATGTATTCTGACCTGGCTGAAGATGAAGTTTGGGCCAATACCCTGGGCCTGGCTGCATGCTGCATTGCAGCCTCTTTATTTTACTCCAGTGATCTAAAAGGAATAAAAAAGATAATAAGTGGTGTCTTTCCTTGTCCTCTCTCCTCACCCCTCCAAAAAGAGTGTGTGGGCAGCATATCCTGGTGCTACACTGTCATCTTTAAATCACACTCAGAGCATGTGTCCATGGGGAAAACAAGCTGTTGCACTGCTGTACTTTGAGTTTTACATTTTTTTTCATATTGAAACAAGCCCTTTTGGCAGGCAGTGTGGCCCTTGGGCTGCTCAACCCCCCAGGCTAGCCAAACACACAACTGTCTTGGAAAATACAACCCCATAAAAATGACATAAAAGCACTTCTTCCTGCTGGGAGGTGGAAAGGCCAGGGAAAGACCTCACAAAGTTGGGTGTAGCAGCAGCACAATGTGGCTCACTCTAAATTTGGAGCATATGTTTATCATGCAGATCCCTCTACATTCATCTACAGCATTGTCACCTTCAGCTACCGGGGACACGCTCGCCGCTGTGTTAACCTGCATGGCCCAGGTGGCAGGAGGTTCACTGCTCTGTACATTGTGCAGACACAGAGTAATGACCAGTCCCTGTCCCAGAGCACTCATATTCCCACTAAACAAGGACATTGAAGGCAAGGTAAAATGTCCAGGCAAAAGAATAACAGGTCACAGGGCAACCTGTATCCAGAGCTGTTGAATCAGGTCCTCTGCTCCACTGAAATACTTTGACACCCTGAACCCACAGCTTGAAGCAGAACCACTTTAGATCCCTGCTTCAAAACAAAGATCCCCAAAGGAGCTGAGCTAAATCAAGTTCTTGCTGGCAGGCTCTGATGTGAAGGAGATTTTTGACAGAGTTGCCAAACAAGAGCTGCATCTTGCTGCAGAGGAGGCTTCTGTTCCAGAGCGATCACAGCCTGATCCAGATGTCCTGTTTGGCTTCCCCTCTGAAGGGCAGTTCTCCCTGTCCATGAGCAAGATATCAACATGCTGGGTACCTTATAAATGAAGGTGTGCAGGACTGCTTAATGAACATGGCCTGATTAACTCTTTGCAGGCTGGCTGAAATCCACTGTGCACAGCTGTCTGCACACACATTCATGAGTACAAGTGCAGCTCGTGAATTCCTGACTGCTTTGCATCCGAGGGCTGTAGAAGCAGTTGTCAGTCACTGTTCCCCGAGATTATTTCATTTGTTCTTTGTTAACTCACTTTGAGAAGCATCAGGAGAGGTTCACAAGTAGGTCACGCAGGGCTTCTTAACCACTTCTTCATTCAAATGGATTCCGCTCCTCAGTGATTACTTTCTTTCCCAGAAAACCAAAATTGGACACGTGCCAGCTCTTTGAGCCCTGCTGCAGGGAGATGTGTGCCTGCAGCATTCTCACTTCAGGTCAGGATTTCTGCCTGGATTTTTACTGTAACCAGGAAAGATCTGTGGGCTTTCGCAAGAGAATGCTGCAGGTCTGGACCTGTGTGCTTCACACAGCTAATGGTGCTGTTGGCTGCCAGCAGAAAGGGCAGCACTGAGCCCTTTCCTATGGAGCCTGAAACCAAAGCTTTTCATCACTGGTTCTGAGTATCAGCATGAGCTGGATCAGCATAAAATGAAAATAATCCCTCTTCTGAATATACACCTTTTAAGTGTCATTTCAAAAATATTTCCCTTGATTTTTGGTTTTTTTTTTTTTCTGTTTGTTCATTTCTTGCTGATTGATGATTTTTAAATTACTAAAAATAATTATTTTTTAATGGATGTTTATCTTAATTTTAGTTAGATTGGTGTAGGAACCTTGCTGAACTGAATTTGGACCAACAAAAGCGATCTGCCCCTCCTCTCTGTCTAAGCACCAATCCTTCACTCTGCCCAGTACCTCAGTTGTGCTGGTTGCCAACATTCTCCTCTCCTGTGTAGCCAGGAACAGGCCCCAACCCTGCCCAGTCAACTGGAAAACAATAAGACCATTCATGTGCATGGTTATTCCCTGGCATAAATGTTTGCAGAGATACAGTCTGACTGGGACAGGCTTCTGTCGTTTGCATGGTTCTACAAGATGGCTTTTTGCAATACTTGTGTTTTTAACCTGTTTATTAACCAGCTATAGAGACAGATTCTTAGCTGGAATGTGGTAGCATTGCCCAAAACAGCTTTAGTTTAGCATCTTTGTTTTACACCAGCTGGAGAATTTTACTTGCATTTTTTTTTACCCACAGCATAGTCCTACATACCAAGATGAAATTTAATTTTACTACTCTGGAACTTACTAAAATAAAACCCCATTTGTGTTAACACTTCTTTTCAGAATGTGCAGTATGGCCTTCTCCAGTGATCCTCTTTTATTCCCCAGCTAACCCACAAAAAATATCTTATTTTTATTATGGAGAGGAATTGGTACAACTATTTTTAATTTATGACCCTCATAACTTGTGGCAGGGGAGCAGGAAGAATTATCAGTGCAATAAAAGAATGGAGCTGGTTTAGTGTGAACATTGTCAGAATGTCTCATCTAGGATCTGTGTGGTATAAAACTTCGCTGAAAGAATTAAAACATACGCTTAAGTGAGCTCGTTTTAGGGGGGTTTAATTAGTAAAAGCTCGGCAATGATGATGTCGTGCTGTCTGATGAGATTAGGTCAGATTATACATTGTTGTATGGTGTGGCATCTTAAATGGGAATCACCTTATGGCAAGTCAGAGCCATTTCAATATCACATTTAAAGAAATAGCTTCTCAGGGAAAGTTGATTGGTTTCATAAGAGAAGCAGCAGGGTTTTGAGGCCTCCTGTGTGGGAGAATGGGAACAACAGGCAGCTTGAGATTGTCTCTATTTCAGGGTCTTTTTCCCTCTTATTCGTTCAATTAATTTTCATATATGTGTGTATTTCTTAAGAGAAAGGTTGTAAGCCTGCTTGAACAGAAAAATGATTTCACATGGCCTGGAGAACCCAACACAACACACATGGCCAGAGGGCTGTACTTTGCGCTCCCAACCATGAACAAATTCTTTCTCTTCTTCCTCTGTGGTTGTTATTATAATGCTAAGGCAGGAATATTTGGTTGAATGCCGGAAATGCAGGATTTCCTTAAGCAGTTTTGCTGCAGTAACCTCCTCTATTTCTTTTCCTTCCTCTTCCCTAGTACTCCAGTCATGCACTTGCACATTTTCAGACTTGGCCTAAGCTTTATTTTGCAAGTACATTCATTGCAGACTCTGTTCCATGCAGGTGATCCTTTGCTACCCTTTCCCAAGGGTCCACTTAGTCAGGAGGTTCTTAATAAAATTTCTCCCAGTGGTTCAATTTTCTGCACTTTTAGGAAAATTCTCTTCATATTTAGTTCAGTGGGTCTGTTTGATTAAAATTCATGAGGATTATAAAAATCCTAGCTCAAAATGAAACATAGGTTTGCACCAAAGAAAACCAACATTGTCATTCAACGGGATCTCACTGATTTATGAGCTAGTCAAGGTTGCTGCTTGCCTAAGAGACTTGTTAAGACAAGACGTAGAGATTCAGCAATGGGTAAATGGGAACTTCTGGAAAAGAAGTCATTCCTGAATGTTTTGAGCAAATTCATTCATTTTACTGGAAATCCAAGACCAATAAACTTCTTTTGCTGATGTTATAAAGAACATTTTAGGTAACAGTAAATTTCCATCTCTAAAGCAATCATTATTATTGCCTCTGTAAACAAGTGCTTGCTCTGCTGACTGACACTAGATCATCTTGTTTAATGAAAATGTCAGTTCTGCTTGAAACTATCTTCTTGGTTTCTTGCATTATCATTTTTGCCTGCAAGATGAAAAGCTTTGATGAAATAGTTAATAGGTACATGTAAAAAAATATAGGTCCCTTTAAATTGAAGAATATGTCTGAAGAATATCCTGTGTAGTGGCAAAGGCCTTACAGGAAGAGAAGGTTCATAATTTGCTGCCCTGCAGGGAATAATTTATTGAATCACTTGGAGATTCACATATTTTCTGCCCTGTGAATTTAAAACCATACTCCACTGTGTTGATCTTTAGTGATGCTCTTTCTTCACTTGAGAATGGTGGAAGAATGCTATGAATGTGGAAGAAAAGGTCAGCAGTGTCAGGAGGAGCCAGCCCAGTTTGATGGGGTCAACTGTAGGGGCAGCTTTAGTAATTTATAGCATACAAGCCATCAGCTGGAGATTTATATGCTTGTTAGGCATTTTATGAGAGCTCATCAGAATAATATTTATTTCTTTGGGGAAAACAGTTGTATTACCAGCACCACTGGAGAATAAAAGCCACGAGCAGGAGACTGACAGAGCAGTATTTTTGAGATGTAGTAGTGGCTTCACTACATGCTGGTTCTTAAAAGCTTCAGGATACTTTAGAATAATCTTCTTTAGTCAGCAGGTGCATGAACTGTCATGTGTTCCACATTCATTAAACTGTCTTAAAACCCTGGAAAAAAATGCACATTTTCTGACTGCACACACATGGCTCGTGGCTGTCCTCAGTGCAGAGTCTGTAAGTAGAAGCTCCATTCATTTCAGGTAAACATGTGAGTGATCATGAGTGAAACAAGCTCTCAGGTGAGCTGGGCACAGATCTCTGTGTCATTGCAACACTCCTGGCAAGACTCAGGTTCCTGGGTATTTCCATGCTGGTGAAATTAATTTCCAGAAATGAGTTGTGGGAGGTTGAGAGAGTTGATTGAAGAAGGCTAAGTGACATTTGAGCAAAAAAGAGAGGTACCACAGTCTTGATTATCTGCCAAGCATGAAGCAACTGTTCACTTCCTACATGCACAGTCTGCTTTGTTTAAATTGTCCAGAGGAGACTCAGAATGTATCTCACCTCTACTAAGTTTCACTATCTTGCACAATTTTTTTGAGATTAATAAAATTCTGGGCCCTTTCAGTACCTCTACCTATAGGATGGTGCCTGCTGGGGGATAATGGCACCATACAACTCCCTTTGTTAATAATCAGCTTCAGTTTTTGGAGGTTGAATTGCATTTTCTGCAGGAAAAGATTTAGCAGAAACACCTCTGAACTGACCACATCTGGCCGCTGCAGGCAGAAGAACTATGTTGTAGCTTTCTGGCCAGATCTAATATCAGGGGGTGCAGGAGCTCTCAGAGGAGGGTCCAGTCACAAGCTTTGACTGATGCCTCTCCTTTCCCTGTGGCAGAGCAGATTTGTGCAGGTTTCTCCTTTTTTTCAAAGAGCCTGGCAGTGGTTCCAGAGAGAAAAGGAGGCAGATAACACCAGCAAGCATGGTTTTTTCTCTAGGAAAAAACAGTGACTGCCACACCAGTCAATGCTGGTCACACCTGCCCACAGGCTGGGTGCTTAGGGATGAGAACAGATTATACTACTAAATCTCACTAAAGGATTTTAGACTTTTTTTTTTTTTTTTTTTTTTTTTTTGTCCTGGGACATGCAGAATAGGTTTTGCATCACGTCAGTGGGCACAACACAGCACACCCCCATCTCAGTCATGCCTACCCTCATCCTGCCTTTGCCACTAGCTGCTACGGGTCAAATTTCTGCTCTTGGGATCTTGAGGAAACATCCTAGAGCTTTCCCCCCACACACCATGAGTTAACTTTGAATGTAGAAACATTCATTAGCACTGTGTTTTATCTTAATTTCTCATTCATTCCCATGGGTTACTTTCCCCACTCTACAAGAGACATTTCTCAGTTGCTGGGCTGCACATGCATCAGCTCAGACACATGATGGAGAACAGAGGAGCCCACACAGCAGAGAGATGCCATGAAGAGGTTCTCCAAGTGGTGTGGTTGAAACAGGGTGGTCAGCAAAACTCAAGTGCAAAAGAAAATACAAGGAGAACAAGAAAAATCCTGAGGACAGTACACACAGGTCTTGTATGAGACTGAGAGGTAGCAACAATGGGTGGGACATAAGAATTGTCCCACTTTACAGCTTTGCCTCTGGTCTTTGGTTTCCAAGTAGACTGCACCATTTTTAATCAGGGACTACCTTAAATAATGTTTTTGTACTATGCATTGAGCTTCTCAGCACTCCTCTAGTATAAATAATCATTCAACAGAAGCTGGTGTATACCTGGCAAGGCTGTAAATCAGATCCCTTTAAGAGCCAAGGTAAACCAGAGATAATGTCTTACAGGAATTTATCTAAGACAATAAACTGAGGAGGGGAGAGAATTGGTGAAAATAGTTAAGACAGATGACATGGTCTATAATTTCGTTAAGGTTGATGACATGGTCTATAATTTCTTTCTTTGTTGGACTGGTAATAGCTGAGAAAAATGACCACATTTATAACAAGTTGACTTATTAGTGCAAGGAGAAGATGAAAAGGAAAATCTCCAGCGTGTGGTTTGGCTGGTCCTGTGATCTGTTGTTGAGCCATAAGCTGATTGCTGGGGACACGTCTGGACAAGGAGAGGAGCTGAGGTTAACACACTCTGCAGAGAGCTCTGACAGTGCCCTCTGACAGTGAGCTCAGCAAACCCTATGCAAATGTCTTTTGCAAGTCTTTCACAGGAGGAAAATAAGCAATACAATACTGTACTGTGACACAAAAGGACTTTCGAAACTTCCAGTTAATACTTGAAAGCATTTTGAACTCTGCCTTGAGCGTTGGCCAATAATTTGCCAGGTTACCTTGTTCCACCCTGCAGGATAAAGGATCATGCAGAAGTATGGCTTAGACTTCCTTGCCCCTACAGATCTGCCTTTGCAAACAGAAATGGGCACAACACCTTGCAAAGAGATGGCATTTCCTGCTTTAAGTAAAAAAAAACAAACTCTCCAAACCAACCAACCAACCATCCATCCAAAAAAAAACCTCACCAAAATACCCAAACCCCAACCAACCCTCCCAAATAGCTATAGTTTAAAACATTTTGTATTTCCTTACAGAAAAGGGGGATGCAGTTGGAGGACCAGAGGGACTGTATCAGTCCTAGTGCCCACTGAGCCCTTTGCACAGGGAATAGCAGGAGAGGTTTTGTGCTGGTGGGGAGCTCCCACAGCAGCAGGAGCCTGAGCCCAGGAGTGCCCAGGAGGAGAGAAGTCTGCCTGATGTAACATAACCTACAGGAAGGTGTTTCAGTCCCTGCACAGCCCTAGCCACAGGTTAGATCACAGGCTGAGGATGACAACAGTGGCAGCACTGATGTCACTGGCCATTGGGCACTTCTTACAGTGCACTTTTTGGAGCTCTCTGCCATTTCTGTGCTGTGCTATCACAGTTAAGTTCTTCCCTCTCTGAGCTACAGCTGGTTAATTTTTTTTTAACATTAGAAACACTTAGAAAGGATTGTGCATAGAGGCCAGCTTTTAAAAACATTATATGAAAGATGCTTGCTGTGGGAAAATAAATTTAAGAATGCCATTGGCTTAATAAAAGTACCGTGCTGCCTTTCAGACTAATTTAAAACTTGAATTGAAGCCATTTTTAGCTTTAACAAAATCAATAAGGCCAATTGGTATGCTGTGTCAGTCATTGCCTATTTTAATCTTTTAAGTAATTTTGGTAGCCAATAGCATCTGGGGGTTGAGTTCACCCCTGAAGATCCTCTAGGATTTTAGTGGGATTTTCATATTGCTGCAGTCTTCAGCAATCAAGTCCTAAATCAGTCACAAGTGCATTAAATAGAACAGGGCAATAAGCTGGCATTTGGCACTAGTTTACATTTAAGATGATGCTCACTTCAAAAACACTTGAACCACGTGGTGGAAATGGTAAAATTGTTGATGATGATGTGAAAAGGACTGAGGTGTTCAATAAATATTTTTGTTCTGAATTTGGAAACAAGAAGAATCATGCACAAATGTCATGAGGACAATGCACTTTCCATCCCATTAGTAACCAAGGAAGCTATTAAACAGCATTACTAGAGATAAACATTATTACCTTAACAGGTCCACACAACTGTCATCTTCAGAACTGAAATGAATTGGCTCAAGGGATCTTTGACCCACTCCCACTTAATCGTGGAGGACTGCTAATGTTTTGGAGGACTGGTGAAATGCTGCATTTTGGGTAAATTATTTAAAAAATCACTAGGGCAATGTAAGTAATTCTAAGCCATCCAGCCAGCCATTCTGGGCAAAGTAATGAAATATTAGTATAGAAGTCAGCAATAAAGAGTGTCAGTGGATATGATAGGGGTCAACACAATTTACAGGAAAAAAGGCTTGTGAAAGAAGCTTCATTTTGTCTTTTCCATGAATTATTTGCCTGGTTGATAACAACTTCTAAACTGATATAAAATAGTTGCATTTTGCAGACTGCTTTATTGTTTGCAATAATTATCACAGCAAGTAATAGCATTAAGGCAGGTGAATTAAGAAGTGACAAATTGACAAGTCTTAAGTGAAATACAGGCCTCAGTAAAGACTTGGCAAGAAGCAGAATGAACCAGGTTTGGATACTGCAGCCAGCATCACTCTGCTGCTTGTTCTAAGGTGTGTGGTTTGTTTGAAACTGACTCCTGCTAAAAACCTGGGGGTGTCTTGGTTTGTAGGGGTGCCAGCTGAAGCCAGCTTTGTACCACTGCTTTCCCTGCTAGTGGCTATCAAAAAATATCATTGTATAACTGGGCTGCAGCTGTTCCCTCAGGGTTTAGGAAACCCAGAGGGGTGCAGGACAGGAGCTCAGCCCCAGGGCCTCTCTCTGGGCTGTGGCAGAAGGGATGAGAGCTGGTCAGACAGAGAAGCAAGGTGATCTGAACTGCTCCACTCTTGAGCCCGTGCAGAGCACCCAGATATCCCTCCAACCCTCTCAGCTCAGGAAAACCCTCTCTGGCTGGGTTTGGGTCATGTCCTCCTGTGCATTGCTTCTGGAAACTTCCCAACCCGCTGTGCCTCCGTGCCTCTTCATGGAACCACCAGAGTGCAAGGGGCTCAGCACCTGGGATTCTGGTTTTCAGTCATTTAGCACACCTGAGTGTGTGGCGTTCACATTCTCTGAACATGATTCCTTCACCCAGGGTTTTTCTCCTGGGAAGCTGAAAGGCAGTGAGAGGCCTCAGAGAAAAGAAAAACAATTCTTATCTCACTTGCTTCTCCTGTGTTGTGCTTGTCTGGAATGTGTTTGGAGATTGTTTACCCACAGGTGATTGTTTCATTGGATCCTGGTGTGAGTTGTTTTGACTCATTGGCCAACTGGGGCCAAGCTGTGTCGAGACTCTGGAAAGAGTTATGAGTTTTCATTATTATTTCTTTAGCATCCAGTATCTTTTCTGTATTCTTTAGTATAGTATAGTATTCTTTAATATAGTATAGTATAATAAAGTAATAAATTAGCCTTTGATAACATGGAGTCTTCCTCATCATTCCTTCCTTCATCAGTGGCCGTGCATTTACAATATGAGTGTTTCATCTGTGCCCTGAATGCTTTTCTTAGTGTAAGATTAAAAAGCTGAGAAGTAAACCTGAAGATGCTGACAGTTTTACGCAGCACAATTTCACATCCTTGAGAACACGCACTCCAAATTCCTCTTCTGAGGAGGAAGAAGGGCAGGGAAATCTTTGAGCACCCTCATCTAGTAGGAACGGATCCCTCAAAATCTCTTTACATTAGCTGAGGCTGTGACCACGTCCATTTATTCAGCTCTGTGTAATTATTGCTCTTGCCTTTTGGTGATTATTTTACTATCCATGAAGAATTATAAAGCCATTAACCTGGAAGAGAAAAAGACAAAAGCCTGGGCATGTGAGAAAGACTTTGAACACCAAATTCATTCACCAGCTAGAAACAAAAGTGCGTGCTCAGAAAGTTAATTAACAAAAAGTCTGTCTCAAGGCAACTTCTGCTTACTACTAATGGATATCATGAAAATTCATAAACTCACTGCTCCCAATGGGAGGATTTGCTGACTGGAGACTGCTGTGTGGGACCACATCTCTCTATTCCTTTGCAATGAGAAGGTGGGGGATGGCCAGAAAAGCCCCTCATCCATGTGCAGGGGCAAATTCCTGATGAGTTCAGCAAGGAAAGCTTTCACAGGCTGTGTTCTTGTCTGTCAGGAACGCACATCACTCTCTACCCAGTGAAAGGTTTAAACTGCAGCTTTTGTTATTTGAAGAAAAACTGAAAGCTCTTGACCCAGAATTAGCACTGCCAGCTGCAGTTCAGGCAGCGCTTCCACTTTGCTCCAGATGTGAAGCAGGAAGGTCCAGACTACAAAAGCTCAGGGACCTGCTGCCACTGAGGGCAGCCATGGGCAGGCAGAGCCTGTGTGTGATGAGACCCAGGAGCTCATAGGCGCTCTGGAAAGTGATGGCTTTCCTGTTCATGGCTGTATCCTGTGCCTCCCTGGCCACAAAGTGCAAAAATCCCTACTTGCCCTGGGTGCAGCCTGGCTGCCAGAGCCTCCCTGAGGTGTGTGTGGTTTCCCTCTTCTAAACAGCCTTTTGTGAATCTGCCCAGCCTCTCCTTAAACTCACAATAGTTTTGGTCATTGCAATATCAATTGCACCAAAGGGATATAAGGCACATGGGGTCATGTCCTGCCTTCCTTCACCAGGGCACAGCAGGCTCCCTGATACTGGCAGAGGCAGAGGGGATTTAGGACATTGTATTGGAAAGGCTCAGTGCATTTGGAAGCTGCACAGAGTTATAGATCAGCTTGCACAGAGTTTTTCTTCAGGCCCCTCTGCAATTACTGTGATTTCTTGGCACTGAGCTGTAGTGATTCACCTGAGTGGAGTCATGGACAAGGCAGTGGCTCTGGAGGGCTTCCCACCACAATTGGTGTGCTCAGCGAGTCCATCAGATGAATACAAGGGATCTTGCAACTGCTAAGCCTTCTAGGGTAGGGGGGAGACTTAAAAGAGATTAAGTAATTGCCTGCACTAATCAGAACCATAGACTTTACAAATCAATCTTGGCTCAGTTGCTGGAGAAAAGCAGCTTCTGGACTTGGAGGGAGATGGCATAGCTAGAAGGCTGGTTTGGGAGACAGGACTGGGTGTTGGAAGGGTAGGATGGATTTCCTAAAAATGACAGAAGCCAAAACGCCAAAAAACCCCACAGAATGGACTCCAGAGCCTATCTTCCTGCAGCAGGCATGGGGCAAAGAGTATAGGCTGGGTGAATGAGTAAAAGCCTGGTTAGAAAGACAGAAGAGAAGGCAGAGAGATACCGTGAGGCACCAGGGGCAGCATCACCTGGGGTCTAGGGAGAAACCTGGCAGTCAGCGCTGCAGGTGGCATTGCCACTGAAAACACAGAGTGGAAGAATGCTGAGCATTCCTCAGCACCCAATCCGGTGCTCATTCCAATCAGGAGCTAAGCTGCTGCTCTTTTCAGCAGGGCATGATGCAACAAGCAAGGGGGGCACAAGGCTTTGCATAATTTCAGCAACACCTCCCCTCACCACTGCTATGCAGCAGTTCTACTATCCAGAGCATTATTAAGAGGGTTTTTATTCACCAAATGACACACCATTTGGCCCCACCTGTGTCTGTTCCTGCTATCTGTTTGTTGCAGTGCTTGTGCTGTCCATACCATCCCTCTGAAGCCTCTGCCAGCATAAACTGGATGTTGCTGGTGTGCTCTCAAGGTGGGATTGCAGCAGGTTACTCAGAGGACACTGGAGCAAGGCAGGGCAGGAAGTGAGCAATCAGCCCTGCAAGCCCATGGGCAGATGTCCACACAGACATCCAACCGCCCCAGCTGCAGAAGGGAGGGCATCAGTCAGCAAAACTTGTCAACATGCAATTCAGCACCTTGAATGGGCAAAACCCTTGGTGGCATTAACATTTCTGGTTTGATTTTCAAGATCTGTGTTCCTTGAGCTTGTTTATCTTGTTTTTTACTCTATGATCTGATTGAATCACAAGTCAGCAAAAGAAGTAAGCTCCAAATTTTGGGGTATGCCCAGCAGTTCTCTTTGAGGTGTTAGAATAGAATAGGATACTTCCAGTTGGAAGGATCTGCAATGATCATCCTGTCCAGCATCGATATTTACTTGTGAAAAGCTGTGCCTGTTCTCCCCAAAGCCACCTGCCCTGTCTGGTAGATATGCCCAGTACCTCCCACAGAGGGAGCAGCACATCCCAGGTGAGGTCTCATCCACCTCTGTTCTGTGGCCTTTGTCCTGCTTTCTATCTGCTGGAAATCCATCCCCACCTGTTCCATCCTAGGAATGGACATCCCCCTGCCAAGGCCATGGCAGCTGCTGGATCTCAGTCCTGCCCTCAGTAGAGGCACTGATGTGTTCTCCTTCCCAGTCATTCCCCACTCTTGAGTACCTGTTGGATGGCAGAAACTCTGTTGTTACTCCATGAGCTCATGCTCACAGCAACTGAATTTCCTCCCTTTCCACTATTTTTTTCCATCTGTGCTCTACTGGGACACCCCATCTCCCCTGTACTGGCAATGATTTTCCAGTCTTCTTGTGGAATGGGTCCAGCAGCTTCCCCCAAGGCTTTCCCTGCTACTCACATTGCCCTGGCCAGTTTCTTACCTCACCACAACATTTCTACCACTTCCCATCTGAGGGCATAATTTCCCAAATTGTACTTTATCAATTGCTCTGAGAGGCCAGGCAAGTAGTGTATGGATGCAGTAGATCTCATCTGGAAGATCAGTTCTCTTATCAAAGGAAGCTAACAGGTTAGGCTGGCATGGTGGACTTTGGGTAAGCTCTCTTGGATCTTATCTCATTTTCTGTTTGCTCCCATGTTGGGTAAATACTTATCCCTTCAAAGCTTCTTTCAAATCCTTTCATCCCACTGAGGTGAGATTACTCCAACCTGTGCCTGTCCTGATCTCACCCTTCCTCTCTACTTCTTCCAAATTTGTGCACAGATGGAGTGTGTTACTTGTGTGTTACTATGTGAGCCTTTCCAGGTCAGGGCATGTGTGCTGCCTTCCTTCCTGCAGGAGGTTTCACCGCAAGCTTTTAGCAAACAGCAACAACCAGAAACAACCCAACCACCCCACAGCAGGACAGTTCCAGCACTTCAATAAGGAGAGGAAAGATGAGGGATCAGGGAGTGTAGGGACACCACAAGGGCTAGCAGTTTTAAACAGAAGGAAAGGCAGATTTAGATTAGATATCAGGAAGAAACTCTTTACTATGAGGGTGGTGAGGCCCTGGCACAGGTTGCTCAGAAAAGTTGTGAGTTCCCCATCCCTGGGAGTGTTCAAAGCCAGGCTGAGCAACTTGGTCTGGTAGAAGTGTCCCTGCCCTTGGCAAGGGGTTTGAAACTGGATGATCTTTAAGGTAATTCCAACCCAAACCCACCTGTGATTCTGTGATTCCAAGGTGCAGCGAGGTGGGGAAGGAAAGCGTGGCCTCATTTCTCCTGTTCAGGCTTTGGAAGGTAACACTCTGTCCTTGGCCATGTGTCCACCCACCTGCAATAATTATACAGCTCCCCATCATCTTTCAGATGCACACTCAGCATAATTAGTTTATCCCCTCCCGAGGCAGTGAAATTAAACTTCTTCTCTCCATTTTACAGAACAAAAAATAAGGCACCGGGGGACTAGATCTGTGTCACATAATACCATAATAGCACAAATACACATAACAGCCATGTAATGATTATTTTAAAATCTTTAGTCACACTCTTCATTATTTATCCAGCCTTCTATCTACTGGAGATGCATCCCCTTACACCCTAGGAGTGGACCATGGCAGCTGCTGGAGCTCAGTCCTCCTGCTGTCAATGGAAGCACACTTTTTACAGTGCACTGAAAATCAAAAGATGGTTTTGGTTGCTCAGTGCACAAAAATTGCTTGCTGTTACCAAAAATATAAAGTAGATTTTCACAGAAAAAGAAGAAAAAAACCGAAAAACCCAGAGCCTCAAAGGTGGTTTCACTTACCTTTTTTAGCAAAATACATTTATACTCAAAACACACCCTTACAGAAACTACTGTAATTTTAAGTGCATAATGCACATTTTAAATTATTTTAAGGTGTCTGCCTACAGCAAGTCTTAAATTTTTTGCATACCTGGGCATGATGAAGTGGTTGGCCCTCGGTTTCACTCAGGATTACTCGGTGAGAGCTGCCCATCCACCTCACAGGCTCAGCCCATGGGGTTTGGTGCTGTCACCTCCCGCCGCAGTGGGGCCAAGCACCCCCTGCCCGTGTTTGCATTCCCTCCCTCCTGCTGCCTTTCACCACCAGCTTGGAGCTGCGGTTTTCCCTGCTTTGCTCCGCCGGTGCAGTGCAGTTTTTGGAGGCGAAGTGTGAGTGTTCCCTTCCATCCACACTAGAGGATGCTCTTGGGTCAGCAGTGAGAGGCGAGCGCCTCTCTCCCTTCTCAATCCGCGCCGCTTCCAGGCTCGCAGAGTATTCCAAGGCTTAGCCAAGGCTTAGGCGGCGTTTCAAGGCTTAAAAGGATAGGAAGAAAACGTTCACACGTACAGAAGTGTAATGCAAGTGACAAAGTAGTGACAATAACTACTCACCCTGCTTTTGCAATGCTATTACTGCTCAATATACATTTAAAACCAGGGATTTCAATAAGGCCAAAAAATGTTTGCTGGGTTTTTTTTTCAATCACCTATTTGTGATACATTACATGGGACGTAAGAGAAGGCTCCAGGGAGACCCTCCAGTGCCTAAAGGAGAACGCAGGGGAGCTGGAGAGGGGCTTTTCACATGGGCAAGCAGCGACAGGACAAGGGGAATGGCTTTAGACTGAAGGAGGGCAGGTGTGGATGAGATATTAGGAAGAAGGCTGTCACTGTGGCAGTAGTGAGGCCCTGGAACAGGTTGCCCAGAGCAGCTGTGGCTGCCCCATCCCTGGGAGTGCTCCAGGCCAGGCTGGATGGGGCTCTGAGCAGCCTGGTCTGGTGGAAGTGTCCCTGCCCATGGAGGGGGGTTGGAACTGGATGATCTTTAAAGTCCCTTCCAACCCAAACCATTCTGTGATTCTGTGATTTTTACAGCAAACAAAAGGGCAAATTAAAGGACACTTATAAATCCTTATGTCCCTTTATCATAGACAGTAAGGAAGGAAATGAGGAAATTTGGGGTTGTTATGCATTTCCCCAGCACTGTGCAGATGCACCCACCCCACCACAGCACCCGTCTCCCAACAGGCAGGAGTTCCCAAGGCTCAGTGAATATTCTGAACTTCAGCCCCTCCCACTGGAACAAGGGAATTTCTGCAGACTTTTGTGTTTGTACCAAACACTTGTTTATAATGGCAATAGTCTCTTGCTTTGCCATGGTTTTATTTTTCTGGTTTGATAGACTTCCTCTAAAATCCCCCTTTTCTGCAAACTGCCTCATTTTGCAGGATGAAGCTCATTGTGGCACACGGGAACAAATCCAGTCTAGCAAAACACCTGGATGCATGTTGAGACTGTCCA
This sequence comes from Calcarius lapponicus, assembly GCA_039654755.1. Classification (NCBI taxonomy): domain Eukaryota; kingdom Metazoa; phylum Chordata; class Aves; order Passeriformes; family Fringillidae; genus Calcarius; species Calcarius lapponicus. The sequence goes on along the minus strand of CM077468.1, from coordinate 55,772,658 downwards.
GTGAGATCCAAACTAATAATAAAAATGGATTTTAAATGAAGGGCTTGATATCTCAGGGGAAGTTGGAAAACCCAGGGGGAATTTTTTTGGTTTTTAAAAATGGTCCTAGCATTCTCAAAACAAAAGTGAAAGAAAACCCAACCATTAAAAAGCACATTAATTTCAACACAATGTGACTACAGGAGCCTGTGCCCATCAAAACTATACTGAAACTCCAGCTCAGGTGGCTCTTCGGGGGCCCAGCACCTGCAAGGCTGCAGCCAGGAGAAACCTTTCCCAGGAAGAAGAAGGCTTCCTCCAGCCTTCAGCCTTGCCAGCCCATCCAGCAGAGTTTATTTCATACACAGAACTTCCTGTGGTTTGCTCCTGTCTGAAGGGAAGGCACATTTTGACCTCTCCCACAGCACAAAGTCACCCATCAGCTGGGGTGATGAGGAAAGCCACTAATGCCTTTGCTGCCCACATGTGAAATCATCCAGCCCCATAGTGCTGGTGTGGCCCCAAGGAGGAAGGTAACAAACTGTACCACTGCTGAAACTCCTCTGGTGGGGAAGTTTGGGCTGCTGGGTGAACTGGTGGTGGGTGGGAGAAATAATTATGAAAGCAGGTTAACAGCATTACTGGTAGTCGTGATGCTCACTTGGGACTGACTGCAGGTTGCAATTCAAGACCTTGCTGCAGTCCAGAGAGCATCTTAATCACTCAAATTGAAGCTAAAACTCCTGCTCTGAACTTCAGACCCCTCATTGAAATTTCAACCTTTTTCCTTGGAAAATCTGCTTTCCATATAAATCCCCAGACACCCTTTCCATCCCCCAAAGACATGTGAAATGTTTGGCCTAAGCAGCTCCATGTGGTAACAAATCCCAAAGGCTAATTGTGTGGAAAAGCATTTCCTTTCATCAGATTTAAATTTTCTGCCTTTTAGCATCGACTGCACCCTTTTTCTTGCATCATGGGAAAGCAATGTTTAATGCACAGGGCTGGAAAGAGCCCAAGACCACCGAGTCGATGCGTGAAGGCCAGTGGGCTGCCAGCAGCTTTGAACAACTGTTGATCATCACCACCACCACCAAATTCCAAACAGATTACCCAAAAAGGCCAAGGCCAAATCCCTATTTCTAGGCTAGAAAAACAGATTCTTCCAACTGTTGTTATGGTGAGGAATTCAGCTCATTTGCAGATGACGGGCAGAGCGGAGCTGTCACTCACGGGCAGGGGGAGAACACCCAGGGCTTGGGAAGTTGTACCTTTCTCCTCTGTTTTGCCTGGGTAGCTGCTAACATTGCAAGCAGCTTTGCAGAAGAAAATGCCAAATCAATCCTCTATTATTTTGAAACAAAGCAGTAGTTATTCTGACTTGCCTGAGCAGCATCTCTGGGGAGGGAGATGCTAGTTTCAGGGTAAGGTTTATGAAGAGCTGCTGAGAGAGCTGGGAGTGTTTAGCCTGGATGAAAAGATGCTATGGGGAGAATTTATCACTCTCTACAACTTTCTGAAAGGACTCAGGTGAGGGTCAGCCTTTTCTCCCAGGCAGCCAGTGACAGGATGAGAAGAGTTGGCCTGAGGCTGAGCCAGGGGAGGTTCAGGTTGGACATCAGGAAGAAGCTTTTCACTGAAAGGGTGGTTAAGCATTTCAGGTCACCATCCCTGAAATGCCTGGATGTGGCACTCAGTGCCATGGTTTGGCTGACAAGGTGGTGTTGGGTCAAAGGCTGGACTCCATGGCCCTGGAGGTCTTTTCCAACCTTGATGGTTCTATGGCTCTGGGATGTCTTTGCAGCATCAAGATGTTTCCTCCTTCATCCCCAGCTCCACTTTGTCCTCCTGAGCATCTGCAGGGCTCCTGGAAAGTTTCCTGCCTTTGCATGAGGGGTTCTCTATTCAGAGGCACTGGATTTGCCCCTGCTGGGAGAGGGACACAGGTTTGGCTGGACCAGGATGGAGCAGGCTGAGGATGCCCTTGGACCTCCCTTGCAGCCCAGCCACTCCCAACAGGGATGAAATAACTAGCTGATAATCCTAATGAAATTGCAATTAAAGATTAAGCATTACCACCCAAATCCTTTGCGGTAACAATGTATAGGGCAAGCTCACAGCAGATTAGTTGGCAGCTCTCAGCTATCCCCTATTCGTGTGCATAAACTCCACTTTTAAAAAACAGCTGTTCCTGTAACCTGCTTTCTCAGATAAATCAGCACTGCTTTGTTCCCTTCTCTGAGAAGATGTGGTGTGCAGGGGGCAAATGATCATCAGAGGCAAGAAAGCTCTGGGGTAAATCTCCTTTTATTGTCTGTAGATGTAAGCAGAGGGCTGGAAAGAAGTCAGATCAGAAAATACCTGGCTCAGAAAACACATGAAAAAGTGGTGTTTGGGGATCTGAAGGGCAGCAGCCTGCCTAAGGCTCAAATCTTCTTCCATTTAAATCAATAAACATGAATTTCAGCTAAACTGCTTAGCAGAGATTTCTTCATAGATCCTTCTTCCAAAATATTTGAGTGAAAGAAAGTATGATTATTGTTTTTATAGTTTTGTGGCCAAGAAAATGTAATTAAGTTATTAGAGTGGAAATAGTATCACTTCTATCACCAAGGGGACAATCTCAAAGTTGGGGTTGAGGCAGAGCTATGAATATGCAGTTTTGAGGAAAAGCTAGAAAATACACATTTGGCTCTACAATATAGCCAAACATAGGTATAAGTAAATTTGAAAAGTCAGAGTTCTGAGGGGTTTTTTAAGTTTCAGAGGGGTTTTTGCTATTCCTGTCTGAAAATTGCTAAATTACAGTTTTGAATACGATCTCCTTAATAACTGGTCTGATTTCCTCAAACAAAATTCATCTAGGTTAAAAAAAACCCTCACCATTTACTTTATCCATCCTCACAGTCATCTCTGATTTTAAAAAGCTTCCACACTAAGTTCAGCATGAACATCTCTTCTGTGCACATCCTACACGCAGTTGGATGGGCTGGTTTGTGTGTTCATAACCTCAGCAGTTACAATTTTGCTTAAAAACTATTTGTCTAAAGAATTCTAAAAGAGCCATATTTGTTGTATGAAGCCGAAATATTTATACAATTGGTTTCTTTAGGAGGGTGGAGGTGATTTTGTTGTGTTTCTCTCTAATAAAGAGCCAGATCGATATTATTTTTTTACCTCAAAGGGCAAAAGCTTGGCTTAACAAAGCTTGAGGCAGGGGTAGAACCCACGTTCTGACAACATTCATCTCTGAGATACTTTCAAAATAATTTCCTTCTGCTTTTTTTGTTGTCTTCCCACTGCTTTTCCCCAACTGCCTTCTAGAAAGGGGTCTGTGCTCATGGCATCCCCCTTATGGGGGTGGAGGGGCTCACCTGGTCTTGCTAAAAACCCTCTGTCCCTTCTGTGCTGGACTGGGACCGTGGCTCTGATTTAGTTCAGTTTGTTGCACAGTTTTGCATGCTCAAATGATGGAAAATCGCACAACAGGCTGAGTTTGATTTTTTTTTTAAGGGATTGAGAGGTACTATGGAAAACAACACGTCAAGAATCCTCTGTGACCCAGGTTTCCTCTCCCACATCCCACGCTGCAAATGTTTCATATCCTCGATTCGGTTTCTGGGTCGCTCTGGCGCCTCTCCCGGCCCCAGCCACGAGGAGCTCAGCAGGAACCAGACCCTGCTCCATCACCCACCCTGCTAAGGCTGGGCTGGAAAGTGCTTTCCAGCTGGGTGTGCAGGACCAGGCACCAAGGGCACCCTGCTGCTGGCTATGGCAGAGCTCTCCTCCACCTCACAGGACACAAGATTTCACCCAAATATCTTTTGCTGTTCTCTGTTCTAGGGAGAGAAGGATCTCTCCAGGGAGAGAAGGGAATGCTGCAGAAGTGACTCCAGCAATACTGGCTCTACCAGTATTAGACAGACAAACCCTTTGTGCTCTTTACCCCTCAAACTCTGGATAATATTTACAGTGCTGCCCTCAATGCATTACCCTCACATCCACTGCTTGCCAAAAAGCAAGTAAATTTAACTCACTGATTCGATTCAAAGCAGTTTGAATCATCTTCATCCCTGGCTATGGGTGTCCAGACATTGCATCCAGCCACACATGCATTGATGAAGATTTAAAAATAGACCATGGATTCCTCTAGACCTGGAGTAACACGTCTGGTCCCAGCTAAGCACGACACCCAGCAGGGACCACCTCAGCCAGGGGCTGCAGTGCAGGTGGTTTTCCTAAGGCACCTGCAGGTGGTGGTGGCTGGGTCCTCCTGCTCTCCTGGAGCCTGTGGCTTGGAGGGGGCACTGGAGATGCTCTGGCAGTGCCAGTGCTCCTGCCTTGCCTGGGCTTAGGTGCTGACAAACAGAGGATCAATTATTCATCAACTAAAAGGCAGACTTCTATTACAACAGATGTTTCTCCGAATGTTTGACGCTGCCCATTAACTCACCCTTTAATTTTAATTGCTTAACTAATGGCTGTGTTCAAGGTTAAATGAGCTTAAATCTTTATTCTTCTCTCTTTATTCTTCTCTTCTTCCTGCTTAATATAAAGATACCTTTGGACTAACAGGGAAAAGGGAGGGAGAAGGAACCAAACCAAGTAGCACTTTTGACCAGACACAAACAGGCAGTCAGTTTATCCTCCACATGCCTGCCTAGGGATAGACACAGCACTTGGACATGGTTTTCTCTGAAGCAGAGAAGTGATGGAGGGATCCCTCAGGCTGAAGGTGTCTGTGGGTTTGCAAGGCCAGGCTGGACCAGAGTCAAGAATGAGGTGTCTTGGGGTGAGCATCCTTCCTGAAGCCAGCAGAGAGAGGGAAGTGAGAAGTGTTTGAACATGCTGTTTAGGTACCCTCCAAAGCAAGAATTCAGCTTATAGGAGTAATTTAGGTTTGTAAGTCACAGAAGTGATGGCTTGGCATGGCCAGGTTCCTGTGCTTCCTCCTTTAAATATTTATAGCCCATGGGAAGAGTGGAGTTTCCTGGCCATCAGGGCAGGAGCTTAAGGAAAAGAAGAGGTTCACCTCAGTGCCTGGACAGCAAGGAGGGATCATCTCTCAGAGGATACAGCCTCAAAGAAATGCTGGGCTGCAGGGCAGGGGCCATGGTCCTTACTGCACTGTAGCCACAGCCTTGCCATGTGCCAAGCCAGTGTTTCCCATGGATTTTAGCTCTACAGCTTGGATCCCTTTAGGAATGAGCAATGTAGGCACTGCTAATGCCACGAACTCAGCGTGCCCTGTCCCCCACCCACTCCCCATCCCAGGCACAGGGATGTCCCCTCAGCAGTACATCCCTGCCAGAATCTGTCCCTTCAAGTCACACCAGAAGAAAACAAAAGGATGCATCCTGGGGAGGTCACATCACCAGGCAGGAGGCTTTTCCTCAGCTCAGGCAGGCTCAAAGATACCTTTGGCATCACATCTGTTGACATAATTCAAGAATGCATGGCACCATTTTTCTAGCAAGGCCCGTGGATTTAGTTTGTTTAGGTCTACCCCCAAAAAATAGATTACCAGTATCAGTAGGAACAATGGGAGAGGCAGGACCAGAGCCAGCACTCCTCAGCCCAGTGAGGAGCAGCACCACAGCACCTCCATCCCAGGAGAGGGACTTGATACACATGGTCGAGGAAAACACTTTATTTTCTGTATCTTACCACACTAAGGATATGAGGGAAGAAAAGTGGAGGCAGGCAGATGAGTAAGCTTTTTCCCCAGCATAGAGGAGAAAAGGAAGCACACCTCTTTCCTTTCTGGCTTGCTTTCCTTCCTTTTGTCCCTCTCTCAAGAGGTGAAGGAGCAGGGATTAATGCATTCAATTTTCCAAGCTGTTCTTTTCCCTCAGGATATGTTGGTCCAGATAATTCTTGTCCATTTTGCAAACAATTTGGAGACTGAAAAGTGAGCTGACCCCATGCCAGGGCCTCATCTCTGCTTTTCTGGTGTAAATCTGGCCCAATTCAGCCATTACAGACAAACCAGGCTCTAACATTGTGTTTCTACTGCGATTTTGTAAAATTCTTCTGGTAACACCCCTCAGTCTGATTCAGGAAACCAAGTCCCTTCTTTTTGTCTGGGAAACATTGAAGGTCATTTGGGAGGGGGCTCTGATCAATCTTACCTAGTTGAAGATCAGATAAAAGGGCACATAGCAATAGGAAAAACAGGAGGTGTGGTTTTAAGCTGACAGAGGACAGGTTTAGATTAGATTGAGAAGTTCTTTACTGTGAGGGCAGTGAGGCACTGGCACAGGCTGCCCAGAGAAGCTGAGGCTGCCCCATCCCTTGGAGTGTTCAAGGATGGGTTCTGAGTAATCCGGTCTGGCAGAAGGTGTCTCTGCCCATGGCAGTGGGGTTGGAACTCGATGATCTTTAAGGTCCCTTCCGACCCCAACCATCCTCTCATTCTGTGACAATGTCCCTGCTCATTGCTGGAGGGTGGGACTGAATGATCTTTAAAGTTACCTTCCAACACAAACTGTTCTATGATTTCCCAAGGAGGTTATAACTAGCTGTTTCACTATCATCGTGCACCAGCCAGGGCTGGTTGTCCATATGGGAAGAGGGAAAACCATTAAAGGACATCAGCCCATCCCCTATTGCCTACATCAATGTTACACCACACCTGTCAAGATCAGGGCTGGCCATGGTTAAACATTCTTCTGTGCCCTATAGACAGTTTAACATGAGATGCTCCCTCTTTCCTGACAGAGTCTCTTCTGCTACAAATCACTACCAAGGAAGACAAAAACCCGTGGCCTTCCAATTCTGCATGCAGCAGGAACGCTTCCCAGCCCTTCTTCTCAGCTATGCTATCACAAAGTGGAACAACCCTCTTTAGCTCATTTTCTAAACTGAAAAGAAGTTCTTAGTTTAAGTTGCCTTTTTTTTTTTTTTTCTTTTTTCCTCTCTCCCCCAAGCAGGCTCACAAGGACATCCACTCATTTGATTTTGGCTCTGGCTCAGCAGCGTTCGGTAGTGACAACCATCAATCCTGCCAGACAGCCGATGGCACAGACTGCCGGAGTGGGCGATCTCCGTTCCTGTGCAGCTCCTGTGCTGCAGCGTGCCTTGGGCTGGGCTGGGCTGGCGGGCAGCCAGGCGCTCGCCATCCTCCTCCTCCTCCCACCCCCCCAGGTGTCTGTGCAGAGCAAGGTGCCGGGGCTGCGCCTGCCAATTCCACGGCGCCAACCGTGCCAGTCCTGCAAATAGACGTGGCAGCGCGGAGCTGCTAATCCTACACGCTGCAGTGTTGCAAAGTTCAACACAGAGGAGGCTTTTTTTGTATTCCTCCTCTCCCCACACCACCAAGTTCAGCCTGAGTAGTACTAAGCTTAAGCTTAAGCCTAATGGTTTGGTGCAGCCCAGTTTTTGGCAGGGAAGGGGAAGGTTGCACCGAGCAGCGGCGATGGCGAGGTCTGGCTGCTGGCTGGTCCCTGCCCTTGGGTGAATATTGGGTTTCTGAGTGCAGAAGTGAGAGTTTCATTCTTTGTTCTTGAACTCATTCTTTCCATCCCAAGGGCCAGTGGAATGTAATCCCTCCAGATGCCAGCACCTCTCAGGAAATTGTAATATAGCAGCTATGCCTTGTAAGTGGCTTATTCATACACGGAGAAAATAATAGGAATATCCTTGAGGGACAGTTTTTAAACAGTGCACAGTGACACAATCCAAGGGACAGGTGGGATTTACTTCAGCTGAGGTCTGTCCCCAAAACCACTCATTTTCAAGAGCAGCAGCAGAACTGGCATTTTGTCTCTTACCCTTAGTTTGTTTAGAGGCTTTTCTTTCTGTCTAAAACCATCAGTGCTCCCTTCCTGAGGAGGGAGTCAATGCTTTTAGGGTTACTGTAAATAATCAGTCAGCTGAGCAAATTACCCCATCCACTGACACTAACAGATTCCCCGAGCTACCAGGAACTTGATCAGCTTTTTTTCCCTCTCCCTATTGTAATAATAAAACAAAGATTTGCCTAAAGACCCTCTTTGCAGCAAAGTAAAAGAAATGCCTTGTGGATAGAGATTCCAGGGAGCATTCTCAGAACTCTCATTGACCAACTCAGAATTAAGAGGTTTGTCAAAAAGAAAAAGCACACAAGAGAACAAGGGAGCCTGAAGAGCCAACTGACAGATTACCACACGACAAAACTAAAAGGGAACTCCAAACTCTGCCAGTGTGGCTGCCCACAGAGTCTGCCAAGAGCCAGATGCTGCCACAGGGATAATATCCTCCAGGGCTGGGGAGCCAGGCACTTCCCAGCCTTCTGAGCTGAGAACAAGGGGATGGTGGGGCAGCTGTGCACCCCAAGCCCATCAGATCTACATGAAAAAGCCTTGAGAGGAATAGGCAGGTCTCTTCAGGGGAAAAAAAAATAATAAAGAGCAGAAAAACAAAACCCACCAGGGTATCTGCTTCTTACTCAGAAACTCCATTGGGAAAAATAAATAAATACGGGGGGGGAGGGCTGAAATTGGAGTCCTTCTGGGTAGTGCTTTTCCTCCTTATGCAAAGCAAACTGCCACTGGCAGCAGGGGGAGAGCAAACAGGTCAGGCAGGGGAAGAAATGACACAGAGCAAGGGAATACGCAGCACACTTTGCAGAATTAGGAACCAAAGGCACAAATGCAGGGAGCCAGCGCTCACCCTGCTCCAAGCAGGCTTTTATTAGCAACCAATCCCGATGGTCTGCCGAGAGAGATTCTGCCGAGAAAAGGGCGAGTTAACGCCGGCACGTCGGTGTTAACATTACCCTCGAATGGGAGCAGCGTAAACACAAAATATTTGTTTCGCTGCCGCTGTGCAACATCTGCCGCCAGCGCCTCGCTCGCCCCGCTCTCCCTGCCTCGGGGTTCCAGAGCACACGGGGAAGGAGGGAGAGGCTCGCAGGTACCGGCTCCGCTCGGACCCTGAGCAGCCCCGAGCCCGCTCCGCAGCCTCCGATGGGCGAAATTCTGCTCGGCTGAGCCGGGGTTTGCCCCCAGCCCGGGCGCTTTGTGTTTCTGCGACTCGGTACCTCCGCCCGCCGGTCTGCGGGGATGGCGAACCTGCGGGCTTTCAACTGCCGATCTCATACTTTCCTTAGCAGATTTAAAAGAAGAAAAAAAAATTAAAAAACAAAAAAAAAAAAAAAAAAAAATCAGACTTCAACCCATTTTTTGAAACCGGCTGAATCAGTCAGCGCCAGAAGCCAGCCATGCAGTGAGAGCTCTCACTGCATCTATTTTCCTTCCACGGAACCCTTTAACACCGCACAGTTGTAAAAGCTTAAGGGAGTTTGTGCCAGGTCATGATGTGGAGACAGGCTCTCCCAGGGAAACTCCCAGCACTGACATTTTAGCAAAAAGGCTGTTAGATATGTCAGCTTGAGAGGAGAATTAAGAGATCCAGATATCATGACTGTGCATGAAATCATCCTGGGGGACAAATTCGGGGTTTGTAGTTACATTCCTGATACCTCCCCACACTCCCCTGTGCTCCATCAGCTGTGCACAGCCACATTGCATACCCTGAAGACCCAGTAAACAGAGAAAAACACACACAAAAAGGCATGTTTTGGAAAATAATTTCCAAGATAAATCTCCTAAGTGTCCATATTCCAAAAGCAGTTGACATTTTTTTGTTGGGTTTGAAATAAACGAAACAAAAATCCAGAATTTCTGATTTGAAGGTGAACACAAAGCACTGCAAGAACTTGCCAGAATGCTACTGGAGGCACAGTGAACACCACTGTGCTCATGCCTAACTTCAGAGCAGTGCTCAGTAAGTTTTGTCATCTTTTGATGTTTGAAAATACTGTAGAACAAAGTGTTGTCTGATCTTTTAAATTCTGGTTTTACAAGCAGCAAGGCTAAAAAAACCTGAGCCCAATAAAACAGGTGGCTTTTCTGTTGGAGATCACGGGTGACTTTTTAGCCTAATATCAGGGGAAATAAGCATTTCTGATTCTGCTGGTGGTGAGAAGTTAAATGCAGCCTTTGGAAGTATTGCAGCTTCTCTGCCCTGCTGGATTTGGGGCTGCTGGGAGCCAGAGCACCTCAGTCCTGTTACACCAGCAGCAAGGAGCAGCAGCACTATCACCATGATTTAGGGTCAGAGCCCTGTTCTTTGCTCTGAAAATGGTCACACCTTTTGTGTTCAAGTCTGCAGCCTCAGACTGTGACCTCCCCAAAATTGTCCTCATCCAGTGGGTGCAGAGCCTGGGTGTCTTCTCTCTCTCTTTGGCAAAGTGTTACCCTTGAGGAGGGGATCCCTGCTGGGCAAGGGCTGCTATCCCAGGCTTACTGCACTGAATGGCATCACTGACTTCATCTTCTTCATCTTCTTCTTTAAAAAGGTCCAGACAAGACCATATCAAGTGCTTGAGGCTCTACCACCTCTGGATACATGGAGCTGAAGGGAATTCAGCGCTCCACTTTCATGGCAGTCAAAATAGGATTGGATTTCAGCTGGGTGGCTCAACAGAGCTCCCTCAGACCCGCTCCAGACCTAAAGCAAAACTCCATCCCCTGGGTAAACTTGAGCTTAAGGAAAATTCTCACACTCCCTGTGAGGCATGGAGCTGAAAGTTTTTCTGCCAGATGTAGGAGAAGCACCGGGAGACACAGTGCTGCCCAGACCAGGGGATGACTGAGCAGGACTGATTAATCTGCTTCGCCCTTCCACCAGCCCGAGGCAGAGCAGAGCAATGGGCACCTGCAGCACCAGGTCTCATGGACCAGGTGTTTCCCTGCACTCCCCCAGCAGCCCCAGATCCTTTTCCATCCAGCAGTTTCTCCATCACACTCTTGCCAGCTGAAGGATTCAGATCTTACCAGGCCAAAGGCAAGAAGGAAGGACCCTCACGTTCACTGCCTCATTCCTTGCCAGCACCACCACAGGCTACACAGTCCCACAGTGGTGCAGCCCCAGCCCAAAAGGTCTCACAAGGTTAATAACCCCTGGTGTAACCTGGTCCCCGTCCCCCTTTTCCTAGCGTGCTCCATCTGAATACCCTCGTTTTGAATTAATGCAAGAGAAATTACTTTCATTAGCAAGAGGCTAATGAGGTTATTCCTGAAGTCAGAACCAGATGATCAGTTTGAAGGCTGCAAGAAAGGGAAGGCAATCTCGCTTGGGGTTTCCCCTCTACACCTCTAAAAATTTAAATTGCGTTCATTAAAAAGAGATCAAAATTCTACCTTAAGCAAAAGCCTAAGACAAGGTCCAGAAGAACTCTGCCTGCTGCTGGCCAAGCAGGGGTCAGTCCCTGAGAGGGTCCTGAAGAACAAATGCAGCCCTAATCTTGCATGGTTTATTGAAGGCACTTGTGCAGGCACTAACCCAAGAGCCTGTTTCTCATGCTGGCCACCTACAGACAGCAGCTCATGCCCTGGGGCCTCCTGGATCTTCCTGGCTGTGAAATAAAACACCCGGAGGGCTTCAGAATAAGCTCGTTTTGCTGTTCAGCTGCTTTGCCCAAGACTGCATCCAGGTCTAGTTTATAAACTGGGTCAGACCCCCACACAGAGCATTTTTACATCTCAGGCATCACACTGACAGTAGAGCTTGCCTCTTTATCCACCTAGAAAGGTAAAACATCAGAGCATATGACCTGCAGAAGATATTAGGGTGAGAAAAAAGGCTTTCTAAGCTAAGGGAGAGCTGAGCATCATGACAGACTGCCCAAGGAGGCTCCTGCAAACAGGTTGGACACATCTTCCTCAAGAAAAACTAATGGCAAGTTACCCCTCACCAGGAGCAGGGCAGACCAGATCCCGGACAAGGTCTTTTCCCCTCTTGAGCCAAGGATTTTGTGCATATCCTTTGACAGCAACATGGTGAAAGGGTTTGCTTACAAAACATTTTCAGAAACAGAACTCTTAGATACATAAAAACCTCTCTGAGGAAATGATTAAAAGGAAAGCAGCTTCTTCTGACAGCTGATTAGACATCAGAAGGGTCGAAACCCCAGTCAGTGTGACTACTCCTAGTCTACTAAAACTATGATATTTTTATTTAATTTACAGAGCAAGAAAGAGAGCACTTCTGCTTCTCCAAATGTCACTGGTCCTCCATGAGCTAAAAACATCTTCCAGTACATGAGAAATTTCATGTTCCTGGTCCCTTTTCAGTGCTCATTGCCACAACCTATTGCACAGATGTGATGGATTTCTGAACACAAGATCTATTATGTTTCCTGCCAGAGGCTCAAACGCACACAGGCACTGAAAACACGTTGCCAGGTAGTTACTTTTTATACTGACTCAGTATTTGCTGGCAGTCCCTGCCAAGCATTTCTTGACTCTTACCAATAGGTTGGAAAGTCAGCACTGCTTATGAAATTCTTCATGTTATCTGAAAGATCATCTAAGATCATCTTCCCCCCCCATCCCAGGGTAAAATTGGAGTGATTCTCACACTCGAAGAGAAGGCAAAAGGCAAGGCAAATTATCCCAAGGAATTTGTCATACCCAAGGCAGAACTGGCATCACCCTTTCTGCCCCGCTCCTGTCCTGCACATCATTTGTTCTGGAGCTGGACTGGAGCTGTCTTGTGGTCCCACAGGGGAATTATTACCCCCACCTTGGAGAGCTTTATACCCCAGTGCTTTTCAGCCCAGGCACTCTCAGCACCACCTTGGGAAGGAAAATGGCACCGGCTCGTTCCCATCCTGCGCCAGCCAGGAAGCCCAGCGCCTGCCAAGCGCCAGCGGACACCGCAGCACATCGCAAAGCGCAAGGGAAGTTCTTCCCTCCCGAAGCCAAGGCGGCCATTTGATAATGAACCCCGGGGAGAGGCCGCAGAGCCCCGCGGGGGCCGGGGCTGACCCGGCGCTCGCAGACTCCGCGGCAGATGTGCCGGGCTTCCCCACGGCCTCCCCCGAGCCTGGCAGATGCCGGCCTCGCTGGGAAAGCGCTAAATGGATTCTGCTGAATCACTGCGGCAGATGGCTCGTAACACCACCTGGATAGCACAGAAGAGGGAGAGAGATAAAGAAGGTTGGGGAACAGAGAGTACCTAGTGTGTGGGCTGGGTTATCCCTAGGGAGAAGTAACCTATGGGTTTGAACTTTGGTTTTCCCAAATTCCTGTGTTAGGAAGACTGAGGACATCAGTTTCCTAGAAATTCTATCCTGGCATCTACAACATACATTGTTTAAAAGCCCCCCCTTGGGAAAAGCCTTCAAAACCCACTGGGATGCCAGAGCCCACTCTTTGCCACTGGGAAATGCTGGCAGCACTGCTTGGCCCAGGTTGCTTTGCTGGTGGGAGCATCAGCCTTCATCCATGCCTGAACCAAGCTCCTCTAGCTGGGGTTGGGTACAGAGGAGGCTGATGTGTTGGAATATTAAGAAGGATTTAGGAGACGTTGTTGGGTTTGTGTTGTTTGAGGGGTTTTTTAGAGCCAGGTTGGCAAATACTTCAGTTTTCTGCAACAGATCATTTTGAAAGGGCAGGGGAGCCAGCTGTGCACAGAAGCGAGCAGCTGTACAGAAGAGAACAACAAACAGGAAACAGGTAACAATAACCAATGTGTTTGCTCACTCTCCTCCTGTTAAACAGCAATTTTTTTTTTTTTTTTATTGGGATGAAAAGAGCATGTCAGGAAAAGCAGAGAGCTACAGCACACACACACAGGGTGCCTCCTTGGAAAGCACTTGGCACCCCACCTCTGAAAAGGAAGAACCTGGGATCCCTTGGTCCGATTGCCAGGAGACATGGCTGCACAACCTGCAGCACTTCCAGCTGGTCTCCCTGGCACAACACACCAAGGCCCTTGAGATAACGTGCTCTCCAGGCAGTGGTCACAGCTCCACTCACGATTCCTCCTCCTCCTCCCAGGACAAGGCGCTTTCACACACCAACTGCACCACAGGCTTGACTCCATTTCACTTGAGCCCAGCTTTGTCCTACATAGGCTGTTTTTGCTGGGTCACACCTGCCATTGATTCCCTCAGAAAACAGCTGCTGTTCATGTTCTGCTGTTCACCTTGCTCAGCACAACGGCGCAGAAAGACACTCGTGGGCCAGCCAGGCTCGGGGTGGCACGAGCTGACCTCGAGCACAGCAGAAACTGGAAGGTGACAGTACTGCCAGCCAGCTGGGCAGCAACACAAAGATCCCTCCACCCCAACTACTTCTCATGGGGGAGCCTCCCTCATTAAATTCATGCAAGAATTTAATCATTTTAAGCAATAAACAAGATCCATCCTCACAGTGCTTCCCCACAATGGGGAATCCAACAGCACCAGGGACACTCTTATGGGTCAGCATGAACTCTCCTCATGCTTTGGAGGCACTAGGTCCAAACCCAGACCCCATCACCTAAGCCAGGAAAAAGCCACTTCTCCGTGGTCTTCAGCTGCACAGCAGCATTTGGTGACACGTGGCCAGATGCACCCAGATGGCCACAGCCACCTCTGTGCCGACCAGACCACTTCCAGGAGGCACTTAAGACTTCAAAACAAAAGCTAAAAATAAACAAAACCATTTCCCAACACTCATCCCAAGGAGAACCAGGCTTTGCAAGGGCAGCACGAACCCAAGCTGCTGGCAGGGGCACAGCTGACCCCTGCCAACCTAAGGAGCCCATCACGTGCTGTAATCCTGGAAGATGACAGCCCTTGCAGCATGGGATTAGGACAGCAGATGCTCCTGGGGGTCACCCCCTTTCCTGTGGGTTTCAGGATCATTCCCAACGTGGCCAAGAGCTGGCAGGCAGGGAATCCTGCCCAGAGCAACCCCATTGCTTATTTGGTACATCCACAGCCTGCACACCCCCCTTCCCAGTATCCACTTAGTGGCCTGGTTTCTTCTCAAAGCTTTTTATATTTCACATTCCTAAGATTTAATTATGTTATCAGAACAACAGGCATCGGGATTTGGAGTGCCAGAATTCACATTAGCAATTGCTATCAACAAAGAAAATGGGCACAGCATGCCCATGCCAGAGGAGATGTGGGCTGCTCTCCTCAATCTACTCACAGTTATTTATAGCCTGTTTGCAAGCCATCCACCTCCCAGGTTTAGCTTCAAGCTTGCTTCTTTCTGAGCACTCTCTCTCTCAAAGAAAAGCCTTTTGCTTCCTCCTTCCCCAGCACCACACTCAGATTTGGGCAAATTTATTTAATTTTTGAGGGGGGCGGGGGGGCAACATAAAACACCTTTGAATCCACAACAGCAGAAAAGACTGGAAACAAGAGTGCCACAAATAAGCAGCTGCAGGGACACCTAACTCTCAGCGGTAGAAATTAAAAAAAAAAAAAAACTAAAAAAATTATATATTTATAGTTTTTAACACTTCACCACATTGCAGCAGATCCCCACGCATCTTCAGCGGCTTTCAGCCCTCCCCACAGATGGGGATGCAGGCACAGGATCTCTAAGGAGGGACACATGCTTGAAGGCAAGAAATACCCACCTATTTTGAGATGATTGCGAAGAACCCGCTCCGTGGTAGCAGGAGGGGAGCGATGGCTGTGCCTCCACACCAGCATTAACTATAACCTGCTCATCCTTTAACCAGCACCACTCTGAGGCAGCCCCACTCTGCCAGGATCTTTTGCTTCCAAATAATCAAGAAACACAAGGCACAGTGCTCATGGTGCAGGTGCAAACCTCCCCTGAGCAGCAGCCAGCACGGACAGCTCGCGCCTTCTCCCTCCCAGTCCCAGCTCCTGCTAAACTCAGCCCAGGGATTGAGGCAGGTGTTAGGAGTGGGTCAGAGCTCAGCTCCCCGAGGCTGGGGGAGATTCTGCACTCAAGAGAACGCCCTGGTGCCAGTCAGCCAGCACTGTGCTGGGTCTGCATGAGGGTGCTGGGCTGTCCTCGCACACCATGTCACGCCCGTGCTCACAGGTTTGTCACCTGGCCACCACCAGCATCACTGGGGACAGCGCTGGCCCACAGCTCCCCCGGGGCATCCAGGGAACACTGAGCCCCAAAACAGCCCCAAAAACCCCTGGTCAAAATGCAGAAGTGGTGCTGAGTTAGCCCAGTCACTAAGGAAATGTTCAGTCAGGCTCTGACTGAGACACGGCAGCTCCTTACGCGCCTAAAATTCCAGATGGCCCTGCAAAAGAAAGACATTATTAGAGTATATTGCAATAAATTTTTTTTAAAGTGGCAAATTATAAAGTACTTGCAATTAACGTAATCATTATTAATACATCATAAAAAATGGCAAACACCACGCCCCTTCTGCTAAAGGGGGGAGGAAGCTCAAAGCTTACAATTCTAGCACGTTTTATTTCATGTAAATTTATAAAGACAACAATCCTAGTCACGATTGTCACATTGTACAGCACATACCAATACAGTTGCAAACAGAACTCCACGCAAAACTAAGCGCTAACAGTAGCCTGAATCACTCTTCCTGCGATTGTCGTATCTAGACTAACAGTATTACACTAACACTGAAGGAAAAATAGTTCACTATAAAACAGTGATAGAACATTTTTATAAAATATATTCCATTCCAATAGCTTTTCTACATACTGTATACTATAAAACTCTCCCACAAAAATTAGTGTCTTTAAATATACATATTTAATCTGAACTGCACCAAGATTAAAAACAATTAAAAATATCAATGATTTTTTTTTTTTACATTAACTTCACAGTATTTGTTTGTAGTAGAAGACAAATCCAGTGTTTAAAATGCAGAGCAGGACTGTTCCCTATGGAGACAGCAACTGCCCCACAGAGAAATAGTTTATGAAGAGACAAGCCTTAAGTGTGCCATGTTTTAGTACTTCTCCGTAGAGCCATGAACCATTTTGAAAACATGCTCCGAGCTATTGCAACTTAAAAATAAGAGACACACAGAGAAATAGCCAAAAAAAAAGTCACCTTAAGAACAAAAATAAGTGCAAACATTTCTTTACTTTAGAAATTCAAGCTAAGAGGAGTGGGAACACAAATACCGGACTATGAGAACAGTGTGTTCATGATGTAGTCAAGGATGAGAAAGTCTTTTTTTTTTTCTTATTTAAAAAAAAAACAAAAACAAAAACAACTTTTGCCCCATATTCACTGCAGCACAGAGCATGCTCATAGCATCAGTTTAATGAATTATTTCTATACTAAGATCAGACAAAAACTTGTTTCAACTTTTCCCTACTCCATACACTAATGATGTTCTTATGGCACATCCTATTTTATGATCTTCTAAAAAAAATAGAAACAAACAGTAATTGAAGACTGAAATGCAAACAAAAGTGTCACAAGAATGCAAAATTAAGATTACCAGCTTCAGTAATGCTGACTCTACATTAAACTCTTTACATGTTGCTCAACATGCAAAACCCATTGTTATAAAATTTAAAGTGTAAATTAACTAGTTTTGAAATAGATTAACAGTAATAATTCCACTTCAAAAACAAAACAAAAAAATCTAATAAATACTATATCAAGTATCTTCAGGAGAAAAAAATAACTTAATTTTAGTAGAAAGAAAAATAACTTAATTTTACTAGATTTTGTTCAGTGCTATTTCCAATCACAGCAAAAATAAAAAAAAAAAAGAAAAAAACTGATTAAGTAGAATAAGACCACAGTACCAAAGCCACTTATGTTCAAGATACAGTACTCTCCCACAACTTTCATATGTAACAGGTTCAGCAAAAATATTTTACAGTTGAGAAATTAAACTGAAAACAAACCCCAAAACTATAAATAAAAGCAAAATTTCACATTACATGTACATTCATAGTTTAAGAGATGAATAATAAGAGGCTGTAACAAGTATATCCTGATTTTCCTTAAAGAGGAAGTACTCATATTTAAAAAAAAAATTCAATCCCATATTATTTCTGTAGGTAGTGCTCAGTTTTTGGACCAGAGGGGGAAAGGCATTGGGAAGGTTTTTCTTCATAAGATGCAATACAGTATTTTAAGCACAACTTTTAAAAATAACCTAAATCAGTGCTTCAAATTCGTTTCAAAACACACGTTAAAGTTTCACCAAACAACTCCAGGAGTGTCAAGAAAGCTGGTGAAGCAATGCTAATGCAGCAGAAGGACATTCACACCCCTCAGATATTATTATTATTATATTTCAGTCCCATGTACATGTACCTTGAATGGGTAATTTGACTGGAAGGGAACAAAGTGATATCCACCGACATGCACAGACCAAATGGTGATCTAATAGGCAAGAAACTGAATCATCTGGAGTAAAACTGGCTATAGTTACAGGCAGCCTCAGTTTACAAACAAACTAAAAAAAAAAAATAAAAAAATTACCCCCAACAACTTCCCCTGAAAAGGTGGGACCTGGGGAAGAAGTCAGGCCACCCTTTCCCTCCAGCGGTTCATCTTCATGCTGCCTCTTGGGAACACCAGCAATTGCACACAATTTGCCTCAGAGGGAATTGCCATCTTCATAAAAATAAAATAAAATAAAATTTCATGCTGCTTGTTTTAGCATGGCAGCAAACTTTTCGGGCAAGACAGCAGGGCATCTCCTAATGCACAAGGCATGAGTTACTCTGAACTAAGAAACCCCAGAAACCTGGTATCAGGAGGGGTATTTGGCCACTTGGCAGCTGCTGCTCCCTCCAAGGGCGATGGGATCAGCCTCTGGATGTAGACGTGGGAATGAAAATATTCACATATTACACAACTTTTTTGTATGTCCTAGCGTGCATCCTTCAACATTTCGGGAGTGAATAGGCTGCAGACAGAAAGTGTTTTTCCATCCACATTCTATGCTCAAAAGCAGCTTTTCAGCAGGTCAGCCCAGTGAGGAGGATGGGTGGGAAGGGAAAATTTAAGTCAAGTCCCAAGGCAAAAACTTCTCATTTAGATTTTAGGACCAACTGCAGAACAGTATTAATGGAATAAAGAGAATAAAAAATGACCAGTACCAAAGATGCAGCCAGGAATCCTCAACCCCTTCAAAATTTGGGCCAATTCAATGTCTCATCTAGCTCTATAAAATAAAAGTACATCTGCCCACTCTGCAGTGTGTGGACAGGTTTCTCTACACCAAAATGTATTTAAATCATAGTTCATCTCTTCAGATGTTTCTCTGCAACACGCAGAGGGCATTTGGGGAACTTAATGGAAGCCAAATTTTTCTCCAGAATGTGCTGATAATCTTTTTTCAAAAAAAAAAAAAGTTAAAAAAAAAAAGGAAAAGAAAACCCAAACCAACAAAACCCTGACCACAAAGCAAGTACTTCCAGTGTGAAAACTGATGCTAAATCATTGCAGAATTTCTTAAGATCATTTCACATTAATAATGTAACATGGGTGCACAAGAGAAGACCTAAAGGACCGTGCAAGGGAGGGTGGCAGGGGAAGGGGGGAGATGGCAAGGTGGAAGGATTGCATTAAAAGGCCTCTGGAGTGTATACCGCTGCATCTTTTAAAGACCATATACCTGAAGTGAATATCACCAAAACAAAATAAAGAAAAGGGAGGAGAAAACCAAAATCAAAATTCAGATGCTGCCTTTTTTTCTTTCCTGCTTTGTTTTAAAAGGGTTGGGGCGGGGGGGGGGGGGGGGGGGGAGTTGTAGATATTTAAAAAAAAAAAAACAAAACAAAAAAAACAACGAAACAAAACAGAAGTCAC
This sequence comes from Calcarius lapponicus, assembly GCA_039654755.1. Taxonomy (NCBI): domain Eukaryota; kingdom Metazoa; phylum Chordata; class Aves; order Passeriformes; family Fringillidae; genus Calcarius; species Calcarius lapponicus. Next base: position 55,753,111 of record CM077468.1, on the reverse strand, counting down.
ACATCTCAAACAACCAAGGACTTTACAAGGCCACAATGAAATTTGCGGATATGTCTGTAGAGATCCCCGGACTGCGTGAAGCGTCTCTCGCACCACTTGCACCCGTGGGGTTTCTCCCTGGTGTGCACGACCGCGTGCCGGCTGAGGTTGTGGGAATACTGGAAGCTCTTCCCGCACTGGCCGCAGGTGTAGGGCTTCTCCCCCGAGTGAGTCCTCTCGTGCCTCTTGAGCGTGTACATGCAGGAAAAAGTCTTTCCGCAGAGGGTGCAAGTGGGCACCGACCCGTCGGGGGACAGGCGGGTCCGCGAGCCGTCCTTGTCACGGAAGTGAGAGCTCAGGTGCAGCTGAAGGATGTGTGGGCTGGGGAACACCTTGCTACAGAGGGGACAAATGCAGATATGCCCAGGAGGCACCAGGACGCCCGAGGAGATGTCCGACGAATCCATGTCGTCCTCGCTCTCGTCTCGCTCTTGATCTATATCCTCCTCCCGGGCGTGAGAGCTGCCATTCCCCGCGAACATGTGTCCTAACCCTGTCACTAGGCTTTTGGCTGAATTCCCAAAATGCTGACTCTCTGGACTCCTGGCTTCGCTGTCCTCCTGATCTGACAGCGAGTCTTGTTCATCTTTAACAAGTGGCTCGGTACCCTGCTGCTGGCTGTCGGAAGCCAGCTGTCCAAAGACATAGGAGGGGTGTAAGGAATCTCTCCCCGGCACGGGCTTGAAAGACAAATCCAGCGCGCAGTCCACATCACTCGAAGCCAGGGGATGGTTAACAGACCTTTGGGACAAAGGTCCTGTGGAACTATTGACATTAGCCTTTGTTTTTCCAGCTGCTGCGGCGCACGGTTCTGCCTCTGTCGGCACAGAGCTGACACTTATATGATCAGAGGACCAGGCGGGGTGACTGCTGACCTTTTCTTTGCCTGCTGCTCTCTCGTATTCTGCAACGCTGAATTTTTGTTTGTTTCCTGGGTCAAACTCGTGGACCAGGGGCACTCCGGCATCCAGAAAATGCTCCGCTTTCTCCAAACTAGCCGCCTCATCATTAATCTTCTCTTCGGAACATAATTCTTTATCTTTCAACTTGCCCTTGCAGACTTTCACAATGTCATACATGTGAAGGTAGCTCGCCGCAGCCAGCACATCTTCCACTGGGAGACTGTTGAATTCCAGCTTTCCCTCGTACATGAATTCGAGCAGCAGGCTGAAGGCAGGGGCTGTGACAATGTCACTGTTCAGATGCACAATATCCCTTTTGTCTAACTGGTCCCTGTAGAAAAGATGGAAGTACATACTGCAAGAGGCAAGAACGGCTCTGTGAGCTCTGAATTGAGCTTCTCCAACTAAAACAGTACAGTCACACAGGAAGCCCTGGTGACGCTGCTGACTCAGACACTGCAGCAACTGGCGGCTATGGTCTGGAAACTCCATTCTTCCTTCATAACCTGTTCAAAACAGGAAAAACTTGAATGCTACTGTAAACTAAAGCCTCCTAGCAGCTGTAACAAACAGATCGGCTTTTTGGTAACCCAAGCCAAAGAAACAGCCTTGGAGATAACATTTACTGTTAATTGTCTGTAATAGTTTTATTAAGGGGGGGGAGGAAAAAAAAAAAAAAAACCACCAACACAACATGTTTCTCATCCTTTCGCACCTGCTCCGAACAGGAAAAACTTGATTGTAAGTAAACAAAAGCTAGTAAAGCAGCAGCCCCTCCAACCTTTGTTTCTCCCACTAAGCACTTTAATAAAATTATGCAGAGGAGAGCTCACACACACCCCCGAAAAGAAAAAAAAAAAAAGCATCAACTCCCAGGCTGTCTTCCCAGCAACGCTAACTTGGGGCATCTTTTAATAAAGCATATTCCCCGCGTCACGCACGCACACACACACACACACGCACACACACACACGCACATTTAAACTTTATCCTCAGTCGTTATGCACCGAATCACAACAAAACAGCGGCGGCTGGCGCTGGGGGAGCGGCGGCTCTGCGGGGAGGGGGGCGAGAGGCCCCGGCCCCCGCACGCCAAAAGGGCGGGGGGATACAGGGGGGGGAGGGAAAAAAAAAAAGTTTCCCTTGAAGTTATTAAAAGGCAAGGAGGAAAATAAGCGGCGGAAGGGCGGCGGGAGGGCAGGACGGAGGCTGCAGCCGGCTGCGTGCCGCGGGCAGGCGCTTACCTTGCGCGGGGCGCGGCGGGGCCGGCCGCGGGCGCGGAGCCGGGCGGGCAGGAGGGAGCGCGGAGCGAGTGCGACCGAGGCGCGGCGGGAGGGAGGGAGGGGGGGAGAGAGAGAGAGAGAGAGAGGCAGGCGGGAGGGAGGAGGAGGGAGGGAAGGAGGAGTGCTCGGTTTGCTAATTACACCGCAAGCTGGAGAGTCAGCTGCTCTGACTTCACTGCGATGGAAATGCTACCTCCAGCTGTGCGCCTTTTAATGCCATATGTTACTCCAAATCTCGCTACCAGCCAACCACAGCTTGCTGCCTTTTAAAGTTCCAGCAGCCCCATTTATAGCCCTCGATTAAATCCCACAAACTTGCCCCGAGCCCGCCCCCCCCTCTCCGACACTCTCGCCACCACCAGCCCCCAGCCCGGACCCCACCTCCCGCCGCAAAGTTGCTCCCCGCAGCCCGCCGCTGTGACCTTCGCCGGCGCCCGGCTCCGCGCGGCGCTGGGGGGGCCGCCAAGGGGAAGCGCAGCGGAGCCGCTCCCGGGATCTCCCCGTTCCACAGCCGCGCTCCCCAACTTTGCGGGGAGCACTTTCCCCCGCCGGGGTGTGGCGCGGCGTGGCGGCGAGTTCCCCCCGCGCTGCCCCGCTCCGCGGCTCCCCCCGCGTTACTCACCGGCGGGCGGCAGCGGCGGCGCTCGGCGTCCGCATGTGCGCGGCGGCGGCGGCGGCGCGGGCGCTCCGCGGGCGCGGCGCGGGGCTGTGGCGGAGCAGGTTGTTCGCCGGCCGCTCTCGCGATACTTTGGCCGCTGCGAGCCGCGGGTGCGGGCGAGGGTGCGGTGGCGAGCGGCCGTGTCCCCGTCTGGAGCACACAATGGCCCCGCCGCCCCGGCCAGCCCCGCCGCCGCCGGCCGGTGCGCGCTGCCGGCTGCGCCCTCCCCCTCGCCGCCTCCTCCTCCTCCTCCTCCTCCTCCTCCTCCCGCTGCCGCCGCCGCCGCTGCTGCTGCTGCTGCCGCCCTCCCCTCCCGGCCGCTGCATTGGCAGCGCCGCCGTCCCGCTCCCAACTCCGCCGCGCCGCCGCGGACAGGGCGCGCCCGCCCGCCCGCTGCAGCCCGACGTGCCGCGGAGCGCGGAGCGCGGGGCCGGGGCTGCGCGGCCGCGGGAGATGCGCGGAGCCGGCCCCGCCGCGGGGCTGGGGCGAGGGGCGCGGCGCTGCTCCCCCCGGCACACACACACACTCACACACACAGATACACACATAGACGCAGCCCGGGTTTGTCTGTAGTTGCGCGCCAGCCGATAAATACCAAATGCCGACGGATTTCTCAAGATGACCTTTTCGATAGTTGATTTGAATTTTAAATTTTAATTAGCTGTAATCGCATCAGAAGTGAGCGCCCGGCGAGGAGGGGGCGCGGGGCTCCCCGCCCGGCGGACGCGGCCGAAGCCGCTGGAGCTGCGGCTGCCGGAGCCCCGGTGCCGCTGCCCGGGATGCCGCGGCTCCGGCTCGTCCCGGAGCCTCGGGGCTGCAGCAGCGCCCGGGGGGAGGCAGGGGGCTGTGGATTGAGGCTCCGGGTCGAGGTGGATGTTGACGTTTTGAGGGATGAATGTGAGAGCGCTGGTGGGTAAGGGGGAGTGCAGGGGTAGCGCAGCACCGGGGGCACTTCAGGGCTCCCCTGCGAACGCCGCGCGTGGTGCCAGCTGGAGTCTCCAGACTGTGCTTTAGTCTCCAACAAGTACAGCAGGGAAACTCCTTTCCTTTCCTTCCTCTAGGTTGCTTTGCCTAGATTGTAGTATCTGCAAAATAACAACTTTTTTTTTTTAATTAATTTTCCCCACATTTTTCTACAATAGTAGCATTAGCGCCCTCAAACATCAGGTTTAATTTGGATTTAATCTAATTTAATTTGGATCTCTGATATATTAAGGCTCTTTGTCACAGGAACTGGGGTCTGCATCACCACCACCACTTTTCTTCCACAAACCTCAACTGTTTTACTCCATTGGCAGTGAATGCCAGGATATTTGGGTGGGTTTGAGCATTAATGATTGCATTGTCACAAAGCCCTTCTCAGAGCAGCAGTATTTGGTAATACTGTCAGCTGTAAGGTTCAAATTTGAAAACTCCAGCTCACAAGGTGGAGGTGCCTAGCTTCAGCAAAAGAGTTAAAGGTCCTGGGGTTAAATCTGTCACCGTTCAGTAAAGCTGAGAGCTTTATCTATTTGTCCACCATGGCAGACAGGACAGGGGAGCTCTGTCTGTTTAAAGACAGCGTCATCCTGCAGTCACAGCCTGCACAGGCTCCACCAAAACTGGAGCAATTTCTCCCCCAAAATGCAAGTGCAATCTCCATGAAGTTACTCTGTGGATTTGCTAACTTGTGGAATTTTGTTGTCTTTGTACATTGGAAATGTTAGGCAGAATTTTGTACTCGTAAGAATTAGGCTTCTTGGCAGAAATACCTTGTTTTTTGTAAGTAATAATTCATGTTACCCTCTCCCCTTTAATAAATAAATTGGGAAAAGACAAGATTACAAAAAGAACCCTGGTCTTAATTCCTATTTGGGTGCTGTAAGCTCGGTGTAATTGCCTTCCATCTAGCAGTGTCTTATTTTTAGGAAGCCAATTACAATTTCACAGTAAGTCTGCGGTCATTATCGGGTTAGAAGTGTCAGAAAATACAACAGCATTCCCATTTCCTCTAAGTATCCATTTGGCATGTTGCTGGCTTGCTTTTTCAGGACTCAGACACACTATAGTCACCTTCACACCAAGGCAACGCTGGGTACAATACAGGTGTTGTGCTGATTTAGCTACGGCTGTATAAAATACTGGTAGTACAACTCACTAATGTAAACAAGCACAAAGTCATTACTGGAAGCAAGGCAACAGGAAGAACTGCCCCAGAAACTTTATTCCGAGAGCTCCTGCGCTCCTGACAGCCCTCGTGAGAGCACGACAGGGTGAGCAAACGATCTGCTTTCCTCTCCCCGGCCCCTGAGCCCTTCTCAGGCTGAGGGCTCCCCTCCCAGCCAGCCCAGAGGAGGGAGGCTCTGTTTTCAGTCCTTCCTCAGTGGAGCAGAGCCAGGCAGAGCTGCTTGGCCAACACTGAGCTTTGTGACTGGTGCCTGTGCTCACAGGAGATCACAACCACCGTGCCACCTAACAGCAGGATGGCTGAATGTGGATGGGGGCTGATGGAAGCTGTTGGGAGTGACTGTGTTCAGCATCCTTGTGCAGCTGTGTGCATTCCTGGGTCTGGCTAAAACTTTACTGGGCTCCAGTGAGCCTTTTGCTGCCTATGGAGCTTTCCAAAGTTGAGCAGAAAGCCCAGCTTTAGGGCAGAGAGAGTAAAAATCGGTGGTGCTGGCAGGGCTTCCACTTGCCAGCCAAGGCTAGCCCTGCTCCTGGTTGTTTTTGCTGCCTGGACACCAGCCAAAGCCCACAGAAATTAGTAGAAAAACCAACTGGATCAGGTCCATAAAGCCTGAGGACTCACTTCCATTCTTACCCCTTTGATCCAACAAGAGTAGGTATTTACTGAGTGGGGCCTCTCTAGCCCTCTTTGTTGGCCAGATGCAGAAGCAGTAGCAACAGGTTTTTCATGCCATTTAATAGTTTTCTCTCTCACCGCATTGGGCAGAAGCCTCTTTGTGTTTGTTTCTACATGATTTCAGTGCTTTTATGTTCTTTTTTTATTTTTAATAGGACATCTTCTTTGTGATAGTCCAGTTGTATTTCAGAGGGAGAGTCAGGGCCTGAGACTGTCTAATACTCGCAGCATTGAAGCTATTTTAAGCGCATTGGTCATAGTGAGGTTTATTTGCAGAAGTTCTTCCAAACTTTTTCAAAGGCTGTTTTATCCCTTGCAGACAGCAGCAAGCATTAGAAGGACCAAATGCTTCTTTCCCTCCTGAGAAACAGGGAGGAATTTAACCCCAAAAGATGCAGACCTGCTGGTGGTAAGACAAGGAGCTGCCCTTGGCATCCACGGGACTTCCCCAATTAGCAATCTCCTCCAGCACTTACCCTGCAGTCAAACCCAAGGTCAGCATTTGGGGGGGTTGCTCAGTTTGCAGTCAAGTCATAAAAGTGGGCACGACTTTCCCAAAGATCTTTTCAAGCATGTCATCCAAGACTCCAGAAAGCATTAACTTGCACTGCTGCCATTCCAGACATTAATCAGAGCATATATTGCAGACAGTCTCCTCAGCAGTGTGCTTATGTGAGTCGTATTTGTTTTATGGCTGTCCTGCTGATTTCTCCCCGATAACGAGACCCTGCGTGTACTGCAGTGTCTGTGAGAATATATTGGAGCAGCCAGGGCCATTGTCAAATCATCCTAGCAAATGGAGAGGCTGGTGGCACTAAGCTGCATGTATAAATTACATATTGTTCTATTTGCCATAACGTGGCTGTCAATAAGGCTGCATCAATCTAGGAACAGGCATTAAAATCAAAAAGGACTCTGCAGAGGTACCACTGGCACAGGTCACATTTGACTCTGCAGTGAGAGCTTGCAACATCCCTGTCGGAGCCAGCCAGGCATTTAATATCACACCTGTACCTTGGCCCCCCTGTCAGCTTTCACTCAGTTATTCATCTTCCATAGTTTCACTCAGCTTGTCTAACCCTTAGCTTGTTTGGGTTTTTTTACAGTCTGCTGTATTCTGTTTTTCTGGAAATGGCAAATGAAGGTACCTTTTCAGCCTTTATAAAGCCATTGCTTTTTCAGTAAAGAGAGCATGCTTCTTGCTTTGCAATGGTGAAGGAAATTTGCATGGCATTGACAAGGCACACTCTTCTTTTAGAGTTTTTCCCTCTTTCACTCTTGTTCATCACCCTAGCAACTGTATTTTAACATTGCTTGGGGTTTTTTTTTGCCAAATTTATTTTAAAATTCAAATAAAATTAAACAGGTTCCTTCATTTTTAATATTTGTTTTATTTATCTATCAATGCCCAGGAAGGAATCGGAGAACCCACATTATAAAATAGCAGGTGTATAGAAGTTTGTAGCAGGATATATAGAGAAGGACAGTGAAAGACCATAAATATCAGTGGACAGTAAGAGACAAAATTGGTGTCTGCTTTGGGACCAGACATAAAATTTATCAGACTCAAACAAAAGTCTTTAAAACAGAAGCTGCTATATCCTCAGTAAGGGTCCATTGTAGAGTTACTAATTTCTTATTAAAGGAGAGAATTTAATTGGCGTTGCTCTATTTGTAAGCAAATAATGCACCGTGTTAACAATGCACTTTATTTTGGTAACTCCCAGAAGAGACCTTAATACTGCAGAAGTGTTTTGCTAGATTAGGACTGGGAAATCTCAGGATGAAAGTACTTGCTAAGCAAAAAATATAACCTAGAATAAAGGGCTTAGTTCTAAAGATGTTCTCATACAACTTTTGCAGCAGTTCCTCAGAAAACACTTCCTCCCAGGACAAATCAATGTTACCACAGCTACTGCCCTGAGCTTTGTAAGGCAGAGATCTGGCATATTTATCCCACTATCTGCAAAAGGTCTCATATGCAGGATCCATTCCTCTCCTGGGACTTGTGGGGTTGGCAGAACTTGTTCTTGGAACAAGTGTTGGGTTCCTCATTAGATAAATCAGCAATCTCAGGGCATAAAAGACTCTGTCTTTTCTCACATGCGAGGTATATAACATCAGTCTTCTCTTTTGCTTTTCCATGGGGTTTCCAAATCAACCTAGCCTGAGTACAAACAAGCAAGTATCCCAGATGCCTGTTAAAATAAGAAAATCCCAAACATCTCGCTTTTCTCCATTGCCCGCACTAAAACCTCCCTGTAACACAGTTCAGACTGTCCTTGCTGCAATGTGATACCCACTCCTGCCCTCCCAAACACATCCCCATAGCTGCAGCAATCACCTCTACTATTCCTTTATCCTTTCTTCAGTTACTGAATCAAAACCAAGCTGCCTGTTCCCACCTCCGAGACCCTCTGTAACTTGGAGTGCTCACACTGGTATCATCTTCTAACCCTATTCCTTACCCTCCCAGGATGTTTTCCTCTTTCCTCACCCTCGTAACCTTTTAGTGCTGGCCCCTTCAGCAAAGGCAAGTCCTGCTCTTTGCTGTGCCTCAACCTTGCCTTGCTGTTGTTCACAATGTAGTCAGAGGAGCTGGGATGAGGATTTTGGTGACACTGGATAGGAAGGATTTTGGGGTGACTCAGGGAGCTCTGTGCAGAGAGAAGCTGGGCTCAGTGGGCTGTCTCTGCTTGACTCCTTAGGGAGCCTGAATTCCAAACCTGTGCCTCTGAGAGCAGCCCAGCTCCAGGAATGGAGAGAGAAATGGGAGGCTGGGCATGAGGAGAGCAAGACAGACCATTTTTCTAGTCAAAATGAGCTGCTTTTGTCTCAGGGCTGTACAGTAGCCATCACACTGGTTGCTCCACTTCCCTCTGATGTATTCCAGGTGGAGGGGAAGTCCAGAGAATGTCATGTAAGAAATGCAAATAAAAATGTCTTTCTAGACTTCCTTCTCTTACGTACTGTCTGCCAGCAGCTTCGCTCCCCTCTTTTACTGTTTTGCCTATGGATGCATTTTATGCTTTTATGTTGCTCTTCTGGTAAAAGAAGAATTACTTGCTGTGAGTTTACATAACTTGCCTTTTACTGCTCTGGAAATGAATATGGGACTTCAGTCTTAATTAGACTTTCAGTGTAAGTCCTGCTTTAATGAATCGCTGAAAGATGTGAATAACATTAAGCTTCAGAATGTGGCTGCAGAGTTGGAGACCTGAGGCTGATCACCCGACTGGGTCTGTGGGAGGATGAGCACTTAGTACTGAGGTGAAGGTGCAGTGAGGGGGAACAGGCTCCCTGAAACCTGAGTAAGTTTGAATTTAGATGCAGGTAGACCCCTGCCTGTGGAAGAGTTTTGATTTCAGAGCCTGCACTCGTTTTGCTCCTGCATCATGGCTTCACAACAAAGCAACAGACTTCACTGCATCAGGAAGTTCAGGCTGCAGTCTGAGATCCAGGCTATCACATTACCGAGTTCCTCTTGCAACACAGCCACCAGCCTGAGCTCCACCTGCTTCCCAGGGAGGAGAAGGATTTCAGTGGTTTGCTCTTGGAAATAAAGTGGGATGGTAGAAATGTCAGAAAATGTACAAAGTCTTGGGAAAAAAATACCGGCTGGTTAAGATGTACTCCCGATGCTTTTGCAAGGTGTCTGTCTCACCTGGTGAACCTGGTGACACTTGGCTAAGGAGCAAAGAAACTCAGCACCCCACTCAGCCTGGAGGCCAGCCCATAGCAGTTAATAAGTGAAAGGAACGACCTGGAATGGTGATCACCTGCCGGGGACCTGCGGGTGTCGCTGGTAGGATGCCACCTGCTCACAGCGCAGTGGGATGAATGGAGCACTGCTGTGGAAATGGCGCTGTGACATTTGTGACAAAAAGGGGTTTTGTAGAAGCTGGCACGGCAATGAAAGGCTCCTTCGCAGAAGACAAAGAAGGGGCCAAACTTAAAACTAAATGGACTGGGAGAGCTGCAGAAGTAGCAGTGGGCCAAATCCCTCTGGTTTTTATATCTCCCTTTTTTGCCTGACCTTCATGACCCAGACTTGATGATGCGCCTAGGAGGTCCATTGGGCTGGGGTGACTGTAGGACCCAAGGTTTTTGTAGCCAGCAGTGTACATGGTGTGATGTGCTGCTGCTCATGCCTGCCTTTAATTCCATAGTCCAAAAGGCTAAGTGCTTACTTTCAGCTGAATGAAGTAGAGATAGCCTCCAGCTCTAGTCCAGAGCAACGTTCAAATTACACCTTTGTAATCAGGATACTCTCAGGCTCTCTGCTGCATCTTGGTGATGATTATGGGAGAGGATTTGTGACTACATGAATTTAGATCAGACTCCTAAGAACTCAGGGGCAGAAAAGGAAAGCAGAGGTCCTTTTAAGATCAGTTCTAACAAAAACATAGTTAAAGAGGAATTTTTTTAAAATTTGATTATTGAGATTTACCTGAATTTCCCTAGCTCTTCCAGCACTCTGTTTGATGTGGAGTCAATACTGAGAAGATCAGCTCTGATGCAGAAGCTGAAATCCAAACAATTCCTCTCTCCTAATTTGGAGATCAGATTGCCCATTTGATTCATGTATACAGGTAAGGTGGGCAAAAGTAGCAAAATTTATGTAAAGCAGAGATGAGAAATAAAGGAGTTGCAAGGTAAATGATGTTTGGAATCATACAGAACTCTGGGGAAACAAGCAAACACCAAGGAACAGTGAAAGGATAAAAATGTGCCAAAAAAGCACATTTTATTTACTAGAAAAATAAGATGGGCAAAGGCTAAATCCCGCAATCCTTTACTCATGCAAGGATTCCTGTTGACTTAAATACTTGTGTAAAAGTATTTCTCTGGGTAAAGGATTTGTTGGACGGTGTCCAAACCCGGGTTAAGGTTGATGTTTTCGCAGAGGCAGCGGCCTTTCGTATGCCACCCTGGGCAGTGAACGACATCCATGGGACACGTCTTACAGGACACGCCACACAAATGAACAAACACCAACAAAGAGCAGCCTCTGCTGCAGTGCCTGGGATGCTCAGGGTGGCGGGGGGCTGGCAGGAAGGTGACTCAGTGCCTGGAGGAAGGGTCGGGGGGTGCCGGCCCTGCGGACCCTCGGCCGGAGCTCGCGGCTGCCAGCACAAACTCACACAAGTTGTTCTGGCGCCTGGCCTAGAACAACACAGGGCTGTTTTTTCCCTTTTGTGCTCAACTCTGTTGCACTGGGACAATGTGAGATTTTTAATTTTATATGCAGAAGGAAGAAAGAATTCGACCTTTTCCTTTTTTTTTTTTTTTTTTTTTTTTTTTACTTTTCTCTTTCTCCACTGTACTTATCTTTATGCGTGGCGGTGTTACAAGGCCAGGTCAGCAAATACTTTATTCCAGTGGCAAGTTTTTGTGCAAAGGTCACAAGGGGTGGCTGTGAGCGATCAGGGCACTTCTAATAGTCACAGACAGATGTGCTGCTCCCACCTTTAATTTTCTGCTTCTTCTGTGGGCTGCCAGGTACAGCTGTTGCAGAAAGAGAGAACAAGTAGAGCAGTAGAAGGGAGGAGTTTGGTGCTTAAAGCCTGACAGACAAATGAGGTAAAAAGTCCTGTCTCCCCTGTGCCCTGCTCTTGGCACCAGTGACTCAGGGAGCCACGTTGCAAACCTTGCACTTGTCCAGGTGTGCCTCGATGGAGAGGCAGGACTCTGGCCAGCCACAGCTCTTCCCACATCTTCAGCAGAGCCATCAGAGTGAGCCTGCATGTACCTGCCCAGCAGCACCAGGAAAAGCTCCACTCTGCCAACCTGAGCCCAGTCTGAGGGAGAACTGCTCATCACCCTCATCCTCCTCCAGGACTTTGCATTAGGTGCCACCAACATGCACAGCCCTGGTGTCACTGACTCTTAACTCCAGGCAGGTGCTCCCTGGATCAGGACCTAAATGGTTAATTTTCAAGTGGCTTCTTAGAGCAGATGTTCCCATGTGTATCCCCTCCTTCCTTCTTCTGACACATTTCCTACACAAACAGCAGATTGCATTGCTGCTGTCCTTTTGATCTGTGGGAGGGGGAGGAAAATCCCACACAAATGATATTAGTTCTCTTTTCAGGCAGGCTGGTGATGGTGGGTATGGGCATGTGCCTCCCTCCCACCTCTCCCTGCCCAGATGCTTTTTCTGGGACTTTCTTCTTTAGTCCCTGCCCACTTCTGGAGCTGCTTTTAAAGTAGCTTACCTTAAAGTCTGGAAAGAAGGAAGAGGTAAGGGTGGGCAAATTGCAAAACACTGCTGTCTGTCTAAACATATCCAGAGGCTGGGGTGCTGTCTGCTCCATCTGCTGCCACCCTGCTGGCTCTCATGCATGGCTCTTGGTACCTGCACTCTTTGTGGGCACTGATGAGTTAAGCCACACTGCCTGGGTGAGGCTTAAGTTCTTACCAGTCAGGAGATTCTCTTTGAGCTTGTGTCTAGATCGTTCCCAATCCCAAACTCACTGTCCAGCCTAGTAGTCTCAGGCTGGTTGCTGAGGGACAGCTCTTGCAGCCTCTGTGAGAGGTGACTCAGGGTGGGGTGGCAGGACACTGCAAAGTCAGATTATTATGGGGAGATCAGGCCTTCCCTCCTTCTTCCAGGATAAGAACCAGGAAGAGCAGAAAACTCAGCAAGATTGTGAGTTCAGGATGCATTAAAGGAGGTGATGTTCTATGGGATTGTGGTTCAGGTATGCATCTCCTTGATACAGCACTTCTGGGGTGTCAAGGCTGCATGGGTTTGGAGGACCATGAGAAAATTTCATGGTTAATAAATTCACCAAAAGGTGTTAAATGCAATGCACAGATTTGGGCTCATAAAGCCGCACAGTGCTGACAGCGTGAAGAATATTCTGGGGTAGCATCACCGATTGCTTACCCTGTTTGTACATTCATCTGACCACATCACTGCTGTTCTGTTTTAGAGAGAAGACACCAGACTTGGTGTTCCTCTGCTCTGTCCCAGGATGACCTTTGTTTGTACATTATTATCCTGAGACAGAAGAAAGCTTCCTGTCACTCTGCTATGGGTGCCAGTTGCTGAAGCCCTCTAGTTGTGTGATGGGGATGGTGGAGGTAAGGTGTGATGGAGCTGATGGAGCCAAGGCGTGGTGGCCACTAATTTTTCTAGCATCACCCACCTGTGACTAGACTGGGGTGAACAAGACAAACAGGTCTGCCTGAGCTCCTTCCTAGAAAGACCAGGCATTGCTGTTCAGGAAGGAGTTTTTGGGATGTCTGAGGGCTTTAACACTGCCAGTGCCCCTGGCCTTGCCACAGCAGCAATGTGGGTGCACTGACACAGGGCAGGATGCACATGTGAAGTAGCCTAGCACTGAGCTGCTGAGACATGTAAACGTAGCCACTGGAGTTTCAGAAATCAGATATTTTTCTTTATTTAATTTTGTCTTTTATCCCCTGCTTTAGCATCATCCTCCTTTCTAACCCTCAGCAGTGGGCTTATAGCATCAGTGCTCTCTCCCATGGCCTTTGGAGGCTCCCATAACAAACACCTGATTATGATGAGGTCCATGATTCTTGAGGCAGGGGATGGGAAGGCTCAGATGTGACACCGTGACCAGCCAAAGCAGCAAGGCAGGGAGTGACTGATTGAAATGCTCTAAATAACAAATTCTTTTAAACCAAAACCAATTCCAAAGAGACTCAGCATATTTGCAGATGTTATTCATATAGAAGGAGAATCAAATATCATCAAATAACCCACTAAGCCTGACTTGCTCACTGGCTTAGATGGGATAAGCTAAGCTTTGCATGTTATTTCACTTGATTTCTTGAGCTTGTAACCAGAACCAGGCAGTTTGCAGCAGTCAGCCCTCACGTTCAATTCAGCTCCTTCTTCTGTTGCTAAATTTATTAAAATTGCCCCAGAGTGTGCACTGGAGCCATCTCCATGTGGCTGTTCACCAGGATTTGTGCAGAGACATCGAGTACACAGGGATCCTGGGCGGGTTGTGTGTGGGGAGGAGGGTGTGTGCAGCCACGAGGGCTGGCTGGGCACTGCCAGCGCCTCTGCCTGCCCAGAACATCTGGGAAAGAGCCAGAACATCTGCCCCTGGCACAGGCCACTGGCCTCAAGCAGTGCTGCTCTTGCAATTGCTCTCACGGCAACAGGCAGCAGTGGGGAAAGGGAAGAACAGGCTTGTTACACCCCTGCAGGGAAAAGTGCAGGTTGCTTTTCTTTCTTTTTGCTTTCTTCTCCTTCTTGCTTTTCTTTCATGGTGTTTCACATGCAGTGGTTTTTACAGTTGTGTTTGGGATGTTTCCTAGATGGTGATTTATGGATGTCTTTGGATTTCACAAAGGTCTGATGTTTGGTGTTTCACCCTGTCTGCAGGAGAAAAAAATCACCTGCCTAGTTCTTTGTTTTCCTCATTTACATTTTTTCATTATTCTTCCATTGCAACCCATCAAGTGAACCCTCAATTCTAAAAGTACAGGGGTAGAAAAGCTACAGTTTGCTCTATTTTCATTTCCCTGAAACTTTTTTGAAGTTCATGAAATGATGAGAAGTTAGGGACTGCAAACAAAAAGCAGACAGAAAAATGGGGACAAGAGAATCCCTCCCACTTGTCACCCTGGCATCACCCCAACATCTTTCATTTCATTTTGTTCAGCAATAACAATAATAGGAAACAGACTTTTTTATCAAGTTATCAAGGGTCCTTTGTGAATACTCAAAAAGGATAATTGTTTTTTTAGTTTATTACCATAAGCACTGGGCTTCATCGCTCAACAACTGGAAATGGAAAAGTTGAAAAGAAAAGCAGGTTATGGTAGGGACAGTCCCAGTCACCAGGAGCTCAGACTGAATATGGGAGACAAGGATTCCCCCACAAACATCAGAGCCCTGAGGTCTCCACAGACCATAAGGGTACACTTGCTCTTAGACATTCAGTCCATCAGACCATATTGGATCTGCAATACCAGTAAAAGCTGAAAGCAATTTCTTTGTGCCTTTCCCAAAGTTGCCAGCATCCCTCAGTCCCACCCAGCATCTGTCCCCAGATACAAGCTCTCCTTCCCTGATGCTTTCACAGGTCACCCCAGGAGTGTTATCAGAGCTCTGGGCTTAGGTGGTTGCCCTTCACATCAGAAGACTGCATGATGCATTTCAGCACTTAAAAAGATAAACTTATCAGTTTCATTGCCTCGTGTGTAATATATGTTTTTATGAGGAGTGTGTCCATACAATTTATACCACTAAATTTTCAACCCTGTGGCAGCCCTGAGTAGCCTTAGATGCATTCAAGAATCAAATTCTTTCCCTTTAACATCAAATTGTTCGTTATTGTGTGATTTATTCAAAGGCTGCAGCGTGGAAAGTAAGAAATGCCTGTTGTTGCCAATAATACAATCACATGTGGGGCTTAATCCTGTAAACATGCACAGGGAAAGTTACTTACATATCTAAATCTTTGGTGCAAGCAGCCATTTGAATAAACTCCTCAGCCTGAACGTGCATCTGTACAGTATTTAACATGTAGGGTTTGAGCCAGCCTGGGGTCTTTGTGCTAAATATATAATAATTATTATAATGAGGGTATTAATGATTTGTTTGTGTGCTGTTCTTACATCTAGTGCCAAATATTATACAGAATGGGAATCTGGGAAGAATTTAGCCCTTCACATTTTATATCTGTAATAATCCATGACTGAATTGCTGGATTCCATCTCATTTGTATATGCCATATTTTTTTCCAGAACATCTGTTTAAACCCACACTGGATAGCTGCCAGATTAGTGGAAAGGATATGGTATAAAGAAGACTTTTGTTTCCTCCGAGCAAGGAGAAAAAAGAAGTTACAAGTTGGTGCAGATTGCCGAGAAGAAGCAACTTTTTCTCTCCAGAAGCAGATGTCCTGTAGTGTTTGAAAATGAAATGTTTTTGTGTCTTGCAGGCAAAGGTTCTGTGCTTCAACAATATTGATTGTCAGTTAGTGCAGGCTGTCAGCCTGCCGTGGTGAACCTACCAGTTGTTGGAGAGACAATCACGAGCAATTAAGAATCACATTTTGCAGTTTCAAATGCATCCATATTGCCACTTCATTCAAAATCCTTTTTTTTTTTCCATGTTGGAAAGTACATTGGTGAGAGAGAGAGGAGTTTTCTTTTTTCCTCCTGCCAACCATATTTTCATTGCTGGCCAAATTAAGAGAGATATATAATGCTCATAAAGTTGCTGCAGTTTCTTGATTAAAATCTTACATCCAGCACTCCTTTCAACATCAATCTATATTAATAAGGAGGGAGCACATTGCATTGCACGTCTCTGTGTTGTGCCTTAGACACAAAGCACCAGGGAAGCACCAAGGAAAGATTCAGCTGCAGAACAAGAAGTAGCACAAAGAGGAAAGGAGTGTTCTTCATGAGGACAGATCTCTGTGATAGGAAGATTAAAACCAAGAAGAGCCAAGGGCTTAGCAGCTGAAATTACACCAGGGCTGGCTATGCAGCAGTTATGGGAATGGCTGATGGAGTCAAGGTAGCAAAGAGCTGAGATCAACCTGATACACTGAGAAAAACAGCCCAGATGAAAATGGAGCACTACCCATTCCCAAAATCAGCAGTGCCTGGAAAGCCTGTGGCTCTTGCCACCCCTCTGCCAACCATCCTTCAAGGCTTCAGTAGCTGGTGGCCCTTTAAAGAGAAATATCAGAGACACTGAGTCTGGGCACTCTCTTACCATAACTCAATTTTTCACAAAGCCTGTGCCAGGCACTATGCACGTTATGCTGTGACAAACTGTGCAAACTGTCACCTTAGTTGGTGGTTTCAGTCCAAACACCTGGGAACCATCTCAACATCATAAACCAGCATGACTTAGAAGGACTTTAGGCAAAGACAAATCCTGCCTCCTTTTCCAGAACTTTTCAGTACAAAATCATTTCCTAAAAGCAGCAAAAAATCCATCAGTTCTTCCAAGACAGCACACCACTCACAGCCTCAAAAGAGGTTTCATATTATCAGATTATTCCCACCATGGGGTTTCTCAGCCCCAAACCTCAGAAGCCCTTCCTGTGCCTCTGTAACCCACCTCTCATGAAATCCTTGTGTTGTCTGGGTCTATAATGCTCGGGGAAATGGGACTGGGAGCAGCACATGCAGGTTTTGTTGGTGAGAATATGCCCCTTGCAGACACATGGGGTTCTGCCTTATACACAGGGAGAGCAAGAAAATGTCAAATCCTAAGCAAACCCATATACATCATTCAGAGATTGTCAGGAGCAACCAGTAGAAAATGTCAGCACATGCTTCACAGCTCAGAGGATCAGAAAAAGAAGTTGGCTGTGACCCTGTCCTTGGGAAGGGTTTTTTCCCCACCCTGCACTCCCCTTCCAACAGCATTGTAAGCACAGAGCAGCATCCAAACACACTAAGCCAGCAATGGACTTGAGCTGAGTCCCTCAGAGCTGCTGTAGCATTGCAGCACTGATGGATTAATACGGTGAAATCTTCATGATTTAGGATCTCAGCAGAGGTATTTCAGAAAGGATGGGCAATTTGGGTCAGCAGCACTGCAAATGAAAGATGCTCAGACTGGGGAATCCAAAGAAAAAAGGGAAATTATGCAGCTGAATAATATTGAAAAATCATTTCCTACATGCAAATGTACACAGGTTCTGATACCAAGGCTGATATGAGTATAGAAGTGAAGAGTTTCATCTTTAGTAAGACTTTGTCAATTCAAAACTTAGATTAAAGGGATTTCTGTGCAGTAGCTCTCTGACCATCTTCACCTCTTCTCTGTACAAAACACAAGTTTGTGGTTTTACAATCACATTTTCCTATTTTTAAAACATGTTTTCTCTGCTGTCTTGTTCTGTGAGAAAGACATTGAAAGTGCAAGAGAAACTGTCTCAACAGAGGAAACTGAAATGGTTTCGTGCTTGACATGTGAACAAGGGAACAAAGTAAACACCGACAAAAATAGAAAGCAGTGCTTTATTTTCTCTCTGATCTTTCATTTTTAGGGGATATTTGTGATTACAGAGAACTTCCAACATTTCAGGCAAATGGGAAATTTTTAAACAACTGATGTAATAGAGAGTTTAGGTGCTAGCATGCGATGAAACAATATCTTATTCTTACTGACAGCAGGATACAAAGATTGTTTGTATTTAGGACTCTTCCTGAACTGAACAAGAGCAATGGATAAATGGCTTTAAGTGGACTGCAGACCTTTGTAGCACACTCCATAACTCTGATAGCTCTGTCTCTGATTCATCTGGGGTTAAGCATTCAAGAAAACTAAACATGATTTTCCCCCCTTCTCTTCTGTCTGTCTTTGACCTGAGGAGGAGTTTTCTATCAAGTGATTCAAGCTGTGGAAAAGTACCCTGAGCACCTCACTGTTATTTATGATCCCCAAAATCTTGCTCCTGGTACCAGAGACAAGAAACTTGAGAAAATCACTTGGTCTTATGCTAATCTCGATCAAACTGTTGACACTGACATTAAGCAAACATACTGGGGTGTAATTACATTTCACACTGTTCTATGAAATATTCATGTAATAATAACGAATACATACATGCAATCCTACAATATCATCATCATAAACTGTGGTCAAATACGTATGATATTTGCAATTCTTATACCTTGTTCATATAAATAAATATTCATTAGAACTGAAACTAATTACTGCATGGTTGATGACAGCTCAGAATATTAAGCACCACTACTGAATTATGCCTTCAAAGACAATGAAATGACATTCATTTTTAAGTTGGGTCAGTTTATTTGTCCAGCTATGTTAATATTTTTTTTCCAATGGAAAGAATAATGTTTATACTAATTGTCATGAGAATGTCTAAGCCTTTTCTGTGACTAGTAATCAAATTAGGGAGCTGCAAGTGTCTGTAACTACACCAATGTTAGTCTATTTTCATATTTAAAATTGGCCTTTCCCACAGCTCATTCAAGTTTATGTTCTAGCCACATGTCCCACAGATAAATAAACAGATGCTCTATATAAAGAGTTAGATCATATTCTGAATGAGTGAGGAACATATGTCATCATTAAGGGAAGCTTCAGTGCCAACGCTGGCATTAAGGTAGAGGAAAGAAAACAAGGAGGAACTTGAAATAGAGCAACATAATCCCAAGGAAGTTGTCAAAACCAGAAGAGAGGTTATTTGTGCTAGAGTTGGCAAGAAAATGTTGTTCGGCAGTTTTTACTGAAAAACAAAAGAATAGCTAGAGGAAATTTTGATTTTTAATTAGAAAACATCCTCTGTTGTTGGTAGTTCTGGCCTGAAACCAGAGAGTATGTTTTTTTACCTTAACATGCCAAATCCCTATGTTTTGTTTGCACTGAACTTTTTGTGCAGTGTTTGAGGTGCCCAGTTTTCCAGTGAAAACAAGAAAACAAATAAAATTGAAATTTCCCAAGAATATTTCTCTTTGTTGGAAATCTAATTTTTTTTTTCAAGTGAGAAATTTTCATGTAAGTTTTTTTCACATGCTGCTGATGAAGGGAGGATATCCAGATATAGCTGATGATAGATCTTTGCTGTCTGAATGCAACCAGATGACATTGCTTTTATTGTTACTGTAGTGTTGTGTGCTTCATAAATAGAGACTGGAAAGACAGTTCATGCCCAAGAGATCATTGTAATCTAAATATAAGTCTAGAGGCTTTATTTATAAAATGTACAGAATCAGGGGTTTTTAATTGCATGCAGAAATATTGTTCAGAGAAAAGTACTATGCACACATAAAAAGAATTTTAGTTCTGAAGTTTTGAGAAAATTGTAAGTGAAAGCTCATGCTATAAGTGACAATTAAAAAAAATAAAAGAAGAAAAAAGATATTTGCAAATACCTTAAGGATTGAACTGCAATTCAATCATAGCAAATGAGCAGAGGACTGACATAGAAAACCTGAAAAAGACCAAAGAACTCCCTGAAGAACCAAAAGAGGGAGGTGAAGTCTGTGATGGGCAGAGATCACTGATGCAATCAGAGGGTTTATGCAGGATATTGATCCAGGTGATGGTTGATTTCCCTAAATAACAATCTTTCAAAGATACATCCAAAGGTGTGGTGAATAATAATACACAAGGTATTGGAAGGAGCAGCAGAGCTGCTGCTACTCCGATTTTTATCGCTAAATTCCCTAATTTTTTGTTTCTGGGGTATCCAAGGGTGGGAAGGGAGAGACTGCCTAGAGGAAAAGGAAAGACCCAGCTGAGTGCTGTCAGCATGGGGGGATGAGGATCAGGAACCCGGGGGCCAGGCTGGGGAGCCTCTGGCTGATGGTACATGGAGAGGAGGGACGCTCTGCATCTGCACAGCGTGCACCACCTCCGGAGGAGGCTGCTGGATTTAGCAGCCACTTTTGGCTGCCAGTTGCATTGGTCAGTGGCAGTGTGTGAAGGTTTGGCAGTACACAGCCGGATCTGTGTGAGACTTGGCTGCCTGCACCATCTTTTTATGTACTTGATTTGAGAAATGAGTACACGACAGAAATTTCTCATGGCCTGACGCGACAGAAAACATCCAGTGCTTTGTAAGCTGAAAACCTCCCTTAAAGCCCCAGATCCAGGAAACACCCGCCTGGCACTCTGCATTTGGAAAAGAAACTTTACAGGAAAGTTGTTGAAAGGCTCTTTGGAGCAGGATTGTTTATACCAAGAAGCTTTATGCTATTTCATGTCAATGGTTGTGCAACTGCCCTTCTGTCCAGGTGTCCAGCCTATACCAACCAGCCCCTGCCAACAGGGCCTGACCTCCTGAAAAGGGAGTGAGGGAAAGGGCAGCCTAAACCAGGGTGGCCACTGTAATTGTCTGCTCACAGTTGTTGTGGCCATGACCATCTGCTCTGGGTCCCTTGGATGGGCCAGTCTTCTGAGGCTGACTGGAAGAAGAGCAGAGCCATATGTTGCCAAACCCAGTCAGCAGGCAGTGGCAGGCAGTTGGCAATCAGGTATGTTCCTACCTTGCTTCAGCTATTTCATTGATGTGACTATTTGGAGGAAACATCTGGCACAACATCTGACTGACACATATCCAGCTATGGAAAGCTGATAAAAACCAAAGCAGCCATCAGGGATAGCAAAATGCATTTTTGTGCATCTTAAGCCTCATTCTCTTCTCTCAGCCACCAGGAGTGAGCCAGGAGTAACTCAGCTGAGGTCAGTGAAGGGCGGGCTAAAGATGGTGTGAGTTTTGGTTAAAATGTTCCCACCTGATGAGACATTCTCCTAACAAAGCTGTCCAAATTTCCCCACTTGCACCATCACTGATTTTGTGTAGGACCTGGGATAGTAATTTTTCTTTCCCTCTCCTCAGCTTCTCTCTCTAAACGAGGGAAACAAAAGGCTGCTTTGGTCACACAAGTTGTTATCTGCCAGTGCATTCTAGCAGAGTTAAACATAATTACAGCCATTCTGGCTCTATTGATGATTGCATGTAACTTTTGGTGAACATTTTACAACTAAAGGTAAAACAAGATCAGGAGCTGGAAAGTGAAACACTTGTAGTTTAGCCTGACTGTAAAAAGCATGTTTTCAGGACAAATGATGAACCACTGCAACAGCTTCCCAGCAACCATGGCGGATTCTCCATGCAGAGCATTTACAGGCTCCCTAGCTTTTATTCCAACCTTAAAGACAGAGAATCTAGAGGACTAGAAATATGTTTTAACATTTAGCTTTCCTGTATCCAACAGCTGCTGTCCTCACTACTTTAAATTAAAGATAAGAGGATGATGTGAGGGAAGCCCAGGTCCCCGTGGGGCTCAGACGCGCGATCCAGCTACCGCGAGCGAACAAGCCACCTCATGTCAGCTGAGATGTGGTAACTCTGTGGGTGCTTGCTCCTACAAGCAATAACAATAGCTCCCTACAGCAACTGCAGGGCGCTGCCTCAGCCCTGCTTTCACCACGAGCAAGTGCCATTCTGCTGCCTTTACGGGAGGCAAAGCAGGGCCACGGTTGCAGCAGTCACCCCGCTCGGCTGGGCTGACAGGCAGCAGCTTGTTCAGATGGCAGGAGCTCCACTGAGACCTCTCCAGAGATGTGGTCATCCTTCAGACATCTTAGAAGTGGATTGTGGCTGTGCAGTGGCAAAGTTCAAACAGGAAGCCCACAATCTTCTCCCCAGGTCTACGTGAAGTTCTACAGCTTCACAAGCAGTCGCTGCTGCTGCTATCCAAAAGAAATGCTTAAAATACTTTCTGCTGTTGGAATATGCCAGAACAGCCCTCCTCCCACATCCAGCCCCCATATGGAACGATCTAAATGCAAAAGAAATGACTAAAAGGGTGTTTTTGGAAATAATTAGGTCAATTAGAATGTAACAAGGAGAGTGGTCTAGACATAGAGAGCATTTAAATTAGAAACAAACTACTCCATTTGGGTTCTTCAGTTCAATCAGCTATTTAATCATCAATTCATCTATGTGAATTCCTAGCAAATTAGGGAATTTGC
Organism: Calcarius lapponicus; assembly: GCA_039654755.1. NCBI lineage: Eukaryota > Metazoa > Chordata > Aves > Passeriformes > Fringillidae > Calcarius > Calcarius lapponicus. Next base: position 55,730,922 of record CM077468.1, on the reverse strand, counting down.
TAATTTAATGTACCCTCAAGGTGGTGACTAAATTATGTATCAATGTCACTGATGCCTGCTCTGTCTAAAGCAAGAGAAACACAGTCAAGCTCTTCAGAGTGGGGCTTTGGTGTCACACACTCTCCAGGGATCACACAAATTGATGTGTTTTAGAAAGGTCTGTAAGGGTAAAAAAGAGACTTTGGTTCTGCATTAGCCACTCTGAATTTTGTTTAATGTTTCCTTGCCCAAACCTGAAGCCCAAGCACAAAACTGCTAATAATTGAGAAGGAACTGAAATGAATTTGTTTCTCAGCATGTCCTGTACTCCAAAGTGGCAGGTGGCCATTTTTGAAGCCAAAGATAATAAACAATAATCACTTTTATAACTGATACAGTATAAGCAGATCTAAAAGTGGAAGGTGATATAGGAAACCATAGCATCCTCTTACATGATATGCTAAGAAGGTAGTCCTGGGGCATGTACAGCATGTCTCCCAGGCAATAGAAAATGCTTTCAGTGTCTCAGAAAATGCCATCAGTGGAGCTAACCCTTACCTGGGTGAACCTGGCCCCTGTGCAAAGCCACACAAGAGTTATCCATCACTCAGGTCACTCCTCTAATTGTAACTGACGCATTAAAAAAATCTGTTCTGACTCTATAATTGATGCCCTGCCAGAAGCCAACGTGTCCCTCCTCTGGGGCTCAGATGTGATCATCTCACATCCTTTAGGACTGACACAGACTGAAGGCAAGCTCTGAAGAAAACAAGTGTGTGGTGTGTCTCTGAAAGGGACCTTTGCAGAAAACATGGGTGGGGAGGAAATGGAAGATGAGAAAGTTGGGTAGAAAGGAAAACAAAACTGGAATTTTTTTTAGAAATTTTACTTTGCGCTGCACAACCTGCATGTTTTACCCTCTTTGTCATTCCCTTTCATTTAGACTCAGCAATGTGAGGAAGCCCCCACTGTGTAGTCAATAACAGGATTCAATCCTGGGTCATGCCTAGAGCAAAATGGATGCTATTATTTGTCACACAGTAGCTCTGCTTAAACACCCCGTAGAAAAGGGTGTGCTGCTGTGTGGTGAGAGCAGGCTGACAGCCCCAGAGATCCTTTCTGGATGGAGTGGTACCTCTACAGGTGAGAGGCAGCATCATTCCAGCACGAGGTGCTCTCTGGCAGACACTGTCATCTGCAGGGGTTCCTGAGAGGTGACACGGTGACGGAACCAGGCTGAACGTCACAGGGTTCAGATGTTTCTTGAGTGGTATTCAAATGCCTGGAGATAGAGGGATGGGTGCAGCCTTGGCAAGATCTTAAAAGCAAGATAAGGAGCAAGGAATAATTAGGCATCTGACTGGAGCTGAAAATTCACATCTCTCCTCAGGATTGGTGAACAGCTTTGGCTAAAATAAGATGCAATTTGAATCTCTGCCAGTTGCCTGTATTAAACTGAACCCTGCTTTTCTTTTCTTTTTTATTTTTTTTCTCCTCAAGATCAGAGATTGCTTTGTTCAATGTTGGAGCACGTCAGAAATTCTTCTGTGATCCTTGGAAGTCTAAGTGGGGGGAGTGGAGAAGAAGGAGTTGCCATATTGCTGCATTTCACACCTGGTGCAACCAAGTGAATGCTGCCTCCAGGTCTGGGTCTGGGATTCAGCAAGGATTTTCTGAAATTACAGAAGCTGCATAGATACAGTTACCCACTTTGCTACCTCTCTGTGCCTGTTTTTAGGACATTTTTCTTGGTTAAATATAAACTCCAAAGAGAAGGACCCTCTGCTCATGCTGGGGCTGATTGTTTTCAGAGATGTTTGCCTTTCAGCCCAGGACCTTGCCCAGAGATCAGCTTCCTTCCATAGCTATTTGCTGGTGTTAAAATGACTTGCACCCTCCCCACGTGGGCTTGAAATGGCATAGAGATGGCCTCCCCAGGTCCTTGGGATTCTGAAAGCTTGCAGGCACCATCACTGAAGCCCAGAGCAGACCCAGAGGGGTTTCAAGAAAAATACCTTTTGACTTCAGTAGAAAGTGAGATTATTTGGGCAATACATGAATATACCAAGTATAGACTAATGTGGTCAGATCTGAAACGAAAATAAAGACAATTTTAGCATTCCTTTACAGTGCCTGATTGAAGAATTTGGTCACATGGCAGGAAAGAAGGTCACTGATGAGAGCTCTTTTAACAGAAGCTCATTCGTATTTTAAACTGGTCACATGCCTTTTCATTTGTTTCTTCTCTGATGTGAGTCCCCTCTTCCTTCATCTTTATTTACACTAATCTGTTTTCATAATTTGCTTTGAATTGCAAGCAGACTTTTCTCTGTCAGGCAGTTTGAAGGGGCAGCAGAGGCATCCCCCTCGACTCCTGCTTGCCCTGTGCCCAAGAGGAATCGTTTCTCCTAAGGAAAGAGCATCATGGCAACTGCTTTGACACGATGCATTTCATGCTGACTGGTCAAGATCAATTTTAGAAACAAACTGTAGCACGCAAGTGTTGCTACTCTTCCATTTGTCTCTGCAGTCAGGCTCACATCAAACACATTCCACGTCACGTCGCGGACCCAAAGAAAAGGTTTGCAGCTAAAGCAGTGGGACTCACAGCTAACACCATCAGAAGGGTTCCATAGCGATGGCACTGTGGCAAAACACAGATTTCTATCACAGAAACATAGATCATGCTCAGGAGGACAGCAGTGTTTGCAAAAGCGTGCAGTACATAATGAGGAGAATTTCACCGCGCACAGCAAGGAGATGTGTCGGCGGCCACAAAGCGATAGATTTAATTCATACCTGCGAATAATTTGATCTTCAATTTTCCTCCACGTTACTTTCTACACCCAAACAGCTTGTACAAGCTATCAACGGGCAGAAATTGTCAAGGAGTTATGGCTTTTTAAGATCTGACTTTCTCAGCAGTTGCAAATGCAAGAGCAGAATGCTGATTAGCCCTAAGATGACATATGCATAAGAAAAAGGACCCCAGGAATGTAATAATTCAAGGCTACTTCAAATGGATTGTGTTTTTGTAAACACTACACAAATAGTGATTCGGGGAATCTGAGCCCCAAGCAGAAAGCAAGGCTGAATGCCTTTCCAGGGAATGTGCAGTTAGCACCTCGACTGCTAAGATTACAATGAGCATTTTTGACTATTGCTAACTATACATTTGAGCTGTGTGGGTCAGCGTGGTGACTCAGCAATCAAAGTTACTTCATCCTGCTGCAGAGGACTGCAGTTTGGTTTCCAGCACCACATTTAGGATTTCCAGGGGGAGCAGGAGATGAGTCAGGGAATTAGAGCAACCTTGCATTACTTAACTAGTGCTTGTGGCTTGATCAATGGCACTGGGAAGGCTCTGCTGTAGGGAACCCCTGCAACAGTGTCGCAGTGTGCTCACTGCTACAGAGCGCTGTGGAGGCTGCCAGTGCACTCAGAAACAGGGGGGGAAATAGAGAAGACAAAAAAGATACATACTGTGAGGAAATAATGTGAAAAATTACTGTAGCATCACATGGCAGATATTATTTACGTTATTGTGCATGAACTGATGCATACTGCATCACATCTGCGATGCAGGCAGACACAAAACTTCTAAATAATACTAAAATTACTAAAATAAAAAATACTGCTAAAAAATACTGCAGTTTTATAGGTATAGCCAATTCCTGGTAAACTGGAATGTACACAAACCCCATAACATTCCTTAGAGCAGGAGTGTGTCCTCGCTGGTCAGCTGCAACATCGGGCAGGTAATTAACAAATGCCTGGATAAAACGAGCAAGGTCTTGTTTATCAATCAACATCCTATTAATTAGCTCACATGCCAATTTAAATTGAAGTGATTTGTATTAATAATGGTCGTCTGTGCAAGTTGTGTGGCTTACCTGCAGGAATCTGTCCTTGCTCCTGGGCTTAAATTTTGGCATGCGTTCCAGCCTAGGAAATACCTTCACAATTTCTGAACACTGATTTTTGAGAGCTAAACAGCTGTGTAACTGATAGCTACTTATTAATAGAACCTTTACATGGGAAACCATCACCTGATAACTACATCTGAAGTGAAAACAGAATAACAGTGTTATGTAAGAAACTCTCTAGCTGAAACCATGTAATAAAAAAGCTCCAATGACACACATAAGGGGGTAACATTATTTGCAAATTATAATAATGGCTTTCCACATCTGTTCTCATGAAGAGGGAAAGCTGTGTGGCTGCTGTTATATTATTTAAGGTTTGGATCCATCCCACATTGCTTTACATTTTGCAAAAAAACCACAAAACTATTACCCTTATTCATTTTACCTTTTCTTATTTTGTTAAAGGCAGTGCTGTAGCTCAGGTTACTCTGAGGTTGTCATCATCCCAAGATCAGGTCAAGCCTCTTCTGGAACTGAATTATCCCAGGTGTGCTTTCAATTTAAAAATGACTCTGTGAGGACAAATATTAGGACAATCACAGCTGCTTCTGTGCTACTGCACGTGATTGTTATTTTATCATTTATAGACTTGCCAGAGCTCCCTGGTGCTGTGTGCTGTCCTCACACTTCGCAAGAGGCAATGCCTGCCCCAAGGAACTTATAATCAAAAACCGCAGAATGGGCTGGGAGAAGGGAATTAATCAATGATTGACTTTCTCTGCATTAAATACAGGAGTATCTGAGGCATGGAGATTCAATGACTTGGCTAGGTTATACAGAGAGTCTATAAAAGAATTGGGAATTGAAAGTAGCCCTCTTCCATCTAAATCCAGACATGTTGAGTCATCAGTCAATAACAAGACTGATTTCCATGGCAGTGGTGTTTGGAGGCTTTAATCAGGTTTCATGTCCTATTATGCTGGGTACTGTGTAAATATAGAATAACAGATACTCTCTGCCAGCATGTCCTTAAACAGATCCCTGCTGATTTCAGTGGAACTCTACACGTCCAGAAGGATACCCTGGGGTAGATCTGATTTTCTAAATAGGGATAAGGCACAGTAGGTGGGAGTAAAACCTGCAGGATTTATGGGGAATATACCATTATAGGCAATGGGTAACAACTTATTTGATCCCTTCTTTTATTTTGGAAAAGGTTAAATGAACGAGGGAAAAATCATTAACTTTTTCAGTGATAGTCTGGTACCTATACGCTTTGAAGTATCTCAGCAGTGGTGTTTTACTGAAATGTAAAGTTTTTCTGCCCAAAAAATACATCAAAAACACTTAAAACAACTTTGGCAAAGCTCTTCTCCAGTTTTGGACACAGACTTCAGCAAAGAGTAACCTCTTTTCTAGCTGAAAAGGTGGGACTGTGAAAGATAGATGGAAAATAAAGATGCTATAATGGGAGAACTGTGAGCACGTTTGGAGGACATCTGCTAAGATGTTATCGGTGGCAAAGAAGCCCTGCCCATTCGGTGACATCATTCCCTACAACTGCCAGCCTGTCCTGGCAGGCTCCGGGGCTGCAGCGGGAAGGGAACGCTGTGTGAGAGCCAGGCTGGATGCGGCAGAGGAACACAGTGGGCTTGATTCCCTCTGGGCTGCCAGGAATAAATGGCTGGGGAGCACTCGCTCCTCCAGCTGAATGCAGATGACAAGGCTGAGGGCAGGGAAGACTGCAAGGCCGGTCAGCAGGTTGATTTCTTTCACGGTTGCCTTTGTTATTTTAAAGTTAGTATGTAAGATGAGCACCAAGAAGCTCCTGCAGAGATGGAGCTCAGCACTGGGCATGGACATGTGGAGAGGTGGGTTCTGTCCCACACAGCCCTGGGGGGACAGCCCTGTCCTGACTTACACAGGCTCCTCTTGGATCCAGCTAATGTGTGAGCCCTTCTGCTCAAAGCTGGGATGGGAAGCTCAGCAGACAGACAATGTCCAAGAAAACTGATGCTACATGCCAAGTATGCTGAGGGGTGGGGTGGGCAACCAAACAGGTACTTGTTACATCAGCACGTGGGCAGGAGCTTTGACCCTGAATTTTGCAGTGCTTGTGCCTGATTCTTGCTCCTAATATCTTCTTAAACTTCTCCCTAATATCTACCTAACTTCTGGTTTCAATGACTTACTGTCTACTAGCGTGCTTGAATCAGGACTGTGTTGTTGAGGCAGACCTCCAGTTCACATTGATTTATTGCTGTTAGGTTTGTGTCACAGACCAGTCTGGCAGTGCATGAACTGAGCGCCCTTCCAGTGAACCTAAAGCAGTGTGATCCTGCAGAGCAGTTCACATGAACTCTGGCCATCACTGAGTCCATGGGACCCCATTAAAGCTGGCCTGAAGCACACCCTCTTCCCTGAAACACCTTTGGTTTGGAGATGGGGTCCTCAGAAAACCACTCCTCAGGGCCACTACTGCTCACACACACCAAATGCGTTGCAGCTTGTTGCTCTCAGGGAACTTCAGGCTGAGGGTTTGGGCTTGGAGAGGAGCCCAGCCCCCTCAGAGCAGGATGGACATAACTCACTCTGGCCACAGAGCACAGCAGCCACAAGCCTATCTGTAGGCACAGCTAACAAAACCAGGACAGAAGTAGCCAAGGGCTAGAAAAAGCACTCAAAAGTTTTGTGACAATAAGACATCTTGCAGAAAAGGAGAACAGAGTGATTTCACTGAAGGCAAGTGTAGCATAAGTTTAGATAATAAAGAAACACAGGAGAGAGATGCTCAAACAAACAAAAAAATTATAATATAAAAAAATATTACTTCAGCTTTCCTTTCACAGGACTGCTTCTTGTATTACAAATAAAGCAGAATCTGAATATAGATGAAGACATCATTAAGCACAATTTTGTGGCTGCAGTAGCCAGAGTGTCAGACCAGAATGATGCTGAAACATTGACTTCTCCCCTTAATTTTCCATACTATATAATTTTGAGCAGGTGATTCAAAGCATAGCAGATTGTTATGTGCATGCAGATGCCATTAAAAACACACTGAAGAAATTACAAGCAATCCCCTCTCTTCTAGCATTATTATGAAAATGATAAAAACACTTGCCAGTCCCCCAGGTAAATGTTATAGTGATATACACTTTAAAGGATATGGGAAGCCCCTGTCACCATAATGCTTAAAACCTTAAAAACTTGATTGCAACTCTTGCTCTTTAGGAAACTGCAAATGTCATGAGGAAGACTGAGCTGCTCTGTGCTGGCTGTCACCTGGAGATCCATGTATCCAGAACCAGTGCTCCAAGAACCCGCTGCTGTGCCTGTGTCCTCATCCAGCAGAGTGGCTGCTGCTCCTTTTACAGAGATCTGTATGTGGGGATCTGCAGGGGTGATCAAACACTGAAACAGCCCCCCAGGTTAATATGCCCACACTGTGCTTAACTCTCTACGTTTAGGTGAAGAACATAATCAGCACTGGGTGTGTGAGGATTGGGAATGCAACAGGAACCTGAAAGTTTTTACTTTTCTTTTAGTATGTGTCTGTAATGTCAGTGTTTCAGTCTCAGAGGATTTGCCTATCTGACTATAGTTAAGATCGTGATGTTGTCTCACACAGATCATTGAAGTTTAGGTTTTCTGGGTATCTTTCCAGATCTAAGAATTCATGACAAGTCACTTTACAAGGAAGGGGGAAAAGCAGCAGTTTGAAGCAGACTTCATTCCCTTCACATCAAAGCCCAAGTGCTCTGATGTGCCTGCAGTGCCTAATGGTGCCTAGTCCAGACTGAGACTTGTGGTTATTATTGTAACAACAAAAGTGACTGCAGTGGGGTATGGCACACAACTGAATATTTGCCATTTTTGTGTTTTATTTAGTGCATTTTCTATGCAACCCAATTGGGTTCCTGTTTATGGATCAAACTTCCCACAGCATGTTTGCCCCTTGTCATGGCTATCATAATCCTGGTGAAGAGGACTGTACTGCTCTCACTTTGGGGTTAACAGCATTGACACCCCACCATCCTAGGGCTGTCTAGCTTTAGCATCCCAGGAACAGAAGCAGCAAACCAAAGCTAGGTCTCTTGTCCGGCCTGTTCCAGGACTTCTAGCAAGCCATGAGGAAGAGCAGCAAGGCCTCATTCAGTGCTGCTCTCCAGCAACCTTACCAGTTCAGCTGACAGCAGTTTTGTAGGAAATTCATTGGAGAAGTACAGATGCAATCATACATCTATTTAGTCTGAAGATGAATTTCTAAAAAGCAAATGCACAATGTTTCAGCATGGCTATATTTATTATTTTTTCCAGAGAGCCTGCTATTGTTTTGCTATTGAGAAATATACCTTCAAACATTGGATTAGCTCAGTTTTAGAAGCACAACTATGTTTATTATATTTGGCACTGTGAAAAGCGCTTCTATTTTTATTGAGCTAGATTTTTCTCTGAGACCGAGATGTTTGTTTAAAAGTTAATAATGCCTAGACTGAGATACCAAATCTGTAATTCTAATAAGATGTCATATAGTTTTTTCCTCTGAGTATGTCTGAGTACAGCCCCCTTTTAAAAAGGGAGGAACAAATTCATTGTTGGCCCACAGAGGTGCTGTCATTACTTGAATCATGGAACAGAGCTTGTTCTACTGGGGGTTAACTCAGTAATTCCACTTCATCTTACCATGCTAATCTTTCTTCTTATGCCTGACTGGATAATTTTATCCAAAGCTTCATAATTTAATAATTTAGAAATAACTTTTAAAAGTGATGCTGAATTAATTGTTACCTATATATGTGTTAAAAATGGATAGGAACAGGAGTGCCTGCCCCTCTGGCATGGTATCAATACACTGTCTGGAAATCATCCATTCTTTGCCACTAACTCCTACATTCAGTATTTTCAGGTAATGTAATACCAAGGCTCAGTTGATGCACCTTATCCTGAAGCACTTAATAAACCAGAGTTAACAGATGTGAAATCTGAGGAAGTGCTCAGGGAAATCTAGGGACTTCCCTGAAAATTAGGGTTTATAGACTATAATCCCACTGATGATAGCTGAGTGATAAAACCCACATTGTTTGTATTTATAACAATTCTTGAGTGATTTCATTGTTCTCAAAGAAAAAAAAAAAGCTGCTTTTGTTCATTGTTGATACAAAGTCACTCTTGTTGTTGCAGACCAGGCACTTCCTACTTTACCTGGGTATTTTTATCCACAGTACTTTGCTGTGCTTGAGAGATAAGCCCTTTCTCCAGACTCTGAATCACACTTCCCCCTCAGATTTGGGGAATGTCAGATCCAGATCAGGATCCAAACTTTCTAGTTTGGGCCTGTCTTTCATCATGGTAAATCAACAGTTGGCAAATCTAAACAATATGTTCATGTTGAAATCTGGAGGGTTTTTTTTTAATTGTACTTCCTTTCTAGCAAACAACGGACGTTTATTTTCTTCTCTTCAGGACAGAAAACTGTTTACTCTATGATCTTATTTTTTAAACTGCTGCTTCATTTGCAGGGGGAAGTCCTAATGACCTTGCTCACCATGCAGCCTGGGAGCTTATCAATCAGGAGAGGTTTGTCAGGAAGGTGAGAAAGCTCTCCTGAAATCAGATCTATTACCAGAGATCCCCCTGCCCCCACTGTCTCACAGCCAGTGAACTCCTATACTTACACACACTCTTTATTTCTAGATGTAACTACAGCTTGAAGACTCAAAATTAGTTGATAAATTAATTTTGTCCTTGTTTTTGTTAAGTAAAATACACGTCCTCTGAGCTGCCTGCAAGTTTTGCCCACTGGTGATGAATTTAATTTTAAATACATCTTGAAGGACTACCGACATTTTAATACACACTAAGTATTTTGTAAGTAATGCATGGTAGGTCAAAATGTGATCACAAACCCAGGTTTTTCCTTTCCATTACCTTTACACCTTAGAGAGTTCCCACAGCCATTCCATTCTGCCCTGGGTAACTGGGCCAGTACCATGGGGCCTGCTTACTCTGCTAAAGTGCCTGAATGGTACATTTTTAAAACTGTGCTGAAATATGCCCCAGTAAACCTAAAGGTGAAGCACAGAAAATCCCACACTGATGTAGCTGCTCTGCCAGCAGGAACTGCTCTGTATGTTGGTGGGAAAGGAGGCATTACCCTTTCTTCACCCTCCATGAAGAAAAGTGAAACATTTCTCCTCTGCCTCATCGTTGGCTCCTCTAGCACACCAGTGTATCCAAAATCCAGGAATCTATTTGATGCTCAGGAACCCTGATGACAGATAGGATCAGTCAGACCTAGCTAATCAAAACGAAGAAGAAGAAAGTGAATTTCAGTAAACATTTACAATCAGCAAAATGATGCAGTAAAAAAGCCTCTTATTATATCCAATAGGTTTGTAAAGGCAGAGCTGTATTCCCCAGCTTTACTGCTGTAAATGCGTTTTATGCACTTTTATGTTGCCAACAGTGCAAAGCTGTGGGAAGATGTGCTGTTTCCTAAATTCCAGGCGGCTTCCGATTGCAGAAATGTGATCATCAGTGATCGTACGTTTCTGAAGAAATCCAATCAGTTCTTACAACCCAGTTAACGTTTATGGCACTGTCAGTTTGAGAATAAGCGAGATCTCTTAATGACCAAAGAAGACAAATTTTGATAGTGGGAGGGCGGAGAAACATTAATCTGTCATTGGTGTTTCCACAACATTGTTTTTTAGAGCAGAATGGCTCTCAAAAACCTTACCAAAAATATTGCCATGCTGTAAGCAATAGTTGGAGCAATTTGTCATGTTTTGAGCCATTCCTACTGTGAAAGCAGGACGGCCTTGAGTGCAACATCCAGAATCCCTACCCCAGCCCCTCCATGGGCAATTCCTTAATTCAGCCTGTCCTATGTGGAAAGGGATATTAGAGCATCCTCCAATGTCCTGTGGTACCTCATTAGTTAGTTATCTGGTATTTTACAGAAGTGTAAGGGAAAACTCTGAGGGCAGAGAAGCCGAACTGGCACCCCAAGAGGTTTAAAGGAGCCTGGCCCTTCCTAGAGTCTGAAATCCTGGGGCTGCCTGAGCCTCTCACCTATATGGGGCAGGGTCCCTCTTTTTTGGAGTTGCCCTTTGTCCAAAGAAGGGCAAAAAATCTGGTGAAGGGGCTGGAGAACAAGTCTTACAAGGGACAGCTGAAGGATCTGAGGGTGCTTAGCCTGGAAAAAAAAAAGAGGCTCAAGGGGATCTTATAATTGCCTAGAACTCCGTGACAGGAGGGTGTAGCCAGGTGGAGCTCGGTCTCTCTTCCCAGGCAATCAGTGACAGGACCAGAGAACACAGTCTAATGCTGTGCCGAGAAAGGTTTAGGTTGGACATCAGCAAGAAATTCTTCTCAGGAAGGGTGTTTTGACATTGGAATGGGCTGCCCATTTCAATGGGAGGTGGTGGAGTCACTGTCCCTGGAGGTGTTTAAGGAACCACTGGATGTGGCACTTAGTGCCATATCTAGTTGATATGGTGGCGCTCGGTTATAGGTTGGACTCCATGACCTGTCTTTTCCAACCTAATTGATTCTGTGATTCTGTGAAATTGTCCATGCTCCAGGCAGCCGGTTCACAGGCCGAGCCAGGGCAGGCCACATCCCTCCGCTCCCGGGGCACAGCGTCCCCAGCGCTCTGCTCCGGGACCGGGCCGGTGCCAGGGGAAGATGGAACACCGGGCCGCCCGGGGCCAGGAAACACCGCCCCCGGGGCCTGGGGCCGGGCCGGCGGGTGGGCGGAGGGGGCCGGGCTGGCGGGCGCTGCTCCGCCGCGCTGTGGGAGCTCGGAGGGTGGCGAGGCCACGAACCCCGTCCGGGGAGCGGCGCGGAGCGGAGCGGGGCGGCCCCTCGGCACGGGCGGGAAGCGGCGGCGGGACCCGGCGGCCGCTCCGCGGAGGGTGTGAGCGAGCGAGCGAGCGCCGCGGAGACGCGTGCGGGACGAGCCCGGCGCGGGCGGCGGGAGCGCGGCCCGGGGCTGCGGGGGGAGGCGGCGGCGGCGGAGCGAGGCGAGGCGAGGGGCGGCCTCGCAGGGCGGAGCGGCGGGGAAGGCGAGCCGGCAGCCGGAGCGGGTGTGCGAACCCCACGGGCCGAGCGCCTACGAGAGGGGGAGGAGGAGCCGCCCCGCCGCCCGGGGATGGTGAGGAGGAGGCGGCGGCTGCCGGGAGCCCAGTGAGGCCTTCGCTCGGCGCCCGCCGCAGAGCCCGCCCGCCTCGCCGGCCGCCCCCTTCCCCCGCTCGCTCGCTGGCTCGCTCCCCCCCCTTCCCTCCCCTTCCCCTGACTCCCTCCCCGGCTCCCTTCCCCTGCCGCCGCCGCCGCCTCCTCCCCGGGCTCCAGCCATGTAAGTGACCCGCTCCCCGGCTGGGAAGGGCTGGGGGAAGGAAGCGCCGGGGCCGGGGCCTGCTCGGCGCGGCCGCATTGTGCGGGGCCGGGAGGGAAGGGAAGGGCCGGGAAAGGGGGCGGCCGCTCTCCCTTCGCCTTTCCCGGGCGTGGGCTGCCCCGCCGGCCCCCGGGCACGGCCAGGCGGGGTGGGGGGCGAGGAGGCCCGGGCTGCAGGCGGCCCCGGCCGGTCGGTCCGTGCTCCGGCGGGCCCGGAGCGGACAGGAAGCTGTTGGCTCCCCGGGGATGCGGTGGGTGAGAGGGCGGCGGGGCGGGGGTCTCCCCTCGGGCCTGCCCCCGCCGGGGCCCCTGCGCGAGCATCCCCCGGGGAAACGGCGGTGGGGGCGGCTGGGGGGTGGCTTGTGATATTTCTTGTGATATTCCTGAAACAGCGGCGAGCAAAGTAGCCGAGGGCCCCCCATTTTCCCACCTCCCCCGCCCCCATTTTCTCCCCTTGTCTTCTGCGGCCGCGTTGTTCAACCCAGCTCCGCTTTGCGGACCACTGAGTGTTTGCCGACGGGGGTGTGATTCCCTCCGTGGGCATTTCGCGTGTGTAGGTGGCTGTGCAGCGCTTGTGGACTTGATTTTCTTTTTTTCTTTTTTTTTTTTTCTTTTTTTTTTTTTTTTTTTTTTGCAGTCGTGTTTTGCAGAGGTGTAGGGAGCTGTCTGCAGAATCCCCCCCGCCCCCCCCAGGTGAAGCAGTTGCCGAAATGTTCTTAGAGACTTGTAGGTCTTGTGTCTGTTTCTTTGTAAAAGACATAATCAAGCATATAAACGTTCTGGTACTTTCAATTCATTTTACTGACAGGACGCTACTGATGCAGATACAGCTTGCACCTTATTGGTGGTGTGTGCCTCCCCCCGGCCACCCCGGTGGGAAATATTTAACTGTTTTGCTTTGTTTTCCTACCACCTCTATCATGTAAGAAGCAAATCCATGATTTTCACTTGTTTGTTTTATTTATACCACAGGAGGGATGTACATTTCAAAATACAGTTATAAAAGGGAGTTACTAACACTTAATGCTCGAGAGTATTTGTTTGCAGGTAAATAAATTTGACATACTGCATGACTAGTAATTAGTTTCATGTAGTAGTTAGTTTCATGGTGACAGCCACAACATTTGTCTGAGTTAGCAGATTTAAAGACACTGTGGAACTACCTTTGATTTTTTTTTTAATAGTAGGGTTTGTGTTGTGTGTGGTGTTTATAGAACCGTTTTTGGTGTGCAGCAGCGGCAAATCAAATTTAAGAATTGATCCAGTGTCCACAAGTCACTTTCAGCTCCAGTATTCACTTACGGTCTTATAAAAATGTTCTGTAAGTGATTACATTAGCAATTAAGTAGTTTCACAACTGTCTTGATTTCTTTGGGGACTGAACAAAACTTCAGTTACAAATACTTTAAAATGGAATTTGTTTAAATATATCTCAGGTTGGTAGCAAAGTTCCGGGCAGCACAGTTCTTAAATTATATGAGCATAAACTGTAAAAAGACTTGTCCTTGTTTGGGAACATAAAGAAGATTTTGTCTGGGCCGCAGAGGGGCTTATGAAGAAGTCACTTTTCTGCCATCACTCAGTTTTGAAATAGATAGCTTAGTTTGTCCTATCAGACTGTTGTTGTGTTTGCAGCATGGACATGGATGTCGTAACTGTGGCCCCTCACCTGAACAGCATTAACCTCCTGTCTATTGATCAGAGGCGGGAGAGCACAAATATTTCAAATTACAGTTTTGTAAACCTAGATTAGGCTAATAGATTGGGGAAGAAAAAGGGGGGGGGGGGGATGTGGCTGTAGAGATTTTTGTTTTCCAGTTGCCATTTTCCCCATAACTTAGTATCTGAGAATCCTTTGTGAACCTTGTGATCTGCTGCACTTGCTGCCCTGAAATTCCAGTATAGATGTGGTGTCATTGGACACACAGAGCACATAGTAGCAAATACTGCTGGCCACACCTAAGTCGTGGCCCACAATGCCTTTTTGTAAAGGAAGCTAAGATGGTGGCACAACCTGGTCCTTCTAAGCTTCCTTGAAAGCTGTCTGCCCAGATTTGGTAACTGGGTCATGGTGCGAAGCTGCTGCTGGCTCAGAGGGCCTTGAGCACGTTGGAATCGCTGCTGCTCCCGTGAAACAGCCAGGGCAGGATTTGCGTAAGGCAGGAGATGTACTTCACTGGTCAAAGCCTGGTGGGAACATCTATCTGTACGCTCCACTTGAAATGCTGGCTGGAGCCCAACTTTGTTGTGTCTGTGCTGTTTTGGTGCAGTTGGCTGTCAGCTGGGAGCTTGCACTGGGGAGAGAGGGAAGGTTGCTCCTGGCATCCCATGTAACGGGCCTGAACGCAGCGCCCTGGCCCAGTCCAGCTCCCCTGTACCTCACCTGCTCTCAGGACAGTGTCATGTGGCCACAGTAGGCAAAGTTGGGCAGCTGGATCCTGTTTTGCCTGGTCCTGCTGCTGTGCATTATGAGAACATGTAAGGATGTGCAGCACGTTTGGGCTTGGAGTGTCCTGGGAGAATCAGGACTGTGCCACGCCAGGGCAGTGGGCAATGGCAGCTGGTGGTGTGACAGGGCAAAGTGTTAGCCCATGGGAATGCTTTTTTGTAATCTGCTTTCTGATCTGGGCTAACGAGTGCAGCCCAGACACAGTCTGATGTGCCAGGACTGAGGCTGGTGGGTCAGTCTCCCTTTAGTCCCTTGCTTACTCTCCCTCACAAAGATGAGGTGATTACCATAGGTGCTCCTGCATCCCATAAGCTTAAGCTTCAGCTTAATGTGTGACTTCCTTTTCTTCCTGATCTGCTCTAGGGTGTGAGTGGAAACAAGTATAAAACTTTGCATTGAAAAGAGGACAGGAAGTACAGATTAATATTTCTACTTTCTTAGAGAAAAAAGAAGGTGAGGACAATGTATAGAAGAGAACGAGAGAAGGAGCTCTAACATGACTCTGCCAAATACGGAAAAGGTGGTTCTGCTCCACCTTCTGCTGGATGCTTGGTTTGACTGATTCCTTAAAGCAGGTTTTATTGCTGCAGTGCCTATGGAAGTGAGTTATCTCATTATTTATGAAGAACTTAATTACCTTTAAGGCATTAATATGTACGCAAAACTGGTGTCACCATGATACAATGCTGATGTCATGCCATTCATGATTTACAGCATTTCAGCTGCGTGAGGACTATTGCAGCGTTAAAAAAAGTATTACAGAAATGCATGTTGAAAAACAAGCAAAGAGAAGGCTAAGAGAAAGACCAAGTTGTTTAGCTTTTGACAGTATTCAGTCCTGTGCAGACACAGACTGGAGCAGCCAGGTCATACTTACCTCAGATGCCCTCTCTTCACTGGGAACCATTCCTAGATGGCCATAAATGAGGACTGTAATCATGCCTTTTCTTTTTTTTTTTTCCTTTTTCCCCTCTAAGGATTTTATGGAAAAGGAACTTTTTCTGGTTTACACATCTTCAGTAGTACGTTGACCTATAGTTAACTTGCTCTTCTATTCCGAGAAATCATTCTTGCTTGCTGCCACTGTCTTCAATAATGTCTCTTACTAAAATAGATGTATTAGGCACAGCTTGAATGTGTGTTTTAGAATACAGTAGATAAAGCAGGTTTGCTGCTGCTGGAGCTGTGCCTATGGACATCTTGTTAGACAGCGAGAAGGGATCCCCAGCTCTTCACATTGCAAATTAAAAATAGCTTCAGTTTCTCCATGTGAAGCAAGTGCTCTGACATGGCTGACTGAAGGACTGAGGTGGGACCCATGATGCAGGTTGGTGTCAGGAAGTGTTTAAGGTTTTTCCACTTTGTTGTGCCATGGCTTCTTTACAAAATTCTCCACCCCCTTCACCACCCCTCTCCCCTGAAAGGAGGTGGGCAGGTAAGGACACATCCCTGAGAGCACGGCTTCAGTAGCAAGTGGGAAATGTTTCTTGGGTAGAAATGGTAGGGAAAAGGCAGTCCAAACTGCTTGGACACCACAGAGAGTAGAAAAAATAGTCCCTCTGAACTTTGTATTTCTTTGTTGATCTGCTTTTTTTGGCTCTTTTGTCATTCAAATTTGGATTATTAAATGACAGTTTAGCTGATGACAAGCAGGAAGTTGCCAAGTTGTAATCCTGACAAGTGTTAACGCAGGAAAACCTGGAGTAAGTTAGCTGCAGATTGGAGAATCCTGGTCCTTTATGCTTTTTTATGTTTTTAATAATAGTATTGCCCTTTCTACAGCCTAGTTTGTCTTGTAGCTTCCATTTTTGTGTATGGTTGTTGGAAAGGATATTGATTGCTCAGTGCCTCTAAATGGTTGAATTCAGGATGCAGAGGTAGGATTGCACAGTCCCTGCCCCCTGTATGACACAGAGTTAAAGCGTTAACTTTCACACCTGGGTGTTGCATTTCCATACTCAAGCTGTGATAATCTTGGGGGTTTTGTTCAACACTTTGCAAATTGCTCAAGCCTCTAACTGAGGTCTAGTCTCCTCTTGACATCAGCAAGCAAGTCTAGCTTGCATGGCTGTTGTGCATTGTGCATGGCCATATTGAAAGGAAAAAGCCTGCTGTGTTTGTCAGGTTCTATCCTAATTGCTCTGGAGCTTAAGGAGTTTATTCCAAGGTATCTCTGGCAGCTGTGGATTACTGGTCTCTATTCTGCAGCGTACAGTGTTCTCATATTTATTTATGAAATTAGGAATTATTACATGTCACTTGTTCCAGTGTAATTTTTTGTGTATCTTCCTTTCCTCAGGCTAACATCTGTTTCGTGGAGTTGATAATTCTAACTAGTGAGATCAGCAGATTTGTAATTTGGAAAAAAAATCCAAACTCACCTTGTTTCTGGGGAGAACTTCAACATGAACTGTTAACTGGAAAAGCTGAGGAACAGTAACAAACAGTGTAGGTTTGTAGGCAGAGTGTCAGGGGAGTGACCTCCTTTCTCCATCCATTTCTGCTGGCAGTGATGGAACTTGTTCAAATTCAAGCTTTGTGCTTTGAACACTGCCTGTCTCAAATCACTCGGATGTAGTACAAAGCCCTCTGCCCCTGCTGGGGTTTCAGTTCTAGGTTGGATTCATTTTGGCCACCTGTTTTGTTCCATCCAGTGTTGTGTCTTAGTGAGTTATGGGGAATTAGTTGCTTTTTAATCTAGTTTCTGATGGATGGCTATCCCCTGCAATGCTCAGAGATAATTGATGCACACGTGTGAAATGCATGCAGAGATGGTATATATTTGTCAGGTGGGAATGGGATGTCTCTGTGGTAGGTGAGAGACTCCAGTAAAAGCTGGGTCTTTGGTGGCAGTTTACAAATGCTGCTGGGTTTTGTTTTATTAAACTTGTTGGTTACTGCTGGGAATTTGTCACCAGTTAGGTTTTTTGATCATTCAAATAATACCAAATTGGATGGCAGCATGAACACTTCAGCGTGCATAGAAGAAATAAAGAAAAACAGGGAATATTTGTACCACAAGGAGAAAAATAATCAAATTCAATTTAGAAAAATAATAAAAGTTAATGCATTTGGGAAGAGATTACATTCAGTGAGGGAGAGAAATGCACAGAATGTTTCTGTAGTAGTCAGCCACGAGCAAGGCACATTTTCAATAAGAAATGGCAATCTTGAGCTATTTAGAGAGGGATTTTGTCTCATAAAGCAGAGGGGTAAAAGTCCCAAGTTGTGCTTGGGTATATTTCATTGTGAGAAAGGCAGCAGCAAACTGCAGCACAGTTAAGGAAGAGCAATAAAATTGATCAGAGTGCTGTAAGGGCTGATTTGGGATAACAGTAAGGTACATGAGCTTATCTGTGGTTGTTTGTATACCTCTAGGAGACGTAGAAGTTACAAATATCAAAGTTAGAGGAGATACTTTTTGGGGAGTCAAGGAGATCTGAGTGGGTTTAAGGGGATGATGCTGAAGGTAGGAAGATCTGAAGCAGGATAGGAATATTTACTGTCAGAGGTTTATCTCTAAGATGCACTGTGTGCTGGTTAATAGACTATTATCAGGCTGTAAAGAAACCTTCCAGGAGATGTTCTGGAAGTCTTCCTTACCAGGAAACATTGAAAGCTGTTTTTTGTGATATTTCAGAATTTTTATTGTTACAAAGAACAAGGTGGTGTTGCAGAGATGGAGGTCTACTAGGTAAGGTCTTGAATCCACCTGTAATTCAGACAGCATCTGGTAATGTTGTGAGTCTGCCCATGATCAGCCTACTCAGTGAAGAAGCAGGACTTTAGCAAACTTGTATTTTGGCACCTCCACTCGCCAAGATAAATTCTTGTGGAGAGCTAAGCCCTTGCTTAAGATTTGTAATAATAATAGAACAGAAAAATCCCAAACCAGCAATGCAGCAATGAAAACTACTCCCTGTTGTACACGTTGTTGTACATCTGCGACGTGCTTTGAAATGATGGTGTACTCTTCTTTTGATCCGTTTAGAAATAGCTGGAAAGGAGGAAAACAGAGGAAAAACCCTCATCCCTCTTGTGGAGCCTTCTGCTGGAGTTCAAGAATTTCAGCTGAGTGATCTTTTGCCATAAACTGGTTTTCAAGAGACATTCCTGCCATTATGAATGAAGTAGCGATAGTGAAGGAAGGCTGGCTTCACAAACGAGGTGAGTGACTCTTCCCTTCTGGACAGTGAAATGACTCCAATCCCTCTCTAATCTGGTGTTTAGCAGCATGTCCTCCAATAATCCATTATTTTCCTGTTCATCCTAGTGGGAAACAGCACATAGAGAGCGTGCCTGACTTTTTTTCAGGCTTTAGAAAATGCATGTATAAAGGGTTTTCTTGTGTGTGTGTGTGTGCATGTGTTCACCAAAAATTGGTGTCAGCTGCTTTGAAAATGATGATAAAGGTAGCAGGTGAAGGAGATACTACTTAGAGTGCTAGAGGTTAAACTGTAGTAAATTTTGGTTCTTCTGTAGCTTTCCTTTTTATGCTAGAAGGGACAATTAGGATGAATATTTTTGATCAGTGAAAAATATGCCTGTATTTTGTGAGCAATTCTGTGCTCTTGCAGAGACTTGCTAGAAAATGTGCTATTCTCTGTGTGTTTGAAATGCTCTGGGTACCAGTGTCTTGGACTGGAAGAATAGCCTTGAGTTTCTGGACTGTGCATTTTGGTTCTACCATGAACGTCATTGGATTTTTATAAAACGTCTTTATTCTTGACAGAGTGGCAAAACTGAAAAGACAGTTGCATGTATGGTTAGGCTTTTTGTTTTTTTTTCTTCCCAAAAAAGTGTGTTTGGTTTTTTGGGGAGGTGTTCATTTTCAAGTACCACAGCACTGATCCTATAGGGTGTTACCTGTTTCTTTGTACTCTACTATTGTTTCTTGGAAAGGAGAGAGCAGTGTTAGGTACTTTCCATGATAGTATTGTTTTTTTAGACCAAAACCAGAATCTGTGTGCTCCAGCAGTAGGGAAACTTAAATGGTTCTGCAGACTCAGGATTTTTCTAGAGGGTTTGCAACAACTTGCCTGAAGGTGCAAAGGTGTAACATAATTATTTATGGAAGAAATTGAAATGCATTATCATAACCTTGTTAAGGGCTGGTGGTTCTTTGGCAACAATAAGAAGTATCTAGGAATTTAGAAAACATGTTGATAATGTGTATTTAAGAGGGTGGAAGTGTATGTTTCTAACAATTGGATATGCAGTGTAGTTTAGCAGATTGATGGTTGATGTACAAATGTTTTGTTCAAGTTTTTTTAGGGGGATGTGTAGGGTTTTTTGTTCTGGTTTATTTCAGTTGGAAACACCTTTGCACTCATTAGCTTAAGTAGCTCATTCAGTAATTCTGGTGTACCCAGGCTGCTTTGTTCTGACAAAGTATTTGAGAACTATTCTGTGTTTGGATTAAATAGAAGAAAGAAATGTGGAATTATATTTCCCATTCCCATTTATGAATCTAGAAACTCTTCAAATCAGAGATTTTTTTCCGTTTTAAACAATGTTTTCAGGCTGAGGGTTTTTAATCATCTGTTCTTGCAATTCTTTCTACACTTACTTGTAATTTAAAAAAAAATCTGTTATTTTGAGGAGCACTGGACAAAAATCTGAGGGAGAAACATTCATTTTAAACAGTATGGAAAAGGCATTGTCAGGATGATTCAGAGGCACATGTGTCTGAAACTTTTAAACAATCATGTTGTATTTCAAGTTTGTCTGTGTTTAGTTTTGGAAACTGAATTTTTGTTGTTTCTAGGATTACAATAAAGCTGCTTTCGAGTAAGGAGACCTCTGGAGGAGGTCTTAGTAAAAGATGCCCAGATCTCCTGATTTTTTTTGTTGTTTTAAAATTGCCTTAGAGAAACAGATTATTATCTCTGATGGATTGCTGATAATATTATGATGAGATTACGTGCTGAGCACATTCCAATTTTCAAAATGTTCCTCTGCATGTTCCGCATATTTGATGCTGCAAATTTGTGCCCAAACTCCTAAACTGTTAAACATACCTTGGCATTTTTTGGATGCCAGGTTTCCTAATCTTTTTAACCTGTTTCCCAGTGTCCTTTTGCCCTCTTGGTATGTGCAGGACACCTATTTCATTCCACTCCATTGGCTTTGCAACTGTTAATTTGGTGTTGTCCTCGTGAGGAGATTTTTAGAAAGCAATGCTCTATTTTCTCTTCAGCCTGCTGGTGTCAGCCCTGGGAATCTCTTGGTTTTTGTAGCTGTTCAGGGATAGGTTGACAAATTCAGTTCATTTGGCTCTGTCTTTGCTGGGGAGTAACTTATCCACTCTTTGTATGCATGTGTTTTGTTAAGCATCTTTCTTTTTTTAACAATCTACATTTATTACCAGACACTATCAGTTTGCTGGCTCTGCTAGATTAAGTGCTTCAACCACAGGATGTTTCCAAAACTGATGTCTGATACGATGAGCTTCTGAAGTCAAGGCATAAACAATAATTAGTGCAGGGAGGGACTGCTAAAGGGGGGATTTCAGATACAAGAAACATATATGTGTGTGTGTGTGTGTATATATATAATATTTTAGATCATTTATAAAATGAAAAGTTGCACTGCATGTACACTTTAAAGATCCTAAGGTTTTCCACATGCAAATGTATTAGGTAGTGACTGGCTAAAATCCAGAGATTGGGTAATGATGTTCTCTCAACCTAACGTTCCCCATAGCTTTGGTTGGATTTGGTGTCTCTTACAGTTCCTGTCCTGAGCAGTCAAACAGCATGGCTGCGTGCAGTTAAACAGTTGCCACATCTCACCCCAGCAGTGGCTTAATTTTGGTGGTTTTAATGATTTGTGTATGTATAAATCAGGCTGCAAAGTGCTCTGGAGCCCTTCTGGATGGCAGGTGTAAGTAAGCATAAAGCCATCATTAGCAGGAGCAGGTGTTTCAGCCTGGCAGGGAAATAGCAGGGCTTTCTAGAACTGTGGAGTTGTTTTCTTCTGTCAGCATGCTTTACATTTATGTTTTTGTTTCCAAGATTAAAAATACAAATGGAGAATTGAAATTAAACATTCTGCCTGACCGAGAGCTCTTGGCAGTTCTCTAAGTCAGTCACTGAAGGAAGCTCCACTTCCAGTAGTGCAGATGTTTGCTTGTGCAGGGGCCAGTTGTGTCCATGACATGTCCAACCTCAACCAGGCAGAAATAAAAGAATTCATGAATGAACTTTCCCCTCCCCATCCCTTTCTGCAGTGACAGTGCTTGGTGCTGTTACTCAAATCCCAGCAAGGACAGACTCCTGTGACCACTCTTTGTACACCTGCATGGCTGGACTGTTCAGCACACAGGCGGGAGGTGCATCCAGCCTGTGTGTGTACATCCAGGGTGTGCAGTCCCTGCTTGTGTGACACTGAAGCTTAGGTTTAGTGGGAGAGGATGGGGGAAATGGTTAGATGCAGAGGTGCTATAATTGTGATTGAATATGAGGAGAGAAGGAGAAAATTATCTGCCCAAATTGCTGCTTGTTGAGCTCTGAGATTATAGGTTTTCTGAATGTGTATCACGAGGATCCTTAATTTTGGTTGTGTGTGGGGAACTTTTTGGAGAACAGAGGTGTGCCCAAGTGTATTTTACTTGCTTTACTGATCCATTTTAAAGATCTCATTGGATTTCTTGCATCTTTCTGCTTTTGTCCCTTTTTATAAAGGTCCTTCTATTGTTTTCAGTCTTCATCCTGTTTTTTTTTTTTTTTTAAGTCTTTCTGCATGGCTAACAAAGAGGGGATTGTGTGTTTTGATACTCTGTCATCTCTGTCCTCCCTAGTATGTCCGGTTTTCTTATTAGGGCATAAACTTGTATGAAAAAAAAAAAGGAGTCTTTTGGAGGCAGGGAAAGAGGAGGAGGGAAATATACATGCTGACATTTGAAAAAGGAAATTGAAAAATCTCCATTTCTCAGTCTGAGAAATCAGAAGCAATTATAAGGAGCTGGAGAGACCTGTGTATTCATCCATTAATATTTAGCAGGAAATGCAGAGCTATTTTGTTTTTAAATAGCATATTAACACCACATAGTAATTTTAACCATGAAAACCATAACATGTCCTCCAAATGCCATTTTTTATGGACTTCAGGCAGGCAAAACTATTTGACTGATGGAGTCTGTAGCTTACAAACTGATCAAATCTAATAGAGGCCCTAAAATGAGAAATAATCATAAGATACCTACTCCACTTCTGGATATAATACCTTTTTTTCCTTTTGGTTAAAGAATTATTTCTGTAATGAATGGAGTGATACAGACAACCTAATAAATAAGAAGTGGCCCATTGTGATTTTTCTTGCTATAGCTTCATTGCATAAAGTGGATGCAAGATCCATATGTAAAATACAAACCAGGACTAAAATGCTGATTGTTGCTCTTTTAACTTTCCCTAGCACAATAGCACAGATGGTGAACTTTACCTTTGTTATTTGGAGCACAGGTTCATACTTTCAGTATTCTGTTAGTGTGAATCAAAATAGGATTTTACAAGATGTGACCAGATATATTGTTAAGCCAGAGAGTCTCTGGTGTTGCTGTTTTTCTTCACCTCTTCTTTCTTCTCTCTTTTCTGTTCTCACCATGTTCCCTACCTCTTTTTCTGTGTGTGTGTGTTGTGTTTTATTTTGGGGTGTTTTTTTGTTCTTACCTTGGCTTCTGTCTGTCCCTGGGATGTAGTGATGCACTGTCTTGGTGACCTGTGTAGTCAGAGCCTTTGAGGTTCAGATTAGTTCAAGGATCATCTGCCTTTCATGGTATTTCAAAGAATGGCTGTGGCACTTGATGCAAAGGATCCTAAGAGCCATCTGAACTCTGAAGATGCCAGCTATAGAGAGCACAGCTGCTTCAGAGGAAAAGCTGGGGGGAATGGAAAGGTAAGAAACAAGAGAGGGACTGAACAAAAAATGGAGTGGGGCTGAATGAAGAATGGAGTGGGGAAGTTGTGACAGAGGGAAAGAAGCTGATGCTGTTTCTAGAACTGAAGGGTTGGGTTTATAGGGAAATCTGTTGCTCTTCTTGTTGGAAACAAAAGATAAGCTGTGTCAGTTTGTGGTTTTCCTTGTGTGTCTCTTTTTCAACACAAGGGGCAATAGTTTTGCAATTCTAGCTCTTGGTTGCTTTCATTTTGCTTGTCCTGTTCTGGGAAAAGGGGACTGGGGAGGAACCAGGAAATTGTCAACTAATAAATCTGACCTTGGTGGTAGGCAAGATGCTAGAGACATTAAGAAAGGATGAGATCACAAAACATCTGGAGAAATATGAGCTGATAATGGCTAGTCAGCTAGACTTTTGGAGGGTAATCTCATCTAGTGGAATTATTTGTGAAGAGATCATAGGAGACAGGCTGGGTCCAGTGTACTGTAAAAAGTTTGCTCAGAAACTGAGAATCAGCTGGTGCAGTGTAACTGTACTGTACTTCAACTTTGAAAGAGCTGGTGTAGCCTAGAAATGGCTCATCTTCCTTTCACAGAGCAGACTACTTGTCTTGGAGTGTTTCTGTTACTTTCCAGCAACCTTTCAGAAAACTGTCTTCCAGAACATTTTTGCGTGAAACCCATTCTTTATTCTACAGCTTCACATTTTTGAAGGGTGACATCCAAATGTTTCTTTCTTCAGTAAAAATTACTTCCAAAAAGTCTTTATTCTAACATTTTCACAAAACACTTTCAGTTCTTTAGAGAAGCGATGCTGGGTTAGATGTGTTTTTCATTGATTGTAAACTGACTGGAGCTTACTTGGAAGTGAGACTGAGCACTCTCTCTTTGAATGGCAAAGAGGAAGAGCTGGGATGTTGATGCCCAGGTTATTTATGTCAGTCCTGGAAGTTTACTTTCATATTCTGTTTTATTGCACATCAGAAGCGAAACAAACTAGGTCTCAATTTTATCTCCAAAAGTGGGGTAGCGTCATAGATTAATGTTACTTGTTATTAAAAGGGATTTGAGAATGAGGGATCTAGGACGTTGCAAGCCCTGTAAAAGCAAGCCTGGGAATGCTTGATACAGTGGATGATGCAGAAAGTGCCTGTATTGGCTTTGATTTTCTTTTTCATGGTTCCTTCCTTTTCAAAAAGGGAAAGGTAGGCCTCTGAAAAAGGAAAAAAAAAGCTCTCCATGTTTTCTGTTCTTTTTTTCTCTCAGTAGGCATATTGAGAAGTCATCAGGTTTGGATGTAGGAAGAAAGAAGTACTGAGTGAGTATGCTATTTTGAGGTAAAGAGAGAGCAAGAGAATAAGCTTGCTCGTTCCTGCAGAGGTGGTTTTAGGCAAGGTGCTGTGCCATGCATTTAAAATTTGGCGCCTTGTCCTCACTTGGAAATGTCTTCCCCTGCAGCCCCTGTGTGGATGCCAGAAGGTTTCTTCCCTTCCAAATGGTGCTGCTGCCACTGTGTAAGCACTGACAGTTGCACTCCTTGTCTTTGCCTGTGCCTTGCCCTGCCCAAACTTGCTCCTGGTTATCCCTCATAGCCTGAGATTCTGCCATCTGAAAAAGCTGGTGAGGACTTTGATGCTCTTAGAGCAGTACATGGTGACATGTGGCGTCTCTCCTTTCATACACTTTGTGTCACTGATAATTCTCTTAAAAATTGGAGTGGTGGTTGGTGTCAGATTCATTTGGGAAACAGACCTTGATATCTGTTGAGGAAAAAAGAAAAGGATTTGCTTAATAGCTCAACGTTTAATTTTAATGTATTTTAAAAGAGAGAGCATTGTAAAAACCAAATACTTGTCAGCTGTTTGGGGTTTTCCCCATTTTACATATTGGAGTAGCTGATTTACAAAGAAAAAAATTAGTTAAGCCTTATTTAAAAGTCATCTCTCATGGGGGAAGACAGAGGAGGGATTATTATTTTCAGATGCATTATGTTGTAGGTACAATGTGCTTCTTAAAGGGGGAACAAAAACCAGGAAACTATGTGAGGAAAGAGGAAGAAAAAGAATGGAGAAAGAAAAGCACCATATTAGGTGTGAAGTAGTGTGTTTTTGTGAGAAATATTTACTGCAGCTGAAAGGGGGAAATAATGAAGACTGACTTTGAGTGCAGTTGGTAAGCATGCTGCAGACCTCTGGGGTTATTCTCCCACCTCTTAGAGTTGAGCCAAAAATGTGAAAAAGATAGCTGGTCAAATAAGATTGTGAAATTTGTCAATTTATTCAAAAGTGCATGGTCATATTTGAGGACAGCTGAGGTAAACAATCATCACAGACTGTGGGCAAGTCAGTTACTGTTTCCCCTGAGCCTCTTGGGTAAGTTGGGAGAGCATGTTTTGAAGTGCTGTCCAAAACCCAGGCCTTTGGTGAACTGCATGTAGAAAAACACTGTGGAGTCAGTGGCTCTGTGCATGGTGCAGTGGTATTTCATGCTCTTAATGAGACTGAGTGCAGCATCTGAGTAATTTATGGGGCTGTCAAATCAGTCTCCTCTGCCTGGGCTCTGCTAATAGTCTCCTAATGAGAACCACAGGATAAGCATGCCAGAAAAGTGGGCTTTGTGTTGGTGGTGAACCACAGCCTTCACAGGAGATACCTGTTTTGGGAGGGAGCTCTAGCCTTGGAATGGTTGGGGTTGGAAGAGACCTTTGAAGATGATCTAGTCCAGCCCCTGTGTCGTAGACAGGCACACCTTGCACTAACTAGACCATGTTGCTCAAAGCCTATCCAAGCTGGCCTTGGACAGTTCTAGGGATGGGACATCCACAGCTTCACTGGGCTGCCTGCGCCAGTGCCTCACCACCTTCAGAGTGAAGAATTTCTTTATTAAATATTACATAGTCTAAATCTACTCTCCTATATTTTAGAACCATAACCTGTCACAATAAATAAAAAGCCTCTCAGTTGTTTTTAAAAGTCCTCAGTATGTATAAAAAGTGAGCAGTAAGGTCTCTCCAGGGCATCCTCTTTTCAGGCTGAACAGCCCCAGACTCTCTCAGCCTCTCTCCATAGGAGTGGTCTTCAAGACAAACATTATTTACTGATGAAGACTCAAGAGGTTGACACTGGTGTGCCTTGAAGTGAACTTTTCAGGTACTGATGGAGGCCGGGCTGCTGACAGCAATTGCTACTAATTCTTAAATTTTAAACGCAGCCTTTATGTTTATTTTGGCTTTATAAATCAGTTCCCACCTGTAGCAGTCACAAGATTTTGAAAGTTTTGCCTGTTTTTCTTCCTGAAGCAGAGAAACTTGCTAGTCCTCATGACATTGAGAAAAACTGGAGAAGATAACCAGAGTGCCTGCTTCATGGTTTAGACTAAGCAGAACAAAAAGGGTTGTTTAATTACTTGTC
The DNA here is from genome assembly GCA_039654755.1 of Calcarius lapponicus. Classification (NCBI taxonomy): domain Eukaryota; kingdom Metazoa; phylum Chordata; class Aves; order Passeriformes; family Fringillidae; genus Calcarius; species Calcarius lapponicus. The sequence continues at coordinate 55,703,923 of CM077468.1, read as the reverse complement.
AGAAAAAAGCTCAAAAAATAGAGGATTTGAAATAATTTGTAGTGTGTGTTTTTGTTTTTCTGGCCTCCTAGCCTTACCCTGCTATTTCTGCAATTGTGTCAGAGGGTCTGGGCATCACAGAGCACATCCTGATTACACTTCAGAAAGCAGGCAATGTGAAAAAATAAATTTCTGGTTACCTGCAAGATGCTTGACAGGTCTAATTGTTAATAGAAACATAAAAATGAAACTGTATTTAAACTGCTTTTTAATGTATCAAATTCCTAAAATATATCTTAAGATTCAAGAGAAAAAATAGTTAAAATTTTGCTGTGTCTTCCTGTACAAGCCTTTGTATGTGCCATATTACAAATGGCAACATATTGCTGTTTTGTGCAGAGTGATGTAGTTCAACTGGTGTGGAAAATATTTGCACTGATTAGGGTTTATGCCCAGAATTACAAGACTGCACACAATTCTGTGTATTTTTGTTTTATGCCTACATTGGAGCTTCTCAGCTGGAGTATTAGTAAATAGTTACACCCTTGAACAACCTGCTAAGCAGCTCAAAACCCATTGCCAGGCCTCTGCAGAGTGGGAATACAGCTTTTTATTTGCTGGTTGCATTTCAGGGGCTTCCAGGCATGGATTGTCTGGACTGGTGTTTTTACATGTCATACGTATCCCTGAGCCTGTCTGTGGTCAATAAACCATCTATACATAGCAATCATTTAACTCACTGAAAATGTTTTCTGTGTAATGTAGATTTTTCTTTGTCTTGTTTTATTTTTAACTTTGATCATCCAGTCTCTTTGCCTTCCTGTGCTCATTAAGCAAAATGAAAATTTAGGAACACCGAGGAATAATTCAGGACTCAATGTGTAGTTGCATAGACTTAGCTGTATTAAATGTTTATTATTCTACTGGAAATTTATGCATAGAGCAGTCTGGAATCCAGTTGTGATTATCTGTGGTGGCAATGCTGGTTGTAGGATTTGGAAGCCGTTTTCTAGGTGGACTTTGATTTCTGGGCAGAGGATATGAGTCCTATGCCAGTATAAATTCCCTGATGAAGTAATTTTATGGGAAGTGGTCTTCGTGCTGCTGGGGCAATGTATTGAGAAGACCACATTTCAAATCATCATGGGTTTTTTTCCATAATTTTTTAAAAAAGAAATCCTGCCTTTTTACATGGTTGTTACTAAAAAAATGGTTAATCTGCTTTAGTCATAGAATGGATTGAGTTGGAATGGACCTTAGAGATCATATAATTCAACCCCCCTGCCATGGACAGGGACATCTTCCACTAGATAGGTTACTCAAAGCCTCATCCAGACTGGTCTGGACCACTTCTAGGGATGGGATATTCACTGTTTCTCTGGGCAGTTCATTCTAGTGCCTCACTGCCCTCAGCCTAAGGAATTTCTAACCTCATCTAATCTAAATATTTTCTCTTATTTTGAAACCATTCTCTGTTGTCCTGTCACTGTCTGTCTGTGTAAGAAGTCACTCTCTCTTTAATCTCTCTTAAAGAATGAAATTGGTGGCTTTAATACTGTCTTTATTTTTCAGACAGTGAAAGAATAGTACACTATTTGACCTTTTCAGTTTGAAGTTTTCTTTGCATCAGAGATAGCTGTAAATCTGGTCTTCTTTTCTGATGTAGGTATATTTTTACTCTAGCAGGAACATTTGAAAGGTATATAACTATGTATCTCCTGATGTGGAAGTCAAAGTTGCCTTATCACTTGCATGATAAGAAAAGCATTTATTCTAAATAAGAATTAGGCGAAAATTGCGTTTTCATTTGTGGAAAACCACTGCAAACTTCCTGGCAACAACCTCCAGCTGACTTGCAGTATCTCTATATTGCCTATTGAACGCTTGTGACAGCTTGTTTCTGCTGAAGTTTAGCCTGTAAAGTCAAGATATCTTGATCTGAGAGATGGGAAGATGGTTAAATTACATCATCATGGAAGAATAGCAGCACACTTAGCTTTAAAGCCATTCACGACTACATTGGCACCCCTTTGTTATACAGTGTAGCTGAAAACGAACTGCAGCAATAATGAACCAATCCATCTAAATCACAGCAGCTGAACAACTGACTGTTCTATCTCAAAATGCAAATGCTTTGTGCAGAATGGATTTAATTGTAAATGTTTGCTTAGTAGGGAATATGAGCCTTTTAGTTTGTGACAATAATTGTGAATACAAAGACCCACAGAATTTTAGGGTTTACATAGCTTGTCCCTGTTCTCATAACAATATTTCAAAGTCACTTTTTTAAAATGAACCATTTGGCTTTTTTCTAGCCAGTGAATAGAACTCTAAATGCCCAATCTCCAAGTGGTGTTTTGGAAACTGAAGGATAAATTTAGCTCTATGTACTTTGATCAGGCAGAATTTTCTGTTATATTTCTTTCAAATCTATGCTAGAGCTTTTATGTAGCTTCAGATAATAAGAGGGAAAAAACGCTGACTTTCAGAGCTTGAATTTGTTTTGCTGTGCAGAAATGCCAAGTGTAACTTAGAGTATTAAGCATTTTCTTTGAGATTCTAGTAAGGTGCCTCTCAAACAATTAAAAGGTTACTGTGAGGAATTTCTTTTGTAGTCAAACTAACAAGCAAAACCCCTCTGTATTAAAATCTTCATTCTTTGTTAAATTCCTGAAGCCTGACGGCTTGAGTGCAGCTCAAGAGGGTGAATCTCTCTCACTGATTTGAATGAATTAAAATAAAAGCAGCATTGTCATTTTGGGAAAGGAAAAAGCTTACCGAGCTTCATCAAAAAAAGCAAGAAAGCAGGGATACCTGCCTCCAGGCTGTTCTTAGGTACCTGTGTAAGGGAAAACAGATATAACTTGGAAAACAGACACACAAAATGTGCCTGTTTATGCTTTATGCTTCTGTTGGCATTTTGTGTGTTCTTTAATAGCCTTCACATGTGGATTAGTCCTTCTGAAAAAAAAGGCAACCAAGCCCCCTGAAGAATAGGCCTTTGTGACACTGGAGAAGTTTACTGTGCCAAAGTTATGGTAAGAATTTGTAAATTTTGGCTGCTGAAGTACTTCCTTCCCCTGCTATGTTTTTATGTTGGAAACTTGTAAGTGTGGAATAGAGGGTGTTTTTTGGTTTGGGTTAGTTTTTTTTTTTTTTTATGACAATGCAAACATTCATTTCACAAACTAAACCGCCCGTTCACATGACACTGCTGCTGTATATAAACACCCTGTTGATCTTGTTCTGCAGAAGTGTTTGTTGGGCTTCCTGAGTCATACGGAAATGCTCCACTGCTCCTCTTGGTGCTGTGCTCTGCACTTGGGCTGTATCTGCTAAGATTTAGTTTCCAAATTAATGTCCCTGAAAGACATGTTTTTTCTTGGAACAGGGCCCTCAAAGTTGGGATGTTTTCCTGTGCCCCATTTTCTCTCTATCTTTTAAAATTTTTCATTCTGCTATTTCAGGAACAGGTTTTGTCTTAGTTAAAGTTGAACCTATTGAGAAGTTGTTTGGTGCTTCATAGTTGCAAACGTCTCTTCCTCTTATATGTGATATTGTTTCTTCACACAGATCTTAGTTTGTGGCAGGCAATAACTCAGGCTGAAAGAGCTGTGCAGAGCACACAGGCCCAAGAGGATGCTGCTGGCTGCGCTGCCAGGTGAGCCTTCCTGGCAGCCTGGGATCCAGTGTGCAACACAGTTGACTTCACAGGGGTTCTCTGGAGCAACCAAGGGCAGAATTAGAGTCCAGGGCTAGACTGTCATGGTGACAAAATATTTAGAAAACATTTTCTTGCTTGAAACAAAAGCTTGGATTGTGCAACACAAAGTACTGTCCCAGTGTAATAAACGATGCTGTGTATTTTTAAAGGGTTCTGTGTGTTCCCTGACTGTCAGCTCTTGCCAGATTCAGCATGTTCAGGTAAAATGAGGCATTTTTTCTCCAGACTATTGCCTTTACAAGCTGGGTTAATTGTCACCCTTTATGCAGTGGGGTTGCAAAGATGTGGCAGCCAAATGTGACCTCACATTTTGAACACAGTGGGACATCCCTGTTAGAGACAGAAATGCAGTGGAGCAGTGTCTTCCCTTCAGCCATGGTGGCACAGCTGCATTAAGATCTGTTGCTTAAAACTTACACCTTGTAATTGGCCTAGACCAGTCTGATTTCTTGTGTGCTCTGTGACTAGACCTGGTGATTGCTTTTATTGGGCTAGAATGTGCTGTTCTTGCTGCAGTAGGAACTTCTTGTTCTGTAGGTGTTTCATCCTTCCATAATAACTCATGTAACTTTCTTTTTGTTAATGCCTGAGGTTTTGTGATGTCCCAGTCTTACCAATATCTACACTCTGACTTCACTCTGACAACAGAAGCCACAGGTCTAAAGTGCCTGTAGAAGATTGTTCATTGGGAATAATATAAAATGGTTTTAAGGTGAGCAAACCGATGAGAACAGAATGAAGACTGCTAGCCAGCCATGTACAGTTCAGTGCAGCACACTGCACCATTTGGAATTAATGCATATTTTTCCCAGTCCAGTCTGTGTTTCCTGGGTAATACCAGTTGTAATTTCAGAGAGAGCATGATTTTACATGTATCCCGCCTTCTCTGCCTAGAGCAGCAGGTGGCCAGATTTCTTTCTGAAAAATAGTGACTTGTCTCAGCTCTAAGCAGATCAGCTGCAGAGACTTTTTTAATCTTCTAAGTTCCTGTAGTTGTTCCTGTTGGACTGTACTGTTTTTCTTGAAAATGGAAAACAGAGGCAAAACATGGAGGGGGGGGGGATATATTCTTCTAAGGTTTGCATCATCTTGCATCTTTGTATTCTTGGCATGTAACCATGTCCCATTCAGAGTGCTGCTCTGAACAGAGCAGAGCTCGTTCTTTAGGCTGCTGCTTTGTCCCTACTGCTAGTTCCTCTGTTGCATTGAGCTACAAAACCAGCTGCTTTTGCTTTTCATACCTATTTGTACCATCTCTAATTTGCTATTAAGATGTTAACTTCTGCCTCCCCTTAGCCTAGCATGTGTCTCTACTGTGACTACAACGTAGAGGCGAGCAAGCAGTTTTTTCGTGCTTTCTCTTGTGCTAGCCTTTCACACTTGGGAAATGGTCCCTGTAAACAGCTGCAGTGCTGCTTTATTATCCTCTTCAAAAGCTCTGGCTCCTTGTTTTGCTTATAAAAGGCCCCAATGAACTTGTAATGTGTGTGTACTGAGACTGCTGTTCCCAGCAATGCCCAGTATCGGTCCCCCTTTTTGTGTGTGTCTGTGTCTGGCTTTCCATTGTCCCTGTCCTGTGACAGTCAGCTCCCAGAACAGGGACTGTCTCGTTGTTCCATGTGTGCAGCAGGTGGTTCAGATCCAGATGTGTATCTGAAGTTGCTGTGTACTGCAGTAACACAAATCATTGTGTTACAGAAAAGCTGCACCTAAAGTAAGGGGGGGAAATTCAGATACACTGTAATAAGTTTTATGTACTTTTAAGGGTTGGGGTTTGGGTTTGGTTTTTTTTTTATTAATCCTCTGACATGTTACTGGTAGGATTATGCAAAAAATGGGTATATATGAAGGTCTCTTCACATTTTAAGAAACCTTTCCTATGGCCAGAGGAAAGCTTTCTTCTTGAGAGCTGCTCCAGGCTACTAGGAATGGGCTACTTCATAACAGCTCTTGTTGGTTTCTTGGAGAGGTTTGTTTATTCCTGTGAATAGAGTGGGTGTGCTTATGGCAAAACCTCATGTTTCTGGAGACTTTCCTCTTTTCAGGCATTATTTTAGAAATGGAATGACACACAACAGGATGTGTGGTTGTAGATACATGTTCATGCTTCAGGGCCCATGCATACCTTTGTGACCATGTACAATCCTGTGCTTTTTCTCTCATCATTCATGTGGTGAAATAAACCATGGAGGAACAGTGGATTCATTTCTCCTTTTTATGCCCAGAACACACAGAGAATGTATTGATACTGGTCTTTCTGTTGACTCTTAAAATGCTCAATTGGAGGTACGGAGATAAAAATGAGGGCACATGCCCATGCAGGCTTGAGATTTTATTCCTCAAATTTGATTTGAAGGTTGCAGTTTGACAAAATTGCATGTGTTCTATTTCTTGTGTTTGTATGGTTTTTAATTCTGAATTACCTACCTGCAGTATTAGTGTTAGGAATTGTCTTGTAGCATTCTGAGTGACCCCACTTTGGGAAGGGTGATCAGACCAGATCACCTCAAATGGCTCTTTTTAACATAAAGTATTCTGTTGTTCTTGACCAGTTTAATACTGGGATATTTGGGATCTCATGCAAAGCCCACCTTGATTTTGAAAGAGAATAACAAACTCATTATAGAGGTGTTTGGCTTTATTTTTCATATTCCTTGTGATGCCCATCAAAGAGAAAAGAAATAGTAGTACCTCAGTTGTCAACAGGCCTTTTAATTTTTCATTGTTGGCTGGTCTGTTCATATACAGAAGTTGGGATTTTTCAAGGGAAAGGTTCAAAACTTGGAATAATAAACAAACTGTGCTTATTTACTACTTTTTGTAAGTGCTCTGGGTCTGAACCCAAGAGTTATTTTTTGCTTTAGTTGCTACAATTTCTAGTTTACTAAGATTGCTATGTAGCTGTGAAGCTGCTGGAAGTTTTGCTTTCATTTGTTTATTTGGCTCTTGTTGCTGTGAGGCTTGCTCTCAGAAAGTAGAAATGTTTCTAACCTCATCCCAGCCTTTCTCCTTCACTTTTTAATAGTCCTGGTATAAAAGAAAAGGGAGAAATTTGGGTGTAGCAGGATGTGTGGTGGAACTAGCTCTGATCTTTCTGGGGACCTTCAAGCAGGGCTTCTATTTTGTCACGGACAGGAATTAAATTAGGTGCCTGATGGTGCTGCCTTCAGAAGAAGCTCGTTGGCTCCAGCTCCTTCAGAGTCTGTGGCAGGGGAGGAGTGCTTTAGGTGCATGTTGTGTTGCTGGTGGCTGGAATTTACAGCTGCAGCCTGTTGTGAAAGTTGAGGCCTGGGCCATGAGGTCCAGCTTATCAGCAGTCCATGGATAGCAGAGGTGACCTGGAAGCTCGTCATGGCTGATCTGGTGTCCTCAGCTACCACCAACTCACAAATTTCTTCCTTTGACCAAATCAGTGTAGTGACTGTGTCATTCATCAAGGCCTGTTCCTGATGGTTCAGTAGCAGTCTTGTCATTTTTTGGCCATTGAGCTGAGCAGTCACCTTTTGGAGTCAGATTCAATAAACCCGGTGATCCATGGTGTGATGGATCTCTGCTGTTTGTTCCAGGGTAATAGTCACCTCAAACAGTTGACATTAAATGCTGCTTTATGAATGCCCTTAAGTTGTAGATTATTTCATAACAGGTTCCCTGGATGGTTGCAACTAGAGTCCCAGAGGACAAGAGTAAATTTTGGACCTGATGTGCTGTTTCACTTAGAAAAGAGAGCCTTTGAGGGCAGGGTTGAAGCCTGGCTCAGCCAGGAATGGGAAACCTTGAGTAGTATGCAGCCTCTGGAATTTGTTTTATCTGAGACATTATTGTGTGGAGTCTGGAGCCAAGGTCCCCATATGAAACTACATTAGGCCTGTGTTTGGATCTGTGTATGAAATGAGATAGCTGTAGTACCAAAGGGGCTTTTTTTTTTTTTATTTCTTATTGTTGTATAACCTAAACTATCTAGAGCAGGGAGATTCTTGAAGGATGCGTGTCTAATACCAGCTTCCTGTTAAACTTTCACTAATTATTTTAAAATTATACTTAGAATCTGCGGTGGATGTTTTTAATTTTCTGCTTTGAAAACTTGATACGTCTTCCTTCCTTTTCCCACAATACCAGGATAGTGGTGGTTATTTTGGAAATTGTTTTCCTTGTTCAGGTTTGGATTTTTGCATGCAAACAGCCCTTATGTCTGATACCCTCTTCCATTTTTCTTGGGCTGGAAATGCTGTTGCTAAAAGGCATATCCATTACCCATTCCATGTGGCCCAGAGGAGCTTGGTAGGTGAGTCAGATTGAAGGCAGAGCATCCAGGACCTGAAGAGGTGTCTGGAGTAGGAGGGTACCATCATGGAATTGAGAATTGAACCCAGTCTTTCCCTGCTCTGCCACAAACTTCCTCCTTATACAATCACCTCGGACAGGGTTACGTTTCTCTCTCTGTGCCCCAGTTCCCTATCTGTAAAGTGGTGATAACAGCACTTCCTTGCTTCATGGGGATGTTGTGAGGACAAATGCAGCTCAAGCTGTTGGGCTCTTGGATACTGTGGTAACTGGGAGCACAGATGGAAGAAGGGAAATGTTCCACATAAAAGCTTTCTGTTCTTTGAGCCCAGTGGTAGATTATGGCACTGATGTGAGTGTGGCTTCCACTGAAGTCATGGCTTGACTGGTGCCATGTCTTCCCTTCAAAGGTTTCCTTCCTTCTGTGCACCAACAGGGAAAGCCCTTGACGTCCTCCTGGATGTGATTGTTTGGGTCCTTGGCTGCAGACTCTGTGAGCCCAAGAGCCTGGGTGACTCTTGCTGTCTGTTTTCCAGCCTGGCCTGCTAACAGTTACTGAATGGAGTGTGTGCCTCTGGCACCAGCCACCCAGGGTATTTCACAGACTAACTCACACCCTGGAAGGAGTTAAAAATATGTATGAATGGATTTTCACTTGCAAAATCCAGACTACTGCAGCAATTACTCTGAGCAAGCCCTGGACTGCAGTGTGACCAGAAGAAAGCAATTGTCCCTGACACAACTGGTTAAATTTCATAGAAACCACATCCTTTGTGTTGCCACTGACAACATAACATTCCTTAATGTTTGATTTCAAGCAAAGCTTTATTACCCAGCTGTACATGCAAGCATACTTTCTTCTAAAGAATTTCTGTCCAGAGTCACCACAGAGTGAAGGTCTTTCCATTTTAATGTGCACTTTTAGTCTTATTTATATATAGTACAACCAGGTAAGAGACAGGAAACCTATCTGCTTAATATGTACGTTGTGACATGTCTTAAGGGAAGGAGCCAGTGAGTTGAGTATTTGTTCAATTGAATCTTGTTCATGCAAATAGGTTTTGTTTTGGAAGCTTTTTGGGCCTTGAAGTAGAAGTATATTTCATTTATTGCTTACTCCTTGGAACATGGGGCTCATGTCATCTTTCTTCTTCACCTGCCTTGATAAATTCTATATTTAGTCATCTCTGCCCATCCACTTGAACAGGACAGAAATAACTTCAGTGTAATCCATCCTCTCCTTTCCTCTCCACCCCTTCCCTCCCCTTTCCTGCTGCTAGGTTTAGGGCATTCAGTTGTTTGGGAAGTGGTGTTTGTTTTGCTTTGTTTCCTTACAAGTAGGGTTGGAGGGCAGGAGAAAACATTTATACTCTGGCATAAAGTTGTTGTGAAGAGTATGCAAACTGTCAGAAACACTTCCTCCTCTCTTACAACATTTGCTGAGGGGTCAGAGTGTGTGCAGAGTGTGTGGAGGGAGGTGGAGCAGAGAGGTTGGGAAATGACTTGCATGTGGCATACATCTGTCTGACAAAAAGCCAACCGTGCCAGGGGATAAATGGACAAACAAATAGTGTTTCAGTTCTGAACTCAGAGGTTCAGAACTAAAGTTTGCACAGGAGCAACTCTTCAGATAAGTTTCCAATTGGACCTTGACTTGTGTTGTGCAAACACATAGTAGCTAGCACAGAGGAGTCTGTCCTCTAAACCCTGCCTGGGAGAGGATCTGGGCCCAGGCTGTGCTTTGCATGGCTTCTCCTGTGTCCTGCAACGGGCATATATATAAAAAAAAATAGATATATATATTACTGTGTGTGTGTGTGCATATATACGTAGCCTAACACAGATCAACACTGGCCAAAACCCCCAGAAGTATTTAAGCTTTAACCCCTTGCCTTTAGCATGAATTAAGGTGAAGTAGCAGTTCTGTTAATCTGGCTGTGAACATTGGCTATTTTTGGATTGGATAAAGAATGTCCACTGAATTTACCAAAATGATTGCTGTCTATGTTATCTGAAATATTATGGTCTTCTACTATTAAGCTGATAGGGATTTAAGGGAAAGGGTATTGTTTTGGTGAAACTGCTTTGAAATACGGCCTGCCAAGTTCTTGTATCTCGAGCTGAGTGCTGGGTATGTTGTTGTTCCTGACAGACACGTTGTCTGGAGATGTAGGGGGACTGATTGTTCCAACAAAAAATGTTGTTTTTTGTAACTCAAGCATTTTTTTATTAAAGGTGTTAAAGAGGGTAATATGGAGCAGAAAGATTGAGGGAAAACCCTTTATTGATGCCTAATAAAATTCAAGCTGTTTTTCATTAAATTTTTCATTTCAATATCTGCTTTTCAAAAGTGAGAAATTTTCCTTTTTTTTTCTTCTTATTTTTGCATTCATAGAATTGCTGCAGGACAGAAGGAATAAAGAGTTGGTTTTGAAAATTGGTCACAATTTTAAAGATTCAAATTCTTTGTTCTTCCTCCTCTTTTTGCCTGTGTGCCAATAAAAGCCTGAGCCATGTGGCAGTGTCAGAGTGGCAATGCAGCCCCATTTTGAGTTGCACCCTGAGTGATGCAGGTGTGAAGGGCAGCTGATTGGAGGACAGTAATCATGTAGGGTCTTTGGTGTGAGCTGTGTTGGGCAGTGCAGTGGAACCACTCACCAGACCTGGCTTGCACTCAGGAGCCAGAATCCTGGTTTGAACCTCCATGCTGTGAATTTGTAACAGGGCTCACTACCAGTGCCCACCTCACCTCTGTGCTGTGGTGTCCAATTGCCTTGGCCCCCTTGCTCAGCCCTGCTTTTAAAGCAAAGGGCACTTGAGTTTCTAGGAATGTTAATTCCTTACTTTGCAAGCGCAAATACGTGCTCAGAGTGTTTGGAAAGGAGCAGGCCCTGAATTTAGAGCTTACACTCCCAGGCACGGGGTAATCCTGTTAGGAGTCTGGGCTGCTGCGATGGTCCCGGGCAGGCTGTGCTGCCTCGCAGGCATCTGCTTCTCTCCTGATTGAGTCAAGTCAATATCCTCAAAACTGTAATTTACACTGTAATGATGGATTACACTTGTCATGGTTTACAGAATTTTGTGTTGTGTGTTTAATAAAAGAAAACGCTTTCTAATGCTTATTATTTCTGAAGTCCAACACGTCTGAACTAAGGCTCAGTGTATGCAAGGCAAAGTATGCTTTAATTTTACAATTGTCTGATGGGACTTTGCGATTTATTTGTTGTTACTTCCTTAATGATGTTGCAGTCAGAGGCACTGTTTTGCTAAATGTTGTGTAAAAAGTAAATTGTAGCACAGCAGATGTTGGTATTTGGATGGATGTCGGTGCAATGGGGGGACAGCAACAGTCATCTCTGTCAGCTGTCTTCAGGCTCGGCAGGCCTGCTGCGTGGTTACTTTGGTGTGTAAAAACAGCTCGTTTTGCAACTGGGAAGTTTGGCATTACATTTGGCACTGAGCCATGTAGCTGGGTTAACACAAGTGTTTATCCAGTGATTTTCTCAAAATTGGTAACTTGGAGAGAATGTTATTAAACTTCAGTACAAAGAAAGGGGGAATATGGATGGATCTCTTTCTAAAAAAGACATTGATGTTTATAATCCTAAATTCCATTATAAAAAAATCATTTTATTTCCCTCATCCCTGTCTTTGCTTTTTCATCATCATCCCTTTTCCAGCTTACTGTTTACAGTTTCCTTTTTAAGGATTAAGACATGGAAGCATACCTAATGAAATGCCATAACCACCTTTTTCTCCATCCTGTGCATGAATTAGGTGCAAAGAATAGAGGACTGCAAAGGAAGCTGTTTAATTGCCACCATACAAAATTTGGTAGAAATTCCAACTGCAGCATGAAATGAGAACCTGCTTTTATGCATATCAGCAGAGCAGTTGATTTCTGCATGATAAACTACTGTAAATTTTACCTTTGGGTTAAGTTCAACAGTCCTTGCAGGCCATCAAGAATTTTTCATAGAATTCCTGTTAGTACTGGATCTATTTCTTTATGGAAGTAGCAATTTAGGCTGCATTTTCAGTGAGGACAGGCAGGAGCATGTGGTAGTTTTGCAGAGCAGCAATTTCAATCAGATTTTATATCTGAAATTTGGAACCTGTTGATTTAATGCTCATTGGGAAACTTTATCATAAAGGATTAACTTTTCAAAGCCATTTTAATCTTGTATTGCATCTGTGATTAACTAACTAGATGTCTTCATTGCTTGGAAAGGCTTCCATTTCTTTTGAAATTGGGAAGATGATTACACTAGGAAATTTGGATTCTCTGATGAGGGGAAGAAAAGTGTATAGAAAAACATTTTCTCAAACCAGTGATAGTGACCCAGTAGTGGACTTGTGCTTAGTTAATCTTGTAGTCGAGCTGCAATTTTGCCACCACATAAAATACCAGGACAGTAATTTTCATTTGGGTCCTTTGTTCTCTCTCTTTTTTTTCTTTTTTTCTCTTTTTTAAAGAAGAAGGTGTTACCTGTATTGTCCAATTTCCATGGCCAAATGTGTCTTCATTTAGAAAACTGTAATTTGCAATAAGTCTGCCCACAACCAAGGTTCGTTTAGTATGCTGTGGATAAATGAAAATTTTAAGTGTTCAGCTTTTTGGAAACATTTTTGTCTCTTAGTTTGATACTTAGGCTGTAATCCTGAAGTTAAAAAGGTTTTCTCACAGGGGAGGGGAAATAAATGTGCAACAGCAGTAAATAGGGGAATAATCTAAACCTTACAGCTTCCCCAGACCAGAGGGTGGTACAGTCTTTGTGGCCAGCGTGACACAGGAAGATTTTCCTGTGAGTATTGGCTGTGCCGGTGAAGGAGCAGGGTCAGTGCAGGGACCCTGTGCTCCCAGCCAGGCTCCACATTAGCTCTGTGGAACATCCCTACGTGTCTGTGTGTATCTGAAGGATTCAGCTTTGAGATTCCTTGCTGCATTTGGCTGCATGTCAGCAAGGAGGTGCTGAGTGGGGAGCAATACTCTCCCCACAGGCCGGGCACAACCGGTGCTCCCAGCTGCCTGTGTTGGTGCTGGGACAGGAGCAGGAGAGGACTGGTGATGGCCACAGGCACAGCTGGCATGGTCTGGGGTGGAGGTCAGGCTGCAGCCTCTCCCTGCCCTGCCTGTGCTCTCAGCCCAGTCAGTCCCTTCTCTTCTGCCCACCAGAGACCCAGCTTGTCCCTTTGTCAACGCTGCTCCCATGCAGCTGTTTCAGCCAGAATTGTAGCCACATCTTAACTCATGTCAGGCACAGTTCTCTGCCTCCCAAAGGTGCCTCTATGCCCCCCTCCTCTTCTCCTCCAGCTCCCCTCCCACCTTACTGGCAGCTGCAGGGTTTGCAGGGTGGCCTTGCTTGGCTTGACCTTGCTTGGCTTGGCTGAAGTGGCAGAGGAGCCCCCAGCAGCTGCCACCTGAGCTGGAAGCATCAGCTCAGGGACCAGTGGCAGGAAATGCTGTAAAACAGGGTGTGCTAAGCATCAAACAGTGCTTGCATGCAGGCTTTTCTGTACATGTGTCTGTACCTTCCTTGCCAGAAGTCCCTGAGGCACCTGGCTTTCAGGAATATTACCCCAGGTGACCTGTAGGGCTTTTTGTCTCTCCTTTTTGAAAAAAATTGAGTTAATAAGCAAGCAAATGGAAAATAAACAAGAAAAAGCAAAAATCTGTCATTTAAAAATTTAAAGTTTTATTTACCGTTCTCTGATGTTCTCAAAGTGTGGCAATCTGACTTTCCTGGAGAGCTGTTGCAGCTGCAAGTTCTACACCTGATGGGTAGCTGTAATGTGGTCAGGCAAGGGATATGTTTTGGAGTTTCTTTGGCTTCTGTTTTTCTGGGGACATCCTAGTGAGAGTGGGAAGACAGAACTACAGAGAGTGGTCTGTGTTTAGTTATGGGATGAGGCTTTCAGGATTCAGGTGGATGAAGGAATGTGTGTGGTGAGGAGCAGTTGTGTGGTGAGCTGTGCATGGAAAACCAGGTGTGGAGGAAAGGTGGGGCTGATGTGGCAGTCCCTGACCTCAGAAGATCCAGTGAGGCAAGTACCAGATTTGATGCCCACAGAAACTGGTGTGAGTTCAGGGCAGGCAGGGGATGATGTTTATTTTAACACTGCTTATAGGAGCAGTTTGAATAGAAAATGGAATTTTTGCCATGTCCTTCCAAAACAACTGTAAGAGGCACTGCAGACTGGAAACTGTAATTCAGGCTCCCATCTTCTGTGTCCACCTGCTTCCCACTTCTCTGTGGGATATACTGTTCATTTTTTATGCTATTTTTAAAGTGAAATGTGACTTTAGTGTAGCAAGATGCTGTTGGCAACAAGGAAATTAATTTTTGATAGCAGTGTCAAGGTAGGTAGGCCTTTATTGTCTTTTTTCAGGTTGGTCTTTGTTCCATTCATCCTTGTGTAAGAAACAGATCTTTGTGTGACTGAAATGCATTCTCTCCTACAGAGAAGAGCTGTTACAGAGAAGTTTAATGAGCTTAATATTATAGATAACTTCGATGCTAAAAAATAGTTATGATCATATGTATGTGGTTTTAGTTGTATTTTAGATGTGTTTCAATGTCACAAGGCTAAATTGTGGTACCACTGAAATCCAGCACGAGTTTTGCTGTTTGATTATATTAAGACTCAACATTTCTTCTGTCTATTATAAAAATAAATGAGATGTAATAGTGTGTCTGACTGAGCTTGTGACCCTGTTGAGGCAGCATTGTGGACTGTGCTCTGCTTTACAATGACAACACACCTTAGTTCAAGGCACAGAAATCCTTGGCAGAGTTTCTTATGCCTGGGTTACTCAGCTAAGCTTAGCACCAGAGTGGCTGTTCTGCTCTTACACTACTCAGTGGTGAAGTTGCTTTAATAAATTCTCAGCATGCAATTAAGTTACTTTGCAAAATTCCTCTGAAATGAGGCAGCACTCCTGTTATCTGGAGGAGATTTTCATTGCTGAGTTTGGGGTAGTGACTCAGTAAAACTTATCTGTGGAATACTAAATTTGGAGGCGTAACCAGGAGGTTGCCATGATAACAAATATTAGGACTTGCTTTCTGGGAAGTGCTCCTAATTTTTCCATTGATGGCCATTAAATGCCTCAAGATAAATGAAACTTTTTATTAGCACTAACATGGTCTTCTTGTTCTTCTCCAGGATTTTGTAGACTTGCTAGTGACTAAATGAAGAAGGGAAATCCAAATTAGCCCCAGCCCTATAAAGACACCACCTCTTTTTTAATGTAATTTCTTATTTTTTCCATTGAAATGTTTGTTTAACTTAGCTTTCATTCATCTTTCTATGAAATATTTTTCAGTTTGTATAAACATTTTAAAATTCTACATTGATTTTATTTTCTTGGCACTTTTAAGAAATTTCCTGATGCACAGCACGATCACACAATTACTGGTAGAGCTTTATTGTAAGTGACCGAAAACAACTCTTTGCATTTATGTTGAAAATTAGGACTCAAACCCAGAAGCTAAAGGATACCAATACAATGTGTTAATTTCTTACTCTCCATAAATTGCTTATTTATTAAAATCTATGTTCTGCAGCTTAGTTTTTACTAAGAGAGCTTTTTCCCCCTCTTCAAACCGCCTCTGTAGTTTGTTCATATCTATTTTAGAAATGCTGCTGTTTCCATAAATCTCCCCTAATGTCCTTTAACCTTTTTTTCCCCTCCATTTCTTTACAATTCCCTGAGGTTTTGATTCACTTTGTGAATGACACAATGATGTGGTAATGGGAGCCTAGAAGAGCAAGCCAGGGACTCAAGGAGTGGTGGATGAAAACATCCTCAATGTGGATGTTTTCTGCTTTCTTCGAGGCTGTGTCCTGCTTTTTCCCTCCCCTCCTCTTGCTTTCCCATGGGCTCCCACCTCCTGAGAGCTACCAGGTCATCTCTCAGCCTCACCAGCTTTGGGATTTTAATGAGGAACCTCTGCTGAGTACTTTCCAGGTTTAATGTTCATAAAACAAATAAATGCATCATAAAAATCACTCTTGCCCGAGTCTTCGACTCACCTAATCTTTTTTTAATGGGGCAGAATGAGAGAAGTGACCTAAAATAATTTTTAATCACTTCATGATGCTTTTCCTGAACATCCCCTATGTTTAGGTCTCTTGAGGAATAAAAGTTAAAAACCTGTGATTTCAGTCTTAATTTGTTCAGGAAGAGCTTTGGTTTGTGTATGTTTTTTTGCTTTGTCCCCTCAGACACTCTGCCAGTCTCTAGATGGGATTTACTGAAGAGCAAAACTGAGTGTGTGATATTCAAATCAGGCATGTGTTCAGATAAGCACAAGTGCCATGCCTAAGGATTCTTAGGCAAAAAGGTAAAATCATTCTATCAACATTCAGAGGCTGTCTAGAAAAGCCCATCCTTGTTCAAATACACCAGGGTGTGGTGTGTTTGGTGTTTCTGGTTTAGTTTTTATTTTTCTTTGTATTTGTAGTAGACATAAAATCTTTGGAGCACCAAGTCATGGTGTTTGTGTAAGTACACGGGGTGTATTGAAGAGCCTGATTTGCAGAAACACTGACCATATTCAGACTGAGCTTGAGGAATAGTTGTAGCTACCTCCTTCCTCTAAGGGAAGATATTTAAAAACTTGCAGAGGCTCATTAGCTTAAGTGCCTTGTTAGCTGCTTATGCTATTTTCCATCATAGTGTCAAGGTAAAAATTACTTGGGGAGAAATAATTGTTCTAAGTATGCTTAATTCAGTTCAGTGAATCTGACACCTCCTCTGTCATTTTTATTTATTTATAAAAATGGGAGAGAGTTGGGCACCTGTCAAAAGCAGAGAAACACACGATGGCACTTTCTGTTACAGGAATGTTTTATTTTGTTAAAATCCTGTAGCTGCTTGAAAGTTTATTTCTAAAGATTTCTCTAATCGTGTTGGACACCTCATGGTAGTTTTAACTCCTTTTGTTCACACCATGAGGTAGTGAAGATGCAATTCACTCTGAGATTGTTTTCAGTATAGCTTAAGAAATCACTTTATATTTTCCTGTAATTTATGTAGCTATCCTTAAAACTGCTGTTTTTAATGAAATTTCATTTACATCTTCTCCCACTGGAGACAGCTGTAGGTTAGGACTAGCCTGACTAAGCTGTGCCAAAGGTAGGAGTAAGGAGTTTTTTACATGCTGATTAATTCTCTTTTGCTCCTTTGGGAATATCTGGTATTGCTTAAATTGATTGCTGTAAGCAATATGGCAACATTTTTGACCTTCTAAACTGAAATTCAGCAAAAAAAGGAAAAGAAAAATATAAACCTCCATGTTTCAGTTTTACATAACTAGACTGGTAAAAAATACAGGGGTGTCATCTTCTGCAGTGGTGGTGTTGGCTGGTGATCTCAAACCCTTTGGGAGAGATAGAATCTGAGGACGTGGTAGTTGTCCATCCCCTGCACAGAGAAAGTATTGGGTGAGAATCTGTTTTTCTTTCTCTGTAATCTGGCTTCTCATCTCTCCCATGGCCAGCTTTGTGAATCAGAGCACCCGATGCCTTCCTTAGGTGTTCCCCACCTGCGCCGTTGTGTAACTACTGACAGGGGCAGCTTCCTGTACGTTTACTTTTCTACAGGGCTTTGTGGGAAGCCCGAAGCCGAGGCTATGCGCTGCTTTCTGAGGTTAATTTACAGATGTGGGGTGCCAGGTGACCCGGAGCTGTCCTCCCACAGCTCCCTTTGTTGCTCGAAGACCAGACAGCTCATCCATCACCCTCCACCCCACCTCCGGTGCCCACCTCCCCCTCCCCATATTCCCCCAAGATATGATAATGAAGCAGGTGCCCTGGACTGCAACTCTCCCTGAGCTTGAGAAGCAGCAGGAGGTTTAGAAAAGCTGAAACCCAGGAGGAGGAGGCGGCACTTCTCCTGAACCTGTTGGCAGTCACGTCAGTCACGGCCATGCACCCCACAGCCACCGCGCTGCCTGCGGGGGAAGAAAGCGAGGAACCGATTTGTCGTGCCCCAGTCACCCCAGTGGGACCGTGGGACCCCACATCAGGGCCGTGCCAGGCACGGAGGAGCCGAGCTGTGCAGGGCTGGCCTGGTTGGTGGTGGCCACGCACAGAGCTGTGGGGCACAGAGCTGTTCCCACAGCGCTGGCCGAGGGCTGCGGTGACCTCCCCGCCGGGGAGCAGCCCCGCCGGCAGCCCCAGGCTCCTCATTGAGATTCCAGGCACAGGGAGCGCCTCTGCAGCTGTACGCTGGAGGCGGTGGCCGAGGAGGCATCCAGAGAGGGGCCCCAAAAAATCATCAAAGAAGCGGCCCCTTCGCTGCGCCTCTGAATAGCCAGACACACCAGAGGTCCTCCTCTCTCCGCCAGCGTGTTGGGAAAGACATTAACATAACCTCTTTTTCTTTCCTTTCTTTTGAATTTCCCCAAGCTACTGAAAATCTACTGTGTTTAAATATCTTGTTCTGACAGTTTGCATCGGGGAGCGAAGAGTGGTGCACCAGCCTGGTGGGTGTCTGTGCAGCTATTTTTATAAAAAACGAAACATACTTGAGCTGAGAGTTTTCATTCAGGTCACCCTAGACTTAATTGTTTGGTGTCAGGTCGTTAAGATCCAGAATTAGCTCCCTGCACTTGGAAAGGGCTTGCTTCCGAGTGCTTTAGAAATGCAAAGGCAAGTTTTCAAGCCCTGCTTTCTTTTTCCAAATCTGTTTTGATTTCAGCTGGTTTTGAAGCGAGTGGACACTTACTCAGTTTACTCAAGCAGTAAGAACTAACTGTAAATCCCCATCCCACTCCCCAGCACGAACGAGATGGCAGCTCCTGAAAGCTTCACATCTTTAAGGAAATTGGCGTCAGTTTTCCGAGCCCTTATTAGGCCGACAGGATGCAGACCACTTCTCATGGCCATTGAGGCTCAGAAATGAGTCACTGTGCCTTTGATGGGTGGCACATTAGCGCTTCGATTGGCATAACTTTCATGTTCCCTCGGACAGGAACTGGGGCTGTACAAGCAGGGAGTGCCCTACATCATCAGAGCGTGTGGGAATGTAGAGAAGGCTTGCATAACTCAAAAGCTCTAATTTTTTTGAGTGTTATGCTTAAATGCAATTAAAGGTGCTACTTCTGATGCTCAGAGCAGAAAGTTTAATGCATTATTTATTGGTAGATTTGCGGTAGCCACCTAACTGCATTTCATATAACCGAGACTTTGTTTTCAGTCAGTGCTCCTGGGCTTGTTACTTGGTTACTTTGGGCCATAAGAAAGTTAATAGTCGGTCGGGTGCTTTTGTAAATATCAAGGGTAGCATTGGATGCTGACTTGGTTAACCTAATGATTTTTTTTTTCAAACCATTGGTATGTATGAGTTGATTAAAACAAAAGCAGAGGCTTCTTAAATATAGTCTGTTCTGAATTAAAGGGTGTGGTGTTGGCTTTGAATGAGCTTGATGCAGCAACAAGCATGCAGCAGTTGGTAAATAAAGATGGATTTTCTTTTGTTCTGCTGGTGCTTGCTGCTCATTATTCTCCACTTACCCCGTGAGCTTCCCAGGGAGTGGCAGCTGTTTCTGATGTTAGACACTCTATCAGTGGTAGACAGCTCCAGATTCGGTGAGATACTGTTGTGGGGAGGAGAGGAAAATAATCTAACCCTGCATTATTGTAAATCCTCAGTAGAATTAACTTTTCATGAGCCAAAGGAGTTTTGTGTTTAACTTTTTCTGAAATATTCAGGCATAAGAGTGCTTTGCAGTATGTGTTACAGCGAAAAAGCTTTTCTGGCATGAGATGGATTTACATTCTGAGTGTGTGTTAAGTATTTTAATGTGCAGTATGTGGGGGCAGGCACAAGGCAATAAAGGGAAATCAGTCTATAACAATCTTTGTGTATGCTTCCAGATATATACAGTTTGGGAATCTTTGCAATTTGGAAATTGCTCGGAGTAAACAGAATGATACATAAAGATTTTAAATAATAAAGCCAGCAAGCTACAGAGGAGTCTGTTTGGTTCCAGGATTTTATATGTAGGATTTATAACCCATGCTTTTGCTTTCCTGTCTCTGCAGTGTTAGCATTCTGTTACTGAAAACAAAGAAGGCTCTGCCAGGGCATTGCACAAGCAATGAATCACAGAGGAAAAAATGTTTTGCTTTGTAAATTGTTCACTTTTCCATGGTGGATCATTATTTTTTTTTTAGTGTTGTCTGATAGAATTTGCCACACATGCTTGCATTTACTGTACTCGGTACGATTCTTTCTAGTGTGAGTACATAACTGCTAATATTAGTGACTTCAAGTAACTTCTTCTTGTGATTCTTAAAAACAAAACCGCAACAGGAACAAAGAACACAGGGCAAAAATTGAAACAGCTCAGTTCACTCTTGAGGCATGACAGCTTGCTGAGTATATTGGAGGAAGGAAAAGGTGTTGATGTTTTTCAGACAGCTTTGTCCCAGCAGTTCCACATAATTATTTTTTGTCTGTATTGACAAACTCTTTTTCTGCCTCCAGTATTCAGATTTGCTGTCACCTTTTGATGTGGTCCTTGTGGGCTGTAGGCCATTTATAGTCTTTTAGCTAATCATAAAAATATAAACTTGTTTCTTAAGAATATGCACTTTGTACATCTTTTTGATGACTGTTGGTAAATCTGTGTTTCCAAGCTTCTGCAGAGGAATGATAGCTTGCTCAGACTTGAATGTAAAATTATACTTGGAGATCATTTCCTTGGGAAGTCACACACCAGGCAGTGTCTTGCCACTTTTTTGCAGTATGCAGAAGTACAACCTCAGTGTGTTATATAATAAAACTTGTACCACAGATGCTGCACTGTGCCTCATACTCTCCTTGGCAAGAATAATAATCAATAATATGTTGGATTGCCATATTAACAGTATTCATTAAGCTCCAGATATGTGGAAAAATTTTTAAATAAAATCATGTTACTTATTTGCAAATTAAAAAGGTGGATCAGGAACCATAACCAGCAAAAGCAGTGCTTAAAGGAAGATCCAAGTAGAATGATCCCTGCAGAAAGGCTGGTGGTAATGAAATCTTTGATTTTTCACACAGAAGCAGTGAGTGTGGAGGAGGATGCTATATATGTATGGAATGCACAATTTTAAAGACTGTGTGATTAATCCTGTTAGAGGATGTGTTTCTAACAGAGAAGCAGATCGGTGGGATAAAGCTGTTAGAAAGTATGAGAGCCAAACATAAGCATCTAATCTTAGAGAAAGTCTCCTGTGACAGTACAGTGTCATTCTGTTTAAAATTATGTGTACTTCACTGCAAATAACCAGATAATAATTTCAGAATCTGCAAAAAAATATTGTCCCCTCTGTAAATGCCAGTGGGGAAGATGTGTAGCATTAATTAGGGAATAAGGGAAGTAGAAGTTCTCAGTCTTGTCCCTGTTCAGATATTATTTGTCCCATCCAATCTGGATTTAGTCCTAAGTGCAGATATGATACGGGGTGTGGGGTGGTCATTAGGTCTCCTGGGTGTGCTTTATGCAAGAGAAGAAAATACCAATGAGTCAGGTATGTAACAGCATGTTCCAAAATCCTGATGGTCTAGGCAGCCACCTTCCCAACCTGCTTGCCTGGCAAACCTCTAGTCAAGAGCTGGGCTGAGCATGCCAGTGTCTTCTCGTCCCTGTAGTCACATCTGTGGTGTAACAGTAATGAGATTGGAGTAATCTCACTGATCTGGGCCGAGTTGGACTGATAATTTAAATGTGAAAGGCTTCATAATCTCCTGCTGATCCCAGAAAGTTTTTGGCATTTAATTAAGGTCAGAATTAAAAAGATGATGAAACAAAACCTTCTACATTTACCTCCTTGCCTATAAATGTTAAACCATGACAGGTGAGTTCTGAAATTCCTGGAGTGATGATGACACTTTTGTAAGCACCTTACACGCCTTACCAGCTGGTGTAACACTTAGGGCAGTAACAGCCCTCTCTAAAAGAAACAATGAGAAGGTTTGTACTCCTTTTCCTCTCCTCTTTCTTGCCCCATACCTGTTTCATTAGTTCCAATGGATGTTTTCTGCAGACATGGCCACTGCAAAGGTGACTCTGTGTGACTCTCCCTAAAAGCTGAGTAGCTCTTAGTTTTTTTGTTTTAGATGAGGAAATTGAAATCCCAGTGAGGACTAAAGAGATGAAAGCAGCTGGTGGGGGCTGTGCACACCCATGTCTGTGTTGTGTGGGCGTCGGGGTTGCTTCTGCTTCTGTGTGCAGGAGGGAGAAGGATGAGTGTGAACGGAGAAGTGACACAGCTGCTGCCCAAAGCAGGTTGAAACTGCACCACAGACGGAGAGGAGGTCTGTGGGGACAGGAAGGAGACAAAGCAGCTGCAAGGGAGTTCCTGGGGCAGGGTGCACTTTGCTGGGAGAGAAATCACCAGCAGAGGAAAGCTGAGCAATGGGAAAGTATGAGAGGAGCCTTGGAGAACAGCAGAACAGCAGAAGGTTGCCAGAGCCAGTAAATCTGGTGAGCCTTCTCCCCTCATCTATCTTGGTTGTTTGAAGAGCTTGCCAGCAGGTGAACCTGTGGGCACTGGGCAGCAGCCACTGCAGGGCAGCATTACAGGGTGCACAGGCATGGTCCTGCTGTGGCAGGCTGGAAAGGAGCTCAGCCCTGAGTGTGCTCTCTCAGCTTCCCCTCAGTGTTGAACAAACCAGTGAGAAACCTTACAGAAGGGAGGAGGGCATGGTTGATGTGTGGCTGTGGGTGCTTTGTAGTTGACCACTTGCTTTTAAAATTTTTAAACCAGTTTTTGGGGTGAGCAGAATTGGAAAAGTGTGGCCAGTACTGTGTTTAGAATAACACCTTGAATGAGATTTTTGTGACTCAGTTGAGTAGAAACAGGACCTTTTAGGACCTCGAGGGGCAGCTTGACACCATGAAAAGTTATTTGAAATTCTGGAGACTGCCTCAGAAAACAATGATCTGGTAAATGAGCAAAAAACTCAGGTATACTGACAGTTATCCAGAAGAGCCATTGATGGGATTTCTGCTTCCTTCCCTGAAGACCCTAATAAATCTGAGGTTTTGATTAACTCTTTTCTTCTTATTCTGCTGCTTATTCTGAACATTTTGAATATGGCTGTAATGCAGTCACGCAAGTGTTACCTGTGCAGGTTACTCAGATGAGCAGTAGCATGGTGTGAGCAATGGGTGTTTCCTCAGACAAAGAAAGGTGGCATATCTTTCAGAGTAGATGTTTGTTTTCGACTTTGTGGTGGCTATACATCATCCAGTGTTTTCTTCTTCATATTGTGATATATCATCTTGTGTTTCATGCTTGAGATGTTGTGAGAGAAGTGAGTGATGTTATGTAACATAAGCAGAGAATTATCTTCTTATGGTCTGAAAGTGACTGTTGGTTTGATAAAGCAGTTGACTAATTAGTAAATTACCCATTCTTGTTTAAAATACTTGCGCTGCAAAATGTAAATGAAAAAAATTTCTCCACTTGTCAGTATGAAAAATGACAATAGCAAAAATAATACATAGGACATCTGCTCTGATTTTTTTAAAATTTAAAATGCATTTAAGGCAGATGTTGCAGAATTTGAATGGAAATCAAAGTAGATGGAAGAACAAAACATAGCTGTTTACCTTTTGTGAAGTCCCATTTTTATGGCTAACATTGCTATCAGTATGTGACTCAGTGCCTGTGTTTTTCCACTGTTTGGATCAGACTGAACTGAATGTTCCTACAACTGCTGCTGTCAGGATGACATATAGTTCCAATATTAACAGAAATTATTGGTGTGTCAGTATTTTGGGGTGTTTTCTGATGTTGTTTCCCTTTGCCCATCCTCTTTTTCCAGGAGAATACATCAAAACATGGAGGCCACGGTATTTTCTGTTGAAGAATGATGGCACCTTCATTGGCTACAAGGAACGGCCACAGGATGTGGACCAGCGGGAATCACCTTTAAATAACTTCTCAGTAGCTCGTAAGTGTTTCTAGCTGATTCCTTGTCCACTTTGGGGTTGATGTCTTCTTGTAACATAGCTGGGAAGCTGCATCAGTAACATTCAGATCTGCCCAGAGCGCTGTGTCTAAACACAAAGTGTGTTTATTTGAGCTGATAAATCCCACTGTGTTTCTCAGGAATGATTGTAACGTGGAGGTTTGATGCTCTGCTTATTTTTCTTGGTTTTTTTAAGTTTTCTAGTAATTTAGCGTTTCTGGTTATTGAATAAAATGGGTTTATTTGTTAATATTTTGTATGTATGTCAGTCAGGAAATTGCTTTAAAGGGAAAATTCACCCAGGTTCTTGGCAAGTGGGTACAGCAGAAGCATTTCTGCCACCAGATCTGGATTCCAGTGGCATTGACATTGGTCAGAGTTATTTAATTGTTAGCATAAGAGAATGCAGAGTGAGCACATGTTTTAACGAAGCACACTTGGATTTTCTTAATTTTGAACACAAACCCATAGTTCTTCTATCAAAGCCAACAAAAGGGTTTGGAAATAATAACATCTCCTAACCTCTGCACTCTCTACTATGTAAACATTTTTGACTTTGCTCAGGTGGTGCAGCACAGGATGTGATAGAGGACTCTTAAGATAATTTCCTTTTTTTACTCATGTTTTTAACTTTTCACTGTATACTTCCAGCTTTTATTTTCTCCTGTTCTTAATCTTTCCTGTCTCGTGATCTGCCTGTGTCTCGTTCCGCCACTTAAAAATAGATCATTGTGGCACCTTTTATTAACAATAATCTGTTCCATGTTCCTGGTGACTACTGGAAGCAAAGCTCTGCAGAGAGAAGGGTAGGGGCTTTCCCTCTTCATTACAAGGTAGCTCAAAATACAGGGGATTCATCTTTGTAGCTGATCATTAAGCAGGTATTTATTTTGAAACACCCTGATCCTGGAAGAGGGCTGGGCAGCAGTAGGAATTAATGGAAATGTTCATTATTTTTCCTCCAGCAGCAGCACATACCTGTTGTGAGTGATGATGGGAATACATAGTGGACATGCCTGGTGCCTCTGTGCAGGATTCCAAGAGTGCTTTGGGGCTTTTTGTGTTGTTTGAGAGAGAGAATTCTCATAGTGTTTTCATTTCAGTAATGACGTGGTACTTTCCTCTTTAGACTGGTATCTTCTTACAGATCAAGGAGGTAAAGCAAAGCAGAAGAAAGCCATTAATTTATAAATTAATTCAGTACTTGGTCTGTAGCCAGAGGCTTTTAACAAATGCACTTTCTGGAGGACACTTCCATCCTCTTGCTACTGCTAACTGCATTATGGGCAGCTCAGTACTAAGGAGTAAAAATGTGTCCATCACCTTTTCTTTGTCTAAGTTGCCTTTAAAATGAGTTAACTAAAATCAGTTTTCTCAACAGCAACATGGTGCTTTTTTGGCAGATTGAGCCCATCGGTCTCAGCATTTATAGATAAACAGGTTTGTTACCATGGCATTGGAGCATTGTCAGAGAAGACACAGCACGTGCCTATAGATAGATGAGTTGTAAGAGTTGCCTGTAAGAGCCATTGTGGGCTGGGTGGTGGGTGGGAGGATGTTCCTAGCAGTGGCTCTTGCCTGGTGGCAGCTCAGGAAGGCCTTGAAGATTGGAGTGGCGCCTCCTTGCTAGAAGTCAGTATTGTAGATTTGGGCCCACAGAAGCAGCTGTTTCCCCACCAGGATTTAATTTCTCATGTAGGCAGTAGCAGGCAGTGCTGCCAGCACTTCTGTCCCTTCTGGGTGCCCTCCACACTTTCACAGATTGGCAGAATATTCTGAGTTGGATGGGACCCACAGGATCACCGAGTCCAACTCTTCATGTAAATGGCCCATATGGGGATTGAACCCACAAACTTGGTGTTATTAGCAGCAGGCTCTAACCAGCTGAGCTCAGGGATCACTGTTTGGATGTATTTTGCACCACAGGCTTTCCCTTTGAACCTGCTTGCCTGATCCTTTCATTCAGGTTAACATGTTGTGTTAGTGTGAATGAATTTGAGCTGTCTCTGGAGGAAGCTCAGGCCAGAGCACAGGCCTGCAGAAGCCTCCTGCCAGTGAAAGGTGGGGGAAGTAATTTTGTAAAAAAATTAATTATTTTAAATATTAATATTAAATATTTTGTAAAAATTAATCTTTCTGTTTTATTTTTGTCCAAGAGACCATGATAGCCCTGACTTTTTTTGTTAATTAGTGAACCAGATTTTTTTTTTTAATGAGATGCCAGGCTGTCTCTGTCAGTCTGTTCTTTGGAAGTGGTCCCATGTTTCTGATTAAAATCTTTACCCTCTTCTGCTGTACAAAAATGTAGGCTTTTTTATCTTTGCAAGTAAAAGGAGGTGTTTTTAAAGAGGGAATTTTATTACTTGTAGTGTAAATTTCATATTGAGTGATTTTGTCAGCGCATGAGAAGTGGGAAATAATTAATGGGAAAGTTATGACAGAAGATAACAACTAATGGTCACCTGTCTTTTCCTGTAATGGTATGAAGAAAGTATTAGCAATAAATAGTGTGTGATTTCCATGTGCTTGACAGTCCTTTCTTTCTCCTACACTGGCCTTTTCCTTTTGGTCTGTGAGGGTTTTAATTGTACATTTTTGAAAACTTGTTTCTAAGCCCCTCTAGCTAAAGAGAGGTGTACTATTTATTTCAAATAACCTTTTCTCCACCTAATTTTCCTTTTAAAATAGCCATATACTAATGTTTGCTGTGTTCAAGGAGTTTATTTTCTCTGGAATTAACCTATTGATGATTAAAAAAAAATAAAATTGACAACAGACAAAAAAAAAAATACAGAAGAACCCAAAGTAACACTGGTGAAGCATGGTGCCTGAGTGTTTGAATCTTATTTGTGTTTTGTGTTCTGTACATTACTACTAATAAGGTAGAAGGAATAAAAAAGTCTGTACCTAAAAGTTCTGCTCCAAAGTTCCTGCAGATGAATAACCAGTAGGGGATGAGCTGTAAATCTGTGAGATAAGTAGCCTTCATACCAATTGTAATCTCGGATTATCATGTATGTCTCCCTATTAGGTTATAAGCCTTTAAAACCATATAGCTGAGAAAAGCAGTATATTGTGAAAAACCACATGGAGAGAGAGGCTGTTCCTGTTAGAAAGGGATTATTGCTCCCGGCTGTCAAAAAGGAAGATGGACTGTGGTGGTTTTGTTGTACTGCTGAAAACATAATTGCTCAACAATACAAGAGCTCCTTTTGGGACAGGGCTGTGTGTCTGCAGTCAAGCATTTTTCAGAGGGCACAGGATGGCCAGATTAGTCATTGGATTTTTTGATTTTTTTGTGTGCTGTTACTAAGAGCCACCTTTGTGCAGGTCTGTAACTTGGTGCTCCTGGCCCCTCACTTTTGCCATGCTGAACAGTTCAGAGTTGAATCTATCCAGTGGTGTTACAGAAAACAGACACTTCAACATAATATTTGTGTTTGTCTTCCAGAAGTTTTATTTCTTCATCATTCTATTTTCCTTATTTTCCTTTTCTTTTTTTTTTTTTCTGTTTCTCCATACCCTTCCTTAAAGAAACCAGGAATAGGAAGGTTTCCTTGACATTATTGTTTTAAGTGTGATGTCATTATATAGGGAGCAGAGTTTGACACTTTCATCGAAAGTAATCTGCCTTTTAGCTTAAGTGCTGGGAAAGCAAATATTGTGACATTTTAGAAAGTCACTGGGATAATACTAAGTGTCTTTCAAATACAAAATGGTAATTTACATTTGAATGCCTTGGTGTCTATTCCTGTTAGGAACAATTTCTCTGTCCTACTTACTTTAAAAGACCAAACGCCAGGAAAGAATCAAGAGGTTCTTTGGAGAAATTTAAATAATTTTCAACAGGCTGCTGTTTATAGTACCTACTCTGTTGCAAATGGGGAATACTTACATTGGCCTGTTTCACAGGAAAAACTTCCTTCAAAGTGGGTAACCCTCAGCCCCTGTTTGAAATTGAATGTTTTTATAGCAGACTCCCCAAACATGCCACAAATCAGACCTAATACTACACAGCATCTCTCTCTGCTCTGCTGGAGTGGGGCACATTGCAGTAATACATTGATGATTAGAGAAGGTGGATTTTGGATTTCTCTAACTTCAGCTACAGTGAAGAGCACACAGTTGGGTTTAAGAAAAAAAATACTGTTCATTTGTTTCATTGATCAAATCCATGGGATTATCATACATGGTGAGAAACAAGTGGTAGTTTAAAACTTCTAGAACCTATATGGTATGGCACTTTGGTAAAGTAAAGCCTTCTGTATTTCTTGATATGTGCTGTTATGATTGAGCAGGGTAATTAGACAGCATATTGTTCACTGAACAAAACAATTCTGGGTGACATTCCTGAATTATAGTGGTTATTAGCTGACAAATCTCTATTATTCATCTTGCTGTATGCCTTAAAGATTGCTGGATCAGCAAGCTTAACAAATATCAATGGACAGTGCTGATTTTGGGGAAGAGTGACGTGTAATTGGTCCCTGTCTATAACAGAAAAAACCTTGTGTGGTTTATCATGCTGGAATTAAATGGTTAAATCTAGAGTTCATGGCTAGTTTAAATATCTATGCAGCTACTTCAGAATATGAATCTAAAGTGTTTTTAAAATCTAAGCAAAACCTCTGTGTTTATTTCTTTATGGTGCTGTACTTTGGGATAAGTATGGGAGAGCAGCTCTGGATTAGCAGAGGGTTAGGAAATAGCCTGATGTTGTTCTTCGAGGCTGCAGAGATTTGGTGTCTTAGGGCTGCATTGTGCAGGCTCCTAGAGGACAACCCCAGCCTTCCTCTAATCACATTAAGCAGATAAAAACAGGGGGCAGAACAAACAAACAACAAAAAAAGAAGGGCAGCTAAGGAGGTGGGAGGTCTGGAAGCAGGAGTGAGATCTTTGGAGTGGAATTCATCAGCCCCAGGCTCACCCGGGCAGTTGTGTTTGGCTCTCACAGAGGTGGCTGCAAGGCTGAACTGTGTGGAAGTTGTTTAATCTGAATGAAGGAGTGCCATTTATTGCACTAAAGCCTTTGCATGACTCATTAATAAACTTTCTCTTATCTAATTGGAGTGCTTTGGGAGGACGCAGTATAACCTCAGCGTGCTATTAAAGAAAAATTATATTTTCTTGTAATGAAAAATGCAGAGTTACTAATTGAAAAGCTTATAATTCCAGCAGCAAATGAGGCATGAAATATATTGCCAAAAATACAGTGCACAAAAACACTGGCAGTAAATATTTTATCTTGCTGCTAATTAAGAGCTTGAACTTAAAACTGAGCATTCTAAATTTACACAATAATGAAATTAACCTAATGGTACCAGTGTAACCTTAATAATGTGTACTGTTATTCTGGTGGATTCTGTCCTCCACTTGCACATTGCTGATGGTGGAGGAAGTTCATAGCCCTAGCAGTAAACAGAAATTTCTTCTTGTCTTCGTAGTGCCTTTTTATTTATTTAGGAGTCTATTTAGAAACTAAAGACCAAAGAGCAGCAAGCTTGTGGTTTCATTAACTGCAAGGAAAAGAGTTTAATGCAAGAGAAAAACCCCTACAATTATATTTTTTCCCCTGCTGACTTGGTTTCTTAATTTGACTTTCCTCTAGCAGGATCTGTTTAATTAATTAGCTTTTCTATTAACGTTTATCTGAAAAACGTGGTGGTTTAGCTCCTGTTGTTATTTCATTGATTTTCTTTTGTTTTTCAGATCTCTGTTAGTAGAGCTAAAGAGTACCCTTTATCCAGGAGTATTTTCTGGCCCAAATTTGAAGGATAAACACTTGTAGCATCCTAAGAAGCTTAAAGTAAAATTAAAAAAAAAAAAAAAAAGATTTTTTTTTAATTAAATTTAAAATCTAAAAAACAAAAAAAAATTAAAATTAAAAAGAATTACACTCAGGTCTCAACAGAACATTTTGATGAAGGAAGTGGTGGCTTAGCATGTAGCTGTACTTCTGTAGCCTTTTTAGGCTCAGAGCCTGGCAGGGATGGAAGCTGCTCACTGCGGGTCCGTGCAGCACCCGGCTGTCGCAGCTCTCCCGAAGGCTTTTGGAACGGGGTCTTCTCAGGGGGTGCCTTTGCAGTTTGATGTTCCCTCTAGTGTTTGAGGACTGGAAATGCTGAGTCTGATCTTCATCAGTTTGCTGCAAAATGATCTGATGTTCTTCCTGCAGCTCCCTGGAACCCATGGACAGGGTTTTACTTGGGAAAGTCAATAGGAGGGAATGTGGGGGCTTGACTTTAGTTTCAGTGTGTGTAATTGCTACATTATCAAATGGCTTTGGCCGTGTGCTGTGCTCTGCATGACCTTTAGAGTATGGGACCTGAGTCTGAATGGCTTC
Organism: Calcarius lapponicus; assembly: GCA_039654755.1. NCBI lineage: Eukaryota > Metazoa > Chordata > Aves > Passeriformes > Fringillidae > Calcarius > Calcarius lapponicus. The sequence goes on along the minus strand of CM077468.1, from coordinate 55,673,617 downwards.
TGTGTTATCACATCACATTTCTGCTTACCTCCATGGGCAGACCAAATGTGGAGCCTTTCAAAGCAGAATTTGATTTCAGAGCTGCTTCGATGGCTATCTCCCAAGCTATTTATTGGTTTCATCAACACAGTAAATTGTCTCAAGTCTCCTAAAGAAGTACTTACAGAGATTTCTATGGCTGATTAATTGCAACAGTTTGCTAGATAAGAATAAAGACAAATGATTATTTAAACCTGCTTATGTACCATGACTCTTTCTTCCTTGATTGTGGTAGAGTGCCAGCTGATGAAGACAGAGCGACCTAAACCAAACACATTTATCATTAGATGCCTCCAGTGGACCACAGTAATTGAAAGAACATTTCATGTGGAGACTCCAGAGGAGCGGTATGTTTCATTCATATTTAATGCATAAACTCCTTGCAAAAGCAGATGCAAGTGTTCAGCATTAATAGTGAATCCTCTGCTGAAGCTCTTATTTATCAGATGATGTACGTCTGGACTGAAAAGTGACAAAGAATTTTTGAGTGCCTTCAGTTTTAGTGCATTTTCCAGTAAAAAAGCAACCCTAAAGGGAGGGTTTCAGAGAGTGGATTTTGAGCAGTGTTTGTAACTGAATTGTTGCTAGGTTGGGTATCCAAAACGGACAGGTGCAGGTGTGTACCAGCGCACAGGTAGTTATTTCTGGAATGTAAGGTTCATTTCTCACTTGGAAATGTTGTGGTATGTAAAATGAAGGGTTTCTGACCTGGGAGTTTCTGGAAGGATGAGCACAAATGAAATAGAGATTCAGGCAGAGTTGAGTTGTATCAAAATAGTGACCTTTTAAAGTCTAGACACCCTATTTCTAAAGGAAAAGTATGTTGTATCATTGCTGATTGCTAATGTTTTATGCAAATTAGATAATAAAGGTGATAGTTATCTGCTGCAGGTGCAGATTTCTGTTTCATCTTTTAGGAAACAAAGCTAAGAGCTACATCCTGTGCTCTCATCATTGGAGAATTGATCTCTTACCTCCAGAGAGAACAGTTTTCCAGCACAGCTATAATACAACTACTGAGTATTTAAATATTTACTTGCTCTTCAGAAACGGAACTCAGATTATTCCAGTATCATTGCCCTAAGGGAGAGGGTATCTTAAAAGCCTGGTCCTCCCTAGATATGATCCTAGCACGTGTTTATTTTGAAGACCAGTAAATTTTACCAAGAATTACTCATTTATTTCTTTCATAGCCCTTTGCATGCACTTTGCATGCTCCTTATTATTGCTTTTGATTCTGTTACAATGATCAGAAGAAGGTTTAGTCAAATTAAAAGCAAAGAAAAAGAAACTTGTCCTTGTTTCTTTTAGGAACTTCGTGGTCACTGACCCTAAAGGGAGTGAATAGCAGTTTCCACTTGGGGGAAGATTGTATTTCAGTCTTGTTTTGTTCCCTCCTAGCCAATTAAGTCAGCTTTGTGACACTTCAGGGCTCAGAGTGTTAGTCACCTCTGTTGTGTACTCTCGAGACATAAAAGCTGAGGGTGAAATTCTGTTCTCCCAGAAATCAAAGATACTCACTTCAGGAGGGCTGAGATCTCAACCAAGTCAGTAACAAAAGAGATATGAAGGTCAATATGCCTTTAGCTTTCTATATGCCTTTAGAACCAATGTTTGCTTTTTTGAAAGAAATGGAGAGAGAGAAGTGCGGAAGAAGTTATTTTTGTAATAATTTTGAATGTAAAAATATGACTAGTAAATAAGGGAATGTGTTAGGGATGGTGGATGGAGCAGTCTGTGCTAGGAGGATAGGGAGAATGTTCTGAATGTTTGACATCACCTTGCTGCCCCATACAGGGCTGGGTGAATTGTGCAGAATTCAGGTAAAATCCAAAATAAAAATGCACAAGGCAGGAAAGACCTTATGTGGTGCAATTTTTATTAAAATCTTGTGTTGGACACTTTTTCCCATGGACTTTGCTTCCTCTGGGGAATGATCTGCCTCTTGCATCCATTATGTTCAACTCACATGTTCAGATATGATTTAAAAAAAAACAGCTTAATAGGGCCAATGAAAAATTGGACATTGATAAGGATGGCACAGCTGCACTGCAGATTGTGCACAGAGTTGTTCAGCATTGGCTGCTGCTGATCCTGCTGTAGTTGCAAAATATTTTACCTGAGATGTCTTTAGGAGTAGAATTTAACCAGTCCCTAGAAAACACGAACTAAATCACCACATCCTGTTCCCTGCCCATGCAAAAGACAGTAAGCATGTAAGTTCAGATAGTTCACTGGATGTGCCTTCAGCCCCTGTGTGTGTCTTTAAAACCTGTCCTGAGACCCTGGAAGCCCTTATGAGTTGTATTCTTTATGTTCAATAAATTTGCAGTGAAATTGAGTGAAGGCCAAGAACTTTCACTTCAGTAGCTTCAAAGGTGTGAAATCTCCCCAAGGACACTGGAGTGGAAGTTGTCTCCATGGGAGTTGAAGGGGTCACTGTTAGAGCACTGGTTGCTGAAACAGCTGTGGAAACTTTATCATAACCAAGACCTATGCCTAAGATGAAATGTCACTGCTTTTGCTGACATTCTGCTAAAGTTTACACAGCAATTGCTGTACTAATGTCATCATCTTTATAACAGAAGAATAACCTAAGTGTCCTGAGCTTTAAGACCTTTTCCAAGAGCATCTCTTGCTGCTACAGCCACTAAAATTTGGGATACGTGTTTGAAGAGGTGCCATAGTGTCCCCAGGAGTTGGATGTGTATTTCAGTGCACCATAGAAATCTAGAAACTGCTTTAATTGCTTTGTGTCATGTAAGCCTTTTGCTTTTTGGTTTTGGCAAGTCTGTTTTAGTTATGTAAATCTATGTATGACCAGGTCATATCCTGAGCTGTTGACTGAATGCCCATTAGAAATTCTGTTATCCAAAAAGCCTTGTATTATGTCCAGACTGGGAGGACTTCAGTTGTCTCTTGTTTCTAGTATGATTAATAAAGATTTTTCAAATTGTTTTTACAGTGCTTGAAAATGCATATAATTCATCATATCTCCCATTGATTCATGAGAGAGTATTAGTGGCTCTGTATTCCTTGGTGATCCTTGCTGTGGCAGATGGTCATCTAAGGCCACAAGTAATTAATGCCTTTGCCTATATTTTGCCAGGGAAGAATGGACAAAAGCCATCCAAACAGTAGCAGACAGCCTCAAGAAACAAGAGGAAGAGATGATGGATTTCAGATCTGGCTCTCCCAGTGATAATTCAGGTGCCGAAGAAATGGAAGTTTCTATGACGAAGCCAAAACACAAAGTGGTAAGTGGGTATAGCAGGAATGACTGTTTTTTAGGTCTTCTCAAATACAGACAAGAAGTAGCCATCAAGCCATGTCTGCACCCCTGACAATTACATGATTGGCTGTAGATGCAGCTTCTGGAGGAAACAGTTGTTTCAGCTGAGCAGAGCCTGCCTGGGTCTGCCAGAGTTCTGAGTTCATGTGTCCTTACTGGATGGCTTTCAAAGGCAGCTCAGGTCTGGCTTTGGTTTGCCCATTGGTACAGAGCCTGAAACCAAAGCTCCTGCTGGACCTTGTGACTCTCTAAATTCCTTGCAGGCTGGTGCAGAGGTGTTCTGATGGATTTGCAGGATTTAGGGTGGGTCGGTGGATTTAATTGCTTTGGATGAAGGGTTTAGGCTAACTCCAGCCAGCCACTGCAGTGTCTGTCCGTAGTGCTCCTACAACTTGGGGTTTTGCATTAGGCACTACCTAGTCTGAATGCAGAGGGCCAGCTAAAGAGTGGCCTTCCATGGCATGAGTATGTGCCAGAGGAGATCTTTGCCCTGTTCAGCCTTTTTAGGTGTCTGTCTTCAACTTCCCTTTATTTCTTTCTACCCCATTGTGTTCTCTTCATATTTCTGTTTTCAAAAGTGTTCCCATCTGTTCCTGCAAGAGGGAATTGATAGAACCTTTCCCCATGCAAATCCATTGTCTGTGGATTTCAGACGGGCACTTCCTTGTGTCTTCATCTCACCATTGTCATCCTCACCCACTTCCATAAATTTGTTTCAGTTTTGGGAAAACCAATGAAGTTTTTCTATAAAAAGATATCCACCAGTGTCTTCACTAAGCTTGTGTGTTATCCTTATGTCATGTCAGTGCTTTCAGAGTGATGTGGTTGGCTACTTTATTGCTACCTGTGTCAGAGCTTGCCAGCAGGCTTCTGGGTCTTTGGCTGAACAGATCCTGCTCTTGCTGAGGAGTCCTTCATAGAAATGCAAGAACCACGTCATTCATCATGACAGTGACTGTCTCTTCCTGGACACGTTAGTGAGGATAACCAAAATTATTATTGGGGTCCTGACATCAACTGTATTGAGCAGTTTGGCAGAAAATCTCCTCACCCAGCTCTAGGGAAGAATATGAAAGTTTGTTGTTGGGGGCATCTTAAATTTTTTCCCAAGCTGAGGCTGCAGCAGCCTTTGGTTGTGTCAGTCCTATTGTTGCCATGTTGGCAATGGTCACTGATCCAATGGTACATTCTCTGCTCAGCCTCTGATTGCTCCAGTGTTTTTCCTCATGGTGAAACAAATCAGATTAAATGGCTGGTCTGGGAGGCAGTGTCAGAGACTGGAAAGATGTCTCAAGAAATTTTGGGGTGTGTGTGGGGGAAGGAGCAGGTGAGGCCTTGCTCTGGTGAGACAGTGAGGTGCCCCACACCCCCCTAGAGCCTGTATCCCAGCCTGGCAGAGCTGCCAGTCACTGACACACCAGAGGCAGTGCTCCATTCTCCCCTAACCCAGCTCCTGAGAAGCCAAATGACCACCAGGCCCACCTGGGGGAAAGGCCAGTGAAGGCCAAGGGATATTTAGGGCCAAACGTGAGGCCATCACCTTGTCTAGACCCTGCCTCTTCTTGGAGTTTCTGTCTGAAAACAGCTGAAACTCTGGAGTTGTATGTGTGCTTTTCTAGATATTTTCTTTTTCTCCTCATTCCCTCTTGTTGGAATATTTTGAGTAATTTACCATTGAATGGATTTAAAATTTGCTAAGGTGAATGGTCCAAGTTAATGCTGTGAGAAGTGTTTTATGTTGTTTGGATATTGTAGTAAACCTTTGCCAAAGTTGCCTGATTTTCTAAAGTTTGCCAGTAAGTGTTTTGTGTTGTTTTGACCTCATGAGGATATCTGGTTGGTATTTCTTCTGTGTGTCCAGTTCAGAATAAGGAGAAGGTAGTTTTCAGCCAAAACCTGTGTTTTCTGGCAAAAAGGTCATGGAATCCCAGGTATAGAAGCTTGATCAGACACAGACATGTGGTCTGAGAAAATCTGGCAGAAAACACAGGTATATATTGGAGTTTTGTCAAAAGAAGGGAAAAAACTGCCTGGTAAGGGTTCCACTTCGGAGTCCTAAATGGCTGCCCAGAAAGATAAAGAAGCACGTGTTGGAAGGGCCAGAGAAAGAGCTGATGAATTTGCAAATTGCCTCGGAGGCTGAAACAATAGCTCGCCTCAGGGTGGAGTGAGAATTAACAGCCCAAAAGCAACTAGCCCGAAACCTGAGAAACCTGTTGAGCAACTTTGTGCGGGAACCAAAGAGCTGTAGAGTTGCAAATTAACACCATTGAGGAAGCTGTGGAGGATGAACCAGGGAATTCAGCCTAGGGGAGGAGTTGTGCCTCCCTGAAGGTGATTTCAACCCTCTCAGCTCTTTGCAGGAGTTTGATGCAACAAAGCCAAACCCCTCCCCAAACCATAAACTCTGCCAATCGGTAAAAAATGAGGAGGTGGGACTCCCTGAGCATGATGTCACTGATGTCACCTCCCTGCACTCCTTGGAGGAGGGATTTGACTCAGCAAAGCCAACCTCCACTGCCCCTCACCCCAAGCCCTGCTCTCCAAAGACAGAGGTAGTGGTGATGATACCACACTCTGTAGCAGAATTGGTTAATTTGCAAGGAAAATTAGCAGTCCTCCTAAAGAAAATAAAACTGAGAATGTTTTGAAATTTTCGCTGATGGGGAGTGAAAAAAAGCTTTCTGAGAAGTGAGCAGCCTGTTGTGTGAAAAGTTTAAACCTGTTGGAGTGTATATTTGTTGGAGGGGGAAAAACTCATCCGTCTCCCCACTCCAACATGTGTTAAAGTTACTGAAAGAACATGGGAGGCAGTGGGCTTCCAACCAGTGCACGGGAAACAGCCAGTGCCCTGTTGGCCTTCTCCAACGTTATTGTTATTTATTGCAAAATTTAAGGATCAAGCCCGAGACAAAAACTCTCTGTGCCAGCTCCAAAAAGTGGGAGAGAATGTTGAATTCAAATACCGTCAGAGTTTCTCTGTATTGCAGTGAAGCTTTGCAAGCTCCTCCTACCCTGCCTCCTCCTGGCAGCTGTGAGTATTGAGCCTTGCCACCACCAGAGGTGGGACTGCAGAATCCGTAACCTCTGGGAGAAAAAATACTTTTGTCATTGTGCAAGTTTGTTGTTTTAGTCTTGGTAGTAACTCTGCATGTTCAAGTATATCCTGACCAGGCAGAAGACTGGGTGTATGTCTGGAAGTGGAAAGGACTCTAACTGTACACACAGCTGTGAGATCTGCAGCTGGAGACATCTAAATTATGTGAATAAAGTCAGCTCTGGACAAAGAGAAGCACAGAGGGACTGTATTGGACAATATAGTAAACAGCAAACCCACTGGAGAGAAAGCTGCAGTGAAATCTGAAATCTGAAATGAAATACATTGAATGGTTTATTATCTTGTATTTTCAGAACAGTGTTCCCAATATGCCAGCACAGTTGTTTGCTCCTGGTTTAGTTGACCATCCTGGCAGGACTTTGTATCTAACAATTATAGTAGCAAGTATGGTTTCAAGGTAGTGAGCAAGAAAGAAAAGAGCATGGTGTCCTTTTCCCTAAGGACCACTCTAACATCACACACATAGAACAAATATATGTTATTGGTAGGCTTTTGGACTGGAGTCCAAATTTGCAAGTTGGATGTAACAGAGTATGTAGATCCAATGAAAACTGTTTTATCTAAAGTGAAAAGGCCTCAAAAGAATGGCTGGCTACTCTAATTCAAGTTGGCCTACATGGCTCAGAATGCTCATCAGTGTTGTTAAGGTACTAGATAACTTAAGTTTCATTAGTGATGGTTGCATTTTTTATATGTTCTAAGGTTATTGTCACAGACTGTTAATTATTCAATTAAACTTTCTATACACAAAAGAGAACACAAAAGATTGCCAAGTAGATGCTTCCTCTTTTTGAAGTAGGTCTGAGTGGGACCAAGTTTTCTCCTTCTAGAAGTGTTCCATGAGAGGATGAAGTGGTGATAGGACAGAGGAGTTGCTGTCCTTTGCGGCATGAACTGTTTACATGTTTTTGTCTTGAAGGGTTTTAAGATATTTATGTTCATATATGTTCGTATAAGTTTGTTGCTGCAATATTTTGAGATGTTAATCTTTTCCCTCAGGTTGCCAGAGTGAGTGGAAAGGTTCTTCCCTCCAGTTTAGTTTTGAGAGCTCACACATAGGATTTCATATGATTATGGAAACAAGTTTGTGTACCTCTTCCTATCTTCTTAGTGCAGAGTATAAAATTACTGTATTGAGGGAAGCATGTGTAGTAATGATGAGCAATGTGTGAGGCATGATTGTACAGAAGCAGGGAATGTTCAACTGTTGGTGGCCCTGGAATGAAGGAGAAAGGGGGCTGACAGTGGAGATGGGAAGTTCCAGCTGTAGATGAAGAAGGCGTAAGTGATTAGGAGAAAAAAGATTTGGGGTTTGAAAACTGCTGAAGAGTCTGGTAAAGTTGGAAAGCATCTGGTCCAAACTCAGGACCTTGACTAAAATTATGTGCTGAGGAGGTTGGAATGACTGAGTGTTGGTGTGTATTGGACCCCACCCCTGAAGCAATTCAGATAATTAGTTAGTAGAATTTTACTGAATGTTGTTTCCCATGGTGCCCACTGACCTCTTCCTCTTTCCCTGGGTGCAGGTTCTGGTAATCCCCCTGAAACCTGCTTGGTGGGAGGGATAACAGTGGCAATTTGCAATTTGGGACATGGATATTTGTTCAGGTGGTGCTGATACCTGAACCTGTAAGATAATGGACTCCAAAAGGCAAAACAGCCTAACTATTGATCCTTACAGAGTTTGACAAGCAGTGCAATGTATTGCACTATCAGTAAGTCATAGAGAATCCTAAATTGAACTTACCAAGCTATTTTGGAACCCAGCTTACAGGTCCGGCAAGTTCCAAAAATAATTGCATAAAATGGTATAAAACCTCCCAGAAAAGGAGCGCTGTCTCAAGGAACACCCAGGAAATCATGGACCAAACTGCTGGACTCTTCAGGCACTGCAGCTGAAAGAGTGGTTCATGAACTTTTCCCCTGAATCCTGATTTGCATCTCACCTCACCTGCAGTGAGGAGGGAGTGGAGAGCACTGCATAGGAAGATACTAACTAGACTTATGTTTTGGTTATTGGAATAGCAATTGCCCATTATATGAGTTTTAGTGTACTTTCCTCTTCTTTCCTTTCTGCTCTGTCTGCTAGATCAGACCACAAGAGGAAAGGTACCATTACTGTGGTCCTGTCTCAAGGCATGGGGTGGTTATCAGAGATTGGAAAGATGTTTCAAGAAATTTTGGGGTGCATGTGTGTGGGGGAAGGGGATTTAAAGTTTGCTAAGGTGAATGGCCCAAGTTAATGCTGTGAGAAGTGTTTTATGTTGTTTGGATATTGTAGTAAACTTTTATCCAAAGTTGCCTAGTTTGCCAGTAAGTGTTTTGTGTTGTTTTGACCTCATGAGAATGTCTGGTTGGTATTTCCCCTATGTGTACAACTCAGAGTGCATGAACCACTGGAAAGCCCTTTCAAAAGTCCCGTTGAGTGACTAGATAGAGACCTTACAGGGAGTCTCTGGTTTTTGGTACTGTTCAGTGAAGCACAAGAAAACTGATCTAGAGAGGTGGGGGGCATCAGAAAAAAGGTATGGGTTTAATCCCTGGAATCAGAGCAGCATGTGCCTTTCAATGAATGTCTGCACTGGCTAAGAGGTCAGAATGGCTATGGATTAATATGTTCAGTGTTACTTGTACAGTTCAGTGTTGAGTCATGCAACAGAGCGTTCAGTTAATTGAAAGCTTATGGTTCTCTGTAGATAGTTTGATTGATTATCTTTGGGAGTGCACTGGCATTCATTTTTGTGGAAGAATCATTTCTGCTCCTGAATTCTACTAAACAAAAGGATTAAAAAACCCACATGTGCGACATACGCGATGCATTCTCACGTGAATGAGAAATTCTGGTCTGAGAATAATACACTTCTTGTTAATCATGTAATTCATTTCTTCTTTATCTGTATCGTTAACAGACCATGAATGAGTTTGAATACCTTAAGCTACTGGGAAAAGGCACTTTTGGAAAGGTCATTTTAGTTAAAGAAAAAGCAACTGGACGGTATTATGCTATGAAAATTCTGAAGAAGGAAGTTATTGTAGCAAAGGTGAGTAGATGGGAAACTTTGGGATGTTGTTTACCCTTGATACAGCCTTTTTCAAAGTCATGGAAAGGATTCTCAGAGTAGTTGTAAATAATTGCTCTGTTAGTGTTTGAAATGGACCCCTGATCTGGGGAATCACTTTGCTGATTTCCTTCTGCTTGCGTTTCAGGATGAAGTAGCGCACACGCTGACAGAAAACCGGGTTTTACAGAACTCTCGGCACCCGTTCCTAACAGTAAGCATTTCTGCCTCTGCACAGTGTAACTTGATATCCCCACCACCAAGGCTTTCCTTGTTTTTTGTTTCTTAATGCATCTGAGGTCTGTGTTTACAGAGCGTCTGAGTACTTTTGTAGCCTCCCATTTTAGGGCCGTGTAAATGAAAATACGTTTTCAAGTTTTCTCATTCTTGCAGGGCAGGTCCTCAGCACCTCTTGAAGACAGTGTTAGTGTTTCAGGCTGTGGTTTGACATTAGGGCTCACCCATTTAATTGCTATCTTGAGAGGAGTATCTGCTTTCCTTGCCCTTCAAATGTTTGGTCTCCCCTTTGTGGCAGAGGTCAGGGTGACTCTGCTTTTGTGACAAACAAATTCAGGAAGATATACTGGGGAGAAAAACCTTTGATTTTGTCTTTGTTGTTTTTTTAAGCTCCCAGATACAGCTCACCAGTGGAATCAGAGCACTGGTAATGCCAGCCAAAGGATAGTGGTAGGAGCATGTGGAATGGGAAGGAGAAGAGCAGGACTGTGCTTTATCTCCTACTTTGCTTTTGAATTGTAAAGTCAGTATATACTCTCATTTTAGACCTCCAAGTGCCATCAGTCTCTCTGGGCTGAGTTCCATCTCAAGATTTTGTTTGTAATATTAATTATAAGTTGTCTCTGAATTTTTTACAACTGCTTAGAGCCTCTAAGAGTCTGTGTAGGATCCTGGTTGTTTCATTTGGCCAGGTACATGGGCTTAGCTGGAACTCGGACCTTTTAAGCATGACCTCTGGAAGTAAATATTGCTTGTATTGACATGTCTTGTTGACATGTCTAAAACCTGGTCCTTCATTTTTCCAGAAAAAATATGACTGGTTTAAAAGTGCCACCCTTCATAATGAAGACAACAATATCATATTCAGTATTTTCTTTTTAATGCTTTTATAAACCCAAGTATCCAGAACAAGGGCTGTCTTGAGATGTCAGCTACAAGACTGGGTTTAGCTTGGGTGCTAGGAGAAGGTTCTTACCCAGAGAGTAGTTGGACCCTGGAATAGGCTCCCCAGGGAAGTGGTCACAGCACCAGCTTGACAAAGTTCAGGAAAAATTTGGACAACACTCTGAGGTCCCTTGTGGGATTCTTGGGGTGGTCCTTTGCAGGGCCAGGAGTTGGGCTTGATGATCCTTTTGGGCCCCTTCCAGCTCAGCATATTCTGTGATGAAAAATCTTAATACTATGGCAAACAAGTTGATGTTACTCTTGCCACAGGAATCCATGTGACAGGACTCTACACAGACACCTTGTGACTCTCCATCACAGCCTCCATCTGGTCTGCTTTTGTGAATTGCTCACAAATTGGTATTGCCAGTGTTGGCCAATCCCCTGGCAGGCTGCCAGCAGGGAGCAGTTGCAGGCAGCAGGCCAGAGGCCAGGGGGCTGGTGTGTGAAAATAACGTGTGTTTTATAGAAGAGGTCTTGTAGCCAGTGTGGTGAAACCTTGTGCTCCAGGGTTTGGTTGTGGCCTCTGTTCTGTCAGTTGAACCTGTGGCCAGAGGAGGAAACTTCTGTCACGATTGGTACACTTTGAGTCCCTGTTAATGGGCCAGAACTTTGTTTTGCTGCATTTTAGGTGATGATAGCTTCTGCAAGGAATTTGTTTAATGTTTTATTAAATTTATTTAGTGAAATAAGTTGGCAGTTTCATCAGCTGCAACAGGAAAATAAAAGTATTATGTAAGTTTTAAGGACAAAATATTCACTAAAATAAAAAATTTCATGTCTGCTTCTGAAAATCTATTAAAATGCTTTTCTAACTGTCACTGTGATCTCTGTTCTAAGTTTTGGTTTAAATCTGTTTCAGGCTTTAAAGTATTCCTTTCAGACACACGATCGCTTGTGTTTTGTGATGGAGTATGCTAATGGAGGGGAGGTAAGGGAAATACAATAATGTTTAATACTTTAGGATTTTCCTGTTCTACTGCTAATTTTGCTTGACATTATTTAGCTAAGGCCCATTTTTGCAATTCTAATTAATCCAAGTTGTCCCAATTAAACAGAGCTGTTCACAGGTTTAACTAATATGAAGAAGTAAGACTTAATTTTTTCAACTCCAGTTTTAGAACATAGAGGTTTTGTGCATAGGCTCTTATTTTGCATGACAGCACTGTATTGTAATCTGACATTCAGAAGTTCAAGAAGGCAAGGTTGTTTTCTAGTTGCTCTAGCTGTCAGACAAGTTTTAACACTTAATATTGTGAGTATACTTGGAGGGAGAGCTAGCAACTGCTGACTGCTATTACAGTCAGGAAGGAAAAGTTGGAATATTAACATTTCTCTTAAATCATGCATTAGGCTTTAGTTTTAATATGTATTTGTAGTTCAGTCAAAAATAGTTTTATAATCTTCTGACCCTGTAAGACTGTAGTACATGTACTGGTTATCAGTGTGTGTCTGAATATGAGACATAATTATCTAATAATTTAATTTATGATGCTTTTTAACACATTTGAGAACTCAGCTGGGTGAGGGTGGGAAGGGGTTTTCTCTTAGTTAATAGCATCTTCCAAGCAGGATGGCTTGTGAAGTGCAAGGCATAATTCAGAAACATTTCAAGTTAACAAATTACTGTTCTTGTAGCTGTTTTTCCATCTGTCAAGAGAGCGTGTCTTCTCTGAAGACCGCGCTCGGTTTTATGGGGCAGAGATTGTTTCAGCGCTGGATTACCTGCATTCAGAGAAGAATGTGGTTTATAGAGATTTGAAGGTACGTAGAAAAATCATTTTCAGGCTTTTGGGGTTTGGCTTTTTGTTTGTTGTTAAGAAAAGCAAATGATCCTGAACTATTAAGAAATCCTTTCCTGACTGAACTTTATCCAAAATGTTGTTGCAGCTGTTGGGCTGGACTTTACAGGATGTCTAAACCCTTTGATAGTCCAAGAAGCTGCATAAGGCATTTATTGTGACTCTGGCAGCATTTCAGAGAACATGAAGGGTTACTGGGCTACAGGGGTTTCATTTTCACTTGCCTGCTTATGTTCTGAGAGAAACTTTTCTGGTGCTTCTGCACGGTGGAACATAATCCTGGTCTTACCAGAGAGATGGAAGTTCACAGTGCGTGGATGTTGTGCTTCCTTGCAGTGTGCTCACATCATCTTCATAGTAGCTGCTTGCAGTTAGAAAACTGCCTATGCTTCAAGTTACTCATTTGTTTAGGGAGCACAGAAAGGGAAAAGAAACCCCAACCAAACAAGGTATCTCAGGGCAAACAGACTTGAGAAATTCTTGAGGAAAATGGAACAATAGCATTTTCTTTCTTCCTGAGAAGAGTTTTCAGAACAGGATGAAGGGATCCTGGTAGTTTATTTAGGGGCATTCTAAAATGAAGCATGTTCTGTAATGTTCTCAGACTATGTCAGAGTAATTTTGGGATTTCTGCTGAGATTTTGTCTCCATATCACTGTGATTCCCCTGTAATGCAATTTATTGATACATTGAGGAAACTGTCCTAATACCTGGGTGACTTTCTCAAAAATTAGAGGCTCAGGGTGGGATGAATACCATGTGTTGAGTAAGTGTATATACTGATTCTCATTTAAAGGGACTCTTTGGAAGTGGCTCCTTAACCTTGCATATGATTTCTGTTTTATTTATTTTATGCTATTACTTACTGGTACAGATTATTAAAATCAGAGTAAAAGCAGGGATGAAGTTGTGTGAGAAGGAGTACTTAATATACTTTCTAAAGAACTGGTGTTCTATTGATGATGATACTGTAGAAGCATAAATACAATGTTCATGTTCTGCATTCTTTCTGTATATATGGTTGGTTACGCCAAGACTACAAATTAGTTACTTTATGTTCCCTAAAGAACTGAGCAAAATGTTACAAATGTATATTTACATTATACATGCCCTGGCTATGACCCCAGTGAGGATGAAGTTCAAAACTGATCTGCAAAATTCATGTCTTTGATTATCCTGCTCAGGATTAGTGTATGTTACAGGTAATCATGTCTTTTAATTTGGCTTTTCTTCACAGTTGGAAAATCTTATGCTGGATAAAGATGGACACATAAAAATAACAGATTTTGGACTATGTAAAGAAGGCATCAAGGATGGAGCAACAATGAAGACTTTCTGTGGCACTCCAGAGTATCTTGCACCAGAGGTATGTTTATGTTGGCTCTTGTGTTAAATTGCCTTCTTTCACGCCTTCCGTGGTAGCAGTAGGAGTACAGAATAATTCCTGTGCCATGATGTGCTCATGCACTAACTGCTGTTATATAATTACACATCCTGAGACGCCTTTATTCATCATGATCGGGAACACATCTTTAGCATAATGATACATGATAATTTTTTGGCGGGGTAGTTTCTTCCACTTGACAGAGAGTATGTACATTTTACTGGAACAGTGCTTGTTTCTTGTATCAAATACATAATTTCTAAAAAAGCCCTTTTAATCACTTCAAATATTTCATGATAGATTATCTTTTTTGCAGCTTGCTGTGTGTTTTCCTGTTTGAAAGGTTATCAGTAGGACTTCACTTGAGAATTAGAAGTATTGTCCAATTCTTTTACTATTTGAGGACAGTAAAAGGTGACATGCTTTCAGAAACAGGACAGACCAAGCTTTTTCTGCATTATTTAGCATGGCATGCATTAATAGTGCTGACTGTTTTATGACTATGAAAGCACAAGATATTTCTCTGTTGATTTGAGCACTCCAATTTTAGAGGAAATAAATCCACGCAGGGGATCTCAGTTCCCAAACAGTTTTGGGTAATTTCTTTGGTGCAAATTTTTCTTTTTCCTTTCCAAGTGCAAAATTCAAATGCATGTTTGCAGGTTTGTTCCTGGAAGCACTCTGAGTTGTGCACAGAGGTGGTGTTAGAGCTGGGAGTGAGTTGGGGTGGATGAGAAATGGGGTCAGGTTGTAGGGAGTCCGTGTACACTCGGTGCTCTGGGCATGCTCTGAGCTGTGTGGGAGCAAACTCCTGGACTTGTAGGAAGCCCAAGCCAAGGTGGGGTGCCTTGCAGAAGGGCTGCTTCCCTTGCAATGGGGCTTTGCTTTCCATGGCATTTGCGTTTCCATCGTGCTCAGAGCACACGCAGAAGTGAGCCTTGGGCTGCCGGCAGGTTATGGATTGTTGGCACAGCTTTCCTCTGAGTTGGGAGACTTGAGCATTGCAAGCCTGCCTTGAACTGAACTGTGCAAAAGTAACAAAGATGGGAAACCAGTGTGGAGGAGGGATATTTCTGCTGTGAGCTGATGTCTTTGCTGATCAGCGCTTTTGTGCTCCCTGCTTTCATAGTGGTAGCAGCATGCTCTTGGGTTTTGTCTGGTTTTTGTTGGTGTTTTGTTTTGTTTTTTTTTTTTAACTCCCAGCTGCTTTCAAGGGCCTCCAGTCCTTTGTAATAATGAAGAACATGGGCACCTGTCGAAGTAGCTTGCAGCAAAGAGGCGGAGCCAGTCTCATGATGACTGCCAGCTTTTCCATGGATCACCAGAAGTCTTCAGTGAATCTAAATTGGGGTCCATGCACCACAATTTGAGATTTACTGATGCAGAGAGTAATTAGCAGCATGACAGAGTGTTTATTATTCATAAACATGCCTTTTATTTAAGCTTCCCTCTTAAAATCAATTGCTGAACTTCAGTTTCTCATCAAGGATTTTATGAGGATGCTAAAAATATTTATTGTTTTGGTTTTTCCTAACTTGGAATGTGGGGATGCCCTGTGCAGGCAGTTGGGCTGTTCTTTCTGTTTTGTTACTTGCTATTATTTTTTCTTTTTTAATATTTATGATGAGTTGGCTCATCCAAAAACCCTGAAGGACAAATCCTTTTGATTAACTCAGTTCTCTCCCTTACTTGCAAGTCCCATCTGTGAGTTGGAGTGTTAAATTCTGGGGAGGCTTTTGTCATCTGGTTGATAGCATGCAAAAATCTGGAAATTTTGTGCAAATGATCTTCTTTGCATTTGAGGTCATACATCCTTCAAAGCAGGGGTGTTGATGCTCCTGTCTGCATTTGTAACTCGAGTCCAGCACAGCAGTGTGTCTGTACAGTTGTTGCATCGTTGTTTTTAGGTTCATACTGGAATCTCATGCATGGATGACAGTGACTGAACCATGTCAACTTTGATGTGTCAGATGCATCAATGGCTGTGATGTGTACAGCTGTTCTGCCTTCTCTTTTGAATTCCATCTCACAACATCTAGAGCTGCTTGTTAAGAAATTATGATCCCTTAATTTAAGTGAAATGACCTTGTTACTTTACTACTCCCCAGCTCCAGTGTCTTGCAATAAATCATGGATGAGTGCAATATTTTTTTGTTACGGTGCAGTTTTGATACTCACACCATTGCTCTCTTCTACACAATCACTAATCTGATGATATGCTCATTGTGCTAAAGAACTTTGAAGAAGTAAGCATTTTATATTCTGTTTAAAATTAATGGAGGTGAAGGAAATCGTTGTAGTTAGTAATCTAGTTTATAATACAGAGTATTAATACACTTTTTAAAGTAACATGTGAAGTGTTTACTGCATTTCAGAAGCACCTGTAACATTAACTACGTGCACAGCAAAGACCTCTGTGGTTTTCTTTTTCTTTCAGTCTCTCCTATTGCATCTCTTGCAGCAGTTTAAAAAACAAAAATACAAATCGGAGGCCGTGTGAGTGTTTTATTTTAGGCAAGCCGAGCGTAGGGGAGTGTGAACAGGAAGCGCTGGTTGAGCGGGGTGACTCAGAGCGGGAACTGCATTGTCACACAAACTCCGGGAGCCGAGGGCTGCCGTGCCTCGGGAAGGACGGGCCGGCTCCTGCAATCCCAGAACTGCATTGTCACACAATCTCGGTGAGCCGAGGGCTGCCGTGCCGGGGCCGGCTCCTGGAATCCCAGCCAGCGGCAGCTGTGCCGGCCGCGTCCATGGAGGGGGCAGCTGCAGAGCCAGCTGTCGTTTGGTGTGAATCATACGGCCGGGGATGCTGGAAATAGACCGACGTGGGGTAATCCAATACCTGGCAGCCTTTTGATTTTTACTGCAGGCCCTCTCCCTCGTTCAGATAATTAAGGGGAATAATTAGTGAATAAAGAGAGGCAGAGTGCAAACAGTTGTTATATGAAGTGCCTCGATGGTTCTTTTGCATGTGCAAAACCTTTATATCATGATTTATAAGACGTAAAGATCTTGCTTTTGTTAAACTTGCACTGACTTGGGCTCTTTTACCTTTTTAATTTTGAATGTTAAGTATTCTGAATCTCAGGAATGTAAAGCTCACACAGACACTGTCCAGTGAGAAAACAGGATGGTGGTGCAGTTGTGGTTCATGCTTTTGGCAAGAGTAAGCAGCTCAGTGCAGGTCCCTGCAAAGAGCAAAGATGATAACTAAAACCTGAGGACAGGGTTTGGAACATGAGATGTTGGTGTCAGCTACGGACAACTGCATAGGAGACACAAAGTCTGGAGAAGTCCTGGTAACATCCACTGCACAGGCCACAAAACACTCCCCACTCCCTTCAGCAGCCCTCTGTGCACAAGATCAGAAATGCACTGTGGCAGGGCTTCTCTGGAGCAAGCAGGAGAGGTGGAGAGAGCTGCTGGGGTCCTGAGTCCCTGCACCAGCCACTGCTTTGCTAGGTAGAAGTACCCAGGGGACGGGAAGAATGAACTGTGCTGGGCTCCTTTTGCTGTGAGACCTGGCAGAAATCCACCCCACTGACTGTTCCTGTGTTTGCAGCCCTCTAAGCAGAGGCAGGGGTGCCTTTGGAGCGAGGCAAAGGGTTGGAGGGGAAACATTGCCAGACAATTTGGCTGCCATTTTACAGCCTGAGAGCCGGTCAAATGTTAAAAGTGTTGTTCTGGCTCTTAGTGTTTAATATAGATTAGTCATTGAGAATTTGTGGGTGGTCTTTTAGGATGTGCAGAGCCACCCCTTTGGGGGGGTGCAGGTTGATAAGAAGATGATGGAAATGTTTGGCTTTTTGCTTTTGAAGGAACAGGTTGATGGCCTTTTCTCCATGTGCTGACTCCTTGATGGGTTGGGGTTTTTCTAAAAACTTGGATCCCGTTTGGAACAGTTTGTGATGAATAAGTGAGAGTTTAACAGCTAGCTCTGTAATGTGAGAACAGTTCTTGGCCTTTGGACTTTCAAAGGTTGTGCTTATCATGACTATAACATGAGGGAGGATGGGAGAAGGAAGACAGGGAAGCTGCTGTAACACTCCTGCTGCCTCCTTTTTTCCCTCCTCTGCTCACTCGGGGGTGAGCCTGGATGCCAGTTCTTTTCACATGGTTCTTCTGCAGATACTCTGCTGGTAGATATGGCTGTGTGATCAAAGATGGACTCGTTGGGGTAAATTTTGCTTCTTGAGTTCTGTGTTCATGCCTGGTGTTGGGAGTATCTTCTAAAGCCTTTTCCTTGCAATCTGCAGGTTCTGGAGGATAATGACTACGGCCGTGCAGTGGACTGGTGGGGTTTAGGAGTTGTGATGTATGAAATGATGTGTGGACGGCTCCCTTTCTACAATCAGGACCATGAAAAGCTCTTTGAACTCATCCTTATGGAGGAGATCAGATTTCCACGCACATTGTCACCTGAAGCAAAATCCCTCTTGTCAGGTTTGCTGAAGAAAGATCCTAAGCAAAGGTGAGGCTGTTGCTTAATAGTTGCACTTTTGAAAATATTTGAGACAAAATTGTAATTTAATTTTTAATCCATTCAAATTGATTATCCAACAAGATGCAGAAAAGGGATCTGCTGATTTATTTTTACCTTTTTAAATGAGCCGACAGTGTAAATAGTGACATGAAGCAGCTTTGGTGCTGAACTTCAGAGTATGGCAGCTGCCATTAAAGTAGAACTATGGCCTGGGAAAAAGCAAGTTAACTCTACCTTTGGCTGTAATGAATCCAGTGACTGCTGTGATGCTCTACCCCAAATGCTTTTGCCTTCTGTTGCAGTTGAGACTGCTGTCCCTTTCCTGAATTTTTGTCTAGATCTGTGCCAGTGTTTTAGCATCCTGCATTGGACAGTAGGTGGTGGTGTTTGTACCATGTTTGTAGCGGAGTTTATACCATGCTCAATTGACTTTTCCTATTTCCTCCTTTTGTTTTTGTTTTTCTTTTATTGCTATATTTTTTTAAAAAATAACCCTTGATTTAAAAACAGAAAAAAAACCACAAAAGAAGCCCCTAATGGTTAACAAACAGAAAATGGATCAAGATCCAGAAAGGATGTTGACCTTCACAGAGATAAACATCAGTTTAAAAACCTGCCATCTTGTCAACCCAGACATTTTTAAAACAAATAATATTGTGACTCTGCCCCAGTCTCCTGTCCTGAACCTTCCACTGTTAATAGGCCCCAAATAGGAAACCTTTCATGTGAGGTGCAAGTAGAGAATTCCGGTTTACTTTTCTGGTGTTTGTTTAGTCTCTGTGCTTGTGTGTGCACATAGCAGGAAAATGGGATTTGCCACTACCTGGATACTTGTAGAAGGATTTCTGTCATCCCTGTAGGCTATTTCCTTCACTATTTTTTGATGGAGAATCCTGTTGTGAGGTCTTGTAATGCAAATCCACAGTTTTTAATGTTGGAGGATTCATCTTGGTGGTGCTGTGGGGAACGTGGCCAGCCCTGTACAAGGTGGCAACAGCTGCAGCCCCTCCTGAACCCAGTGCCTGTGAGGGGACCTCCAGGAGAAGGTTGTGTAATTGATGAGCAGCCCCCAGGCTCTGCTCTGCTCTGCAGCCCCTGCCAACAGCATTCCTGTCCAGTAAAGCACTGGGTTAAATGCAATTGTGACCCTTTCATAGCTTATTCAGGTGGGGCCTTTCAATCACTGGGAACACAAGCAGCATCTGCTGCAGTTTGTTCTTAAAGGAGCATCTCTGATGAACCAAAATGCAATTTGTTTACAAACAAAGAATACCCATTCGTTTCTAATTACGAGATTTTCCCAATGCCAATAATTACTCCACAATATGCTCACTTTATACAAATAGCCCCTTCTTCACATGGATCTTCTGCAGGCTTGGAAGCAGTGCTGCTCTGATCTGGTGGACAGATGATTTTCATGCTGCTGATAGAAATCACTGTTGACTAGACAAGCCTGCACACGTGCCTTATTGTAATTATGCCTAATGACACTGGTGCTTCCCAAGCTTTTTTGGATCATGGACTGTTCTTAAATACTGGTTTCTCCCCCGTCACTGTTCCAATAACTTTTTAACTTAAGCTGTGGTTCAGCAAATCCCCTGCACTTTGTGACATTTCAGGCAGCATGGAGAACTTATCTGAAAGCACTGGAGGTGGAAGTCCTGCATCCTGCCCTTGTAGTGTTGTGTTCTTCTTTCTGGGTGGTCTGGGTGCTGGGCAGGATGCCTGGCATAGTTGGTAGTTGACTCACAGTGTGCTCATGGAGCCATATGGACAAAAAACAGCCAGAGAGCTACTGAAGTACAACCTCTGAAAAGTTATATAATGTGTGATAGTCTGTGCTTCGGGGAGCCACTGTGTAATTCAGCAGAAATGCCCTCTAGTGCCCAGTGGTGGACAGAAGTTGGTGTCATTGTAATGATCGTGGCAGAAAGCATCAGAACTGGCAGCATAACTTTGGATGAACTTCAGACTAAGATGGAGGAGGCAGCCAAAACCATGAGAAAGAGGAAACTGGGAGATGTTCTCAATTCCCCTGAAATCATCAAAAAAACCTGACTAACCCAGCAATAAAGGTTGATACAATGAAGCTTAGTGCCAAAGGTACTTTAGGTTAAATATCAGGGAGCTAGGTAATTGTGATCTCTATCAGTCCCTTAAAAATGACCTGTTGCACCTGAGCTGGATATACTGAAGCAGTGTTAGCACACTCTGTTCAGTAATACCAGTTCAGTCTCAAACTCCCAGGCATATGGAGAAAATGTGAAGAACAATAAATTGTATTCTGCTTTTAATCATGGCTGTTTTCTAAATTTGGTCATATGAAATCCATTTTGTAAGTGAAAAGGAATTTTGAAGTTTCTTTTGGGATTGATAGAAGTTTATTAATCTTGTAATGTGAGCCCTAATTTTCCTAAGAAGGAAAAAATCTATTCTGTAAATATTTCCTGTTAATGTGACCTGAAATTCCCCTTTGCTGCTTTGTGACATGGATCAAATGAAAGAAGGTAATCAGAGCATATTTTCATACATGAAACAACAAATTTTTTACCTTTTATTGTTCTTCCTGTGGCTGTGGAGACTGCAACCTGTGAAAGTGGGCATGGATCAGAGCACCCTGTGTAAACAGGCTAAGTTTAGATGGGTGGGTGGGTTTATAATCAGTGTCTTGCAAGCTCTGAATCTTGGCAGGTTTTTAACTTGAAAGAACTTAAGAATGGTATAATCTGAAGTGCTTTAGTTTCTTGTCATAGGCTAGGGTTGTTCAGCCTCTCTCAGATGGGGTTTGTCACAGGCTGCTTCACCTGCCTCTCTGGTGCTGTTGGACCTTGCCATTCAGCAAGAATGAGAGGAAGATGATGCAGCATTTCAAAAACACCTCTTGAAAAATCTGATGCCTTCAAAGAGTTGCAGTTGTGGCTTTGGAGAGCTGAAGCTGCTCCCTGGGACCTGGTGGTCAGTTCCTGCAGTCACCTGGAGATCTGTTACTTCATTCTTCACTAGCCATGATGGTTCTTTCCATATCCACATGAAAGTTTGGTCACAGATGTTCAGGAATGTCAGAGTTGATCAAGCCCTTACTTGTATAACTCCTTTTTTTTTTTCCTAGTGAAAGGAGGAGATTTGTAGTTAAGCTGTGTGTCTGTGTCCTCTCTGCTGCTCTGCCACAGGAAGCTTGGGTGGCTCTTGAGCACCCTTGCTCTCAGGCACAGGGAGGTCTGCAGCTCTCACAGCCTGCTGGCATTGGAAGAGTTAGAGGTGACACTTGTGGGGACTTCAGGGCCCTGGAGGTGGTCCCAGCTAGCTGTGGCCAGCAGAAGGAGGTAACCTTGAAGAGCTGGTCCTCTTGGACAGCACACTTGTGTGCCTTGTGGACACACATGACAGGTGATGTGTTTGCTCTGAAGTGTGTGTGCGCCTTGAGTAGGAAAGGGCTTCTGTCTCCAGACAGCTTCAGGGTCCTGTATATCAGCTGAAGTGCAAAATGCTCAAGTCTTCATGTGTCACCAGGTGCTTTGAGACCGGCTGAGATTTAGCTGTTGTGTATGGTAATTTTAGTCTAAATCAGTTCTGTCCACAGCGATTTAGACAAACTCAAACAGTTCTCCCACAGAGATCTAAATTGAAGCTGAGAAAAACATAAAAAGCAAGTTTACAGGATTTTTTCTCCCATCTTTCCAGAAATTACTATTTTAGAGACTTCCCAAGCTTCACCAACCTCAAACATGACTCCTCTTGATTACTGATGTGAGGTGGGAGCTTTTTTAGTGCTTTTTGGATCTGCCATGTTTGTGTCACATGCATGTGGTTAATGAAGAAGTGGGGAAGTAAAGCTCAGTGAAGAGCTGGGAGTTAGCTGCATTTGGCTTTCCAAAAGTTTTAATCTCTGAGCAGGAAAGTACCCAAAGACTCTGTGTACAGGGCTTTGGGAAGAATGTGGCCTTTTCCTTCCAAATATGGACTCTTCCAATCATGCTGATCTCAAAGCCAAAGACAGCTTCTCTGTGCTGGTAGTGCCAGTCACAGGAAGCTGATGTGGATGGAGCTCCCAAATCCTTCCTGTGGCTGTTGGAAGCCTCTTGAAGGTAAGGGCCATAGTAAAATAAGCTGCTGATGTCCATCCTGACTGTATCAGAGAAGGAGAAATAGCAGTCTGTGTGCTTGGAGATGGTGAACACCACAGCCTTTGCTGGGTTGTTGTTCTTGAGCCTGGAGGAGATGTTTGTGCCATGGTAGAATGTGGTTTGGGGGCAGGGCTGACTCACAGAAATCATGTGAAGACAGGGCTGGAAAACCAGAAGTGTGCAGGTTTCTTTTTAAAGAGCTGGAAAGATTCTTTTTAAAGAATGGACCTGGGAGCTGAGCACTGTTTACTTCTACAAGTAAGTGGGCAAATAGAGATACATTATTTTTCATGTGATCCACTAATTGCAATCTTCCTGGGTGTTTACAGACTATATTTTTATATATATGTTAAAAATACAGTATAGCAAATTTTAATATTTATTTTTATATGATATATCTGTGGAATGATGGCTGATTGCCCTCAGTTTATGGAGCACAGACATTTGTCATTAAATGGTTAAAGGGACTTAAAAGCAATATGCAGTTTCATAAAAAATTAAAATGTGAAAATAATTTCATTTTAATATTGATGTTGCACTTTATTAATAATTTTCACTTTTGGATTTAACTAAAATAAGAAAGTCTCTCTAGTGTAGATAGAAGTTGAATTAATAACCATAACTGTTTGGTGGTTAGGTTTTGAGGGGTGTTTTTTCTTGTTTTTCTTTAAATTGCTTTTTGGCTTCCATACTTTCTGTTCTATTTCTTTATATTTCTCTAAATTTCTATAGCTTTTGCTTTTCAAGTCCTACATATGCTATTTTTGGTTCTGTCTGAGGACTTTAATGTGCAGAATTTAACTTTATTATCCAGGAATCTCTTCAGAGCTCTTATTTCTGCTGCATTTTACTTCATTTATTGCATGTCCCTATGAAAGACAAACCTGCTGCTCTTTACGTTCTCACTGGTGCTTAACCATGATTTTTGTGCTAGTTGCCAATTTAATTCTGTTGTCCTTGAGATGGACCTTTTGTAATAATTCTGGAAAACAAAACTGTATTTTGGGATAAATCCATATCCAAAACATGAGGTTTCTGTTGTTTCACCATTCACTTTGACTGGATTTGCCTCATTTTTAAAAGGTAAGTAAAACATCTGGAGTCTTTCTTGGCATTTCCCTGAATATGTGTTTGCCCTTCATGGAACACAGGCTCGCGTTAGATAACATATTCTGCAAAGCACTCGTACATGGCTGCAGCCAGCCAGCCTTCCTGCCTGCTTCTGCAGAACACATTCAGGTGCTTCTTAGCTCAGAGTCACTGCTGAGCTCCTGTGCAGTCTGTTGACATCTGTGGATAAAGAGGATTGACTCCACCCTCTCCATCAGCCATCATCATTGTGCCGTGGAAGCAACAAGGAGTCTGGCAGAGACTTGGCAAAGCCACTGCACCTGGAGGGAACCAGCCGAGAAATGATTACTCACAGAGTTTGTTTCTGTTCCCAGGCTGCCCTGGAGTTTGTCTGTGTTCCAGGCTGCTCTGCAGCTGTAGGAAGTGCTGCCAGGCAGATGGGAGAGCTCTCATCCAGCTTGGTTTGGCCCCTGGGGCTCTAGGGTGGACTTGGGTTGGTCTTAGAGCTCACCTGGGGAGGAGAGAGTCACCCAGGTACTGGGAGGCCAGGGAGCTGTTCCACTGCACATTTCCAGAAGGATGATAAGGAGCAAACCCCTTAGGTCACTGTGGCACTGTAATGGAAGAGGGCAAAAAAGCAAGCACAGCCCCTGGACTGTCAGGCACCTGTGCTGCTGGGTGTCCCTGGTACAGCTGTGGCCTCTGCCAGTTTGCCTTCTCTGAGGTGGTGCTCAGGCATGGCTGAGGGCTTGAATGCATCAGGATCCATTCCCAGTGAGCACTGAGAACAAAGTGTCACAGTACTTGACTTTACCGTGCTGAGCTGTCATCCAGTGCTGTCCCAACAGCATTGTGCTTTCATGCTGTATTCCAGAGCATGCAGTCTCAAGCTGTAAAAATGCCACTTCAATGGGTTTTAGCACAGCCTTCATATTTTCTCTGGTATTTTGAACCGAACTCCTCCCCTCTATCCCCAGATAATCATGACCTGGGGCATGGGGTTACCACAGGTGGCCCAGAGGACATTCAGGGCCAGATGTTGAGCACAATGGATCAGGCCTGGCCAGGTGTTGGCTCCAGGCCCAGAGAACAGCCCTTGTCCCTGATGTCTGTTACAGTATAACTCTAGCCTGGGTCTTGTACAGTCATTCTTCAAGCTCTTGAAATGGGGTCAGTATCTCAGCTTGCCAGTGGCACCAGGCATGGGAGAACAGCCTGGGTGAGCATGGTAACACCTGAGCGTGGTTTTAACATTGTTACCTGAGTCTCCTGCTGATTACCCAGTATCTGTTTTGTTTTCTCAATGCCTCCTTTGCTTGCAGATGTGGTTCAGTCTTTTAGAGAACATTTTAACCTCCACAGCAAAATTCAAGCATCAGTTAGCTCAACACTGCAGCAAAACTGATTGCATCTATAAGCTGTGTGGACAGTTTTATTTTGGAATAAAAGTGCTTTATCTTGATATACCTCAAGTCAATAAAACACCCTTTGTGCTTTCCTGAAGCCAAGGAAGAGGAAAGATTTGCATATGCTGTGATATTATCACTGCAGTTGTCAACTGTTTTCTTTAATGGAAATTTAAATCAGGTTGCATAAATCAGTTTGCCTTAAAAAGCCTTGTCTCTCTTTCACTTCAGTTTTACTGCTGGCATCACTGTGCTCTAGAAGACTCTTAAGGGGTAGTTGCATGTTAATGTAGAGGGAAGGATCTGTGGCTCAGACCTTTTACTTTACAGGATCTGCTGTGGTCCCAGGACAGCATCATTCCTGAAGGGCAGTTTTTTTAAACTGTGGTTATTGTTTTTTCTTTGTCTAAGAGAGACATTTTTTCTAATTCTGTTTGTTAGCCTGTTTTTAAATCTTTTAGTGGAACTGTGTTGAAGCCTAAAATAGGCCTTGCACAAAAAAACCAAACACAAAGCAAATGCTAGAACTGCTCCCAAATGCATTATATAAACTCCAAATTTCTTCAGTACACTGCAATAAAAATTGTATTAGAAAAAATAACTGTACTCAAACATTTAATTACTTATTTTGCCTCCTACAGGTTAGGTGGCGGTCCCGATGATGCCAAGGAGATTATGCAGCACAAATTCTTTGCTGGCATTGTTTGGCAAGATGTATACGAGAAAAAGGTATTTATACAACTGTTCTCCCAAGGTGAATTGTAGCTGTGGATGTATCAAATGTTTCAAATTTTGTTGCTCTCTAAAGGTACACAGAAACCTTCCACAGAAAAGGTTTGTAGTTGTTTTTAGCAACAACTTAAAATACTGTGATCAGATTACTTCTGGATTTTTATTTTGCAGTGATAGGAGTATTTTTTAATGAGATACATGGTTTTATGGCTCAATAAACAGGATGTAATCAAAATACCTTCCAAATTTAGGGAGTATAGAAGCTTTTAAAATGGCTTTTCCTATGAACTCTTGCTGCCATTTCTTGTCTTGACTGAAGCATCCCTTGCAAGCCCAGAGTTGCTGCTGCTTCCTGAGCATCTGAAGCCAAACTTCCTAGAGGGAGTAGTAGAAGATGGGCTCTTCTTTCCCATTGCATTTTTCCTGCCTTTTCAATCTAATGTTGTCAGCATTCAAGACAAGTCCAGATAAGTGTCAGCTATTACCTCAATCCAAGCCTAATACTATTTTTTGTGTGTGGCAAAGGACTGATATGACATGTCTGCACTTGGTGGTATTTCTCTCATGGGTTTTCTTTGAGACCCACTGGGTTTGTTGGCTTTTCAGTGGGAGCCACTGAAGTCGAAGAGCCCAGCCCTTCCTGTAAGAATGTGTTTCATCAGTTGTCTGTGCCTCACTGCCCTTTCCTTCTCAGATAACTATTTCACACCTCCAAGATGCCCTGCTTTGTGCTGTAAGGGTGGTGTGCTGTTGTCCTCTCACCTTCAATTCTCAACAGCCACATTCTCATAACTCATGAAATGCAGCCAAATGTGCATCTGCTGATTCAAGGCTCCCATCTACTGGTGCCACATGATCTCACTCAATCCCAGCCTCTCCTGATTTCCCTCCTTCCCCCAGCAGTCCCTCGTGCTATCAGATCTCATTTGATCTCTAAATACAGTTTGGTTTTCCCTCCAGTTGGTGGGAGCAGGTAAAAAACTTGGCAGAAACTGAGTTCCCATATTGTAGTGGGAGCATTGTCCAGTGTCTGTATACTGCTACAGAAAGAGCTCTGTTTCCTTCTTTTCTTTCACTTCCCCACAGATCTGTGTGGCTAAAAGAACTGAAAAATCATAAACCAAGTTTTAGTGCCTTGAAAGTGTGGATAAGACATTAAGACCTCAGTCCTTTCAGAGCACCCCTTGAGGGAGAGCATGCAGTCATGAGGGCAGGAGAGAGTTCCATGGAATTTATTCAGTATAACATGAAAAGTAGATCTGAATTCTTGTTTTAAACAGGAAGTTGTCCCCATTTTCACCCAGCTGACAGACTGAATGCTTGAGGGTTTGCTGATTTTATGCAGTTTAAGGTAAAAAGCTGACAGTGGGGCTCAAATATTTTGGGTAAAGTTATTTGTCATTCGGTAGTAGTCCTAGTTCCCAGAACAGAAGAGAAATCACACAAGCTGGAGACAATGTTTTATTTATCTGTAGGACTGAGAAAGCCTTCATAAATTGTTCCATAGTGGTAATGGTTGAGATTATTCTGAAAACTATCAGGAAATTAGAAATACTTGCATCTTTTAGAGAAAACTCTGTGCTAATTGGGACTATTCCTGACCTTGGCCTATCCAGGGAGTCTAGATCCTGGCTTTGCTCATGTCCCATTAGTGTTTTCATCTGAGGCAGGCACACTGTGCAAATGGAGAGCCTGTGAGTAGTTGTTGCCTACATTCTGGTGGTCCAAAGAGTGCCTTGCAGCATTTACCTAAAGTGCAGTACCATGGATTAAAGCTGCATTTTGTCAGCTGCTGAGAGCTGTTTCTGTGCTAAGCCTGGTTCCCCACCATCTCCAGTAATGCTGGGTATGTGTCTGAATATGGGCTTGGGTAATCCAGAACACTTGCTTTGTAATTAAGCTTTTTGCAAACATAGCTTTGCTTTAAATTATAAGGAGCTTTGGATAACTGCGGTTGTCCTCCAGATTTAAAATGTTTATTAGGCTCACTTGGAAGAGCGCTGTCTGTCTCTGGGCCAGAGAAAGGTGCAGTTTAATTTACAGTATTTTGTCTCCCAGATTTAAAATGTTTATTAGGCTCACTTGGAAGAGTGCTGTCTGTCTCTGGTGCAGAGAAAGGTGCAGCATACTCAGAGAGATTTTCATCACATGGGGATTTTTTTCAGGTCCCTTTTCTCTCTTAAACCAGCATGAGCCTGTGGGTACCAATGCTGGTCTGCAGCCGTGGGAGGCTACAGGTGGCACCTCCCTGCCAGTTGAACTGCAGAGCTATTGCAGTGACAGCTTTCCAGTAAAGTGACATATTTGCTTGTTAAAGCCAGCATTGGAGCTTTCTGTGGCTTCCCCTCTGTTTCCAGCTTAGTGCTCAGAATTTGACAGCGAGGGGGAAAAGATGTCTTGTGGGTGCATCATAATCTGTCTCAAATTGCTTTTAACAGATACTAAAATAAAAAGGAAAATGATCCAGGCAGTGCTAGCCCATTCCACGTGTGTGCTGGCTTGGGATTGCTGCTCTGAGTCGCTCCAATGTGCTCAGTTCAGGTGGCTGCTGCAGTGCCCAAGCCCTAAATCACCCCGAGCTGTGCACAGCAAGCAGAGCAACTGGGGGCACTGTGAGTGCCAAAACCACCATTAGCTTAAAAGGACAGATAGAGCTTCGCACACACACAAGCACAGCCTGTCAAACCCAGGGTTGCTTTGGGAAGTAGGCAGAAGCTGCTGCAAGGAGAGAGAGGGAATAGAGTTACATGAGGAAGAATCTTCCTGCTCCACAGGGCTTTTATATGTAATATGTTGGTGTGATTTGATTGAGAAGTGTTATTAACATTACAATGTAAAGCATTCCCTCTTCAATAGCTTCAGGGGACTGCAAGGCTCAGAGTAACTCCTGACTTTGGGATATCCTATTTCCTTTTCCTTTTTAAATTCAGGACATAAAGACCGCTTCTAAGGATCTAATATTTTTTTGTAAGGATAATGTACTCAGCTCCTTTAAGCCATTCTTGGGCACAGAGAATTGTGAGTAATTGGGAGAAAAAGATGATGAATATATACTATAATTGTGCTCTCTTATAATAAACAGAGCTTTTATGCTTCTAAATTTTTAAGGATTGATTTTAAACAGTAAAATGCTTCTTTGTATGTGGGAGTGCTGCCATATGTATACATTACATTTCTTACTGTCTTTACATTGAAAATGAATACATTTGATTGGATTGCTGTTTGTAAAACAGGACACTTTTAGGTGCTCTCAAAACAGATCAGAAAGACCATCCTAGTGATAGGGAGCTTAAAAGTTGACAAACAAATGATTCTTCACATCCAAGCAGGAGGCAAAGTCAGGGGTGGGGAAGAGGTGTTTTGTGTATTCAAGATTTGCTGATGTTTTCCAGATAGTGATTTCTGTCAGTGTCGTTCTTTTTTGTACAAATGCAGGAGTGCATGTCTTGGGGGTCACTGCGTAATTCCAGTTGGAGCAATTTACCATCCACCTTGCTAAACCTCTCCCTGCAGTTTTGGATTGGAAGCTTGATGCTTCCTCAGTCACGCTCCTGAATTGCTGCCCGGTGCGGCTGTGCGCTATTAAAAGATGGCCACACGTAACCCTGGCGGTGGGCAAGCAGGATCCCTGTCTCTGTGCTTGGGAGGGCTCACAGCCCTGTGCACATCCTGGTTCTGCCCCCATGCAGGGGAAGGTGGGCAAGGTCTGAATCCTTCTCCAGTGCCCTCCAGAGCTGTCCAGGTTCCAAGTGTGTGCATCTGTATGCAGCCAGCTCCCCATCCCGCTTCCCCGGCGCGCTCCTCCTCCAGCCCCAGCCAGGCAGCTCCGCTCCATCTGGAGCTGCTCTTGCCAGAGCTTGCCTAGGTACACATGGATGATTTCCAGCCTGTCTGCCTGAGTTTCAGGAATAAACCCCAACAAGTGCAGCTCCTGGTGTAGCAAGAGGAGGATGTTCACTGCTGACTGGGCTCAGGTTTTTGTAAGCATTCCAGGTTTTCGAAGTTCAGAGTTGACATCAAACTGCTTTTGGGGACTGTGGTATTTTCGGGGTCTCCCATGGCAGGAAGGAATGATGAATCTGATTCCATGTTCTTAGAAGGCTAATTTATTATTTTATTTTATGATATGATATGA
Organism: Calcarius lapponicus; assembly: GCA_039654755.1. Taxonomy (NCBI): domain Eukaryota; kingdom Metazoa; phylum Chordata; class Aves; order Passeriformes; family Fringillidae; genus Calcarius; species Calcarius lapponicus. The sequence goes on along the minus strand of CM077468.1, from coordinate 55,643,790 downwards.
TAGTATACTGTACTATACTAAAACTATACTAAAGAATAGAAAAGGGATACTTACAGGAGGCTTAACAAGATACTAATGAAAAACTTGTGACTCTCCCCAGAGTCCCGGCACAGCTGGACAGTGATTGGTCATTAAGTTAGAACAATTTACATGTTGGATAAACAATCTCCAACCACATTCCAAAGCAGCAAAACACAGGAGAAGCAAATGAGATAATACTGCTTTGCTTTTATCTCTGAGGCTTCTCAGCTTCCCAGGAGAAGAAATCCTGGTGAAGGGATTTTTCCAGAAAATATGACAGTTACAGGGGACCAGGAATATTAAAGCTTAGTGTTGCTGCTCTCTTGGCCTAGATTCTGCTGGGCTGGTCAGACCTCCAGTGTGAGCTGCATGGGCACAGTAGCACTGTAGCTGAAACTTCTTGGTGAATGTTACAACCCTTGTGGTGATACACAGGGTTAGCTGATAAGCTTCATATCACTAAGCATCTTTGTTACTCCTTAAGCATTTTCATCCTTAAGCATAAATCTGACTAGATGAGGTTGACAATTTCCATATAATTATGTGGGGAACTAGTATGTGTTGTTACTTTTAAACACTGGTCAGCATGTTATTATTTGAAGAAATTTTAGGATTCTAAGTTTTCTTAGTGCAATTAAATCCTAGGGAAAAAATGTCTTAAATGCCCCATAAATAGTAGGTGCACACCTAAGTAAGTATTTTTACTGTATACGCTCCCTTTGTGAACTGGTGTTTTTTAAACATTTTAGGAATGTAGAAAAAGGCACTGTAGCTTATAACCCTGTCAAATTCTGCTTGTTTCAAACACCACTGCAAGAACCTGTAAAAATGGACACTTTTTTTTCTTTCCTTAGCTTGTACCTCCATTCAAGCCACAAGTTACATCTGAAACAGATACAAGATACTTTGATGAAGAATTTACAGCACAGATGATAACAATCACTCCTCCTGACCAAGGTAAAGTTTTTCCAAATGTTTCCCACTGTGTTTTCCACACCACCAGAAATAATTTGCTATGATGGGTCTCTTCTGCCCATATGAAAAAGTGTCAGTTTAAACTTGAGGGTTTTCCATATGTATTTGACCAAGGAGTTGGTAAAATGAAAAACCTGCTTAATAAGAGTGAAATTATTTGTACTGTGGTCTTTTCCAAATCTGCACACTCCCACTGGAAATCAGTGATAAAAATGTTTGGCTCATGTCCATATCCACACACACTGTGTATATGTAAGCAGTCAGTTGAGCATGGGCTAATGTCCTATCAAAATATTGTATTTTTATGATAACTGAGCATGTTTGATGCTCTCAAATAGCAACTGCCAGAAATTCAGAACAGTGAGTGTGGATTTAAGCAATGCAGCTCCTAGCAATTTTAAATTCTGTTTTCTGAAATAACTTTACCATGCATTATCTTATTGTTGATTTGCTGAAAATAAAACTAAAGGTAGCAAATGTTACCTAATGTTTTTTATTCCTTTTTCAGATGACAGCATGGATTGTGTAGATAACGAGAGAAGACCTCATTTTCCTCAGTTCTCCTACTCAGCCAGTGGAACCGCTTAATGTTTTGCCATTCAGAAACAAAACAGACTGCATTTTGGGGACCTTACTTCAATGGACACTAGAGAACTTTCTATATTATCAAGTTACAAACTGTGTTTGTATTACGACTTAGATGAATTTGTAGGAAGCCTCACAGATTCTGTATTTAAAACAATTCTTTGATGCGTTTTTGAGAAGGAGAACAAATCCATTCTTTAAGTATTATGTCAAGGCTTTTATGCTGAATCACCATAGGTTTTTAAGAATATACACCAAAACTGTTTACTTTAGAAATAATTAAGGTATTCAACATATCAGCAACTCTGACCAGAAAATCCCCTTACTTTATTTATTTCATACAGTTCATTATCTAAATACAGAATCTGCACTCTGATCAATTAGATTTATATAGGAAGATATAAGACTTTAGTAGCTAGTGCAATAATATAAGCAACAAAGTGAACAAACTCTGGAGGGTTAAGGTTCAAACTCATTTTGGACAGCAGTGAAGTGTCATCCAACTCCAGAAAACCAACTATAGGAACAGCATTAATGGCCTCAGTGAGGTAAATCAAAAAGCAAAAGTTATTTTTGTTATAACATCTGCTACAAGACATTACATATCAAACTGAATCCGGTGGGATTGCCACGCCGTACAGATGAGTATTTCATTCTAGGCAGTGCATTTAATTATTCCATTTGCATAGAATCTAGGAATACTTCATAGGATTGGCTTCTCAGAACCTAGAAAACGCTTGATTTACCAATCTAATATGAAAGGCAACAACACAAAATCACCCACTTCCACCACTGTACAGAAATACTACACAGGTCTAAGTGAGAAATCATCCTCATGAGCGAGTCAGCCAGACACGAGTACATTTGGCACTGAAGTAATGACTTGTTGCCGCCTTTTTTTTTTTTTTACGAAAAGATATATGAATATATATAAACACTTAATGAATTTTTGCATCATGCCAGATCATTTCTTCTTTCTTGAGTGTGCATTAAAGGTATCAACCAACAGTTCATGGTGCCTTCTCACTCTTGAAGATTCAGTTTAACAGTGTTTCCCATGTATAAAAGAAACTAGGTTGAAACTTCATATGTGTTTGAATAATAATGGTGTTCAAAAAGTGAACTCTTTTTTTGTTTTTCATTTTTAATCTTAGTGGGAAATTCCCCACACCCTATTTTTGTTGTATCATGTTTCTTTGTAATTTTCATTAAAGCAGTCTTATTCTGTCTCTGCTGCAAATAAAGTTATTCCATTGTAGGTTGCGTTCTTTAAATTGCGCATTTTTTTTTGTTTTTTCATTCTCTTGACTGTATAAAAAATGATGACATGTATTCCAGTTAAGTAGCATTTAATATTTTTATTTGAAAGGAATTATATTATGAAAACCCTCTCTTCCCTCTCCTTCAGACACTGCTGTGCTTGCACAGAGAGCCCATCATCTTGACTTTTTTAAACAATATTCAACTCTAGTGTTTTTACTCATGATATGAAAGTTTCCCTCCAAATACTTAAATAAAATTGCTTTAACGAGTTAGGTTCTTATTTCTTGTGGTAGGAGCCTTCTGAATTTATAGAGATGCAACAACTGCTCCAGTTTCTCAAGTGTGATGTGCGTATCACTGAGGGATTCAGGTTGTTGTGTTCCTCCTCAGTTGTTTCATCTCTGTGCTGATCAGTATGCAAAGATAATTTTGGAGAACGCTTGTTCAGAGAAAAGCAACCTGTGCCAGGAATAAATTGTCTTGAGGTGAATGAGGACTGGCCTTGTTTTGCTGCCCTCCTGGTGCCAGCAAAAGGCCCTGATCTGCAAAGGTATTTCTGTTCCACCACCCGGGCCAGTCTGTGCTGCACAATCTCTAACACTCTCCAGGCACTAATGTTAATCACAGCTGGGAGGTGGTTACAGGAGGCTGGAATGTCCTTTTTCAAACAAGAATACAAAGAACAAGATATGAACATCCAAGAACAACTGCAGTGTGCTTCAGAATAAGCAACAGGAATTGCAACTGTGGTAAGTCATTAGACATCCAGCACGTTTTTTGGTTCAAAGAATAAGCTGTAATTCCCAGTGCAATTTACTGTGTGTTTATGCAAGGAGGGAAGGGGAAGAAGAGATCTGTGTCTCTGTAGAGACTGGTGCTGGACAGCCTGTCCCGTTCAGCAAGTCTGATCTAACTGCTCTCCTTCCTTTGCTTCCAAGCCTTCATCTACTTCTCCAGCCAGCCCAGAGACCAAGTCCAAGGAAACTCTTCTGCAAGTCTACAAGTCTTGACAAGTTCTGAACCAACACAACTTTGTGCATCCAAATATAGGCAACACTACTGAGCAAAGGTTACCATTATCTGCCCCAGGAAAATCTTCTCTGTCAAATGCAGGAGCAGGCATGGATCAGGTTGTTTTGTTGAGGCTGATTATTTCTCACTATTTTTCTGCCAGTTGTTGCTAATGGATTGTTTTAATTCCCTTATATAAAATGGAACTTGAAAAAAAAAAAAAAAAAAAAAAGCTGCCAGAAATCTCTGACTCTTAATATTGTTGGCAACTGAGAGCTGTGAGGGCCACACCTGAATGCTGGCCATATTCCCTCATTTTGCCAGTGCTTGTTCTAAATACCTTACTTGTTGTCCATAATTGAATGGTTATGGCTGTTACAACTGTATATCTGCAAACATGTGTTCTTTACATTTTTAACCCAGCAAATCCTACTGCAAAAACCTGTGACCTGAGTGTCATTCGCCTCAGATTCTTTTTGTACCATATATGCAGAGACTGCTTAAATCTTGCATGTTTCTTTAGCTCTTTGATTTGAAACCCCAAAACTTTTTTCTAACAGTTGTCTACAGACAGAACCTCCCTGTTCTTGTTCTGGCATTGAAAAATGTCATCTTGCTCTGGTGTTGCACATTACAGCAAAGCTGGTGCATCCCAGGTTCTCAACATCAGTAGTGGATCTATGCTAAAACCCAAGAATGTCGTTGTAAATTTGAACTTGGAGAAAAACGGGGGAAATGCCTTTGCAAGAGAGCACATGGGTAAGTTCTCTGTGTGCCTGTGACTGCAGTGTGGAACTGAGGTCAGCAGGGCAGTGCTTGAAACAGATACACTCCTCTGAGTGCTGCTTGGGGTTGAAACATGGGCTGGAGCCAGGTAATTCTGCAAATTCCATTTTATACTCCCTGTTGTAACTAAAGCATCCAGTACAATCCCATTAGGGTATGACAGACTGTTCTCCCTTTAAAGTGGATGAAGATAACTCTGGTTCATAGCATTCCAAACTTTGCACATACTGTGACCTCTACCCCCCCCAGTACAATAAACAGCTTTTTCTTCATTTTTCTGTCTGCACTTTCACTCTGTCAGCAGGTGATCTCCACCTGCTCTCCAGCTCTCATACTTGCCTTGAGTTCCAGCTGGTTTTTGAATTCATTCACAGCTTTCCACCTGAGAAACAAATTATGATAGTTTTGGAGGTTTGAGGGCAAAACCTTGCCTGGATTGTTTGAATCGGATGGTCCTTGTTTTAACTAGAGGGAAATTCTGTCTGCTGCTTTGGGTTGTGCCCATGTGTTGAAGTGCTCAGTACACCACACTGTGTTTTCATACTCTTGAATCTTTGTGGGGCCTTCTCAATCTTTGTCAGAGAAAATACCCTTTGCTTCTTGGAGAACACATGCCAAAACAGATTTTTGTCTCCTGTAGCTGGCTGTAGGACGGTGGCCTCAGATCAGAGGTCACAGCCCACAGTGGGAGTGCAAACTCCAAGGAGACAGAGGTGCAGAAGAGGAGCCCACACACAGAAAGTGCCCGTGCAAGTTGTAGAGATCTGCCTGAGAAGTTTGGGAAATGATGATTTAGCAGGTCCAGGTTATTTCACTGTATCTAGAAGAGCTTCAGCGGTAAAAACAAAATTGAAGAAACAAGCGAATGTAAAGGATCCTGTTTCTTCAGCGTTGAAAATGAGTGTTTGCCTTCCACTTTGAGCTCAATTTTTGTAATAACAGGGAGGTTAATTGCCACGAGGAGTAAGAGGCAAGGAACACACAGTGCCTGTAGTGAGCAGGGTTATTGTCCCCCTGCAGCTGAGAGTGCAGCCGTGTGCCCGCTCTCTGCTGCAGCATATGCTGCATTCTAATCAGCTGATGGCTGCTTGCTCTCTGCCCAAAATAATTTTCAACAAATGCAATTTGTTACAGTAGTTCCTGCTTGACACTTTTTAAAATTTCTGTAACTGATGGTCACCACCCTGGTTTTGTGAGCGTGGTGGGTTCTTACGGACCAAATCAAGGTATTCATGTGTAAAAACTCCACTTCCCTCTGTGGTTTTTCAGCCTGCACATAGCTCAGTTCTGTTTCCCGTTTGCTGAAGTGCTGCTTCACATGGGGTTTTTTTGCCTGTAACTGGGTTTTTTTTTTGCCTCCTCCCAAAGATGGGCTTTGTGTTAAGTGTAACCCTGTTTTCCACACTTTCTTAATGTGTTTTGTCAGGTTACTGTAACTGCTTGTAATGCTGCATTTCATCGGGGCTTTGAGTTTGTTTCAAGAAGGTAAATGGCAACACAGCATTTTCTGTATTTTTTGGATTCTGAAGGTCTCTCAAATTGTCTACATATTAATACATTCATCCTGCAGAAGATTTAATTATTTTTATGCTGGAGTCAAAAGTTTTCACAGAGGACACACAAACTCTTCCCCAAACGCTGTGATCTTTAGTTTTTGGTAAACTCCCTGTATCTATTCCTTTGTGCTGCTGTGTCCTTACAGTACTGATGCTGTTACCCAGGAAGTTGTGTAGTACTGAAAAAATCCATATCAGAACAAAAAATAGTGATTGTGATCTTCAGCAGAGTGCCTGAGAGTTCATCGAATTTGGATTAAAATGAACATGAAATCCATTCTTAAACATGCTGGATTCAATGGTCCTTGTGGGTCCCTTCCAGCCTGGCTTATCCTGTGATTCTGTGCTCCTGCTCTGCATTAGAACTTGCTGCACTTCAGAGGCTCCTTACTCTGAAATTGGCTTTTTATTTTAATTTACTGGGACACAGATCTGACTGCAGAGAACAATTCCAGCACCTTCTCCCACATGCAGGGCTGGAGTTCATACAGCTTTTGAGTGACTTTTTTTCCTAAATAGCTAATGAACTTTTCTCACATACTTGATAAATTGCTCCAGTGACTTTTAAAGGCTTTATAGATGTGCAGAAAGATCAGAACATTAGTCCTTCAATGAACTTCCAAAACAAAAAATGGAGTGATACTAGGATGGTTGCAGCACACGGTAAGTTTTCCATGTGAAATCTTTAGCTGTTGTGATTGTTCCTTCTTCTGATGATATTGGGAGAAATGAAACTAAACAGGTAGACAGGAATACCTGGTGCCCATCCAGTAATGAGTGTAGAATGAAACTGAGCAAAAAGCAGAGAGAACAAAGTCTCTTGGAGCAACTGTAGATTGGAAGTTGCAGAGGAAAGGAAGTGGAAGAAAGCGGAACAAAATGTACTTATTTACGCAGGTGAGGTCATAAATTTAATGTGTTACTAAGATAAAGGGATTAAACTTAGTATCTCCCTTTACTCGATTGTAAAACTTAGAATCAGGTTACCTCCCCAAAGTTTTACTTTCTGTGGTGACTTGCTCAACGTGAAGGAAGTGGGGATCAAAGGTGGCTGCTTGGTATTTAAAATGATCTTTTTTTTAAAATTCCCATAAGCAGCAAAGGGAGTTGTAATGAGGGCAATGCTTCCTGGACTGCCCAGTGATTTTTCAGGTAACTTTGAGAAACCTCTCATAGCTGTGCCTTACTTGAGGTAGGAGAGGCATCCCAGCAGTGCAGGAAAGCACCGAGTTTGGCTGGAGGTCAGTGTGTGAGTGGCACAGACCTGTCTGGGGTTCCCCTCTGCTGAACAGTTGTGTCAGCTTTCTTTTCAGATCACTGACAGTAACTTGGCTTTTATTAGCAATCTCTCTATAATCTCTCCTCACAAGAAAGGAGAAGTCAACAAGGACACCTCAGACAGGGAGAAAACCCTGTATATAAATCCATTTATTTTCCCAAGGGGTTCAGCTGCAGTTTTCTCTGAGCAGCACTGGGTCCGGGCACGCAGGCTGGTGGAGCCCCAAGCACCCGAGGGCTGCTGCACAGGAAAGCTGGAGCAGCAAAAAGAAGCTTCCAACTCCCCATCTGGAAAAAGCCCCCACAGGAGCACAGGCAATGGCAATGCCATCTGTCTTCTGCTGAGCAGATCTCCTCTCCTGGGAGAAGGAAAAAAGCTGGCACATGGAGGTGGGCTTTCAGTTCCCCGCTGCACGGAGGCTGGATGCAGATTGCTGGGTGGTACCTGTAGAGACCAGCCTGCACTGCTGAGTTCCTTTTCCTTTTTTTTCAGGGTTTTTTTTTTTTTTTTTTCAGAATTCCAGTTTTCCTTATTTGTCTTATGACATCATTCTCCCATCTATTCCCATCAGACAAGGAACAGTGGATTCCTTCTTCCTCTTCTCCCTTGCTTTCATTCTTTTTTGTGCCTTACCCTGTCTCTCACCTTCTGCAGTCTCTTCTAGAGGGTGTGTTAGCAACTGACAGAACATCTCTTTAAATAATTATTTTCCTCATGCTGGATGGTCCTTGGGTCACTGTGGAGACTTCATCTGACCCCAATCCATAGGAACGCTTATACTGTCTGTACAGACCGTGTCCTCAAGGTTCATGCAGACTCTTGACTGCTGTATTTTGGCATGAAATACTGGCCTAAACAAAGAAAAGAGCAAGTCTCCCATTGAGTTTTAAAGTGATTTCCTATTCCTATTGATATTTTTAATATCAATTCTGCTACAGATAAGAGGAGGAGATAAGTGCCCAGTGCCTTGTGTCACACACTATTGCTCCTTTAGTAGAGTTAGAAGGGAATTTGGTTACCTACCCCTTACTGTCTGGCATCCATTTTTGTTACAGGACATACCTAAATTTATGTGAATTTCCACCTGATAAATATAAAAAAAAACTGGGGAAAACAAAACAGAAAATTTGTCTGCCCTTTATCTCACTTTGCTTTGCTTTGTGGCATGAACTATCAAGTTTAACCTATCTAGAGTTCTCTAAAATGTAGAGTTAAGTACCTGATAAGACACTAACTGAAAATTGCTGATGGAAAATATTTACATCTTCTCTTTAAAACTCTTACAAACACTTAAGAACTCATTAAAATGTGGGAAACTAAACCCAATCTACTTCAGCATCCTCAAGTTCACTGCTTCAGTCTGAAGCCTGTATATCCTGAGACCAATTTACCCACTTTTCTAGGTGTGAAAGGCTTGCAGTCCAACTCAACAATATTGATAAATCTCTTTGAACTCGAGACTCAATCCTGTCTTTTCCCATCCTACCACAGAACCAGGGAAAGCTTCCCCTCTCTGGCACCCAGCCCACATTATCCCCTGGGTACCCACTGATCTCATTTTCTAAGAGGAACTGAGGGGGAATTCCTGCCAGGCAGCTCTGTGGAAGTTGCCCAAGAAGTTTTAACACCCTATTCCTGGATGATATTGTCCCATCCTATAGTTACCCTGCTTGGCTCCAGCTAGTCTGCAGATGCAGGTTCAAAATAAAATCAACCTCCATTCTGCTCCCTCCCCCTTATTTGGGCAGCTAAGCGAAATCCAAACATATGGACTCCATAAATCCTTTGTAAATGGCCTCGTGTGAAACACTCAGCCAAAGCAATGGTTATCATTAAACAAATAATGACACCACTGGAGCAGAACACAAATTACACACGGGGGCAGATCCTCAGCTGTGCAGCCCAGTTTGCCCAGTGACACCAGGCTCACTGACACTTGGTGTTGGTGCTGCCTGCTATGAAACCAGCCTGGAACCCACACAATCCTCCTCCAAAGCTTCCAGGGGTGCCCTTGCAGGGTCAGACTCTGAATGAAAGGATGTTCTGCAGCGTTTGTGGAAGAGCAGGATGTGAACACTGGGACAGCCTGCCCAGGGAGTGGTGGAGTCACCCATCATCCTGGGGGTACTTAAAAGCTCTGTGGATGTGGCACCTGGGGACAGGGTTTAGTGCTGGGCTCGGTAGTGCTGGGTGAATTGGATGGATTTGATGTTTTTTAGAACCTAAATGATTCTATGGTTCTGTGACAGCAAATTTTCAATAAACACAGACCGTAATCAAGAATGCATCCACAGCTAGGCAAACCAGAGTAAAACAACTGCAATAAAATACTGCTGGAGAGAGGTTTAAATATAGACTGACTGAAAGCACATGAAGAGCTGTTCTACTGCTGGGGCAAACTGTCTCTCAGTAATATGAAATGCCACAGGGAATGTGTCAGAATAGTTTGTTACAACAAATAAACACACACACACCCCAGCCCACTGAATTTTTTCAGTAATTATAAACTCTTATATGCAATCTAGGTAATTCCAGAACTTTCTGAACAGTAATGAAACTGTAGAGCATGTTGCATTTAAATGTGTATCAAAATAATCATCTTAAATTTATTTTACACCTTCCAAGGAGCTCAGTTCATCACACTTTTGCTTGTGTGGCATCTGACCAGATTGTCAAAACCCATTCTTACAGGGTACTGCAGGGTACTATAACTTAAGTGATTCATGCATGCAGCTGTTGGAACTGCTCGTTGGGTTGTGAAAAAGCTTGTGGTGCCAAGTGCTGATCTAGGAGAACTCAGATCTCCATCAGCCGCCTTGGCTCCGAGCTGTTACTGAACAACAGATGGCAGCAGGAGTTAAGCAAACTAAGAAAATATTCTAAGTTAAAGGCCTCACAAGAACTGAAATTCTTGAGAAAATACAGAGAACAAGTGTTAAGGTTGGAACCAGTTTCCATGTCCAAGTCATTTATGCCACTAAACTTTAAAGGGTGTTCTCATTTCTGGCATTTCTCTCATTATGGTGGAAGTTTTCATTTAACTTGGGCAGAGCAACCACGTATGGAACAAATATCCCAGCCATTTCAGGGACAGCTCAGAGCCACAACTCCTGCTCATGAAGCTGCACTTGCCACAATGTTTGGCACTAAGGGAAAGAGGAAAGAACCCTAAGTTCTGTTGTTTTGCAGTAGATTACAAGCAGCAGCAGCAATAAAGGGACAGCATCACAAGCACTGATCATTTCTCCAGCAGAACAAGGACAGCACTGCAGTTCACAAATGGGAACCTTGTTAGTGCTAAGGGGAACAGAAGTGCACAGGCTCTCACTCTGTCCTTATCAGCAGCAACAGCACAGAAGGGACAAAGCCAGTGCAAAATGTAAGAAAAACTGATCTAGCAATGATCCCAAACATTGTGAGTGTACAGAGTAAACAGAGTGAAGGCTTGTACCAGGGAAGAAAGGAAGTCCCTCTAACTCCATATTCAGTAACTTCTAGTTTTTGGTCTCACCAAGACAGCACACTCCAGTATCAGCTAGGTGAGGAACAAAAGGTATTTTCAGGACTTATAGAAGTTTGTGTTCAGCAGTGCTGATCCAAAGTCACAAGAATAAAGCAGTTTTCTAAAATACTTCTTTACTCCATGCCCTGGCTGAGCAGAAAAGACCCTGCATTCCTGTGACCCATCTCAGTACACAAATTTCTTCAAGCCAGCTCCGTAAGCAGCAGTACAGGAGACTACACCCAACTGAAACCAAGTTCTCTCATTTTTAGAGAAGTGAGGACTTCCAGAACAACCTGGAGTGAAACCACTCAACAGAAGAGAAAACTATTTATGAAGGAAATATTCAAACTGGCTTTCTTAATCTTTTTTGGGAGGAGACCATGAAAATCTGCACATTGACTACATATTTCAACCTTACATTTTACTGTACTTTAACTCCTTATACTGGTTATCCCAACTGATCCCAGGTTTCTAAGCTTGTTTTTACTGCATTTAAAAATACTTCAGAATCTATTTTGGGGCAGTAAATAATCTTGCTATCATGGAAAGCAAAATGAGAACAATCAGATTACTCATTTGGGGAGGTATTACTCAGTGCAAGAAAGCGTGGGAGAACCAAGCTCCAATGAATGAAATGAAACTCACTGGGATGAAATACATAAAAGTGCATTAAATTCTGTATGTAAACTACTTGGTTGAAAATTGAATCATTTCTTTAGGTTCAGAAATCAATATTCAGCAAAGTGCTGCACCCTACAGCGCATCCCACCAAAACACCTAAGGATATGAGTAAGTTTGATCATATCAGTAGTTCTAGCAGAGTAAACAGGATGTAAGAGTGGACATACTCACAGCCTTTTACCAGTTCCTCATTTCTGGCAGCAGCAATCAATGCTCAGGAGAACAGAAGAAGGCAGCAGGGCTCAGAGTGCTGAAGAGTTTCAACATCGCTAACTCCTAAGTGTGTCCACACCTCAACACGCAGTTTGCAGTCCTCAAAAATTTACTAAATCTTTGTGCTTTGGTAGACTCTGAAGAGCACAGATGTGCCCCATGTGTGACCTGGAAGTCACCAGGCTTCTTGTTCCCCTCTGTGGTTTCTCTGCACTGCAGGGTCTCCAGGGCCACCAAAGCCTCGTGTGCAGCAGCAGCAGCAGCTCTGGATCTCTGGGGGTGGAAGAGGGGTCTGTGCTGTCCCTGCCCCTGCAGCCCAACAAGGTTTGCCTTTCCCCTGGCAAGGACACCTCTATTTCTCTCCTCTCATCCAGGGCTGCTCATCTCATCTCATCAGAAACACCAGCGAGGTTGGTCACATGTAATAGGTCCATGATAAATCTGTGTGACTGTTCCCAATTATGTTCCCACCCTTCCTGTGCCAGGATGTGGAGCTGGACACAACTTTTGTGAGGATTCACACTATAACATTCCTGTGGGCTGAGGTCACACTGACCAGCCCATCATTCCCCAAATTGTTCTCCTCAAAGACTGGCACAACTCTCACCTTTTTTTCCACCACCAGGACCATCCCTGAGGTGCCACTGCCAGTCAGCACCCCACTGCACATTTCCTGGTCCAGATTCACAGTCCTACTCTTGGCATGGACATCACTGTACTCTTTCCCATCTTTATGAGAAGCAACTCGAGTAGGATGTTAATTCAATGCAAAGGAATGTGTAATGGGAATATTTGGTTTGGAGTGTTTTTTTTTGGTGGGGTAGTTTTTATTTTGTTGTGGGGCTTTTCTTTTTTTAAGAAAAGTGTGACAAAACTTACATGTTGGCATATCATCACCCTTATTTGTCAGACTGATACATTAGAATTCAAAGAAAAAAAGGGATAAATTTATGATTTTGCATCTGATTTACATTTGCTCTTGTTTGTGCAGGCAGCAAAATGGTCTGTTTGGAATTTCAGGCTTTACTTTATGAATGGTACAAAATATCTGGGATTAAAAAAAAATTATGTTTTGTGAACATTTGATTTACAGATTAATGAGGGAAATATTTTAAAACACACTTCCTCTCCAAACTAGCAGTCCAATTGCTACAGTATCAATTGAGCAGTGAGGACTTCAGGAAAAACCCAAGAATTTGGGTAACAAAAGCCACAAACCCAACGTCGTGCTGCCACCCTGTGGCTTGAGGACAAAACTTCTGCTGCGAAGCTTGGAGGAGGGATTGTTTTATCTTAAACCTCTAATCAGATTAAAGAGCACTTCTGCACAAGAGCTGCTGGCAGCTGGTGGAATTCAGTGCAAGTCTAAGAGAATTCGTACAGAACAGATCAGGACAGAACTGGTGACACCACTGGGGTTCTGATAACCTGTGAAGGTTAGCAAGGGAACACCTGCCCTCAAGACCCCAACTGGGTCTTGTCAGGGAAAGAAGAAACAGACAAACATCTGCATCTTACAGAACAAATAAATGAGAAGGGGATCATGATTTAAACTATGACACCTGAGCAAAACAGTGTAAGAAAATACAATTAAATAAATCCTAAAATTTAAAGTAAATCCTATAACCACAAAATGTTCAAGCAGTAATAAGCTCTGCAAGAGATAAGTAACTTAACATCTATCACAGGGATTTAATGCAAGTCACAGCCATGAGAATAAAAACTTTTAATAAAAGTGTAAGACATAATAATTTGATTCCAGCTGAGTTTTCCCAGAGGAAGAAAACAAAACAACAAAAGCCCAGAATACACACCACCAGCAACTATTAAAGCTTGTATTACAATTGTAGCAATTCAAAATGCAATCAACTGTAAAAGCCATGGTATTTTAATATCTATCAATATAAAATATCTATACAAAAAAGTTATATATGTGTGTGAATGTGTATTAGCCTTTAAAATATACAACATTGGGTGATCACTTTCACCCTATTCCAATTTTAATAAAATAAAATAAAAAGTAATTTGGAAGAATTTTATTCCCATTTTCTACCCACAAGTTTTTTGCCTTTAAATTACACAGCTCCTACTTATTTCTTAAAGAATCATTTACATTTTCTGAGGCTTCTTGGCTGCTTTTAATAGGTTAACCAATTCACCTCACTAAAAACAATGTTCAAATCTTTGCTACCTTCCCCTTCCCAGTAGTGGAAAAGCCCTACAAAGAGTGGAGGAAAGCAGGCACAGGTGATCTTCCTCAGCCTCACCTGTCCTCACTCAGAAGCCTGCTGGGAGCAGGATGCTCTCTGGGGGGAGCCCCCCCTGTCCCTCTCCTGTTCCAAGCTGCCACAGCCAAGGTGGTGCTGCCAGGCTGGGCTCTGGAGTCCCTGTGCTGCTGCAGCAGTTTTGTTCTGCACATGTCTGAGTGCTGCTCTTGGGTGGGTTGAGGTTTTCCTCCCCCTCCCTGGACAACCCCACATGTTCTGCAGTAGCCTGGACCTAAGCTTAGTCTGACAATCCATGGTAAAGCACTGCAAAGAACAGAGGGTGGAGCTTGACAGACACAGAACAAAGAGGAGGTGCTCTGCCACACTCTATCCCAGCTGGAGCTGCCCAAGCACAGAGGGCCGGGTGTCCAGGCAGTCAGTGCTCTTGGAATCCAGATGGGCGGCAAAGGCAGCACAAAGAGCTTTTAGTTGCAGAATTTGCCATGATGAAACAGTATCACACCTAAGCAAAAGCTACAGAGCAGCAGGAGATGCAAGTTTGTACACATACGTGAGAGCTTAATGACAGGTAAGTTTTGCTGGGATTCAATTTTTTAATCCAGTTTGATCCTGTCAAAACCCAAAACACAATGAATGGTAGGGAGCATGGTGAGAGACAGAAGTATTTATTCCTTGCATGGTGCTGGCATTTGCTGCTGTCTCACCAATCCAGCCAGAGGCCAGCTGAATGTTTTCAGAAGAAAACAGGCCCAACAAACCTGGGGACAAAGATAACTGCTTCCATTTCTACTTCTTGGCTGCACCTCTTCAAAGTAAGATTCAGATTTAAGCCCTTTGCATATTGCTGCCACTTCTGATGGCAGCAAACTCAGCACAGAAGCAAAGCATAAATGCCTTGCCCATACCTGTAAGGAAAAAAAAGGACATTGTCTCTCATTCTCACCTGCATTATTTGGGGTTTATGCCCTGTCCTGAGATAAAATACAGCTGCATCTAGTCATCACCTGTTCAGAAAGGAATACAAAAAAAAAGCCTATGAACTGGCTACAAGTCAGGGCCCAAATGTGTAGGACACTAAAACAAAAAGGAGGGGAAGAGGCTGAGGTGCTGGCTGTATTAAACAAAAGACACATCAATCACAGAATGGAGAGCTAACATTTATTTATTTTTAATTTTCACATTGTCTGGATCACCTGTAGAATGGCTCACTTTTCTCTTGGAAGAAAACAAATTTCTGGACTGAACTGCAAAATATTTGGGAATTCCTTTGTGCACAGGGCAAATGCTATTGAAGGAGACAGCTCAAGGGTATTTGTTCTCTTCAGTGAGCTTTTTTTACAATGTTGTGGGTTTGTTTTAATATAGTCTGGAGATACTGGAGACTACTGCAGTAATTTACCGCCTTAGACTGTCCTTAAATATCTGGTGTCTATGAAACCACACATTTCTAGAACTGACTCAGTTATTAGTCTTAAGAGAAATTGTTTTATCCTGATCAGATCAGCTGACTTCCTTTTGGATATAAAGGTCTGCTCTTTGAGACATATGTCACCAGTAATGATACACAGGCCTCAGAAGTTTCTCATCCATCTGTAAAATCATTACTGCAGGATATTTTTACCCATCAATATGCTGGCTCCTCAGGGGATCTCCTTCCCTTGGAACAGCAGGCAAACTTTGATTTTTGACACTTTGCACTGAGTGGGATGGGAAGAACATACAATTACAACAAAAAATCACAGGATTAAACCCAATTTCCTGCTCAGCTAATAAACCAGACAATTTCTCTGGCTCTCATTTACAGTCCTAGGGGTACCCTATGTGTTGCATTTTAACTCTATTACAGCTCAATGATCAGTGGCAACAAACAAGTCCTTGTGAGGAAGAGTTAATTAGGCAAAGAGAAAAATCTCACCCAAAGATTTTTCCCTTCACACAGGTTTGTTTATTTTTTTTTCTGTAGGCATTATAAAGATTTACAGTCTCCACTCTTACCTTCCATTGTTTATCTGGGAACTGCAGGACTAGAAAAAGAACTTTCCTGAATATATCTGAGTCTTTTGGTAGACACAGGCAGTTTTGCCACCTTCTGAAGCCAAAGAAGCAGATGTGATAACCACTAAAACCCATTTCTCACATGTAAGAGCTGGCCATGCTGTGCTCCTCCTGCCCTTCCCCTCCCAGCCTCTAACCTTCTTCCAGCCCTCCTGCTTTTCTTCTCCCAGCTCTTCACGCTGCACTGGGTATCTATCCTAATGCACAGCCATCTTTCAAGCAGCTAGAGGATAACAAATAACATTAAGCCATGAAATTTATGTCATTGTTTACAGAGGACAGCTTTCTGTGAAATACAGCAGTGACTAAATGAGCCAAAAAAACATTTCTATCACTAGTTTGAAACACAAATCATTTGTAAACAACATGTCTCATCTCTCCCAGAGCTTAGAAGCAAAACATTATTTTCAGTCTCTCACCCTCAGGAGAGAGTAAGAAAAAACAGACACATAACTTAAAGGTTTCATTTAGAAAAATATACTTGACCGAAAAACGCTTTAGTTCACTGCTTAAAGCTTCAAATGAAACAAAGCTAAGTTTTTAAACTCTTTCCTAAAACTAACATCTAAATGCAGTAAACCACAGGTTCTTCCCATCCATAAAACTCAGCTTTGTGATTTAAAATGGTTGTCACAGGAGCAACATTTTTATCTGCCCTGTGATACCAGCTGGGAACCGCACCAGAGATCTGCCTGACTTCATCTATTAGAGCTTTGAAAAGACAAATAATGCCACGGAATTCCTGCAAATCCCAGATGATTCTTCCACTACCAAGTCACCTGACTTGAGACTTTTTTTTGTTTGTTATGGGAATAAAGATAAGACACATTTCAGAGTTGCTCAAAATGAAGACTGGAGTAAGAACCAGTAAAGTCTCCCATTTTAACTGGCTCCAAAACATGCAGAACAGGAAAACCAACCAGATCCATCAGCATGTCCAGGCCGGCACAGATGGTCAGTCTAAGCTGGCACAGATGGTTGAGAGTGAAGTGACAGCCCTCAGAAAACCCTGAAGTACACAAATGCTTTTAAAGTGTGTCCGCACAGTTACACAAAGTGCTACACGGGCTAGAGGATGTCATCCTGCACCTCACTGTGGCTGATACACCCAAAGCCATGACACTGCAGCCACGAAGAGCTGCTCTCCTGCAACAGCCACCCCCACCCTTTGCTAAAACATTTACCATTCTCTTTGGGGAGCTGCAGGATTCTGACAGGCAAACATCCAGAATGCCTCCAACAGAATGTCAAATAAAGGGGTCCCCACGAGGGAGAAGTCAGGCTCTCAGATTGCACTGCAATGGACTTTCCATCTCTTCAAACAGAAACGGCTAAAGTGGAGGGAAACAGGTAAAACAAAGTTACTCCACTCGAAACATACTAATTACAGCTGAGAAGACTGGGAAGCATGAGTGGCAGGCTTTGCTTCAGAAGTGTAGGGCAAAGAATTTGAGAAACAGACCATTAGCTGTGCCACAAGGATTTATTTTCTTGTGTGTGTCAAACCTACTCCTTTTATCCTACAGTCTGGAATCAGCCACTCAAATCAGCATCTTCCTGAGGTAAACACCACTGTAGTTTTCTCTTAAGCATAGTTGGCTTGCCAGAACGAAAAGTGGCTTCTTTTATGAAACACTCTCCACTCTTACAGCACAAACAATACCAAGGCTCTGCAGTAATTTGAAAAGAAAATGAGGAATGAGTTGGTTTATGGAGAGGTACCCCTGAGTGCTGACCATTTTTCAGACCACTTCATGAGCTGTTTCTGAGTGGGTACTCAAAACAATATGAAGTTTACAGTGTAGGTGATAAACTCATACAGACAAGTTGCTTTCTAAGAAAGACCTTTCAGTGAAGGTACAGGAAAATTTACTAATGAGAAAAACTTTCCTGCCCTCAGGTCTGGCTGATTTTCCTAGTAAGCTCACAAAGAAAATATTGTGTGTCCAGAATGGATTCACACTCACCTGAAAGCACAGAAGGAGCAACTGATTTCTATTCTGATCCCACAAAAGGGTGTCCTAACATGACCAACAAGCGAAGAGAATATTCTGAATCCTGTATCACATCAGGAATACCAGGTAAGAGCACAGAGTGGTCCCTTCCAGACAGGCATATCACAACTAGGGAAAAGGAGAAAGCCGACTCAAAATAATCTAAAAAGCTTTAAAATATAAATGTTTATTTAGCTACAATATTTAAAAGTACAATATAAAGATATAAAACATAGAAATTCCATAACTAATTCACATGCTAAAAGGAGTATTTGATCAGCTGCAAGGAGAAGACTTCATGAAATTCATGGATGCTTTAGCCACAAGGGTTATTTCATCAAGTTTCAGACTTGAAATACTGAACAACCATTGCAGAGAACTTGCTCTCCCACATCACCATAACTAGGGGAAAAAAGAAACAAAAAAACCCAGAAGAAACAAAAGTCAGAGTGCTTACTGTTTCTGGAACATAACAATGGCACACTATTCCATTATCAACTGCAACAACGGGACTCCCACACAGTACACTCAGTATTTCTTTATACCACAGAATTGTTAACAATGAGGGAAAAAAAATTAAGATTATTCCTTGGAAGTGCATGCATTCAGCACTAGCCAGCATGCTATAATGCTGGTGGGAAAGCAAGAGAAATATTTGCCTCCTACAGCATTTAAGTAAGAAGCTGAACTGGACTTGTACTATGGTTGATTAGAGTGCTTCACACATGCGTCTTGGCTTGCACATTTCAGACAGTTTTACTGCTGCTAAAGAATGGGAAGAGTTTAACTCCTTTATGTGTATGAGCTAGATATCTGCTGCACCCAGCTATCAGGCCATGTGTAATTAAAATAAGCTTCCAAACTCGAAAGGCACTTACTCAACAGCGGAGCACAAGGAGCAGGTAACCGTGTTACAGCAGCTGCAGAGCCTGCTGCAGCTCGGGCAGACGAGCCGGTCACACTGCGCGCACGCCTCCTTCACATCGGCCGCTCTCACACACGATGAGCAGGCTCTGGACGCTCCCAGTGGCGGAGCTGCAGGGCAAAGACACGGTAAAGAAGGGATGAGCTTTACAGCAAGGCAGAGAAAGCAGCTGGAAGTCCCAGGGGCTGCAGAGCGCGGCGCGTCCGTGCACAGCTGCGGGTGGCAGCACTTCGGGAATGCCAAGGGACAGGGAGCGCCGCTTGGAACTTTCTTGGATCTTTCTCTGCTCAGGGGCAAGACTAAGGGATGCTCTAAAACGGAACATACACGCGGCAATTCCGAAATCTGTCAGGTCAAATCTAACACTGCCTTTAAGGAAGTCAATAAAGAAGAACTACACAGCACAAAACTACCCGTCATAGCGGAGACCTCCTTGGGAGGGGAAGCCAAGGGACAGCACTGGTCTCTGTAGTGACCAGGGAGAGGAACAGAGGGAATGGCCTCAAGTTGTGCCAGGGGAGGTTTAGGTTGGATATTAGGAAAAGGTTCTTCACCCAGAGGGTGGTCTGGCACTGCAGGGAAGTGGTCCCCACAGGGAAGTGGTCACCACCCCAACCCTGCCGGAGTTTAAGAATCATTCCGACAACGCTCTCAGGCTCACGGCGGAACGTCGGGTGTGTCCTGGGCGGGACAGGAGTTGCATTTCGATGGGTCCCTTCCAGCTGAGGGCGTTGCGCGGTTCTGTGACACGGCCCGGGCACTCACCCCTGTCCGCGGGCCGCCGCCGCAGTTTCCCGTCGTGGCCGATGAGGAGCTGCCCGCTCCAGCGGGGCCCCTCGCCCTGCGCCTCCCCGGCCGGCCCCGGCTCCGCCGCACGGGCGGCGGCCGCCGCGCCCTCCATGTACGCCTGGGCACCCCTGAAGAGCAGCCGCCGGGTCCTCTCTGCCGGCGGAGAGGAGAGCAGAGTCAGGGGCGGGCTCCCCATGCCCGCGGGCCGCGGCGGGCCGGCACATCCCCCCGCCGGGGCGGCCGGCCCGGCGCTCCCCTCTCCGCGCCCCGCTCACCGAACACCTCCCGCCGGTACTCCTCGCCCCGCACGCCGCGGCTCAGCTCTCGCAGCCCCACGCGGGTCTTCAGCTGCAGCGGGGCCGCGTCCCCGAAGGGGCAGGAGCGCTTCGGCATGGCCGGACCGACCCGCGCCCGCCCCGCCCCGCGTCGCGTCACGGCCGCGCCACCGCCTCCCTCACATCCCGGCCCGGGCGCTCGGGAACCGCGGCCGCTCGGTTCTTTCCTCAAAGAAGCGAAAGCTTCGTCCGCGGAGGAAAATTTCTCTTCCCGCCGCGTCCCCAGCGCCCGGCGGGGTTGGCAGAGGCGCCGGCCCGGCCCCGCCGCCCCGCCCGCTGCCACCGCCCCTCAGGCGTCACCTCCGTGCGCCCGGAGCGTCGGCGCGGACCCGGCGGGGCAAAGCGAAACCACTCTTGGGACTCGCGTTTGTCAATAAACTCAGAATCACGGATATGCTGGGTCGGAAAGGACCCACTCGAGGATCATCGAGTCCAACTCTTAGTCCTGCACAGGATTCGCACCTGAGAGCATTGTCCAAACGCTTCTTGAACTCTGTCAGGCTTGGGGCTCTGACCGCTGCCCTGGGGAGCCTGTTCTAGAGCCTGACCACCCTCTGGGTGAAGAACCTTTTGCTAAACCTCCCCTGACACAGCTTGAGCCCATTCCCTCACCTCCTGTCGCTGGTCACCGGAGAGAAGAGATCAATGTCTGCCCCTCCTCTGCCCCTCATGAGGAAGTTGTAACTGCAGTGAGGTTTCCCCTCAGTCTCCTCTAGGCTGAACAGATCAAATGCCCTCAGCTGCTCCTCATACAGCTTCCCCACCAGACCCTTCCACCACCCCTGTGGCCCTCCTTTGGAAGCTCTCTTACAGCTTTGATCCTTTTTTATTTTGTGGCACCCAAAACTGCCCCCAGCACTCGAGGTGAGGCAGCCCCAGACAGAGCAGGACAATCCCCTCCCTTGCCTGATGCTGCTCCTGATGCCCCAGGACGGGATTGTCTCTCCTGGCTGCCATGCACGGCTGACTCATACCCAGCTTCCCATCAACCAGAGCCCCGGGTCCCTTTCCTAGTTCCCCAGTCTGTTCCAACATTCAGAGCTGCCCTGCTACAGGTGCAGAAACAGGCACTTTTCAAACTTCATACAATGGGTGATTGCCCAGTCCTCTAATTTGTCGAGGTCTGTCTGCAAGACCTCTGCCTTCCAGGGAATCAACAATTTTCCCAGTTTCATCTGTAAACCTACTTAGTATCCTTTCCAGCCCTGCATCCAACTTGTTTCTGAACCCTCTTTTCCCTTCTTGGCAGGCCCGCACACTACTCTGGGCTTTCAGAGCTCTTTGTGCAGCCTAAAACCTCTGCCCAGGCTTGGGCTGTCTGAATGCTGTGGAACCAACAAAAATGTGCACAAGCTTGAGAATTTCCTTTTTTGAAAGACCACCAAGGAGGCTGGAGAATCCCTGTCTGGCCAGGGGGCTCTGGTGGGCTCCTTGGCACCAGCCAACATCAGGACAGGGTTCCCCACTTATGGGCACAATGAGTTTTTGGGGACTGACACCCAGTTTCAGTTAAATCTGGAGTTCTCCAAGACCTCTGCTATGAAAGGGAATTATTGCAATAATTTGCTATTTACAGGTGGGCTCTATAGCACCCCAGGTGTGGTTACATGGGTTAAAAGTATCAGATGCCATTTCAAGTGGCAGCCAGTCTGGGTACTATGTATATTTTGAAAATACATTGTTTTCCTCAGGGCAAACAAGTTTAAAACTGTTGGAATTTAGGTGCTAGGTTTTGTGTCACTTAAAGGCGATCTGTCAAGACAGTTTTATTTCTTCCAGACACTTTCCTTTCTTCCAGAGGTCTCTGCATTCAAAACTTCCCCTTATGTACTGTGGACAGAATCACAACCAAGTACAGGAGCGATTTTTCCATGAATGAACTTACAGTCTGCTAAGGGTGAAGGACTTCTTCCTCCTTTCTTTGTTTTGTTCTGGTCAAAAGCAAGTTATGACTTGTGTTTCTTCCTGAAAAATACAAAGAAACAAAAAACCTCTAAGCACCAAAACCCAAACAATAACAACCTCCTCAAAAAGCAGTGACAGAACAAGTATTTTTAAAAAGGCTTTCATTCAGAAACTCATAGAAACTTCAACGTACATTTTCGATACTAGCACAAGATTTAGAATGGCAATTATTTATATGAAAATGACATTATGCGAGACATACAACATAGATCAGTGTGCTGAAAATGGATCACAGTACCTAATGGGCTAACTCTTGTCTGGTTTCATTGCTTGATTTCTTCCAAAACTACTGAAACCCCAAGGCCAGTAGTACTGAGCACAGTGCCTGACCATGGCTGGAGGATCACAGGTTATCCTGGGTTGGAAGGGACCCACAAGGAGCATCAAGCTCTGCATCCTGGCCCTGCCCAGGGCAGCCCTAAAAATCACACCAATGCCTGAGAGCATCGTCCAAACACCAAAATGATGAGAGTGAGTTGCTGAACTGCTGATAGTTTGCAGGCATAACCACTCTGGTTTCATACAGGTTAATGTGATTTTAAAATTGTTTTCTGTAGAGCTGATGAGCCCAGACTTCTGGTCTGTGGAGCCAAAGCCATGGTTGTAATTCACAGCAACTCCCAAAAATCCCTTCTGAGCTCCAAAATCTTACTCCTGTCACTCTTTCTTTATCTGCAAGGACTTCTACTTTGGCTTTTTCTGTACATACTTGCAAATGCATGCTTAAGCATGTTCAGCAGACTTTTCCAACTACATATTGAAAACTCATGGCCTTTTCTTTCTCCCTAAGGAAACTATTTTGTAAATATTCACTAGCTAGATGCTGATGTTCCTGAAGTTCTCTGGGGAATATGGGTTAATTAGAATGTAATTGCAGTTGGAAAGAGCCCTGTCAGGATAGAGGACAGTGGATCACACATGTTTCATTTACGTGGCATGGGTTAAACATGGATAGAACTCGGCTCTCTGAGAACTGGCTGAAATACAAAGAAAGAACTAAAAGCACTATTCCACTTGTGGGAAGGAGTGTGTCACAGACATATTTTATGAAAAACCCTTTGCTAGGATTTTTTTCTCCTGAGAAGCTGAGGGGCCTCAGAAATGAAACATAAACAATAATTATCTGCGGCTGTTGAATGCAACAGGTGCATCTTTGATTAGTCTAATGTGGTTGTTTTTAATTAATGGCCAATCACAGCCTAGCTGTCTCAGACTCTTTGGTCAGTCACAAGATTTATTATCATTCTTTTCTATTCCTTGTTAGCCTTCTGATGAAATCCTTTCTTCTATTCTTTTACTATAGTTTTAATAGAATATATATATCATAAAATAATAAATCAGCCTTCTGAAACATGGAGTCAAGATTCTCGTCTCTTCCCATGTCGAGGTTGCCTGCAAATTCAACATTTGGTGAGCTCCGAGTGCGAACATTGCCACAGGAGTGATCTGAAACACTGATCTCAAATATGAAGTAGATTTAAAAGGGAGCAGCTCATGCTGCAACAGTGCTGCTGGTGCTGTCATTGAAGAGTTTTTAAGGGCACTTTTGCAGAATCACAGGATATTCTGAGTTGGAAAGGAATCACAAGGATCATCAAGTCCCGCTTTTGCTGAGGCCTGATTACATTTGACACATTGCCACTGTTACCCCATTTCAGGAATCTTCTGTTGCACCTCTGAGTCAGCCTTGGGTGGTGACATCTCTTAATTGCTTTGTAAGACTCACCTTCACCAACATCTGCTACTGACCAGCTCTCTCCTTGTTGCAAGCTATGAAGGCAAAATAATTCTGTCTGCTCTGCACCAGCAGGCCTGAGCACCCTGCAGGGAGGGAATTGGTTCACCTGCCTGTCTTCTGAATTGTTACCCTGCAGGGAGGGAATTGGTTCACCTGCCTGTCTTCTGAATTGTTACCCAGCAGAATGGTGCTGAGTGTTTTATTAGTTCCAGAGCAGAGAGCCTTGAGGAAGACCCACTGGTGATTTAGAAGTAGATAAATAGTGATCCAGGCCTTAAAATACTTTACCTATTCCTTCAGCTTGACTTATACGAAAGCCCTCCTCTCCATGTGCTTGTAGGAAAACTTCCCATTTTTTTCTATTCCTTCATTACTAGGCCATTTAGAAAGATATCAAAGCATATCACATAGAGGTGGGATTCTGCCTCCTCCTTTAAATAGGGAGTTTGCTTAGTCAAATTGGTATAAAATGAGTGGCTTTTGGCCAACTTACTGGTCCTTCTTTAATGTTTTCATGCTAAAATGGTTAAAAAAATAACCTGGAAATTCTTTCAAGTGGGAATTATATGATAGTAGCTGATATAGTTGGCCATGTGCCAGTATGCAGTCTGTGTTATGTGGGATGGGCTATCAGGATGGCCACACATCCCCTGGTGGGCCTAGGGCAAAGCACCACACCCCATGTGCTCAGCCCCACTGCACTGTCCTTTCTCTGCTCTGCAGTATGGATCTGAAGATAAAAAAACCCTCCTTGCATCAAATCACTTTTACTGGAAGGGCTAGGGGCTGTTTTCTTTCTTCTGCGTCCTTTTCTTAGTACATCAGCCTTAACAGATGTTTACAGCTGGGCTCAGAGGGCTACACCTGGTTGAGACATTATCTGTTCACAAGAGCATGTTGTTTCATGAGGACTTGCTAGCACAGAGTTCATGCCCTCATCTTGACAAGGTCTTGATGAGGTTCATGCATCCAAAAATTTTTTGAAAAGCCGGTGATATGCAGGATTAAGCGCTGGCTCTTGAGGAATGCTGCTGTTAAGAGAAGGCTCTGCCATCTTGTCACCCCAGCCAGTGCTTGCTCTTAAATTAGCACAGCATGGTTGAGTTTCAGAGCGTGTTTCGTTCCTGCCAGCCCTGAGCTGCACCAGTGCTGCTCAGCAGATCAGAGCACCCGAGGGTCCCACTCACTAGAGGGCACCCTCAAAACTATAAATTATTTTTGCTGTTACAAAGATGTTATTGTTCTGCTGACAGGGGTTTACAAAAGGGCTGCTTTCCCCGGGTTTTTTTCGTGGTTGTTGTT
Organism: Calcarius lapponicus; assembly: GCA_039654755.1. Lineage (NCBI taxonomy): Eukaryota > Metazoa > Chordata > Aves > Passeriformes > Fringillidae > Calcarius > Calcarius lapponicus. The sequence continues at coordinate 55,618,584 of CM077468.1, read as the reverse complement.
CTTCCTGGCCCTCCCATAATGTGCTTTCATTCTGTTGCACTGTTTTCTTTCAGTTTGCTTCTTTCCAGGTTATTTTAATCTGTCATGAAAAAAGGAATATGAACTCTGACAGTGAGAACTGCTGTCACTGACCTAACATAGCGCCAAGGGTTCTGTTTTCTTTCTCTGCAGGCAACAATGTTTTTGATTTAATGCTAGGTGGTTGTCCTAAGAATTCTTTAAATCTTTGTCCAAGTAGTGCTATCCATTATTGAGTGTGGATTTACGTGGGAGAGGCTCTGAGAGGTAGCTCTGTCCTTTCACTATCCCTGCACAGTACAAACATCCTCTCCCACACATGGCTTGGGAAGGGATGGGCAAAACCTTCCTCCCTCCACGTTGCAGCTGTATCCAGCCCTCCCGTTATTATTTTGTTGTGGAAGTGAATCCTTGTTTGAGACAGCTTTATGTTGTTCCTGGTATGCTTTCCTCTCTCCATTCCCCAGAGCAGCCGTTCAGCCGGAATAACTCAGAGTGCATCTGCTCAGCTCAAAGGGGCTGTGTCAGTGCAGGCTGGCCAAGAACCCAGCTCTGCACTCACCATGTCTAACAAACCATGCCCAGCAGCAGCCCACAAAGTATGTTTATTTTAAATATGTGTGGCTGTGTTGTCAGCCCTGCACAGAGAAGATCCCTGTGCACAGAACAGAAGCTGCACAGAGTCAAGGCGATTCCCTGAACATTGCCAGGATAACATGCCACAGCTACAGGGACCATCACAGCACTAATGTGGAAATTTCCTGAGCACAACCTTTGCAGATGAAATCCATTTATGCAGGGAAGTCTTGAAGGCAGTAATTCTCTTTGCTCTCTGCTGAGCAGTTTGCATGAGTGGTGTGGTATAAGCTATAAAAGTAATGCTCAATCCTAGGCCTACCATCCAGGGTGCCAATTAATAGAACAAGAGTTTTTGTGCTGCTGGCATGTTTCCTCTGCATGGAAATCATCAATGCATTTTGCACAGGGCTCAGACTTTTATCAGTACCAGCTTTAGTATTTTAATTACACAGTGTGAGGAAAATCAATCTCTAATAGACAAAATGCCTTATCCTATTTGTAATGCCTTAACTAGCTAACTTCTTTTATTTTTTTTTCACTTGACTTCTTTTCCATGTACATTAGAATGTATTATAACTTATTCTACCTATTTATTCTCAGTAGCGTCTTATAATGTATTTACATTAATGTTTTTCTATTTCTTTTTCTTCATAAGGATATCAGAGAAGATATTGCAACACAATCCTGTCCTTTTTTTATTTCCTATCTGCAAGGTTTAGAAGATCCCCAGATTTTTGGTGAAGGTATTGCCTCTGTTTCTAATAGTGATCCGTTATCGCTAACTAAGCTGTAGGAAAGGTTACTTAAAAGTACAAATGTATCACCAGTGTAACTGGTTCAAATACAAAACTGTGCTACTGGCATTGAATAACTGATGGAATAATGAAGAGTAGCATGACATTCCTCCCAGCTCTTCAAAATTCACAGCCTCCACCCAGTTTGTCCCAGGAATGGGTTGTTCTTCAGGCCAGGTCCAGCACCCAGCACCCAGCACAAAAGCTGCCTGCCATTTTATTCCAGCTTCAGTTCTTCTGGCAAAGAAGAGAGATGTTACTTACTGGAGCTGTTACCTATTCCAGTACCAATACACACAAGTAGAGATCACTGAAGGCACATTATTTTTTCTGCAGAACATACAGTACTAAAAATCAGTGGACCAAATACTCAGGGAATGGGTTTGATGTTTTAGTCTCCTTTTCCAATAATCTCCTTTGGAAGCTATAGATAGAAACTTAATTCTGTTTCAGAATGACAAGGCAAGCCTTTTGTGAACTTACTCAGTAAATGTCTTCAAGCTATATTTTATCTCAGACAGACATGACTGAGGCCCCGTTGGTACAGCTACAAAATGCATTCCTGAAATCTGAAAGAGCCCAGCTTCCAACGAAAGCATGAAACAGTGATAAGAGTCATTGCCAAGGTCACCACAAGGGTACAGCCTCAATGGCTGCGAGAAATGAAGCAGAAGAAAATTGGAGTACAAAATCTGAACTGTTTTCAATGCTATGGGGTGGTAACTGAGCAGCAGATCTGTGCCTGTGGTACTGACATACATGTGGCTGTGCACTGGGAGCAAAACGAGTAAAGGAGTCTTATCTGTAGCAAGGCAGAGTCTTGAAACTAGAATATCACATTGACTTGGCAATTCTCCCTTTCTTCTTCACCCATTTGTTTAGGATGCAAAACATGCCATTACAATGGATGCAGTACAGTGGACATGTAGCAGGAATCTGTGGTACTACTCATCAACATGAGTAATGGGAAACACCTTCCCTGCCTCTGCTGGCCATTATCCCCCTCAGTATAGCCCAGCAGAACATCTGCTTAATTCAAGATGCAAATGCACTGCTGGCTCATGCTCATCCTGACATCTCATTTAAACCTCAGGTTGTTCTTGGCAGAGCTGCTCCTTAAGCAGGTGCTTCCCAGCCTGTACTGAGACATGAGGAGCCCTGGGCCTCTAAATGAGCTCCAGCAGCTTTCCATGGTCCAGCCCCCAAGCTTATCAAATTTTCAGCCATTCTGGAATTCAGAGCTCAAAGGGCAGGTTTCATTCAAGGTGGAGGGCTGTACTATTTTAAGAATCTCAGTGGAAACACAACTCTAATTACTATAGGTTTAACACAGTGAGTTTCCTCTTCAGAGGTAAAGAACACCATGAAACACCTCTTTATGATCATGACTGGTAATACATTTTATTTCCATGCTTGTTATTTTGTCAGACTCACCAAAAGCTGACTCCAGCACCTTGTGCTTGGGATCTTTTCCATTTACAGGCCAGCCAGGCTGGCAAACCTCAGTAGCAAACACCATTTCCTCATATTTCAAGAATTAGGCCCAGTTAGCAGGAAAGATTTTGCCTTCTGTAATGAAAAATGTATACTGCCACCTCTGCTGGAAGGGCACGTATAGCTGACCATCGTTAAGACAGTCATGTATACATTCTGCAGTCCTTAAGAAAACTTGTCTCCAGTGACTCAGCCCAGGGTATTTTAAGGATTTCAGCAGCCACCTAAACTGTCTGAAGTGCTCTGCCACTCCTCAGGCACTGTAAATGTATCACCTGAAACCCAACACTGCTGTCTGAGGCTCTATTTACAGCCCTGCAATGTAAACTCTGGTATCTACATGCAGCTCCTGAAAGGCAATGCCTGTCACAGGAAGGGTGCATTATCTTGAGACTGTGGAAATATTAAAATACACGCGTTTGGGGCTTTTTTTCTGACAAAGACATTTTCTTACCAAACACATGTATTTAGACAGTGTTCAAATTTGTACTGCTTTCAACTACTGAAAAATGCAGCTGCTGGACAAAATTTTTTACATTAATGGAAAATATAAAGTATATGTGCTTCTCTCCTGTTTTATTTTTCTTACCATCTCACAGAGCTGATGGGCAAATATTTAATGAACTGCTCCAGAAATCTACAGATATTAATAACACATGAAAGTATCTTAGAAAAACTAATTTCCTGTAAGTATATAAGAGATTAAATGGCAAAATCTTGCAATCATTCTGTAAAACATGCTCATTATCAAAGCTGATTTGTGTTGGACCAGTGATTTGGGAACAAAAGGATCCAGTTCCCTACCTCCCTGGAGCAGCCTGTACAATCCCACTTTCCCCATGCCATGGATCCACGTAGCACGGTGTCAGTTGAGCAGGCTCCATGCTTCAGGCATCCTCTTTGTCACCGGCAATCTGGATCTAATAAAGAGACAAAGCAAGCACTGACACGCTCATTAGTGACCAACAAACTACCAGGTTACAGCCCTGATGGACTGCCACAAACAGGCACTTGTAGAAATGAGATGGCTGGAGCTGGGTTTCCTTTCTTGCCTGATGCCCAGTTAAAAGGGTAATGTGAGCTCACCATTTTGCCAACATCTGACACTTTAAACCAGCTCTCTGATGGACAGGACATGTTACTGTACAGGAGGCAAGGCCACTTCCACAGGGAATAATTAGTGGGCTAGAGCTTGACCCCATGTAAAGTATTACTATCAGAGGTTAGGGGCAGGAATGTATTTTTTTCCTCCATCCCAAACACCAGACACAGCTCTCCAGCTTGGGGTTGTTTTTGAAATTTTATTTTTTGGTGTATGGTTTTTTGGAGTTTGTTTGGTATTTTAACCTGGGTATTGCCAGCCTGACATGGATTTAGATGACACTACCTAAGATGTTTCAGCTACCAAAGACCATTCTATGTGAAATTATACATATGTGTGTGTGCATATTTGTATGTAACTGATGCAAAGGAAATGAAGAGATACTAATTCATTAGCAGATCAAGTTTCTCACAGGTATCAGGCATTGCCCTGAGTGGTGTGTGAAGCACTGGCCTGCTGTCATTTACCGGAAAGGACACTTACCTGCTGTTTTTGACTCCTTCTAAAAAAGAGGAGAAAGGGAGTGGTTTCTATGGAGGATTCTGGAAGCCCTAACACACTTGTCTGAAGCCCAGTTAGTTTTAGAGATGATAATTGTTTATCTGAGCCAGTATTGACCTTTGCTTTCAGTGTTGCTGATAGAGAGCTTGATGGAGTTCCCATCAGTTGTTCTGAACCAACTTTTATTGCAAGAGTTTCTGCATCACTTAGAAAATGTATTTTTCCTTATAAAACCATTGGTCACTCAGGTGAGCTAACTAAAGATGACTAACCACATATCCCAGTGGTAAAGGTAGATCCCTGCTCAGTCTGTAAATGGGAAAGGGAGACAAAGTTTGTGGAATTTGTGAAAAAAGGCCAAACACTGAAAATCTATAGACTGAGAGAAAACATACCTTCATTCACTAATGCTGCTACTTCTTTTCTAAAATTCATGAAATATCAAACCAGGTTTTGTATGAAGTATATTTTGTTAAAAAATAAGAGGAATGGAGACCAAAACTGTTACTTCAAATCTGTTTTAATACATCTTCAAGGACAAAATAAACAGGTGTGGATCAAAAATCATTTGAAAAAATCTGGATAAGGTGTAAGTATAGATTGCACATTGCTGTGGAAATGCTTCATTTTCTTTCCTGTTATAAAGTGCATTATGCCAGGACTGTAAGACCATATATAGCCAAATACAAAAGCTTCAAAATCCTATCCTGAATGTGTTAGGAAGTGTAAATCTCACTATGAAGGCCATATTGTAAGTGTCAGAAAATATCTCAAAAACATTACTGTGCAGGAGTGAATCTGTAACTGCTATTTTAAAAAACTGTAATCTTTACCACAAATTATGCTTTTCAGTAAACATTTTCCCTTATTCTTCCATCCAGATATCAAACAGGATGATGCATCAGCCAGTTTTAGCCATTATTATTGAATTTGGCTGGGGAGAAAGAAGTAGTTAAATTCATCACAGTGATTGTTATTAAATGAAATTCCAAACAATACAAAATAACATACATGGAAACCAGCCAAAATTAAAGGAAATTTATGTTAAAATGTTCCTATTAAGCACTGTGTCTCTCAGTAAATTAAAGAGCTTTTTCATAAAAGCCTGAACTTATTCACATTTAACTCAATGACAGCACATGTAAAATTTAATATGAGTAGAACTTTTATTTAAAATATCCATGCTATGAAATGAAATGCATGATATTATTTTTATGGTAACAGAGTAAGTAATGGGATAATTGCCTGTTACATCATGCTCACTGACAACATCACTGGGTTTTTTGATGAATCCTTGAAAGCAAGGACAAGCCACGTGGATCTAATGGATACTTAATGGAAAAATGGAAAATAAAAGATTAGGTGGAAAGTGATCCTGTGAAAATTATGCTATAAAAGCTATTGTCTCCAATATGCTAAATACTTAGAGTTGATCATTTAATCCAGTTATTCAGCACACCAAGTGGCTCGTTAGTCACTGTGGACTTTGCCTATAAATCAACCAAAGTTTAAATATAGTGGCTGCCTCCCAGCACAAATGCATGGAGGAAGATGGGGCCAAGAAAAGGAACAGCTCTAGATCATTCAGAAGGCAAATGTCACAGGGTCAAGCCATGTGAAAACAAAACTTAATTACTGTTACCTCCAAGCATCTTTATACTTAAAGTACCTCATATGAACGAGGCACACTTCACAGTGCTTGTGATAATTAGCACTTACCAAGTACCTTTCAGAAGTGCTTTGCAAACATTAAATAAGGTCAGAAATCTCATTGATGTTTCATCAGAACAGCTATAACTATGATGGGGAGAGCTTCCTCCTCAATTCAGATCAAGGACTGCAGGGCTTGACCCAGGGAACTCCAAAAGGCAGTGTTGAAGAGGTGAGGATGTATTACTGATTGTAATTTTACAGATTGCAAAACCAGCAGCAGTGAGATTAAACAATTTACCAAAGATGGACAAAGGAGTTAAAACAGAAGTAAGATTCATGGCTTTGGGATCTATTTTGTTTGGTTTTTTTGGAGAAAAAAGGTATTTGCTTGTGCATTAAGCCAGACTCTATAATAAATTGGGGCATGGAGAGACTGCACCAGAGCTGGATGGTGTAATAATTCTGCCTTACAAGCAGCAAAACAGGAAACAGTTGCATTTATTGCTTTGCACTGGTACTGTTAAAAGCATTTCTTGACACAAATGGCTTTGAACATTATCTGCTATTTGATATTGAGTGAGATGAGACAAAGGGGATGAGTATGGCACAACATCCTCCAGACAGGTTTTCCTTTTTTCCCCATTTCTAATGCCAAGTGTCATTGTTTTGTACCCTTGGAGTTACCATGTCAGAAAAGGGCACCACTGAGGATGTGATACCATTTCCTCAGCCCATGGGAATGATACAAAAATATTGTTATAGCTCTCTGAGACATATATAAAAAAGGAACATCTACTTGGAGAATTTTGCAGTTAGGGAATAACAGAGTCTCTAGAATGATCTTGTTCCTCTACAAGAGGTAGGCCTTTTTTGAGAACTCTTGATGCAAAACCATTACAAATTAGAAGATCCACAAAGAAGTCCAAGTACATTCTTGAAGATTCTGGGACCTCTCCACAGCTTCTACATGTCTCAACCCTGGCTGCCACATGTTATCCCCTTCTATAAATAGGCATTACATTTTGCTGAGGAAGGTCAAAATGTGTGAGGGGTGTAAATACTGCAGCAGTCATCATTGAGTCATGCATTGACTTATTCTTGGAAACCTATGAGCCGTGGAAGCGAGAGCCTTACAGAGCCACAAGTCCCAAGTTCCTCAACAGAGTACCACAGTAGAACTTGGGAAACTTCAATCACAGGGCTAGCAGGAAGAAATGTCCCAGGTTCATGGAGAAAATGCAGTGTGCTGTCTCAGCTCCACTCTCCTCATGTGTTTTGTACCTGAGGACTCTCCTCCTTCCACCTTCACTCATTCCTTTTCCTACTGCATAAAAGGGAGGCCACACACCTGACAGGCTCCAGTCTGTTAGTACTCAGAATAGTTCAAAGAATTATTAAACAGGTCAGCTTTCTCCAGTTTGGCCCCTTTACAGATGTTATCTCAGTTACTTGAATAAGCTTTGTGATAAATACGTTTTACATTTTAGCTGCTCTCCATTCATTTTAGTAGGCTATCAAAAAACATTATATAAAAATTACACATAATTGTGTTTGCCTTGCTTTGTGCAGTCAAAAATACTCACCTAACTTTGCTGTATTTTATAAACTGAAAATCTTTATGATTCAACCAATTTCAGTGCATGGTATCTATTGTAGTACTGCCAACCTAGATACACAGGTATTCTAACATATGAAGAAAAAATCCAAGCTTAACAATTCTAAAGTTACCCAATAATTACTTCAAGAGGCTTGATACTGGTTTCAGCAAGGAGAAATACTATATAGGTGTAAAGTACTTTCAAATAGTAACATGGATCAGTTGAAAAAAATGATTTCCCTATTTTGTTAGGAGTACTTTTTTGACTTTTTTGATGATGAACACCAAGGAGATTTTACACTGAATTTACTGAGAACTTAAATAAAATGTTACAATACAGAATATATGGTTTTTTTCTATTTAATTCCTAGAAGAATTTGTTTGTTTTAAATAGCATTTCCATCTCAAGAGGAAGCAGTAAGGAACCGATGAACGCCAAGTTGTGCTTCTCATCACTGAAGTTCTTCATTTGTTTAAAACAGCTGGATCATCGACTCTCTTGATTTCCCAACTCCAACCCATTTAACTAGGGAGGAAAACACATCTGTTAGAACAATTACTGAGAGTAAACACTATAATCAATGAGCTGGAATAATTTTCACCTTTCATCATGCTTCACTACAGACTGACCAATTTTAGGGAGGAAGTTTCATTGTCAAAAATCCTTCTACTCCAGCTGCACTACTGGACTAAAAGTGCAGTATACTGAAGTTTGAAAGCATGAAATAATGATACCATAAACACAAAGCATTGCAGATGGAAGGCCTAATAGAAGGTCAGGAATGTTTGTTGCAGGTTTAAGTGCAATTGTTTTGACTGACAGGATGTTTAGCTACATCCCTGCAGAGAGGAAGCCAGAGCTGTGCCAGACTGAAGTCTGCATGATGTGGAACAAGAGATAGTGATGCCTACATACTGTAATATTTTTAAATGTAAGGCTCTAACTATAAACATTATCCAGTGTGAGCAGCCACCCCAAATTTCACACTGTAGCTGTTCCAGTGCAGTTTCATTGCCCATGCTATAGAATTGACTGTGGGTAGGTCTCCTTTAACCATCAAACCTAGCAAGGCATCCTGACTTTGCACATCAAACCAGAGGAATAAAGGTAAGGGGAGCTGTATTTACACATCCCTTGTGTGTCCTTGACCCCACACAGGCCATTCTCTGAGTTTCAGTCTCTGCTATCAGATGTTTCCTGACCCGTGACTGATGCAGGAATTGCCATGGCTGTAACCAGCCTGTACTCCACTGATGTGACCTTTGAGGTGCTTTATGGAAAACAAAAGCACACATGCCAGCTGTCTAAGCTTGTTACTGTGGAAATTCTCTTACAAACACCACATTCATGCCACACCTAGCTCTTGGCACATCTACAGCTCTAGCAGTTAGATTTGAAGAAAACTGGGTGGCTTGACCTTTGCAGATTGATGTTAAGATTCTCATTTTTCCAAAGTGGAAGAACTGGGCTAAGCAATCTTGTACCTGTTATGCAACACAATTCCTTGTATGAGTAAGAATGGGAAAAAAAAACCAAAACAAAGACATCTAAGTTCAAACAGGGATACAGTGCAGGATGCAGAGAGAAAGGGGGAGATGAGGACATCAACTTAACTACACACTGAAGCACAGTGCACAGACCCCTAAGTTTTCACTGAGAAAAGGTGGCCATTTACCTAGAACAAAACATGTTTATCTTTCCTCTGGTTAAATCCTTGCCAGCAGCAGCTTGGAGCTCTCTGCAGCACTGCAGACCTGCCTGCTGAACACCTCCCTTTGCTGCTTCTTGGCAAGCTGTCATTTACCCCCATCAGCCCAACCACTGGTACTTGCATTCCCTCCTGCCCAAATAAAGTGAATCTAACTACCAAATTGAGCACTTTCACAGAGCTGTGTCTGTCTGTTGTGGCATCCTCATATGGACACTACAAAGGAACATACCTGGCACACCAACATGGTTTTCCACACAGCGGATGTAATTCTGGGCCTTGGGTGGGAGGTCCTCCCATTTTCGTGCTCCAGTTGTGTCAGCTTTCCACCCAGGCATTGTTTCATACTCTACTTCTACCTTCTGTAGTATCTCCTGGTTAGCTGTGGAAGAACAACTTTTGTCACATTTGATTTTAGCTGCTCTGCCTGAAGAGAACAGACCTATGGCTCTTGACCAATAAAGTCCTTTGACAGCAAAAACCTGATAGATGAGGAAATAGTATTTTTACTGGTTTATTCAATCATTCACTCCTTTATTCTTAATTGAGGTTAAATTCTGATACTTAGGAAGATAAATCTGATTCAAGAGGATCCAGGCATGCAGTTTCCTTTTCCAAAAACTGTAGAATGTACTCTATGCTGTCAATACAGAGTCAACAACACTACAGTTTTATTTTTGAAGAAATAAGATTTTTTGAGGTTTACAGTACTTCCACTTTTTGGTTCAGATTTGCATAGAAAAAAAAAAGCAGTAGACAAGGCATTACTGTCTCAGGAAGTTTCATCTTTACAGAACAAGGTTAAATCAGTCTTGTGAAAAACTCTGATGTCTACAAGGTTTTCCCCACTGGAATTCTCATTATGTCCACAGCCTGGAACCACGAAGAGTGGTGGGAAAGCTGGCTGCTGCCAATCCACCCTGTGGCTCTGGAATCCCCTGTAACTCCACAGAACAAACCCCTTTTCTTGGCAGAGACTGTTACACATATCTTGAAAACATCATTAATGTAAAAAAAATATGTATCATTACATCTAAAAAGTGAATCATTATTGAGGGGGCAATATATATTTTTATTAACCACAGTGTTGTTGCTGTTAATAAAGCTTAATAAAGCTATCCAGAAGCAGCTTTATTCTGCTTGTTTCCATCTCATTTCTGTACAGCTTTTATTTCAATTTTGCTTCATTAAATGCTATTGCCAATGATACACAGTCACTGACTCAAGTCTTGCTGACTTTCAGCTTCCTGATTTTGCCAATAAAAAATCTAATGGAACAACACATTAGGGCCTCTCCCTAACACAAGATTTTATTTGTTCTGAAGTTCTTGCCATTGTACACAGATGCAAGGTAAATGGAAAATGCCAATGTAATGGTATGGCAATCTTTACACAGAGACTGCAGCTCCATAAATTGCCATAGAATGTCTAGTGAAAAAGAAATCAAGTCTGATTTTAAAAAGAAAAATTGGCTTAACAGGCAGGAAAGAAAAATAAACATAAAGGTTTAACAACTTACCTGGAAAATATGGAATTCTTTTTCCACCCAATTTGTAGGCAACACCAATTTTAATTTCATCAAGGACATCAAGAATATCCAGTTTTGTTAATGCCAAACTGTACAAAAAACATCAGTTAGTTACACACATGATGAATCTCCTTTTTAATACTTTCCTTCTTTTTTTCCCTTTCAAAAATCCAGCTCAAGCAGCCCAGCCAGAAGAAATACACAAATGTATTAAACGGTTATTAACTGAATTCACACCTCTGGGATGAACACTCACCTGAGATACCACGAGACATTTCCAAATGCTTGGCTGCTCACACAGGTGCAGCACAGTGCTCAGCTCAGTGCACGGAAACACACCCTGACTGTGGAAAGGGGCATCTGCTGGGGCTGGATTGGATGGGCTTGACACATGACATCACTGACAGGGACTATTTCTGTTATTTCTCCTGATTCACAACAACTGTCTGACAGATTTAGTGACCGATTACACTTTTATAACAGAACAAGCATAGTCTGGTTACTAAAACCACATGCGCAGTTCATTAGGAAGGATCCCATCCTGCCTTTCAGTGACTGGGCTGTGCTGTCAGTTTAATGAACCTTATTAATTTTGTGAATGAACACACCAAGAGACAAAAATGGAACCTCAAGAAGACACTGTATTATTCCCTGATGTGAATAACACTGCATTTTAAAACTAGTCGAATTCTCCAAAAAATATTCTAGATGTTGCCTGGCAAAAATCTGAGCAGCTAAGGATTTAGACAGGTATCTGCATAATAGTCCAGGCTGTATGTGCTCAGTAAGTACATGATGAATGAAAGGATTAAGTGAAAAGACTTTTTGAGAAAGAAACACCATAGAGCCAATTCTTCAATTTTTTTTAATCTCCCCTTGTTTTTTACCTATCACAGTTATCAGAGAGGATATAGTTTTGTTGATAGGAGCGCAGTAATTGTACAGAGCTGAAATGGAAGGAAACCTAATGCCTTCTTAAAATTTTCCACATAAACTAGAGCTGCATAAGTTAAAGCAAAATATAAATCCAATTAAAAAAAAGCCAAAGCTAAAACCACCTTTTGATAAATTAATGAACAAGACCATTGTTCCTTTGTAACATTAGTAGCATAAATGATATTAAATTATGTTTCAGTCTATAAAGTCTATAGTATATTAAAATGCCCAGGGTCATGTATTTGCATAAATGGACAAGTTTGTCTGAATGCATCAACCAAGGAAGCACTTGGTCTCAAGAAAATAAAACTTCTTGGCCCAATAAAAACAGAATTTATAACACTGTATTTCACTACACCTTTGTAAATAAATGAACCTGTTGAAACTGGAATGAAAGCTGTGCCAGTTGCCGTACCCTTGAATCACTCCATTAATTTCACTTATCAAGGCAGTGGCTCCAAATAATGCAGAATTGGTCCCACAAGTAGGACCCATTAGAGTCAACCAAACCTCAAACCCAACAGGTTTTAGACCATGGCACAAGTCAGTATGAAAGCACTGGATCAAAAACACTGGAGTAAACTGTTAGGAAACCAATATATTGATCCAATCTCCACTCGCCATCTGATGAAAACAAAGTGAAAACATGTACCAAAAAAAATCCCAGCTATCATGTTGCAAAATCACTTAACTGGTAAAACAAAAAAGTCAAAGGAATTAGATTATTATATTAGCATTAAGACAATTCTCAGTTGCCCACTGTGCATTATTGTATTGCTTAAAATGTGACACTTTACTGGACTTATATTAATGTTACCTACATATTTATTCAGCGAAGCACAAAATTATCCCTTCCAAATGTAGCGCAAAATCTGTGATGCTTACGCAGTGAATCCGTTGATCATATGAGCATATTTCAAAATGACCAGATCTAACCAGCCACAGCGTCTCTTTCTGCCTGTAGTTACCCCCCATTCATGGCCACGGGACTGTAAAAGATCTCCAATTTCCTAGAATAAGACAGAGAGAATGTTGATGATATTTCACTGAAAACATGGCTGGAAAACAAATACAAACAAATACAGATGAATAGCAAGAAAAATACAGCTGTGCCAATTTGAAGGTTATTTTCCAGGAAAAAAATTTACTGGGAGAGGACTGAGGCAGATAACAAATCCCCTTGTGCACAGGAGTTTTGTATTGCAATCACTAGCATTTCAAAGAATGTATTTAATATGACTTTTGTGTTCCAAGGAGAGACTTTTCTCCCTTCTTCATCCAACAGGAAGATTTTCTTGACAACTCAGTCCTTTATAAAATTTTGTTTGCATTTACTTTCTTTATCTGGTCTTTTGACATCTTTTTGGGGTCAAGACTCTTGTACAAGGTCTAGGTCAAAAGATCTAGGGCTCCTTGCTTCTACCACAGTGTGAGACTGCCAGCTGTTCCATTCAGACTGGCTATACTGGGGTAAAAATAAAGAAGGAAGAAACTTTATGTTCATGATTCATAAACCCAAAGGATACCATCAACTCATCTGAGCCATTAAAGAAAGGATTTCAGTGACTAAATCCTTAAATTAGATTCAGAACACTGCCCTAGAGATTGCTGCATGCATAGCTCACAATCAATATCCTGAGCTTTCTAGTTTCTTGATAATGAAAATAAAGCAGACAGTTTAAAATAACCAAAATCTCTCCCCTTCTTTTTATCGACCCATTTGTGCATGACTGGCTGACACACACACCACATTTATTCTATAAATCACACAGAACACAGGCTGTTAAGCACAGAAGTTGTTGTAATTTAAGCTCTTCTGGGATGCACTGACAGTTCCAGTCCACAACAAACTCTCTCCACTGAAATACACCTAATGATGTTACATAAGATGATGACATCTGTTTTCACATTGATCATTACAACAGAAGTGTGGTCACTGCAATGTAACATCACCACACTCATGTTTCTCTCCTCTCATGACAAACACCATAATGTTATTATCTTCTCTTCATGGGTGTGATTGCTCAGCATTATTATCACCCTGCTTATTTACCAGTGGAGAACCCTTACCCCATTGTGTCAGGACCCAGGACATTCTTCTGGCTGCCCTGGGTGATTTGAGACTCTGGCAAGAGGCTCAGAGACCTTGGCACGGAATCAAAAACACCTGTGCCCTTGATTTTAGTCCATGGAAAAAATTACCAGCTTTGTGTGAAGATGTACAAGCCACAAGAGTTTTGAGTAGAATGATAGTTAATTTGTCACTGAAAAAGTAGAATTTTGGGATTTTAGAATAGGGGTTCAAGAAGCAAGACGGAGGAATCTGGGCGTGTCCTGTCCTTCTTCTTCTTCTTCTTGTCCTCCATCTTCTGCTGGGATGGTGACACTTTTCGATTGACTTAGAGTAGACAGACTGTCTAACATAGGTGATAGGTATTGGAAAATGATTGTAAATAAAGTATACATAGCATGTAGTATAAAAAGTTAACACCACCCCAAGGGCAGTCACACAGATAAGAAATAATAAACAACCCTGAAAAGCAGAACCGACGAATCTCAACTTCTTCTTCGGTCATGTGGTTGGGAAAAGACTTTCTAATACCTCTGAGGTCACCTCAACCACAGAAACCCAAGACCATTGCACAGTTACTCGTTGCCAGCTGTGTGGAGCCCATTTTGTACCACTGAACCTACATTGATCTGCTCGGTGGGGAAGGCGCCGATGCCCACGCGGGTGGTGTAAGCCTTCACCACGCCGTACACATCGCCCACGTGCTGCGGAGGAATGCCCAGCCCGGTGCACACACCGCCCACGGTGCAGTTCGAGGAGGTCACGAAGGGATACGTGCCTGCCAGGAAAACACAGCAGCACAGCCCTCTGTCAGCAATGGGTAAAAAACAAAGACTGTTTTTTATCAGTTCAAAGAAGGTTTTCGCTTCTATGTTTGGCTTTAAAGCTAAACTGGAACAGCAGCCAAAGAGGGAGGCAAATTCTTTTTATTATGTGTCATTCATCCTTTACAACTTTCACCGAGGATTGCACACAAGGGAGAAATTCAAGAGCATCTCAATATTACCTCCATTAGGCACGGGATCTATTATATGATGCTTCTGCTGTGTAAAGCTTTTTTTTCAATGTTCTGTGTATGACAGAAATTACTTCCATTACATTCATGGAGAGCCTGGTGTAAATGTCACAGACCCGCATTCCCAATGCTCTGCACAAGTAGCTCTGAGTATTTGCCACAAATTGTCTGTCTTAAGAGGTTACTTATGATCTCTACACAGTGACTCTGGACTGGAGAATCTCTTGAGTCCTTAATTTTTTCTTCATTGATTTAATTAGACTATTGGTAAAAAAGCAGAGCAGAGACCAACTGTAGTGTCAATACTTAGAGGTTGCTGCACCAGTTTAATCCTCCTCCCATGGCAGAGGAATTACCTAAACTGCACTGCAATGAGTACCTGGATTGTTTGGCAATGTGCACACACATTTAAAAGCAATCAAGACAAGAATATCTGCAGTGAAATTTCAGCTGCACTGGAATAAACTTCAGTAAAAATCAATATTTAAACCCTAAGCACTAATCCTGTTAATGATACAATCTCTGTTTTAATGAGCTTTACTTCTGGGAGATCGGTTCCTATTAAGGAAAGACTATTTTCTCTATTTTCCTGCCGTTTGCAAAGTCAATATAAACACAAATCAAAACAAAACTGATCTCTTAGGAGTTAAGCTGAGTTTAGAATATAACTTACCAAAGTCAATATCAAGTAGTGCTGCATTGGCTCCTTCAACAAGGATCTTCTTTGGGGAGCCATGAAGAGCTTCATACATAAAATACACACCATCTCGAACCATGGGTCTTATTTTTTCAGCATATCCCTGCAAATTGAGTACAAATGTCAGCTTCCCCAGACAATAGCTGCAAGCAGGGAGCACTGTGTTCACTTTTGAAAGACAAAACATACAGATAAGTCTAAGCTTGCAGCCTCAATAACTGTGTTTTCCTGAAAAATACAACCATTAGTTTATACTCCTTTCAATCTATTGAACCACTCATATAAGAAAACTTGACTTATTATGGCATCAGAATGCCATAATTTCTGTATCACTGCTGTTCACAGAGATGTGGTATGCCTACTGAATTTTGTTGCTATAGTCTTTAGATAGCGCGCTATAGTCTAGCCACACTGAGAATGGCACTTAGAACTAGTCCAAGCACCAAAAGACAAACATATCAGCCCTTTTGAACATTAAAAAATATCCTCAGGGTGTCAGCTCCGAAAACTTGTAAGAAAAAACATGGGAAAAGTAAGAGATGTTTTTAACATCCTCTTTTCTTATATATTAATGAAAGCTGTTTTACCAGTTGCTCTTCTGGATTTATTTGTAAAAAGACGAATTTCTTGTAATACCAGGATCTTGAAATATGCTTCCACAAACAATTCTTCAGTAAGCAAGGAAGTCCCACTGACACACTGGATACTAAGTGAAATTATCACCCTGCATTCTCTTGACTTCTTTGATACAACAGTCATTTTAAACAACACTCAAAAAAGTAAAATATCATAGGAGAATTAAATCCTCCACAGAGCTTACATTAATGCCTATAGTAAGAGAGAACATTCTACCACAAAGCATAGCTACTGTTTATTAAAAGCTTTTATAATAATGAACATATGCATTTTTCATCTACTTTAGCTCAATAAAATGGTATGTCTGGTACAATTCATCTTTATCTTTTAAAATTAAAATAAATATTTCAAGTGATTAATCCTTACCTTTAGCTTTTTCAATTGTCCTTCTGTATCAATATCCAATGTGGGAAACATTGACTTGTACTGTTGTGCCAGGTTTTTAAATCTGTAAAGAATTGAAATTGTATCCATGAGGAATATAGTCACAGAATCCCAGAACCTTTGGCAAGAACTCAGTTTACATTATGCACAGTATATAATGAAAGCTATAGGGAGAAAATACTCAGGACTCTGACATCTCAACCAGTGCATTTCCCAATGTTCAAAATTACATTTTAAATTATGAGAAACTCTGGGAAGTACAGGAAATACACACACACACACACACACACATTCTTTCCAGTTTTCTTCTCCTTCTAGACAATTTATATACAAAATTCAAACACATATTTAAAAACATCTCCTTAAAAGCAAATCTGTCACGCAAAATGTATCACTCTTTAACAAAATATTTACAAATGAAAATAGTTGTACCTTGAAGAAAATTCATCAAAGTCAGAGAGAAGGTCACAAATCCGAAGGCCTGTTCGTGCAGCTTTGGAAGAATATGTTGGTCCAATCCCCTTTTTTGTTGTGCCAATACTAAGTAAAAAGAAACAACCCCCTCAAAATGTATAAATACATGCAAAAATACACTTTATGCTAAGTAATTTTGTCAAAGAGAAATCATATACTGGGCAGGATGTCTGAGACATAAAAAGCTTTTAAAGTTTTATAATAATATATTATATTATATTATATTAGCACCTTTCAGTCTTTGCATAAGTATTGCTAATATTTGTGGTATTCAGTAAAGCATGAGGCCTTGAGTCTGGCTGACAGTTTGTTCACTAAATAAGTAGGAACAGAACAGAAGCACAGATTTATTAAAATCAACAAGGCTCTTCAGAGACATACAGCTTTTCTGTTTTCCAAAATTACACTGATTTTCCAAATTTGGGTAACTATTAATGAAAGGAGAGCATTGGAAATATTTACTTTTTGCCTTCTTGTGCTTGACGTTGCACTTCCTGGAGCCCATCTACTGCCTGGTGAAAGTCAAACACTGCAATGGAAAATCAAATGGATATAGTGAGAGAACAAAGGAGAAAAATATTCTTTAGATCACAGACATCCATAATTTCAAGACAAAGTGCCTCTGCTGTCATTGACAGTGCACAGACCTCCTCAAGTGAAAACAGAGGGAGTATTCCTTAAACATTGTGAAAACATGAAAACATCACTCTTCAGTGGACACAGATTCCATTATCATGCTTCAGATTACATAACATAATAAGAAGCTGTGTTAGATCAAATACACAGCTGCTCTGTGGAATAATAATTTAATTTAGCCTCATGAGCTAAGCAATCATTTGTGAGGGTTTTTTCCCCTTCACTCTTCACTTACCTATATGTGCTCTATCTGATATAATCAGTCTTTTCTCCCAGTCTTTCAAACCTGTTAAAAGATGAAGAAAGGTAGGATTTCAGCTGTGCTGATTGGTTGAGCTTTGACATTGACTTATACTTTTTCTGTCTTTTTGCTAGTTTATATGGTTTCTTGTTAAGATAACTGTAGACAAAATGGATCAACCACAAGACAATATCAAATAGCAGCAATGTTTCTGTTGAGAAACTTTTCTCATTTTTGACTTACCGGCTTTCTCATTTTGGTATGGACAAAGATACTTCTTAAATGCCAGAATGCTGTGGCTTCTACAAATTTTTTTAAAAAAATATCCTTGTTTAACTTGCTACATAACATGTCATTTAAAGCCTATTTGTGCCTCAGAAAATAGAGAATTTCTATATAGAAACAAAAAATCTAAAAAGTGGAGGATCTTGGAAGGGTCATAGGGTCTAAAGCCTTGCTCAAAGCAGAACCAGCTGAGTTTATATTTGGGCACAGAAATTTTGGGTTAAATCATCCCTATTTGAGGGCAAGGGAAGCTTAGCACACCCTTCAGCATTGATTTTCTTTCCAGTGGGGCATCAAATGCCATAAAACTCCAAGAAACCCATGAAAAGACTGCTTTTGAAAATACATCTAAAGACTGCCACACACTTCAACATTTTAAATACTGTTTCCCCATTTAAAATCCAGAATGTTATTACTGCACTGCACACTTTTGGTCAGAAAACAGCTTACAAAAACCTTCAATCTGACTGCCAATATAAAGGTAGGTTAAAAATTACTTGATACGAACCTTTCTTTTCATTCTTTTCAGCTTCTTCAAACAGGCCTGGTAAATGTATAACCACTCCATTACCTTTGGGAACAGAAATGATTTATTTTAAAGCAAGGAATAAAACACTTATTTTTAGAATGTAAGGCCTTTTAGGATGTAAGGCCTCTAGTTGCTGTCTAAAATTTTATTTAAGAAGTAAAACTAGAATTCACACAAAGTGATCTTGAGAACTTTTTGGATAAATCCTGATTTGGGGTAAGCAGCTGCTGGGCTGCTAAGCTCAGGAAAGGCAGAGCTGGCTTGCTCCAGGCGTGAAGGCCAGGCTGCTGCACAGCCAGCTGAGGTAAGCGGATTCTTGTCTTTGTTCATGGTGGACTTTGCCCTGCGACTCCAGCCTCAATTGTTCACAGGGAAAAGCTCAAAGAAGTCCCTGGCCTTACCACACTGACAAGCCTGTGTGAAAATATTTAAATCTTCATCAATATTCAAGTCTTTGTTTTAAACTCAGCTCAAACTAATGCTGTGATACATTAGCAATGCCTTCCTTTTGAGCTACAAAATAGAACCCACGAGCAATAAAGAGCAGTGCTGGCGAGACACGGAGGATTAGTGATGCAGTGGGCTGGAAACAGCTGCTGCCTCCTTCTTGGGAATGTCAGAAATATATGCAAGAGCCTGTCTCAGCCTAAATTTAGCATAACTCAAGTTATAGTTGTTACTAATTGACAAGGGAGTAAATAGGAAAGCAAGACAACACACCAGATTTAGCTGAGAGAAAAAATGTTTAATAGATTCTAGTTATCCATTTGGAAATTATTTAATGGAACAAAACTGAAACTCTCTGACTCACAAGAACTTACACTCATTTCTTGAACAGTCTGTACACGATTTCTCTCAGAAATAATCAAAACTTTGGACAAGAGGCTTAAATTTGCCTGCCATTTAAATATGAGTTTAATGTCCAGTGAATGCTGCAAATCTTTTTATGATGCCATCTGCACCAAGTATCTTTATCACAAAATACAACATCACCCTAAACAGCTGGTGATGTGAACAAAAAGGGGACTGGATAATGACCTCCTAAGTAGAGCCCTGCATTTTGGCACCTATTTCTGGAAGTCAGTAAAGAGCTGTGAGAGATAATTTTTATTATTTATTTAGCTAAGTCCTGACATTTGTGTGCTCAAAGAATAGCACATACATTTCTGAAAGTATAAAAAGAGAGTGCAAGTAGATGGTGGGGTCCAAATTTTACCGTAAAGTATAAGAAGGAACATGATAAGATGTTCTTGCTTTCAGTTTTCTAACAGCGGAAGCCAAACTGACACTGAAAGTAGAGTAACTCTCCATGTTAAAGCAACAGTGAAATAAAAGTCAAACAGGTGAAGCTAAAGCAAATCTGACTGAGAGTCATGTTTTTTTTCCTTGTTACTGCAAAGTACAGTTCCAGCTATCCACTACACAATGTCATTTTTTATAGTAATTCCCAAAACGTCTTACCAATAAAAGAAATTGCCTTTGGATTAATGATGCCACTAGGAAATAGGTGAAAATCATATTCTTTCCCATCAACAACGACAGTATGGCCTGCGTTATTCCCACCCTGCAAGAGAAAGAAACACGTGAAGAATAAAGGTCTAACCTATATTTGGCAAGAGCACATCTATTTATATATGTCTTTGGTCACTACTTCCTCCACCTTACAGTTTCTTAACATGTTTTAGCATTGTAAAAAGGGCTCACACAGGACAGTGAGGGAGTTAAAGTAGTTCAGCAGGACTGTAGAATTGTGAAGCAGAAGGATACCATGAAGTCAAGGCAGGGCTGGGGCAGAGCAGGAGTTAATACAGGAATGGTGGCATAAGCTGGACAAGAACTGAAGCTTTCTGGGAAAAGAAACTGGAATTAACTACCACGCTTGGAGTCCTCCTGACATGCCTACACAAGCCCATCCTTTTTAGGCATCTTCTGTGCATGGACATTTCCTTGAGTTTAAGCCCATTATTTCCCTTTGAATGGAAGCTCTTCCCACCTGCCCAACCACAAACAGCTACTGCTTCTCCTGGTGTTCAAGACAGAGGCTCTTTGTCAGGCTGGAACCATGTGCAGACCGAATGACCTTGTCAGTCACAGAATATCCTGAGTTTGAAGGGACCCACAGGAGTCCAACTCCTGGCCCCACACAGGACCACCCCAGAAAATGGTCAAGAGATAATCTTCCCAGTTATCACCACCACCACTTTATAGAGTCTGCTACAATTCATGACTTACATGACTACCTACCAGAACCAAGAATAGGAGCAGGTATTTTCCTTACTAAACTGCTTTTCCACAAACTCTTTCCAAAGAGAATTATGTGGCAACACAGAAATTTGGAAAGAGGTGAGCAAATCAAAGTCATGAGTTGATTTGACCTGAAATATTAAGAATTAAAGGTCCAGTTTTCTCAGCAGGCTTAGTGTTTTTTCCTGCTGTGTCTTAATGTAAGTTTGTCTCCTGCTGATAAGGTTGAAACCTGACTACTCATGTGCTGTGGTGCTATAGGCCTTCAGTTTTCCCAAATGATTACAAATCTTTGTGGGTTTGATATGAGAAATGAATGATTTAAACTGTCTAGAAAGAGGGCATCTACTGGAAGGGGAACTGAGACTGCCACTGGTAATTTGCAGAAAATAGTGGCTGAATGAGTGGAGTTACATGAAAATGCTGAGAAAGAACAGTCATTTATGAAAATGAATACTAGAACACACTTTAATTCTGAGTTTTAATTCATTCTTCATTTACTCATTTGCCTTTTTGTATGTAAAACACAGGAAAATGGCAACTGAAAATCCTTTCAAAATGTGGATACATGCTGAAACACAACATTAAGAAAATAAGAACTATGGGTTGCAAAAACAGAATGTTTTTTAAGCAGTGTGATGGAGAACCTTATGAAATATGTCTGCAAACATGATAAAAAGAATTTTTATGCTCCGGAACATTTGAGTTTAACAATTAATTTTAAACAGATAAGCTGCTAAGGGAGAGCTGAGGAGTTAGAACAGAAAAAATAGTACACACAGATTTCATTTGACTTAAAAACTGATGGATAGCTCATCCTTGGGATGGGAAGGATTATGAAATGTCTTGCTAATGCAGAGTTATAATTTGTCCAGAGAATCCTGGCTATTTTTCTTGCCTCCCAGACATAGTAAAGTAGTTGTAGGAATCTGGATCTAGGTAAAAGCACTTAATTATCTAGAAGGTTAATTAGACAGGAGAGTACTTTACATGATATTTGAGAGGTCTGACTCTGGTGGATTGCATTTATCCACATTTTGAAAGGATTTTAGCTTATTTTATTATCAGGTGAGAAAAAAGCTAGTAACTTCTTCTGGGACTCCCAGCTTTCCTCTTCTGCTCACATATAGACAACGGCAAGATGGAAACTTCAAAAGAATTAAAATGTAAAATCCATAATTTTACACCAATTTAACCTCTACTACAACTAACAATTTCCTCTTCCTCAGAAAATGGGGAACCAGGCTGCTTCAACAGCATTCCACAATATCACAATGCTATAGTTTTACTCTGCTTTTCTTAATCAACATGAACAAATGAAGTCAGGCTTGAGGACTCACAATCTGAGATAACAGCATTCCTAAATTATAGTCAAAGGTATTTTCTTGTATCCTAAAATTTCAGAAGGTGGGATACACTAGTATGAGAATGTTTATGAAAGACAGTTTATGCTTCTGGAAAATTTCCTGAACAACTGACATGCAAACAAATGCTCTTTCTTTAGAAAGATGCTTAAAAAGTCATGTTAATCAAGCAGCTTGTGAAAGTTGGCATACATAAAAATGCTGAAGCACAGAAACATCATCAGATATTGTACAGCCTCTAATAGCCAAAATCTCTGATACAGTTTCAGTCCCCCTGGATAGATAATACACATCAAAAATTCAGTGACAGACCACCTAAACTAGCATTTCTCCAATTAAAAACTAGTATTGACATCTCTGGAACTGCATTTTGCACTGCTCCTGCTGGTCTGTGTTTCCTAAACAACTGTTTTCCTGGTACATTTTTACAGCTTAACTAATTTTACTTTTATAAATATAATTGAAGTGATAGCAGAGCAGTGAATTACCCAAGAGACATGACCACAGACTGGCAAAACTTCACACTGGTTTGATGAGATATTTTCTGTTTCTTATCTGGTCATCTCAGTAATTTCTCATGTTCAGTCACATAGATATTCCAACAGCATATTGGCAGCCTCACAGCTGAGATATTAAAGGCATCCACTCCTTTTCTAATTTTTAGAACTCCAGTTTTCAGAGTCAATATTTGGCTTGTATGAGCCATTTCTCCTCCTAACAAAATATAAGTGAACCTAACATCTTATATGGGGTTTATTTGAAGACTACACATTTGAAGGTGCAGAGGACTGCCTGGTACAATGCAACTGTGTGAGCTCCCCTCTTTCCCCCAAATGGTATTTCATTCAAGTGGTGTGAACACTAACACACCAAGTGACAGTGTTCTCTGGACCCTCAGGATGCTTCCTTCCTCTTGGACCAAAAAACTTTTGGAGCCTCTGCTTGGTCCTTGTTTCAAACACGAGGACATGATAAATTTCCATTTAATAGCCAGACTCTGCCATGCAGCACTGAGCCCACCTGAAATTTATTTCTCTTCAATCATTTGCAGCTTCCTAGGTCTCTCTAGGGATGGCATTTCCTGCAGTTCTTAAAAAATGTCTCCAACCAAGGGAACGTTAAGGCAACAACTTCTGACAGATTATTCATCAGTGCCATTTTGGCATGGTCTGTATTGTGAAATGATGGCATGGCTAGAAATAAGTTGCTATGTAGTCTGGGCATCCCCATTAAACCATTCTGCTGCAGGAAATGCTGTTCCCAGGAAGGCACCATGACAGCAGCTGTTCCAGTGGCATCCATATACACCCCTCACACACTTCCTCTGCTCCAGGGTGTGTCCCTTCCACAGGTGCAGTGGGATCAGGGATATATATTTAAATAATTTTTAGAAAATTATTACAGTGTACTCAGATAAAAATGGATTTTTTTTTCTCTAACATTTTAATCTATATTTTCTGAAATTTTATAATCCAAGTGTAAAATTACATATTGTCCCAGTACTAGAAGGAGCTAGAGGAACTAAACCACCCCATGCAACATTGTACAGTCTTTTTTCAGTACAACACTTTATTTAAAAAAAAATCAATTTCCAAGCTTTTATGTACTGATCTGCTTGTGGTATTGGATTGATGTACTGATGTACATTGATTACAGTTCCAGAGCGCTTGAACACCAGAACTGTATCAATACACTAAAATGAGAAGCTATATTTTACCCATGTTAACAATTGTAGCTGGCATAAACAGCACCAGGGAACTGATAATTATTATGAACAGGTTGCCAGAGGACAGTCATTGTCTTCACAGTAGAACTTACAAAGCCATGAAGAAATAAACCTACCTCCCAAACTGCTTAAAGGCTGCTGTTTTGGCCTGTATTGTTTTTAAAACAATCTCTTTAATTTCTGCAGCCAAAATATCCCAAGACAGAGAATTTCTTTTGAGAGCAGCAGTGAGGCTGTTCAGTACCTGCAGCAGCTAACTCCCAGTTAGCCTAATGAAACACATTTGAACAGGAAGGAAAAGTGTCCTGATGCTCACAGGTGCTTCTGTCTGCTCTTAGCAGGCAGGTAGTGTGGAGGAGTGCTACCAGATGCTCTCCTGGCTGGCACATCCCCCATTTGCTCAGTGCTCCTCACAATGCCCAAACAATTTCATTACGTGGATTCATATGAAAAATTATCAGATCCCATAAAAACCTTAAAACCAGATGATCATTTCGGGCTCTAACTAGAGTGTGAAAAAGAAACAGGTTTATTTTTGATGGGTCCCACAGTGAGGAGGCCTCACCCTCTTCCAGTTAACAATGGGGAAATAACAAACTGGTTACTGACGATCTGCAGCCAACACCACCGTGGTGTGACACACCAGCAGCACACAGAGCTCCTTCGCCACTACTACATGCAGTGAATGCATGAAATGTCACAACTAGGTTTTAAATACACAAATTAAAAAGAAAAACATGGTTCAAGGAGATATCTGTGCTGGAAGCACATGGGGCTATCTGAACACAGTTTCAGTACTGGCTGACATGCCTGAGGCAAACCTCGCGTGTATAAATGGGAATATCAAGTAGGAGTAGAAAGATTGTATTACCTCTCCTTTTGGCAGTCATGCAACTGCCACTAGAATACTGTGTCCTTGGTATGGGGACAAGATTACAAGATGATCCCCTCTGGCATTATTATATGAATTTATAATCTATGAATTGAAATACCAGCCACAAACCAGCAGTTTGGGAAACTTTCATCTGAAAACAAATGCTGTGACTCCTGTATCTCTCTCCTCATAATAAGTGTCCCAGTAATACAAATTCCAGCCATCAATGGAGCAAAACATTTTCTGAAATTCAACTGTATCTGCAGGCCAGATACCTCTCTCATCATACTATCAAATAGGCTACAAAATACTTCTGTTTTGTTACCAGAATTGAGTAATTTTGTTCAGTTTATTATAGCATTTTTAATGTGAATAAACAAGAAGGAATATTGTTACATAAACTGTTTATTCTCTTTACAATTTAATTAACAATGGCTATTTCTAACTTACATCAGCAACTGCCTGGAACTAATTTGAATAAATGTAGCTAATAATTGCTACCAGCATGACTAGCTCTGACATGAACTTTATAATAATATAGATGCATTGACTTTCATGGGATTTCTTGTTATTTACACCATTGCAAATGAGGTTTGAGCATCATTGGTATTAAAAACATCCAGTCAGACAAGTGCAATACATTAACTGCTCTGTACATGTAAACCCTTCAACAGGATGTCACTGAATCACCTGTGTGTGAACACTTCTGTCAATGACTGCAAGTGCTGCACATTCCAGCTGGAAGGTTGTTGCCAGAGGTGCTTGTTAGTTTCCCTTACTAGATTGTAAAAACTGGAAGATTTTTTGTTATTTTCTTCCAGTTTAACTATTGCCAAGTAACATCCAACTCAGATTTCAAGAGGTGAAGCATAACTTTGTTTTTTATTTTTTAACTCGACCCATTTGGGAGAGGTGGGTTGGGAATATTCAGAAGTATCCTTAAGACCACAAGAACTGAGGGAACAGTGATTTTTAAAGTTGTGGTGGTGACAAACAACTGGTCTGAGTTGCAAGTTTATCTCCACACCCCAACTACCCTCAGCCAAATCTAGTTTGTTTGGCTCTTCTTTCCCAAGACTATGTTGCAGTAATGACTTCAAGTACAAACAACTCGGCACAAAACTGCTCTGACTCCTGCCCTGTTCAAGTGTGCCCCTTTCCTGTCTCAAAGAAGGAGCAAAATTCATAGGATCCCACTGTCCCACCTAAAATAGTGATCTTTTTAAAAACTCCCAAATTCTCATGGGAGGAGACCTTCTAAAACCTCATGAGATAATTAGTTTATAAACACAAACATTCTTGAGAAGAACTAAGCAAGATTTTTGACCCTTTAAAGGAACATAAAATTATTTGTAACACAAATAAAACCCCTCAAGCTTATATCATATACTGCACCAATAATGTAGTATTATTTCTTTACTACAAAAAATGACCCTAACTTCTACAGATACCTTGGTCTTCCTAAGCATCTGAAAAATGCAACTGGAAAAGCCAAGTCTAATTCAACTCAGGTTTCAAACAACAAACACCGTAGGCAAACTAGACACTCACACACTGGTTATTTTCTCTCAAACTGAATTGTTTTGTCAAGTCACATCAAAACAACAGCCCACTATATAACAAAGTACATATTTACTTCAGCAACAGATGCAAAGAATATAAATTCAAGGTGTATTGGTAGAAAATGCTACAGTAGGAAAAATATTCTTATGCTAGCAGAATACTAAAATAATGAAAAGCAAACATGAAAAAAACCTAGATAAGTCTGCTCGTCTGTAATTCTCTCTGCTGAAGAAGCATAGTCACGTCCCTGTGGGAAGTAATATGATCCAAGGATATGAACATAACTTTTCTTATATCTGTAAACAAGTTAAGAACAGGAATGAAATAGAACAGATGTAATTTCAGTTTAATTTTCAGCTGTTTTCTTTTGATGCTTGTAGAGGATAATAAATTCATCAGGCTTTATAAAGGGGATTGAAAATTAAGCTTGCTTTCTTATGGAGATTTGGAAACTTTAAACCTGACCTTCTCATACAGTATTTATAATCCTGGTGGTCCTGAGATGATCTTGCTGATGCCCAAAGGAAAGGCTAGTTTAAAATAGCAGTGTCACCATGTTGTTCTAAAGCTTAAAATGATATAGTGTGGCATGTAAGTACGTATAAGCATAATGAAAAATAAAATTGGATAAAGTACCTCAGAAGCAACAGATTGTTACAAAAAATTGTTCAAGTTTGGAAGGGTGGACTACTTCATTGCAGCTAAAGAAACAACTCACACTTAAATCCTCTCCTGTGTTGAACAGCGAAATAAAACCTATTTGTGTTTTTGTACAGAATCTTGCAAAAAATGACTTAGAAACCTGTATGAGTGTACATGCAAGTGGGATTATCAACCTTCCCAAACATTTGAGAAATCAAAAACAACAGTTCTGCAGTCACTGTACTCTCATGACTTCAAGGTCATCAATCTCTTCACTGAAGATCATCAAGCACTAAATCATTAGGGGATTAAAGACTTTCCATGCTACTTTATCCTGAAGGGAAAAATTACACTAAACATCACAGTTAAATCTCATTGAAAGGAGAGCAACACATGACACACACAGAGAAAAACAGCAAACAAGCTCCTGTAAGTCCACATAATCATCACATAAAACTGCCCTAATTTAATCCCTGTTGCAAACAGTTCCAGTAGCCCATGATCAATAGGGACAAGTCACAACAACATGTGGCTGCTTCCCCTGCCCTGTCAGCAGCACCAGGGGAACAAAGGAAACCTCCCCATCTCGCACCTAAAGCACCCAGAGAAACTACTGGGCTGCCATTTCTGCCACGCTTGGCTTTTATTATTCAATTGCTTGCCCACAGTATTTTCCTTTGCGTTCCTCAAAGCACTGTTACTAAAACAGACAAAATTTACATTGTACATTCATTAAAACACTAACACAAGGAAATAAGGAAATCTACAATAATATACAACAGTTACTTGTATGGAAGCATTGGGCACACCCCTTCACCCTTGCTCAAATTGTTCCCTAATGTTGCAATGCTTCCTCAAACCCAAGACATTGCCATGATTTTCTTACTGGTAAAACCTTCTCAAACTTATTTGTTAACATCCACTACATAGAGAAAATAAGCCACTCCACACCCTTGGTTTATGACCTGGTTAAACCTCTCAGTCCAAGGAACTCTGAACTCCTCAACCACAAAAGACCTTAACAGCCATTTTTTCTGGTACTCTTTTCAACCTCCTCAGTTGTTCTTCACTATTAACATCAACTGGAATTTTGGTCCATATGTCTCAAAGATCAGATGATCTTTGAAAATAAAGCAATTCTTAACCCGAAATCATAGACTTGATAGAAGAAATATTTTTAAAAGTGACTGCATATTTTGTGCAAAACAGAAACTTTAATAAGAGAAGTTTAAGAAATCTAATAACAGGTCTTAATGCAATCACTTTCTTACCATGTGGTGTTGCTCCTTACAAGTCACTTCTCAAATGAATGCAGATAACATCAGACAGATGGTTTCCAGATTTCCAGAAGGCACAATTGTCACAGGACTGACACATCCAGCATTGTCATGGGCACACTGGAACAGCAGCACCAAATGACAGCTTCAAAAACTTCTTAAAAACTGCCTTGGCCTAGTTGCTGCTGCTGAATCACTGCCACTGGTGTTGGTGTGAAGGGAAGAAAGGCATGCACTTGTGCTGCAGCTGATTCACACATCTATTCAGTAACCATGATGTGACCTGTGACAGGTAGAGGTGATTGTCAAAGGGCCTCTACACACTTTGTAGCAATAGGGTTCCTATCTTTCACCTCAGGTTTTTGGAAAACCTTTCATTTCCTTTGAATTTACCAAGTTTATGGGGCATTTTTAGTGAAAAGTTATTATTACAGTGTACCTTACGTAGTCTCACCTTAAGGAAACAGCTAGAACTGCATGACAAGCAGCTGGCCTCAGTTAGCTGAGAACTTATGATGTGTGACTTTTTAGGAACAGCTCTAGTCCAAGCAGGCCCTCTGGAAGCACACCACCTTGGCCCCTGGCACTTGTGACAGGTGACTCTTTGATCATACTCCAAAACTGATCTGAGAGATCAGCTAATTAAAACCCTGGTAGCTAGCACCAGCCACCAGCTCTAGCTTTGAAGGTAGACACAAAACAAGCAATGAGGTGATGTGAGAAAGGTACACCTGGAATGAGAGGGACCACAGATAAAGTCACGATCTGAAATCGGGTTTTGATCAACACCAAAGCTCTCTTCCTGTGTTAGATGTACCCAAATTACTTCATCTGATACTCTGACAATATGCTAAGAGGCTACAGAAAAAGTGAACTCGCATCTTTATGTCAGAATATTCTCTTAGTTAAAAGCTTTAAACAAATATGCAAACCCTCTTTTTTAAAGAAACATCAAAATGAAATATTTACCACTGAAATCTTTGTTTTTACTCTTTCCTAAAAATATATCAGGGATTAAAAGTATTACATGGCATCATGTGACAGCTCCATGCCCCAGGAGGCCACAATAAGAAAGAAATATTAGCCTCTTATGTTCTTCTTCTAAAATTCTTTTGCTTGCTGAAAGAGCAGTTTACAGGAAAAAAATGTTCTTGATGTTCTCCATTAAATCTACTCAGTTCCTTAACAGCCTGCTGTTACGAGTTTGTTTAGAAATACCTTTTCTGCCTCTTTAAATGGCTTTGTGTGCCTGTGTATCTGGTATTTTAATGAAAGCAGCCTGTGGAAAGTTTCGTACAGCATCATCCATAACAGCATTCAGAGATCTTTTACCCTTTCTGAAACACCCTCTTTCACAGAGAATGCTACAAGTATAAAGGCAAAATTAAATCAATTACTTCTGGCAAAACAATATTTCATATTTAAATTATGTCATATTTCAGTGTCACTGAACGGTGAACTCATTATTTTCAACTCAGACTGTATATCTAAGCCCTGGTAAACAAATTAAGTCATCAATTCATGTGAAATTCTGAATGCTCAGGAAAATTACAGAGGCTGGGGTTTTAATGGAGAATTTTCTTTTAATATACTTTAAAGCTTCCCTTGTGCATGTGATGGACTTGTATTGCCATTCACCTGCTTGCTTTTTATTCTAGGATCCCAGAAAATAGCATTTCATTTCCTCTGCAGCAACCTCTGCAGATGTCACAGATTTTTATGCACCCAACACACTAAAATACTTGAGACATGTTTAGTGAAAGTGATTTCCTTTAATGGTAACATTATGGAATTACTGTTTTTTAAAACCCCTTTCAAACTCAAATCTGGTCCTGAATTTAAATCCCCTACACAGAGAGGAGGGCAGCCTCACCTTTTTAAAAGTTAGCTCAAAGAGTATCCTATTGGGATGAAGAATTACTCTAGCTGGGACATGACTTCAGAAGACCTGAAATTCAGATCTTAATTCTCAAGCTTTCTCTGCTTCCTTTTCACTGAGGACTAAAACAAGTTGTTTAACATCATTTCCATCAACGTCTCAGAAAATGGAGTGGACAAGACATCGGGTAATAAATAATGTTGTCAATCACCATATTCTAACAAAAAAATCTGGTGCAAATTTTTCTGACATTTTTCTCTAAAATCTCTAATAAGTCATTCAGTATTTCTTGTTTAAGAAATTGCTTCTAATACACAAGTGCTAAGGCACTGAAAGTTTTTCTTCGTTTCCAGGAGCAATGTGAAGCAACATGGTTCTGGTCCAAACACTGAGCTTTTTCATGGCACTACACAGCATTAATGAAGTGCTCCTCAAACTGATTACATCTCTAAGTTAATGACCTGCCATTATCACACTGAGAGAACTCATCAGCACTGTTCACATCCTTAAATATGTGCATATCTTTACTAAACTGTAACAGACTTCTAACAGAGGTAAAAATCATTCACCATTATCTACTTGCATGATTGGCTTTGAAAATAGGAAATATTAAATTATTAAAATGGCACAATTAAAATTACCAAATGCACAAAGCACCCATTGAAGTATTAGAAAAGTACAGCCCTCTTTAAAGTTACATAATATTTGCCACTCAAAAATAAATCATGACTCATATTTTCTTTTTCAAATGCTTTATAGTTGGCCCTAATCCTGAAGACATCTCCTTCTAAGCAGTGTATCAGGAATGCTGTTATAGCCCCACACACACTATTGGGGAGGACTCTTTTGAAAAGAGCCCAGTGCTTTTCTAGCTCCACCTGCCTTCCATCCATCCTGGTCTCCTCAGGCTACAGGAAGACAATCCAACGTGCCCAGCAGCACATTAAAGCATCTAAGCCATCACACACTGACCCTTGTGGCATGCTCACACACACTCCTGTATCCTTCACAGGGCATCCTGAGGCTGCACCTGGGGGCCACGCTGCCAAAGTAGCTGCTGGATGGACAGCAGATCTGCCCTGAAAGCAGCTTCAGGGCACCCCACAAAACTGGGTCTGAAAAGGAACCAACATGAATCCTTGCAGTAGCAACAATAATGCCATGAGGACTCACTGTTTGAGCATTTATGAAAAGCTCCTCCACAGATAAAACTTTTTTTTTTCCTCACCAAAGCAATCCCTAGACCTGAGTTTAAATTCCTAGTAACACATTACTGGGGGAGGCAAGGGGGAAATAAACATGAAAAAAACGGTATGGTCCTGATAATGCATATTCATTATCTACCTTTTTGAAGGAAACTTCTCCCCAAGGTGATTCAAGATCTTGGGAGTTTAATGTCCCAAATGAAAATACTTCCTCCACTTTCTAAATATTTAACCTCCATGATAACATTTATTTACATAATATACTTAATTAGAAAAATGTCCTTGGATTTATTACCTTGGATTCAAGGATGTCTGTAGCTTTTCAGTAGCTATCATGCATTTTAAAGCAGAATAAATTTCATGGTACATACCAGCTGAGCTGGACTAAACTGACTACTTTTTAATGCGCTCACATAGTTTAAAGGGACAACAGACAGAATATTAGCTGTATTGGTCTAATATATTCATAAATAATGATTGAAAACAGTTCTTTAGAAACAGTTCTTTATTGATGCCCCATGCCTGGAGGTGTTCAAGGCCAGGCTGGATAGGGCTTTTAAACAACCTGGTCTAGTAGAGGATGTCCCAGCCTATGGCAGGGGGATTGGAACTGGATGATCTTCAAGGTCCCTTCCAACCCATTCTACAATTCTATTTGGAATCACCAAATGTCTAACTTCATTTATATTATGCACACACATTGTTTTGGGAATCCTTACAAATCTATTCAACTCAAAAACACCTATAAACAAAGTCATGCAAGATGTTTCCTGTTTTCATGCAACTCCAAATCCTTATTTTTACATGAATAGGTTTCCCCGCTATTTTACTCATGCTCAATTTTATATTTATTTTTTAGAATAAACTTCCAGGCGCTTTGCAGGGAACACAGTCCGCCCATCCAAAACATCCCCTGCAGTAAAACTTTGGCAGACTCTTGAGGTTAATTACGGCTGGCCTCCAGGCCGGCTCCGAGCGCTTTTCCCCGGAGCAGCAGCACGCCCGGAGCCACGCAGCCAGCCCCGCACAGGCCGGGGAACACCGCCGCAAGCCCTGACCGCCCCCTGGGCCGCGGGGCTCGGCTTCCCGGGGCAGCCCAGGGCCGGAGCGGCTCCTCCCCGGCCCCCGCCCGCCGGCACCTCGGCATTCAGTGTCGCTTATCGTGAGGGGTCAGCTATTTATATTTATAGCTCAGGGCTTGTTTCTTTCCGAGCGGCATTTGGAGGCGCAGGCGGGCCGGGCCGGCCCGGGGGGTGTGTGCGGCACACGGCTCCCGCCCGGGCACGTTCGCGTCCCGCCGCTGGCTGCGGGAGAAGGACGGGGACTGGGGACAGGGAGCGGGGAGGTAGAGAAGCAGCAGGAGCGAGGAGCGGCAGCTGGAAGGAGAGAGAGCGCTGGAGGGAGGAAAGGCGGAGCAGCGGGGGACAGAGGGGACCCGCACGGGGAGGAGAGCGCCGGGCCGAGAGGAGCCGGGGGAAAGCAGGAGCCGAAGGGAACGCAGGGTGAGGAAGCGCCGAGGGAGCGGCTGAAATAGCCGGCTCGGCACCCACCTGGCACCGGCACACAATATCCGACTCGGTGGCCAGCAGGTCGACTACCTTGCCCTTGCCTTCGTCCCCCCCACTGCGCCCCCAGCACCACCGTCACTTTGTTACCGCCCGGCTCGCTGCGCGCCCGCTTCAGCCCGCCGGCGGCGGGGTGGCCGCTGCGGTCGTTGGACGCCCGGGTGCCCGACATGCTGGCTGGGAGGGTGGCTGTGGCCGCAGCAGCCGCCGCCTCGCGCTGCCTCGCTCCCCGCCGCCGCCGAGCCCTGCGCGCTGCCCGCGCCGCGCCGCCGCCGCCGCCGCCGCCCGCATTTAAGGGCGCCGCCGCCGCCGCCCGCCCCGCGCCGCGCTGACGTGCGGGGCCGCTGCCCCTCGGCCTCGGCCTCGGCCGCCTGCCCGGCCGCGCTCGCACGCACGGTCCGCACAGACTGACATACAGACCGACACACAGACACACACACCGACACACAGACACACGCTCTTACAGCACCTCTCACAGTCCCCTCACACACACACACACCACAGACTGTACTCCTCACAGGCACAGTCCCCTTACACACGTGCCCACACAAGCACGGTCCCCTCACATTCACGGTCCCCTCGCACACAGGCACAGCTGACAGAGGCTGTGGAACTGTGAGGAGTGCACAGCCCCCGGGCATGCATGAAATGGGCGCCTCAGAGGGATGCAGGCAGGCCCTTGCCACCCTCAGGGAGACACATGAGTCGGAGATGAGCCTGTGGTACGGACAGATAGACGGACAGATATCAGTCTGTGAGGCGCTCTCATGCAGGGATCTGAAGCTGTGTCACTGTCAGGGGGCTGCATGGCAGAGTCACAGCACACGGGTGGGTTCAAGGCGTGTGGCTGTCACAGCGGTCTGAGGCCTGTGGGGCTGTGTCACATGGATGTAGGGACACGTGTCCTATTGAGGTGCATGACTGTCACTGTGACACTCACAAGCACTGTCACTGTTACTGAGGTGTCAGGGTCTTGGGCACAGGAGCTGTTGTCCCCGTGAGACACACACACACGTACACAGTCCTGAGGCACATGACCCTGTGACACTGACAGACAGACAGGCAGGCACTGGCCCGAGGAGCACAGGCTGCTGTCACTGCCAGATGGATGCTGCCCTGAGGCATTTGGGGCTGTTGCTGTCAGACATGTGGGGAATTGCACCCTCAGAGAATCCTGGCATGTGCACAGGTACTCTCAGAGTACCCTGTGATACGTGACAATTGGAAGGAAAGGGACAGGCACACAAGCTGCTCCGGCAGACAGGGATCATGAGACACAAACATCCACCCGCTGGCCTGGGAAACGCAGGCAGGCGCACTCAAAGTTTGACTGACACACACATTAGCCTAAAATACATATGACTGTTGTTACTGCACTGGCACTTACCCTGTTGTCAGGCACATACATAGTCTGTTCCATGGCCTGAGACACTTGAGACTATTTTGGCGAGGCACACATGCACACCCACACATACGCTCACACACTGACCCAAAAAAAACCCCCACAGGGCCCTCCGTTTGAGACAGATAAACAAGCGAGGCATGTGGAGCTGTGTCACAAGGACAGATTTAAGCACCCACTTCTCTGTTGTGACAGACGAACAGACCATGCCTGTCACCTATAACCCCTTCCCCGTGCACGATCACAGGCTAGGCTTGGCTTTTTCTGCAGCACATACCCTGTAGCTCCAGGCATGTTGGCACAGTGTCTTTTATAAAAGTGGGTTGAAATGTGTAATGTTAACAGACTAGACTGAGGTACATACATTGGTGTTGGTGTGAGGTGCATAAATACATGTATGTACCAGCACACACACACATGCATGGAGGCAGAACAGCAGAACACACCAGGCTGCAGCTTTGGTGCAGGGGGAACTGCACCAGCTGCTGCTTCCGTGCTCCTCCTGGCGTGCGTGTGACCCCTACCAAGAGAGCAAGGGACAGAAATTCAGCATTTTCCAGTGACACATTCCCTCTCTTAGACTGTGACTCAGATGAGATGCTGTGATATTTATGAGATTACACAAGCACATAGTTTGTGCAGTGGTCAAAATGCAGAAGGGTAGTTCCACAACCTATTACTCTGGCAGAAGGATGAAAAGAAACTATTGGAATACTCTAATGAACTCCTGAGAAATAAAAATATCCAGTGTGTACAGCCCACTTCAAACATAAATATTTGTGCCTTGTATCTGTGCATGTAAAGTTCTACCCATTCCTATAGACATACATGGATGTGTTTATGTATGTGCATATACAGGTCATAATCCAGACTCCAGCTCCTTGTAGGGATTCATGATGGCAAAAGGAGGAGACAATTGCTTTACTTCAATTCTTGCATTTGCAGCGTCTCTTCTAGGAAAAAGAGGTAGAGAAAATGTAACACTCTGTATGCTCCAGCTGAGTATGTAGCAGGAAACGGTGGTGATAATAAATATGGAAGACAGGAAGGGAGCTCCTGATGTTTGAGCCTAGTTCTCTGGCTTCTGCAGTCAGTGAAATCATACGGCACCTCACTGTTCCTATTGAATAAGTTCCAGAGCTGTTCTAGTTAGAAGCCTCCGCTAATTTCCAGCCTTCTGGCTGATTTGTATCCATATGTTCTATGCTGATGTTGCCATTTAGTTTAAATACTTCTTCCTTTCCTTTCCCTGTATGTTTATTTATAGACATAATTGCACCCAGTCTCCAGCTTTGTTTTGTTCAGCAGAAAGACAAGATTTTTTTGCTCTTCTCTCAAGGCAGACTCTCAAACTGCTGATCATTGTCACCTGCCAGCCCTGCACCTGTTCTGATTTTTGCTCATGTTTCCTGAATATGGGTAGAGAAAATTGTACCCTGTGGTCCATGTCAAGTTCCCTGTTACCTTCTACCAGGCAATTAGTCTTCTCTTTTCACATGGAAATATCTCACCTAAGATATTCCTGGACTTGCCAAGTTTCACATACGTGGTGAGAGTCAGCTCCTTTCTCACACCTCACTGCAGTGCTGGTATCTCACACCCTGAAATTCCGCTGAGTCTTTCTGCCATTCACACTTCACATGCACAATTCAGCTGCTTGGCCTTTCATGCATATATTCACAGCCAGATGCCACATGTGATCTATTGTGGCCTGATGAGACTCCAGCTTGGGCTTTGGAATTTTGTGTACAGAATTTTAACCTTTATCTTGAACATTATTTCAGTTTGAAGGATGTGTGGTGGGCTGACCTTGGCTGGAGCCAGTTGCCCCCCGAGCTGCTCTATTGCTCCCCTCCTCAGCAGAATGAGGGCAGAGAAAATAAGATGATAAAACCCCTCATGGGTCAAGGTAAAGGCAGTTTTCTGAAGCAAAAACAAAGGTCATGTGCACACAAGCAAAGGAAAAACCAAAAATATGTAATTCTCTACTTCCCATCAGCAAACTGTGTTTGACCACTTCCTGGGATGCAGGGCTTCAGCACATTTAGTGGTTGCTCTGGAAGACAAATGCCATAAATAATAAATGGCCCCCTTCCTCCTTTCTCTTTGTTTTACCTGAGTAGACCCTTTGATCAGTTTGGGTGAGCTGTCCTGGTTATGTCCTCTCCCACAGCCGACTTGTGAGGGGAGGAATGTTGGAGATATGATGATGTGCGAGCACCACTCAGCAGCAGCCAAAACACTGGTGTGTTATCAACACCCTTCCAGCTACCATTGCAAAGCACAGCTCTAGGAGGGCTGCTATGGGAAAAATTAATTCCATCTCAGCCAGACCAAATACAGGAATTAGTTACTGGGAATTCTTTTAAGACATTTGATTCCTTCAGTCTAATATGCACCGAAACTCCTCGAGCACAGGCTTTATACACTTTGGGCTTCTTGCCCTGGTACCAGGCAGTCTAAAGCTGCCCAACATCAGACCACTTGAGCTTGAACTTGCTCCATCTCATGTGGGAACACCCAGCACTGGCCATTTTCTCTTCCCAGCCACACAGTGACAGCTTGTGGACCTCATCTGAAAAAATTCTGTGCTGGTCTGTCATCCCCTTAAACATATGCAGCCAGTCTGGTCCTGCTGAGCAACAGAAATTATTGTTAATGGCTTCTCTTTAGCTGCCTTTGTAATTGTTCTCAGCCCATACTCTACGCTACATTGAGTGTCTTAATGAAGTCCGTGTCTGCTGCATTTCATCTGGCTTGATAGTTGTCAAAGGGAGCCAGTGCCAGAGTGATCTGGTTTGGCTTTTGCTTTTCCATTTTGTAGTTTACCCCGGTTTCATTCACCTCCAGGCTTTATTTTCTTTCAAAATTTCCTCAAAAACTTCCCTAACTATTTTGCATGTTTCAGAGGGTTTTTTTGCAACTCAATAACAAAATAATTTTGTCCATAAAGTAATAAAAACGGTGCCATCTCATTATGGAATAAATATTTTTCAGGCATTGTGTTTATAGTTCTTTTTTCAATTTGAAAACAGGAGCCCCAAGGACAGTGAAATGTAGCAGTAGCACCACTTAGTTCCCTCACTGATTCTCCTCAAAACTGATGACTTGCGAGTCAGCTTCACACAGACAGAATACAAAAACATTCTCTGATTCAAAAATACATAATCCTGGTGGTGTTCCTCTGCAAAAGAAGCTGTTTACAGCTACATTTTGGAGTCAGAGAGGATGTTGGTGCTCTATTTATTATTACTTTTATGGCATTTAATTTTGCCATTCTTGCATATTTGTTTTTTTTTTTTTTTTTTTCTCTCTCTTTTTGGTACTCTATACCTACTAGTATAGAACTCAAATATTTTTCCAGATTAATGTTATTGCTATTCTTGCATTTGGTTGGGTTTTGGTTATGGTCTGTTTTTTTAAAAAGCATCCTGATGTGACCACGTGTAAATTGGATGCTTAAGGACAGCCTCCAGTCTTTTTGACAGGAGATGACAGACTTTTCTGCTGTTTGGTCTTTGTGGCCCTCAACCACAAAGAATACATTTATAACTTTCATATATCTTCCAAAAAGGTACATTCACTGTCCTCCTGAGATGGCCATAAACTTCAGTTTTATTTTCTTTCTTGTGCCACCAATGCCAAACCTTCTGTTTCTGTAAACTGTTTTACTGGACACTTTGAAAGCAAACTAATCAACCAGGGGAACACTTCTCATTATAAAAATTCAAATGATTTAACTCAGCAGAGAAATAATATGAAGCAGGTTAATTACCTGAAGTGAGACACCAAGTGCCACACTTTAAACACCAAGTTAAAAGGAAAGTTAAGCCCATTGAAATCAATGGATTTAAATACATTTTGATGTGGGAGATGGAAAAAACAAGCAGATCTCCAAGGTAGATTTTGCTCAGGTGAAAGCAAATGTTTGACTTTTAAATTGAGTAAGATAGTAACAGTGAGGTCATGCAGAGTGCCATGAGACTTGTAAGGGCCACAGGAAGGCAGCAGCCTTGTCCCCTGTGAGTCACCTGGTGCTGGGTACTGATAAAGGAGGGAATGAGCTGGTAGCTCAGTAATCAGAATTGGTGTCTCTGCTCTTCAGAGCTCCTCCATTAAAACCAATTCATCTGGCAACACTTGACCTTTGCAAATTCACAAGTAAAACATCAAGCATTTGCCTTCTCAGGTGAAAAAATGCAGTGCTTTTTAGTTCTGGGCGACTAATAAGAGCAAAATACATGCATATGATTAAAGCAGTGTACTTTAGATTTACTTCAGAATAAATTAACCCAAACTATACTTTTTCCTTTCAGAACTGCATTTTTACCAAACACCTGTTTGTTCACATCCCTGATAAAAATATTAAAATGGTGCAAAAGCTCATGAAGAACTATTCTTGGAGAGTAATAAA
Organism: Calcarius lapponicus; assembly: GCA_039654755.1. NCBI lineage: Eukaryota > Metazoa > Chordata > Aves > Passeriformes > Fringillidae > Calcarius > Calcarius lapponicus. The sequence continues at coordinate 55,579,550 of CM077468.1, read as the reverse complement.
GAACTAATTATTTGGATAAAGTACACATCAAATCAGAAAGGCAGTATTTGTGATTCCACTTTTCCTGTTTCCATGAAAGACTTGAAGCATGCAAAAAAGTGTATTTATTGAATGTGCAGGTGAATGAAGATGAAAGCAAAAAGTATCATGCTGGAGAGCAGGATGCCTCTCCAAAAAGGGTCAAAATGTTAACATCATTGCAGAAGAAGTCAAATATCTTCTTGCTGAGATGGAAGAACAACCTATAAAATGCAGGCTGGTGTCCTTTCACTGTCCTGAGCCTTGTTGAAGATCCAACTCTGCATAGTGGAGAAGATGAGATCCAGTTGAAAAAAATCAGGAAGAGATCCACAAGTGCATGAACACAGGTGTGGAAAATCCTGAGATGCAAATACTAGGAAAGCCCTAGGCTGAAAAGCTGTTAGTCCAGTAAACAGGAGGCCAAAGGTGACATGATAACAGCCTGCAAATATGTAAAGCCTGCTGCAAATTACAAGGGAGTGGTAATGTGTTTTCTCTGTGTTGTGTAGGATGAAATGAAAAGTGTTTGCATGTTTTATTAGATTAACAAACTAATCTGATAAGAGTGGACAGGTGTGTAAAGCTTTAGTAAGCTTGAAACAAAAGCTGTGAATAAGACCATCTTTGCTCCAACACTACTCATAAGGATCAAATTTGAGCACAGCAGCAGCTTGTCCAGGCTTCAGGATTGCTGTTGTCCTTGGGTATTTTTGAGAAGAATTTAGGCAGAAATGATTCAACATTAATTGATTTGAGTTAGACCAACTTTGCTAACTGTATATGTCCCAGAGCTGTAGGTATTTTCTGAAGACTTTGGCCCAAACTCTCAAAAGGTACATTGAGAAGTACACCTGTTTAGATGCCCAGGTCAAACAGTTAAGCAACATTTAAGAAGCTGTTCAGCTGCCACCTAAACCTGCAATCACTTTCATGTCTGTGAGCGTGCTCCCCATTTAGCCATAAGCTCTACATCAGGTGGCTTTGCTACCAAATCCATCCCTCATGAACATTGAATGTATAAACCACAGCAAATACCCCACAAAATTGTATTTGGACTGTCACTCCAGATTGCCTGAGGATTTAATGGTTTCAGGTGGGATGTGACAGACATTGCTACTTTAGATCTCTTTTTGCTGACTAGAAATGTGAACATTATTTTAGTCTCTGGCATCCTAGCCTGAAACCTTTAATAGGTGAATGGTTTGGGTTGGAAGGGCCCTTAGAGATCATGTCATTCCAACCCCTCTGCCATGAGCAGGAACACCTTCTGCCAGACCAGGTTGCTCCAAGCCCCATCCTGCCTGGCCTTGAACACTCCCAGGGACTGGACATCCACAACTTCTTTCTCTCTGCCCAACAAATAATCGAGCTGATACCAAAACTGGAGGTTTCTTCACATCATTTCAGCTATTTGAGTAAACATTACACACAGAAATAAGATTTCATAAAGCCTATGGAAAGATTTAAAGACACATTTCAATGAAATGAGCCCAACTTGAATCTTTCCAGTCAATAAAGAGGTGGAGATTATGCAGGGGGATGTATATTTAAAAAAATATTAAAGGAGCATTGCAATGGGTTATGCTAATTTATGCCTGTGAGAGCATGGCCTGAAGTCTGCCAGGCTCTTGGTAAAAAAACTGTGATGAACTCATTGAACTCTAGGGTACAGAATGGTACCCAAGAGGGTACAAGATTACAGGTACAGGGTCAAGATTTTTTTTTTAAAGAATTTTTGCAGTTTTCTAGCTCTTGTGGGGAATTAATTTAACTGCTTAGCAGTTTTATATTGCCAGATGCAATGAAGAAGCTTTTTCCCCCCTCATTTATTCACCATCTTTTTAGGAGATTGAGATCCAGATAATCTGTCCTGTCATTTGCACTTAAAAATAAATAAAATAAAAATACCATTACTGTATTCATTATCAGCACAAGAAAAGCACTTGCTCAGGATCTCACTTGCTAGTACGTGATTTAAATCTGCAACTAATAAGCCTCACAAATTCAGGTAGTTTTGTTTAGCTCTGTTTACTAAAATGAAGACATACAAAAGTAAAATACATCCTGGGTTGCAAATACATACTAGACTATAATGCAGTTGTCAGTAAACTCTGCACTGAAAGTTGTACTTATCCTTCATACACAGTTTCTAAATCATTATTACGTGCTTTATAAAAGCCAAAGCAAGCAATAGAACAGTGACCCAGTAAGATTTTAGCAGAAGAATATTGGCTGATTTCGCCAGATCCTTAACACTAGATGCTTTTACTATTGCAAGAGCAATTTGTGTTGGTGACATTTTATCATGTATCAACTTATTACTTACAGCCAAACAAATAAGTCGTGTGTAAAAACAGACAATAAGAATTTTGCCAGAGGAAAGCTCTTGTATTTGACCCAGCATGTATGAATATATGGAATTGAATCAGGAATCTGCTTTTGCAGTTGCTTTCTATGTGTAATGATAGCAGTTATGCTCTTGGAACTTCTGTACTGTTCGTCAAAAAGTTACCTGCTTTTTATCTTTTAACATTTCATTTTCTGCTGCAGTTACAGTCTTTTAGTGGCATATGTAAATTCTTACCAGATATTTAAATTAATATTTCCATATTTTGTTCTTAAGTGTTCTTCTTCCGTTGCTTACTCTGGTCATTAGCTGTATCCCCAAATTTCCATTAGAAGCAGCTAATTTTTCCACTTGGTTGGTAGCTAAAGAAATCTCCAGATGTTATTTCTCATGTAGCAACATATATACAATATATGTTATTTTTCTTGAAATAACATATATAATATAGTCCTTGCAATTATCTGATAGAATTGGGTAGAAGAATTTAAATGTCATGTAATGAAAGCTGCTGCAACAGAAGCTGAAGAAAATAAAGCAGGGGAGTTGCTTAATTCACTATGAAGTGTGGGGAAGAAAAATCAACATAGGTACATACATAAACATGTCCAGATGAGTTAAAAAAAATCCCCAACCCTAGAATGTCCGAGTCCCTGGAATCAGCATGAGCTTGTCACCAAATTATTTTGGAAACTTTATCTTAAATCTTATTCACAGAAAAGCTGTTTTCAATGTATGGAATCAAGTAAGATATTGTTCAGTTGTCTAACTAGTACCCTCCACTTGAATTTTGGTAGCAGTTTTTGAGTCAGTTTTGTTCTCAGCAGCTGAAGTCCTCACTTGTAATCTCTAAATACATCAACAATGGGGTGCTTCTGACTTTACTCTCCTGTTTGAAGTCCAGAGAGCAAGATTATTGCTGGCCCTAAGGGACATTGCTGCTGTGTGCTGTCCCTGGCTGATCTGTCAGCTGCAGAGAAATGATCCTCAGACAACTGGACAAACCAGATATTCACACTGACAGAGCATGTGACTGCACTTAAGGTCAGAGATTCAGAGGCTGCAGGATTGGGACCTTTAAAGATCTCTGCACAGGATTGCCCTGGGTGCTGTGTGGCACTGGCATTAAGGGAGATACCTGCAAAGTTAAAGGGTCATTTCATTCTTTGTGGAAACAGGCCTTGACAATCCTGTAAGCACAGGCTGATAGGGGTTCATCAGATTTACTATCTTTTCATTCCCTTCTTCAGAAAATAATTCCTCAATGTTCTTATATGATTAGAAAATCCCCAAACCTCCGTTTTCTATAGAATGAAGAATGTTAAGATGAGTTTCAGCATCTTGCCATGACAATCTGATATCCTCTGTTGTTTTGTCACCATACCCTGATCGAGATTAAAATAAATTTTAAAAGTTCCTGATTGTCTTTGTCACTACTGCTATGCAGAGCTCTCTAAAATCAGTACTGAAAAAGAATTCAGACTCTAAATGCTCTTTATGTTCAAGTTTATACTCCCCAAAAATTAAATCCACCTCACCTTTGTTATTACAAAGGAACAAAAATAATGACAGTTCCACCCAAACTATTTCCTAGAAATACAGAATGTCCTTCTGGTTTGATGCTCCTTTTCTTTACAGGGCTGAAACACACCTTTAATTCTTACAACTGATAAATGTTGCTTCCTGATTTTATCATATACTAGGTTACTCTTTTGTATTTATAGCAAAAAGTTTTTTTTTTTTTATTTTAAACTGCAGCTTTACATTAAGTGTGTCATGATTGCAAAGTATGTAAAACATATTTGTGGTAGAACTTGACAAGACAATATTGAAAACTTTGCTTTGGTCAGTTTTCAATGGATTTTATGTATCTTAAAAATGTATTTCTAAAAAGTGAAGAACTGTGAAAGTGGATCTAAAAGGAGGTCATCTATTTAGACACCAGATGCAAGAAAAACAACATTCTTCCAAGGGTTGAGCACAAAATTGACATGAACTCCACTCAGATGGAGTGGCTTCTGATGGCTTCTTTGCAGTGGTGCTCTGAAGAACCAAGAATTGTAACCAAATGTTATTGGCAGAAATCTTCAATAAAAGTGGATGCCAAGTATTTGCCAAAATAAGAATTTAAACTATACACATTCCAATATTAGCACTGCTTCACACCCAAGGAGGCCCAGCACAGCAAGTGCTTTTCTGCATCAATCAGCACAGACACTTCTCTAAGATCTGACATAACTCCTTTAGGGAATCAGATCTCAGATCAGAAGAAAGCAAATGTTGTGGTGACAATAACACTGGACACAACTTGCCTACTGTGCTGCATGGAGTTCAAGTGTGTGCAGCTTTCTGTAACCCTAAAAGTCTCCCAAGAACTGTTCAGAACAATAGCAGGATATCCTCCACTTCTGAGCAAAGTAGGAGAAACTTGCTCATTAGGAGTGGTATTTTTTTCTAATATCCCTATCATGATTTATTTCAAGCATTCTCTTGCACTTGAAAATTGGTAATTGATGTCTCACTATGCATCTGCTTGAGAATTACATGATCTAGGTCACTCTCATTGCATCAGATCTGCCAGAGCTAACAGATAAATTCCTTCTAATTAACAAAAGATTGGCTAATAAAAACAGTTAATTGCTGAATGTATGACACTTTCCATACTCTCCCTTTAGCCTCTTTGCATCTTCTCCTTTAAACCGTTTCTTCCTTTTCTCAGATTTTGCAGCTTGCTCCTTCCTTTCTTGATTTTCCTGCATTCAGACAGAATGACAAATAAAACAATAAATAAGAGTTTCTGAAGGAAAAGCTTGTTAAGAATCTCTCAGTTTGCAATGAATAGGTATTCTGAACATGCCCTGTGCACACTTAAAACTCTCAGCTGGTGGGGTTTGAGGGTAAACAGCAGAACAGAGCATCCTGGTCAATCCCTTTGGCCTTCTCCATGTGATGATGTTACCAGCAAACTATTTCATCAGCTTTAACTGCAACTTTCAACTATGGACTGAAATGCATTCTCCTTAATTAGTCCCTTTGTCCACAAAAGAGAACATTAGTTTAACTTAATTAGCATTCTAGAGATTTATCCCATAGCAACCTTGTTTGTATTCAGGGATTTCTACCAGAATTTTCAGGAGCTGTTCAGTTGTGTTAAACAACAATTCACAGTTTCTCTTCAGGCTCTCATTAAATTTGCCAGTAGTATTTCTGCACTACAGTTCAGGGCCAGAGTCCAGGCTGGATGTTTATTAGTACCACTCACACAATTGCCAGAATGGCATAAATCCTGTTGGGATTTATGTAGATAGGCAGGATTCTGGTTTCCACAGAGCTGCTGGTACCAGAATAATACAAGTAATGGAGGAAGAATAAGGATTGGAATGATTACTGCTAGCAAAAGAAGATGATTATTCAGTGGAAGAGTATTCCTGGCTTTTGATACCTAGCACAACAGTGGGAGAAGGTAGTTCTGAATAACTGAGATACTATAGTATAGGATAAAGATGATAAAAGCCATTTTCTTGAATGCTCCTGCAGTTCTTGTTCCATAGCTGCATTTGTCACCAGAACATTGCCATCCCACCTGGAAGCTTGCCTGCTTTTGATTGCAACCAGTGAGTAGATAATCTACACACCACAGGTAGATCAGTACTTAATAGGCTGCTGTGTCATATGACAAAACCTAATAACATCCAGGAAGATGCTGATGATTTGGCGCAGATAAGATTTTTGATGAAACATGTGTAGTCTGCTTTGCAGAGAGTTTGAAGCAGAAAATAAAATCTCCCCCAACAGTGATAAATCTGTTTGATTGCTATGGATCATCTGCCACTATTTCCATAAGATGAGCTGAACAAGTGCAAGAAAATGTGCACAAGTTTATAGAACCAGCCTTTATAGTAAATAAAAATCTAGGATGAAACAAATAAAGAAAACTTGTGAGCAGTAAAAGAGTTAATCTGTTTGAAATATAGGAGCATTAGATGCTCAAGGTTGCGGAAGCTGTCACTGGGTGCCTTGAAAAGGAAAAAAATCCATATACTCTTGACAGGGAAAGAAAATTATCCATTAGCCCCAAATAGAGGGTTCTGAAAGAATGGGATACAGGTGAAGTCTTATGGAGAAGCTAGAAACCTTCCATCAGTATAGGCTCCTATGTGCTTGCCTGATAAATTCCTGCTGTCTCAGCATAACATCTTTGAGATACTATGGCTGCTGGGAGACTTGCAGATTTGTGGGCCCTGGGAGAATGTCTCTATGTAATATGCCATAAGAAATAAAGGAGGTGAATTCACAGATGTGTTGTTCTGCTTATTGAACAGCACACACAGTAGTGAGAACAAGCTAAAACACATTAGGAATAAATTTATCAATTGAGCCTGAAACAATTTTTTCTTCAGAAAAATTGTAATAAAACCCCAAACAGCAGAACAATCCAAACACACTTAACAATGTTTCTTCAACACAAGAAAGCCCAAAAAGGTACAGTGGTAGTAACACAGAGAAATGAATACTCACAATCCCTTTTCCTGGATTAGTAAAGGCAGCTGCAGGGATGAGATTTGGTGAAAGAGGGAGTCACTTTGGATTTGCACTTTGTGGGATGTTAGACACTTGCTTGAATTTTGAATTTAAAGATGCTCCAGGACAACTGTTTATCCCCACACTATCTAAAGCACATCCTGTTCCAGCACCATACCCAACCTACAGAAGAGCAGCTGCTCCAGCGTGGCTGTCCTAGAGGGGGACACAGAGGAACTATCCCTGTGCAGAGCTGTCTGTATAACCTCTGCCATCAACTGAATACTTCCTAGAGCAGATTCTGTGGAACACTTATTTTCTCCTTTTCCTGAGATCAGACCATCTCTTTGCTGGGAGGTCCCTTCTAAGAACAGCTGCAAATGCTAAGGGAAATCAAATGTTTCCCACAATCCCCTATAATCACACAGTGATTATTTTCCCCACAATTTTACCATTCAGTTCTCAGCAAAACTCCATTTCTGATTTTTGGTCTTTGAGCTGAGGAGCTATTTTCTCTCTGTCTCCTTCCTCCTGCCATCTGCTTCTTTTATTTTTTGAGAACTGGTGAAACAATCATCAGCCCTGGGTGACAAACCATCTCCCTTGCTTCCTTTCACTGTGTCAGTTTTGGATATCATTTGGGTATTTGGAAAGGCTTTGTTAATTTGGGTTTTTTTCCTCCAGGTAGATGGAGAGAAAGATAGAGTCTTATCAAAGTAATTCTATTTGTGTAACTCAATTTTTTCTTACCTGAAGGATAAGGGACCAGAAAGAACCCTCAGGGAAGGGAGAAAGATTTTGTTTGAACAAAGTAACAACCCCCAAATCTCTGTAGATAAGCTTAGGAGACATCAAAAATCACTATTTATCGAAACTATTTCCCTTCTTATTTGATGTGGGAATGGAAAGATAGCACTAACACTTTTGGCAGTGCTTTACACAGAAGACTCATCCCAAAATAAAAGTTACACCTCAGCATTAAAGCTTAAAATAAATGGCACTGGGAAGAGATGATGCCTGTGGCATGATTATAGTGTAAAAATCAAAACCACAGAATAAAAAGATGCTTTAAAAATTAAAACTTCAGCTTTTCAGCATGTTGCTGTTTCAAGTACAAATAGTATCTTTACTGAGGTGATAGTGAGAAAGCAAGGAGGAAGAGGAGATGAATTCTAGGTCTGCAGTGGAGGAGAGAGGTGCAGACAACATGGCTGATAGCTGTGGTACCTTTGAGGTGAGGTGCTGCTGTGAAATGGAACTCAAAATGAGATGAAAGGGAGTTTACATTTTGGAATAGAAAAAGAAGCTTCTTTCTAGTTGCTCAGACCTGACTGTGAACAAGAAGCACCCAGAAATGTAGTTTGAATCCCCTGCAGCTGTACTAGAGCACTCCATAACCTTTACTGGGACTGTTTCTTGAAAGAACTGCCATTGCTGAAATTACCCTTCACAGTAAGTTTCCAGTGTACTCTCCACAGACACTGACCCATTATGTTCTTGGCTCTCTTAGTTCTTTTCTTCATGCCTAGAATTTTAGGAACTTTAAGGATCAAGCCTATTGCCAAAACATCTGTGGTTCATAAGGTTAATTTTCCAGACTGTCTGAGGCAGTATCACATCATTTCAGAGCCCAGGTAGCAGCATTGCTTGGAAAATTTCAGTTCAGTGCTTTACTGGAGAAGCAGGTAGTGAGAACAGTAGAGGATTTTTTTTTTGTCTTTCATCTTCTATAACTTCCTCAGAAACTTGATTGTTTTCATCTGAATCCATGATCTGCCCTGAAGCACTCCTCCAGTCTCTCTTGGCAGCAGAGCTGTCTGTGTTCTTGCAGTTCTTGCAATGCAGATGGTTCTCTCTACAGAAGGTTTATCCAGGCTGGGGCTTTCCTGGAGTCAGCACAGGAATGGGTGATTCTTGCTGTTAAATGTGTATGAATGTGAAAGAAATTTTTTCTTTCTTTCTGGAATTAAGAAAACCCTAAAGGAAGTACATTAGTCCAGGTGTGAAGTGTGTGGTAAGGGAAATGAAATAGAGCTTTACTAGAGAGTTTACAAATTGGAAGGTGCTCTACACAACTTTTATGGTGAAGTTGCTGCTCTCTTACTCCTTATTGCAAGGAGTGAAATCCTGTAAGTTAAGAAATAGAATCCATTGGGAGATTTGGAAGGGTTTTTTGGAACACAAAACACACTCTTGGGAGCTAACTAGTACAATGAAAAACCAACAACACATAAACACACCTTCCAGTTAGGCTTGGCCTAATGGAAAATGTACCTTTTATCTATCACCAAAGCCTATAAAGCATGTCAGGTTGCTCATTCTTTCACATGCCACAAAGGTTCTATTACACTGAGGTCTGGTTAATAATTGTCAGTGGGAGAAATGACTTAAACTCTTCTCAACAGAAAAAAAAAAGCCCAATCTTCCCAATCCCCCCCCCCCCCCAGAAAAAAACAGAAACCCAAACCAACAAAACTAAACCCCACAAACAAACAAAAAAGCCCCAAATTTTATATGTGCCCACATACTCATTTTCTGCTGCAGTTTGCAATCACATACATTTACCTTAATTTACTTCTGCAACCAGGGTTATGTAGCCCAGCTTAGAGTAGAAGAAAATAGAAATTATTACTTGATTTAAAAACTATAAAGTTCTCAACCTATTTCTAAGCAGCCACAAGGGCAAACCACCTGTAAGGTCTTGAGGAAGATCTCTCTGAAGGTTTTCATTGTGCTGAATACATCTTCCAAAGACAGTTTTGTTCGGTCTTCACAAAGATAATCTGCAAGTTCTTCCTTCTTCTTTTCAATGGTGGCAAATTCCTTCTGCAGGTCCTTTGAAGCATTGAGGCTGCCCTGAGACACATTTTGTAACACAATTTATGCATATTAAAAAGCAGCATATTCTGAGTTGCCCAGAAGATTTCAGCCACTTAACAGAGAGCAGTCAGCTTTTTAAAAACTAACAACTAAGATTGGTCCACAATGTGTGATATTTATTTCTGAATTGAATCATCTGCATTTTCCCTCATTTCATCATACAAACATGTGGAAATGTGGCACAGCCTGGGATGACTGAGCAAGGGACATGCAGCACCAGGATTTCTACCTTACAGTGACCCATTCTGAGTATATGAAAATCTAGGATGTTAGGAAATATGGTTTTGGTGGAGGGGAGGCAAAAGCATATTGCAAATCTGTCCACTTTTTTCCACAAAGCACAGTGAGACGAAGCATGTTTCTATGCTGCACTGTACACATTTATAGTTGCAGCCTACATTCCATTTTTAGGGCCTTCCTTTCTTTTACCCACAGAAAAATCTGTCTGGTCCTCAGCTGTTTCCATATCCCAGTACCACATCACAGAAATGGAGGAAAATGTGGGAGGGTAGTAATGACCCCTTTCCCATAGGGCTTTATGTCCAGTTGTAACCTGAATTACACTGCCTTTAAGAAGAGAGTGCTTAGGAAGAAAGATGGGAAACGTGTCACATTCACATTACCTACTTGCACAGATTCTCCATGCTGTATTTTTAAATCATCTGTCGACAAAAATAAACGTTTCTCTATTTCCAGCAGTTTCTTCAAATTGGCATCTGCCTCGGCCTGCATGGCGTCAATGTGGATTCTGAAAGGTCCACAAAAGGGACAGTACATTGAAGGGCTAAGTCTTTTGTTTGCATTAACTTAAAAGGTGATTATAAACATTATCATCTCTGCAAATGAACATGGAATTAATCGTCCAGCCCAGCTTTTGCAGGTAGTTCTTTTCTGTGTAAATGCTTTTTTATGCACAAACCCTCATTTAAGAAAGACTGTGCTTTTGCCCTCATTAGCTCCCTGGATGGACTATGGAAGAACCTCACTGTCCTAGTATTCAAAAAACTCCAAAAAAATTCCAGCCTGTTTTTATTCATAGGCAACACAAGCTTATCTCTCCTGTGCCAACACTGTCCTTATGTAGCTGGTTCCTTTCCCTCCTTGCCTTTTCTCCCCAATCTATTTATAGTCCAAAGTTGCATCTCCTCTCTGTGTTACTTTAGCTTGTGTGGAGATCCAAACACAACCACTGCCAAACCAACATCTTCTGGAGTTCTGAAACTGCTCTCTGGGCCAGACAAAATTTACTGAATCAGCAAAACCTGGCTTGGTGTTTCACCATGCATCCAGATGTGAGTAGATGCATTAGAAGAGTCCCTGGCAGGATTTGCACCATGCACAGTTCTCCACAGGTTGATTAGCAAATCAATTTTGTAAGTTTAAGAGCTTGACTAAAGTAGAGGGCAATTACTTCATATAAAGCGTGTATTTATGTAATTGGCCAGCAAGATCTAGTTTCAGTCAAGAAAAGTATTTCTGTTATGACACAATCCAAAAAGAAATTCACAGTTGAAAACAGCATTCAGTTTATCTTCTGCAAAGCTAACTCACAAAAGCCACAGGAATTAAATTATGGAATTAGAATACTTTCAAAAATTATGTAGCAGCTACATAATAAATGTCAATCCATTGGCAGATTTTAAAAAGTTACTCCTTCTTTGAGTTACAATGAAATCTAAATCACTACAAGGTTTCTGTGAATCCTCTGAATTCATAACAGGATTAAAAATGTTAATCCTGGTGCTACAAATGTGGATTCTGATTGGTGTAACTGAACATATCTCCATGTGACTCCTTTGAGTTAAAGAGAAAGAGCTGGTGGTAGACTCATGAGGCTTTCTGGCACATGGGAGAAAGTCAAAAGTCTCCAGAAACAGGTTTTTTCTTTCTACCCACATGTATTAGAAACATGTGCTGATAGTCAACTCTGGGAGCCCTGAGGTTGCCCCTAACTGCCAGGAAACCCCCCCCAGTTGTTCCCTTCTCACATAAGTTTTGTGCCTTCAGATGGGTTTTCACCTAAAAATCAAAGAATGTGCTGAATTGGAAGGGACCCACCAAGATCATCAAGTCCAGCTCCTGGCCCTGCACAGGACCATCCCCAAGAGTCACATTGTGTGCCTCAAAAATATTGTCCAAACATTTCCTGAACTGACTGAGAAACCTCAGGGGAGATATGTTTCTATTGCAATATGTGGAAGAAGATTCTGGTCCTTGAAAATGAGGGAAATTCACTATCTACACAGCTTTCTTCTAAAGTAGTACGGGATCCACAGAAAGAAAAATCACACTGAGCCCCACCTAAAAGTCTTAACCAGGTTGAACTATGAAAATTTCAACACTGTTTGGTGTTGAAGAGAACCACTCTCTCCTACAGCAGGGAAATCCTGTGACCTTATTACAGCACCATAAAATGACTCAGCTCCTTGCTGGCTTTAAAGAGGTTGGCAATTCCAACATGACAAAAACAAACAATAATGTCCTACCCCACTGCCTTGGAAACAAAGTCAAGATCTCTGGGAAGCTGCAGGAGATCTCTGTGTTTTTTTTCAACCTCCTAAAATTGAAGAGAAAAAATGGTTATCTTATACAGGCTGTCAAAGAGCATGAAAGTTTTTCAGCTGGACAACATCAGGACTGAAAACTTAACACTTCATTTTCGTTCTTATAAGTGTAGGGATAAATTTAGTCTTGTTCATTCTTTTTCTCATGCTGGCATCCACAGGGAGTTAAAAAGAAAGGAAGAGACTCATTTTAAGTGCTCAGGCTGACATCCCATGGGCTGCCACAGTGTGCAGGCTGACCTGAGATTTTGTCTTCATACCACAAAAATAAATTTCATTTGACAGATGCATTTGAGATATGTGTCAACACAAGGGAGCAGTTGCAGAAGAGAAAGAAAACAGCAAGCAGACATGTCAAGTGAACTTGAGAAGGAAACCTAGTGTTATCTCCCTAAATATTACTGTATATGGATTGATCTCATCTGTACAGAGAACTGTGGAAAAGTTTCCTGGTATTTCCAGCACAGAGGCTCACCCTCCAGGTACCTATAGTGGGGTATTACTGATAAAAGCCCCTTATCTTCTGGGGAATTAATACTTGAGAATAATGCACACAAGATTAATTTCTCAGTTTTGATGTACCTCCAAAATATGGTGAAGCAGAGTAATGTTGTTTTGGTTTGCTTTTGTTTCTGTTAGTTTGAGCAAGGCACTAATTTTAAAACCTCCAGCATGTCCAGTGTGACGCCCCTGGAAGATACAGAAAAAAGTTCCTTCAGTTTTCAAGCCTTGCATTATTTTCTGTTATCTTTAGAATACAACAAGTAAAGAAATCATTTTACTTACATAGTTCAGAAAGTTTCCAACTTTAAGAATCAATTGGCAGAACACTGGCAGTCGGTGACTGGTAAGAATTGCTAAAAAATAAGAAGAGAGACACTTTCAATAAATTAAATTAAATTATCTGAAATAGAATTTTCATTAGGTTTGGCAGTGATGGAACAAAATTTTCATACAAGATTATGTCAAGCCATTATTATGGATTTGGAAAAAATACCAGTACAGAAATAAATCAGCTGAATGAAAGTCAAATGAGTAACTTTCTATTGTGATCTTTTCTTTACAAGTAGATGGAAAACTAGTTTTTCCATTAAGTTTGGAGTATAGATGTGTCAACTCTGCAGCTGCCTTATGAAGGAGAACCACATAAAAGAAAGTGTATAAACTTGTGAAAATCTATAGCCCTCACTCCCAGCACATACTATTCTAGTTAAGAGAAGAAAAGGGCTTTGTGCCTCGTTATCATTGTTAGTGAGAATGATAATGAAAAGATGCACATTTTTGCATCTGGGAGATGCAAAATGGAGAATCTGGGGTAAGAGTAAAGCTTTTGGCAGCATTAGAACAGAAACACTGACCCTCACCATGAGATGGAGGGGGAGCAGGGAGGTCAGGGTGGGACTACAAAGAGCTGTTGATTGCACTCCAATAAAGAGTAACCACAGCACTGACATCAGACATCCAGGTATAGCCCTGTTTTGTGTGTGAAAATAAAAGTTTGCAGTTTAAGTGTTTAACAGAAGATCAATGACTCTCTAAAACCCTTGAACTGAAGCTGGAATGCAGGAGTATCTTCAATAAAGAGACAACTGAAACTAAAACCAGGGCTAATTTTGGGTGGAGGAGTCTCCTGAAATCTTGGTGAACATCATCTGGGATGCCTTTTTCTGGCAGCCACATCAGATTCTGCTATGTCACTGTGTGGCTAAGCTGACTGCATCAGTGCACACTACAAGAAAAACTGGAACTGATTTATTATTAAGGACAAAAATCTCTGCTGCACACAAAAATGTAACCTATACTCATACAGGATCTGGCACTGACACCTCCATCTCAGGAGAGATCTTACTGCTGTCTACAAGTCCCTGAAAGGTTGTAGAGGGAGTTTGGCCTCTTCTCCCAGTGAAAGGATGAGAGAAAACAACCTCAAGCTGCACCAGGCGAGGTTCAGGTTGGACATCAGGAGGGATTATTCACAGAAAGAGTTGTGAAGCAGTGGAATGAAGTGCCCAGGGAGGCACCATTCCTGAAGGTGTTCAAGAAACAACTTGGCACTTAGTGTTAAAGTCTAGTTGATAAGGTGTTGATGGGTCAAAGGTTGGACCCAGTGATCTTAGAGATTTTTCCAATCTAAATGATTCCCTGGAAGTGTTCAAGGCCAGGTTGAGGAGGGCTCTGAGCAAGCTGATCTAGGGCAAGGTGTTCCTGCCCATGGCAGAGAGGCTGGAATGGGATCATCCCAAAGGCCCTTTCCAACCCAAACCATTCTGTGATTCTCTGATGAAGGAAATTTCCTTAGTTCTCTTCAGAACTATTATTTCTGAGCAGAACAGCACAAACTGTAATACTTCAGAATGTATTCTAGGAGCAGGAATTTGCAGAATCATTTTGATGTTTGCTACACATTCAGGAGATAAAAGGCTAATTTTGATTAGATTATAGCATAGGTTACCACTGATGCTAATCAAGCAGAAGAAAGTGGCTGAACCCAGGCACTGGTGCAGCACTGAGGTACTTACTTTCACAGGCTGTCCTGATGGCTTGTGCTTTTGGCCACAGACACTCCAGCAGATTTTTTGTTTCCTCACAAATCAGCATACATTCAATCCTCAGCTGGTAGCTAAAAAGAGATCAGTGGAAAAAACCACAACAAACACCACGAAAAACAAACCCCACAGGCCTGATTAATTGACTTGTGTTCAGCAAGAGCATCATCCATTTTAGGCAAAGCACAGTACCAACATTCTTATGGTCTCCTTAATGCTCTGACATGAGAACTGGATTATAAATAAATCAAACACAGATATTTCCAAAGATGTCCTAGAAACTATTATCATCTCCTCTTTCAGAAAGCAATGCTGGACTGACATCTGGCAGTGACTACCTTGCATAATGAGGCCATAATTTTTTACAATTCCTGGGCAACACTAGCCAGAATTTTAGTTCTCTTTAACTTCACAAATAAATTTGAAATATTTTGGCAGTGATGTTCTATAATGACATTTATGCTTCATCACGGATTAATATTGTGGAAGGAAAAAATTTTCTAAAATACTTTTAAATCTAGCTAGAAGTTTGAGAAAATGAAAAGCCCCATTTTCACCACCACATTTTCAAAAAAGTGTCTCTGGTTGTGGCATGGCAACTGATCAGATTTATGGAGGGCTACTGCTATTAATTATCACATTTCACCATCTTTTTGTGAGTAGCAGAAAGCGTTCTCTGTGTGCACTTCATTTGACTTGGTAAAAACTGGGGAGGTGGTGAAAGCACAGGCACTAATGTGATTCACTCTTGGATTTGTGGGCTCTCCAGTGGGTGAACTGGGATCTGTAGCCCAGGGGTGGAGTGAATCAGCAGCCTGGTGACAGGATTCAGTCTGCAGCTTCACGCCACGCAGGAATAGCTGCTCAACAGTAAGGGTTTTGTCATACCAAGGTTATTTTAACTGCAGTTTGCCAAAGGTGTCTGAAAGTCTCTCTGGCCTTTGGGGAGGAAAAAAATATTCTCATACAAGGTCTACAAATAGCAGTCAGATGATTTGTCCAGAAGACGGGATGTCGGGAACATCCCTCTAGCACAAGAAACAGAGGCCTTAATTTTTATGGACAAGTCTTGTAAGAAGCACACTCATGGAAAGAGATAAGGAAGATTTTGCTTACCTGGGAACTTCCAAAAGACAGAGATAAAACTGATCTGCATTTGCCAGCTGTGATTTTTCTTTTTTGCAAGATTTCAGACTATTTATCTAAAAGGGAATAACCACACAATTTAATTTAACAGGTGAAATAACCAACAAACATTTCTGGTGCCATTTTCTTCTTATAGACATGGAACTGGCTTTTCTGAACTTGCTGTGTGCACAGGCAATGGGGATAAAGCAGATGAACAATAAATTCTACATATGAACTAGTTTGCAAGGGCAAACGTAGATTTTGTTTTGACTGGAAGGTCTTTTGCCTTTGTACAGCATCTCCAAGATGAATTCCTGACCTGTAGGCAGAGATTCAGGAAGCTATAATGCACAGGCACACAGAAACCCTTTACAAACATGGGTCCTTTCCCTTCCTCCTTTTTGAAACTTGCTCTGAAAGGCTCTCTATTCACCTAAGTCTTCAAAGCCTACTGTGCTTCATCCACTTAATTAAAATAAGAGGATAGAGAGCAGAACTCTGTGTACACCTGTGTTGAGTCTCCCAACATGTTCTTGCTGAAACCTTTGCGTGAAGAGGCCAGACTGTTGCTGGGATGGCCTTCCCACCACTCTGCCTTGGAATTTCATTGACCTGGATGCTGCAAAGGATGTGGGATCCAGTCATAACTTCTTGCTTTAGCAGTGCAAGTGTTTCGAGCTGAGCACCCAACACACTGAACTGCACCAGAATGACACATTAATAGATACCTCCTGGTCTTCAGGCAGCAGTTTAAGTAGCTCTCTCAGTATCTCAGCATCCAGTTTGGATCTATCCCCTTTCTGAATCATGGCAGCAATCTCTTCATTGGAGCTGCAAGAAGGAGAGAAATGATGTGGAGCACTGGGGGAGTAACATGGAAAAAAGACCTCAATCTCTCTGCTGGCACCCCAGGAGCAACTGAAGTAAATCTTACTGTACTTGCCTGCCTTTATAATTTGGATCTTAGTCCTCAAAAGTACAGTGGAGATATGAAAATGTGTCTCTTTTAAACCTAAAGCAATAATCCTTATAATTTAGGTGTGCTTTTTGGCCTTTGTTCATATTTACGCAACAAACCCCAAAGCTCTGCTTTTACTGTGGGCATCCACTGTCACTGAGAAGGCATTTACATTTGAATTCCTCCACCATTTGCAGCAAAGACAAGGATGAAACCAATGGCTCACAGAAGGTTTTAACTCAAATCCTTGCCTGAAACTTTGGCAGGCAACAAGTGTTTGAAATGCTCCCAGACTGCTGAGGTTTGGGCTCTGGAGAGCTGGGCTCCCTCAGCCACCAGAGGCAGCACCTGGCTCCAGAGCAGCCTCATCAGTCACAAGTGCAGAAGGACTCAGCTCTTTGATCCCAGCTGCTCCCAGGAGAGCTCAGCCACTGCCCAGGGAATCATACAGGGAGAGGAAATAGCATCTGCATTAGGCTACGCACCATTCTCCCCCACTGAGAAGCAGTTTGTCATGGAAAAAGAATAATAATAATTAAAAACATCCCTCTGACTGATTCTGATTTATTCTTAATGAAAAGGGATTTCTTGGCTGAGTTTCTTCTTGAAACCCTTTTAACATGGGCCATGACACAAGGGCAGAGAGAGAGCAGAACATCCATCATCATCCTGCCATAGTTTCAGGGAATCTAAGAGTAAAGATATTTTCCCAAAAACTAGAACAAATTCCTTTCCTCCCCCACCCCTCCATCAGGGCTGTGACTTGGTAAATTTCCATTTGTTTAGTTATTCAGTTTCCTATTTATATAAAAACTGCACATAAAAACTATGTATGATTTTGAATCTGAACCCCTGGAAAATCCTCTTTAAAAGCAATGAAGTGGCTTGAAACTTCCATTCAACAATCTTTGCAAACAGTTCCTGCCAGAATTTGATATTTATGACAATAATACCAAAGAAAAACATGTTTCTACATAACTGTACTGTTATTTATGAATATTGTTTCTTTAGGAATTTGTAGCCCATTCTAGATTTAATACCAGTTTGAAAAATTATTGTCTGGACAGAGACTGCCACCTCTCATTATAAAAAAAAGAGAAAAAAGTTGACTTCTTGTTAAAGAAAGATAGTACTTGCAAAGTATTTCTGCTAAATTAATTTCATTTAATATCTGAATAAACACATAGACACATCAATCAAAACAGTAATTCAGATATTATTCTCCAAATCTTACCACTTAAATTGCTTCAGAAATATACTCAGAAGGAGGCTTTTCTTTGGACCTATGAATGTGATCTGTAAAAAGGAAAAATATCAATCAGCTAGAAATACATTTACTTTGGATTTAACAGGCTTTCTAGAGCTTTTGTTTGTTTAATGGTCGAGATTTATTCTTTTTTGGTAATGATATAATCAATAACCTTCATGGATCAAATCCCAATTACAACAATACAGGCTATTAGATATATTTTAGAAAGAGGCAAAGGCATAAAGAAGGAAATTGAATTGCTTATTCCAGTTCATAAGAATTAATATTGAAATTCCCATGTCCTCCCTGCCTCAGATGAAGACCTATCCCTCAGCAGAGTTACTTCAACTTGTTTCATTCTACACCTCCCCTGTGGTTTTTTTAAAGGCAGCCTCAGGCAGTGGATCTCAAAATATTTCAAACTTTCTTGTTATAAATGATTGACAACAATAAAGAATGAATAAGCTTTTCACTCCCAAGAACTTTACCATTTTCTACAAAAAGTGGGCAGTCCAAGTACCTCTTTTGTTTTCTTTATTTTTGGTGCTGTTTTCTCTGTAGGGACTCTTGATGGGACAGAGAACAGGAGCTCCAAGCTTGCATAGTCAGGTTCCACAAGCTCCTTGCTGCTGCTTGGCATCACAGCCCATATGGAGCGGCTTTCTGGAAGAGAATAAAAGCTCAAGATGTGCCCCAGAGGTTGAGGAGCAGTTTCAAGGTAGTGTGATTTCTAAAAGGGAAAACACTTGTGAGGATGAATGAAATATGGTGCTCATTAGCCCTGGACAAATGTGAATTATTTAAGAGTGACAGCTCCCACAGAGAGCATCCCAAAGGTTTGAAGCCTAATTAAACCTGGAAGATTACTGCCACATTCAATTCACTGAGCTGAAGGCAGCAGATGAACTCAATGGGCTGCTCCAAATTGTTTTTGCTGTTGCTGACCAGCCACACATGGATTGTGGTACCAAAACAGGGGATGCTACATGCAATTAGGTAAACATCTCTTTTTCAAGAGATAAAGACTCCCAAGCCCAACATTATTACTAGAAACATTGGGACCTATCCAAAAAACAAATAGAACTTCCAAACATGATCTTGTACAACATGGGAACTTTTAACACAGGATCTCACCTCCTTTTGCTTTAGGAGAGATTGCAACAGTGACACTGAATGCATTGGGGATGAATCTCAGTTTGTGCCTCTGCACAAGAAAAGTGGTCCATGGCTCAGGTTTTTTTACATCTGTGTTTATATATTTTATCATAGCAGCAAGTTCTTGCCCCTTATGACCCCTTGTCCTGGAGATCAGCAAGGAAGAACAACTGAGATCTGTGTTGTGTGAACTGAATATTAAAAACTGCAGCAAAACTGGAGATGTGTTTCCAGCCTCTTTGCTGGAAGTCAAACCAGACCTTCAAGCCCCTTTGGCACACACTAACCACAGACTCAGGGTTATTTTGTGTGTGTGTAACACCACACAAATCACATCCCTGTAATGAAGTTTGGGGCTACCCTGAGAGTACGCATTCCCCAGCCCTACCAACAAGAATTTTCAGCCTCAGATCTTGGCTGATGCACCTTTTGGCTGTGCAAGAACATAAAAAGCAAAGTAAAAACATCAGCTGAGAGTTCACTCACCGGTGATGCACCAGCAATTCATTAAGAAGAACCACAGAACATGACCATTCAAAGGATCTTTCCTCTCCACACACTCAGAGCGTTTTGCAAACCTTAATCAGTGCAGACTCACAACACCCCAACAACAAATAACAGAGGTTGAGAGGTTAAGAGAAGGTAACTTCAGCAGCCACAGAGCCTCAGCCCAGAGCTTCTCCCAAACTATTATTTCCTCCTCTAATTGGCAGAGGACTGCCTTTCCATATTCATTTTGTGATTATGATTGAGAGCAAGCAACAGGACCACATGTGTGAGCTGACTTACGAGTGAAGGTTAATTCCCCCAACGTCAGTGCCTTCCTCTGGCTGCAAAGTGCATGAACCCATCAGCCCAGTGCTACAAACAAGCACGTACGTCTCACCGCGTCACAGGGCAGCTTCTGCCAGTGAAGCACCTTCATCCTCAGAGTTGGTGTCTTCCTAGCCTGGGGCTGCTCCCCACAGGCACAGGGAGGATGGCTGCACCCAGGAGTGCTGCATGGCTGAGGAGATGGGAGCGATGGGGCATTTATGCCAGGCATGGAAGCAGGGGGAAGAGACACCTTGCACCCAGGAGGTAGGGGTGGAGGTGGGGGCAGCTGTGGTAGCAGAGCTGGCATGGCAGACTGTTCCTGGGGGGAAGGGGAAACGTCTTTCTGGGAAGGTGGTGTGCTCCCTGGAGAATGCTCTGACTTCCTAGAAAGGCCAGTTGTTGGAGGAAGGCTCAGGTCTGCCCTGGGGTTCTCCTTTTCCAAGTCCATATTAACTTGAGTGCATTTGTTCACCTTTGGAACAGATCTAGGCACTGTTTTGGGGTGATTTGAGCAGTGCATGCTTGACAGCAGGCTCTCCATGGTTTGCCCTGGTCCCATTTTCCTGCTCTACAAGAAAACAAGGAGGTGCATGGATTAGCAAAGTTCCTCATGACTGCTCTCTACTTGTAATTCCAACAGTGGCCTTCACATTAAGGTAAGCAACAGGAATATTTCTAACTGCTTTACAAGCGATAGTTCGTAGCAGTTTCAGGAGCAAGATAGTCCTTCTGGCCATAAGGCTCATTTTTGACTTCTCTTGATCCTTTGACATTCTTGTTATAACACATAAAAACAGAGCAAATGCTATCAGCATAGTAAACCCTTACCTGGTTGCTTTTTCCCCTGTTGACAGCTGTTTGGTGGGATGAATGAAGAGGTGAAGAGACGCCTCCTGGAGAGTTTACTACAATTGTTCTATAGAGGGGACATCTCAAACAGCAGGGACACAGTCAACCCTGAAAAACCACGTTGCCACAATTTACCTTGAGTGCAGAAGGGTGCAGGGCATTTAAAGAGAAACTCTCAAAACAGCCTAATAAAGCAAACAAGCTGCAGCTGAGGAGGAGGATTCAGGGTGAGCTGCTTAGGTACTTACACATGGAAATTACTTATAAGCATTTCAGTAAATAAGATTGTCTTTCCTATTTTGCCCTTAAACCAAATTTTAATCTAGGGAAAATGTTTACATTTTGTCTTGAGACTATACAGTTCCTCTCAGAGCTTTTTGCAAAAGACTGCAGAAGGCCCTATCTTGTATGTATGCCCAGTTTTACACATGGAGACAGTCCTACCTAATTTAATAGAGCATTTGCTGGCTCAGGACTTTGCTTTGTTTGCTTGACTGAGCAAACCTTTGCAAACAATTGCATTTCTTGTGGATGAGCAGTGTCCTGGGACACTTAATCTCAGCAGCTGGAGCTGCTGTGTGATTTCTCTCTTTACAACCTCTGTAGCAGTGACCATCAAAAATGGAAGGAGCAGCACGAGCTGAAAGGGGAGCTGTGAGCAAACTATCAGTGCTGCAGAAATGACACAGTAGGTGCAGCATTTTTAAGGACTAAATGTAGGCAGAAACAAAGCCCCCTGCCATCCCATTCTTGAGCAAAACACACATTAATAGCATCAGCAGTTTTAACAAGGTGGGGACTTCCATTTCCAGTGCAGCACGAGAAATTTTTTTGGTACATACACCACATTTATGTTCTCAAAGAGGTAGATTAATACCCATGAATGATGATATATTATGATGTATCATAATACTTATGAACCATTTTCCTCCTGACACAGTAATTTTGGGCAGTTTGTAACACAGAAAAAACTCATTAAGGGAGCTGCATTAAAACCTGCAACTGATGGATCACTAGTCCATAGTATACCTGTAAAACATCTCCTATGATTTGGAACAGTTTCTTTGAAACCTAGCAGCTCATAGTGATGACAGTCTGCAGCTCTTACAGCCCCAGTAAAATTGTGACCCAATGCATCTAAGGCAAAAGAAAGCAGTAAAATTTTGATCTCTTTTTTCAGTCTTAATTTAGTAATAATAGCTTACATTAGAAACATTAAATGTTAAATCAGCCAGTAAATAACATTTGATTTACATACTAAATGGTACCAGTTAAAATAAGTAAGTCAAAGGCCTATAAGAGAAAATTAATATTAACCACATTTGCAGTTTACTCGAATTAATTTGTTGTTGGTTTCCATATTTCTTTTTGCACAAATAAGCAGTTTCCCCAAAGGTAAAGCAGACTTACATTTAATTTAAGTAAACAACTTAATGTATCCCCTTTAGGACTTCACAATCTTTGTGGTGAACTTGTACATATGTCTGTAATTTCCCTAACAGGACAAGTGAAGGATTCAGCCCTATGAAAAAGCCTAACGAGAAATGAGAAAGCCTAATGAGAAATAAGCCACTTTTTGCTAGAAGTATTAGGAGTAAAATGAGCTGATTAAAAAAAAAATCTTATTAGAAATGCTCATGTTAAAATTCTGCTGCTTGTTTATTTTAATTAAGCTATAGGGAGAATCAGCAAGACTATTAATTAGGAAGCTCTTTTTCTTTTAATCAGAGCGCTCATCTAAATTGCTACAGGGTTTGTGTAAAGAAAAGTCTTATTTTTAAAAATCCTACTAACAAGTAGTACTGCACAAGAAACAGCTAATATGCTTTGAATGATAAATAGGCTTATAATAATGTATCTCCAAAGATTATACTTTAGAGACTATGTATAAAACCCCCCTGCTTTTAAAAGGATTAAAGCTTTGGTTTAACTTCAAGGCAGCTGTAACTTACATTGCTGATAATGTTCAAATGAGCTTGTGGGTATATATTAAAAAGAAATCTCTGTGTGAAATTTCCCCTTAGAAAGTGCAGCCTCCCCTCGGTGATGAATACAAAGATATTGTATTCATAAATAAACACACATCTCAGTGCAGCCAGACAAGCACTTGCACTGGCACCACTTAGCCAGGGCAGGGGACAGAGATGGGCTCAATACATCAGCCCAGTTCTGATGATCCTGTCGAATCAGTTAACTTGCAATTAACTGTGAAGCTGTTTTCAGTGCTCTACTACTCCACCTTTTGTTTTATGGGGAAAGCTGATGATGCTTGAGGACCATGACAATAGAGGCTTTCCTTTCCACTTTTTTATCTGACTACTGACATGCTAAAAATAGGCACACATCCCATTAGCCTTGAAAAATAAATTGTATTTTGAAAACATAGGGTTTAGAATTTAATGTTAGATTAAAAAAAAAAAATCCTACCTCTGTAATTTGGTTCATGTAAGCACTCCCAGTTTTTCACAGCTTGTGTTGCTAATGGACTGATATGGGGCTACCCTGTTTTGTAAAACCTGATTTTCTTTGTAATGGGAATTTAATTCATTGGTCACTATTATACTATAAACAGGGGTGTCAATGAAGAAACCTTATGTTTCCCCTTGTGTGCTATAAATACCTAAAAGATTTCTCTTGAGGGGGAAGTTGTTTAAAAACTGTACCCCACACACATTCAAGGTAACCACCAGAAGTCTAAGCACAGAGTCAACACCTGCAGTGTGAGATAGTTTTGGGGATATGAAGATGTATTCTTACCAAATGTCTGGAGTTGAGCAGCAGGAGGCACAACCCAACTGGGGACAGGGTTAGTCACTTGTTTATGCAGACAGCTGCTCCCTAACTAGAACAAAGCTGTTGTTCATTAGCTCCCACTTGCTCTGCTTTGGATTCAGGCACTGACTTGCATTAAGATGCTCCTGGTGAAATATTCCTCACTGTTGACTTTGCAGCTTCTGTAATTTATTTGTGATGATTATGATTCTTACAAGGATAAAAATAAGAAGCAGGAGAAAATAGAAATCTTAATCCTTTATTGCACAAGCAATCTTCTCACTGTAAGATTCATTCTTTTCCTTTCAGATAAATTCCTAGGGGGTTTCAAGTTTTTTCTGCAACCTAGGGTCAGAGAGGCCTTTGGGGAATAGTATTTCCTTGCAGGTTCCTCTCTTCCTTTTGTTTTGATTCTAGTATGGCTGCAAACAGTAAAGAGAAAAAGGGAATTTTCTTTTTCTTATTTCTGACAATATTTCTGTTGTGGTATTTTTCATCAATGTTTGTCAAAGTGTTTCAAATGAAGCCATTATCCCCATTTTAGAGATGGGGAAACTGAGGCACAGGTTCTCTGCTTGCCCACAGCCTTTTAGGGAGCCAGTGGCAAAAAATGAGTAATGCTGGCATTTCATTTCAGTGCTCTGTCTGTCAAAACCCTCTTTAGTCTTTGCAGCCCACCTCTCACTATGATCCAGCTACTGCTGTGCCTCCATTTCCTCTTATCAAAAAACTGGAATTTGTTGGAAACCGGAAGCAGTTGGAAAATGTTGGAAACAAAGTGAAAGCGTTCACTTTTCACTCTGTAATGCCCCTGCTGCTGGCAGGAACGTGGCTGTGAGGCATGTGTGCTTAAAGGCTGTGGACTCTGCCCTAGGGGTGGAGTTAATGGAAAACTCCTCTAAGGGAACTGGCTCCACTTTTTGGCAGCTGGTGGTAAGGCAGGAGCCCTGGGATGTGCTGCAGAAGGAGCCTGGGCCAGCAGCAGCAGCTGTGGGTGGCAGATGTTTGGAGGCACTGCTGCTAAGACCCCTTTGCTGGTCTCTGGGCCCTGCAGCAGGGATGGGGCAGTTCAAGGAACCATGGAAAGGTGTCTGTAGAGTATGGGGACAGACTCTGAGAAGCAGGAGGGTGGGAGAAGATGTGTTGTAGGATCAGCAGAGGAATTTGCAAAGAATAGGGATGAAGTCTTCAAAATTGAAAGAAATGTCAACAGTTACTTCAATTGGGCCTTGTATAGCTAAAGGGATTAAAGACAGGACATAATAGCTTTAATCTTTGGGTATTTGCTAGGTTTGAGATAGGTCATGGTTTGAAGAGCTCTCATTTATCTACACACATTTGTGCTATGGCTTGCATCCAGACCTCTGCAGGCAGCTGTGTGTTGTCACAGAACATATCTTATCAAGGTCTCTTCTCTGTCCTCTAGACCTCTAGCAAAGTAGAGTTGAAAATACTTAGAGGGAGAAAACCTCCTTCTTGTGCTGTTCTCCCTGTGCTCTCTCTCCAGTTCAGGATGTGTTTTCTAAAAACAAACCATTTGTGATTCAGGATGGTTTGTAGACTGTTGGTATGGTGAATGCAGTCACTACCCCTGGGGCATACTCTTCTGTGTATAACACTGCTTCACCAAAGAGGATTTACACACAGACCTGAAAGGGTTTCTGGACTCTTATTACTCCTACCTTTTCTGCTTTTCTTGTATCTGCTTCTTGCTGAACAGAGAATCATAAAAACATTGGTGGGAAAGGACCCTGGGAATGGTTTTGTCCAAGCTCCCTTTCAGAGGATCATCATCACTGCTCTGGTTTTGTCTAACTGAGCTGTGAAAATCTGAACAAATGGAAGTACAAAACATGGCAAAGTGTATATAAAAACCTGTTGGTCTCAAAGGATGAGCCCTGGGAATTGTGGGCTACTGAGGGTTTCATTTAGATTACAAAATCAAATTGTGGGTTTCAAAGGATTACCAGATTTGATAGACCCGTTACCCTTTTAGCCTGTGCTGATTCTGCTTCTCCTCTTTCTTCATCTATTCTGACTGATGGATTTGGTCATTAATTGTCACTAATTCATGACTAAACTTACAGCAGATTATGCTGTATGAAGCCACATGAGTACCAGACAAACACATCAGGCTCTGCATGCCCTGAGCAGGGCAAACCAACCATGACCATAATAATGTAGGTGTCATCAGCAAAGACTGCTGATCTTAGAAAAAACCTACTTTGACAGGCTTGGGAGTGTATCTAAACTGACTTGATAGGAGCTGACTGCCACAGGGTGATTCTTGTCTTCTGACTTTGAGTAATGCAAGCTGAGCCTGCCTAAAATCTCCATTAGGGAAGCACAGGGCTGCTGCAAATTCCTACAGACACCTGGCTCCGTGTGAATTGTCACACACAGCTCTTGCAGGAGTTGTTTATGCTGCAGCAAAGAGAGCATTAGAGAGTTCCTAATGTGAATTAAGTGCTAGCACAGCATGGATGAAGGGGTGAGTTACTCACAGAGTTGACTGAATATGTTGATTAACTTACAGTGATCAAATTCTCCCCTGGTATTTAAGGTCTAGTACCTGCTCTGTACTAAGGAACTGGAAATATTTTTCTTTACTATGGACCTCATTTCTGTTGCAAATCCTGCAAATCATGTGGTTATTTTGCAAGATTGACACCATGCAGTAATTGCAAACATCTAGAGAGGTCCTGTCACTATCACTGTCCCATTTTTAACCCTCTGTAGTCACACTGCAAGTAATGGGAAAGCTGTTTATCATATCCTTCCCACTTTTGATTGTGAGGTGACCAAACAAAATGTGGTTCTGATGGAGCTGGTTCATGACTGTATTTGCTTTCAGCCACAATATGGGGACATAACATCATGACTAACATATTCACCCATATTTCATGACAGAATGAGCCAGGGTACCTACAGTGCTGATGTTCAGCATAGGTAGGTTTGCATGTTCTACTTGTTTGATCACTGTGTACCAGAAATGTGAAGCCATAGATCCAGGTTTTACATTTAGATGGAATGGAAACTGGTAAATTTTCCTAAAACAGGCGTATGCATTTTTCATTTATTTCAATTTACCCTGCCTCTTTCTAACTGGAACAGAAGGCATTTCTCAGCCCCCATGGCTGTATGGAATGTAGGAGAGGACCAAATGATACACTCAGCCCAAGAGATCGTGGCACAGCTTTGAGATTTCAGCCATGCTCCAAGGAGAGGCCAAAGCTGTGGTGGTGCTCATGAACTAGATATAGCTCCATTTATATCTCTCCTTTTCACAGAATCATTAACATTGGAGAGGGATCTCCAAGATCATCAGGTCCAACCTTTGACCAAACACCACTGTGCCAACAAAACCACGGCACTAATGTCACATCAAGTAGTTTCTTGAACATTTATAGGGATGGTGAGATGTCATGCAGGGAGAAAATGAGGAAGGCAAAAGTTCAGCTAGAATTCAATCTGACCACTGCTGTTAAAGATGATAAAAAGTGTTTTTATAAATATACTCCCAAAAAAAGAGGGACAAGGAAAATCTCCATCCTTTATGGGATGTGGAGGGGAATGTTATCACCAGAGATGGGGAAAAGGCTGCCTTCTTTGCCTCAGTCTTTAAGAATAATTATCCTTAGGGCAATCAGCCCCCTGAGCTGGTGGACAGGGACAGAGAGCAGAATAGGTCCCCCACAATCAGTGACCTGCTGTGCCACTTGGGCACTCACAAATCCATGGGGCTGGATGGGATCTACCCAAAGGTACTAAGGGAACTGGAAGAAGAGCAAAACAATTTCTAATTATTACTAAGCATATATGACAGTTATTTACATATATGACAATTATGCTTAGGTACTTCATATCCTATGTGGAAAATTTAGGACTTTGATGGGTGAATTCTCATGGATTATAGGTCTTCCCCATCCCCACCAGAGAAAGGAAACTCACCAAGTATTTATTTTTATTCTAAACTTTGAAATATTTTCAGTATTGGAAAAAAAAAAAACAAAACAAACCAAACAAACTCCACCAAGACTCCCCAAAAACTAACCCTGAAAATCCATCTCATTAAAGAAATCTGATTTTTGATGTGGAATATTTGGAAAAGACTTCTGCTGATTTCTCCTGTACTTTCATTTTATCATATAGCCAATGCTTAATTACACAATATGCATTTATTTGGCAGCAAGAAGCTTGTGGTGGTCCCAGCCTGGTTTACATACCAGACTCCATGTGCAGTTGCTGCAATACACCACAAGAATTCTATTTTGAGGTCTGTACTCATGGTTGACTTAAAAGACCAAAGCTCTGTTGAATTGGCCATTATATTCTTTTCACCAACAATTAATTTGGTCTTGAAACTACTGAAAAATATTCAGGGTCATGAGCTTCATTTCAAGCTCATAAATGGAACAAAACTGCACATCCCTGTTGAATTTTGGTCTTTGACCTGCTCTGATTCTTTTCTTCTGTTCTTCTGAAATAATCACTGTAATGGAAGCAGAGCTGCTCTGGAGCAATAAATTATAAATGTTGTGCTTGAGGCTGCTGATTGGGACGTGATTGAATACATAATTTACAGATGACTATTGAACAAAGAGCCTCCGGTGGCTTAAAATAACCCATTTCTTTGTAAACTCTTGAAAGCAGGGGAAAGATAATGCCCAAAATCCTCTCTGTTAAGGCCAAGGTAAGCACACAGAGTAATAAAAACTCTGGCTGTGGAAATGAGCTGCTCCCTCTGGGTGGAAATGAGGGAAGCTGAAAGACCCAGATGGAGAAATGGACACGTGCTGTAGCATCTGAAGTGAGCAGCCAGTGGGGCATCAGCAGGAAAGGTTCCCTAGGTAACACCCAGAGAACCTGTTTGTTCCCCACTCCTGCATCTCCAAATGATGATGTTCCTATTGATCAAACAGTGGGGTGGATAGGAGGAGGCTGGCTGTGCACTGCCAGCCTGGGCTGCACAGAGCTGGAAATACTGTGCTTAATACTCAGGTTTTTGCAGCTTGGAGTCTAATCTGAGAGCAGCAGAGCTAGATTGAGGAGTAAAAATATGGTGATGCACTCTGAGACTGGAAAAGAGGGGAAAAAAGGGAAGATACCTGTAGATGTGATAGAGACAGTCCTGCAAATCAAACCTGGGTGACATGGTTCTCCAGGGAATGCTGGGGGTATCCCTGCTTCTGCCAGCAGGAATGAGTTTTCTGTTGCAACAGGACTGTGCTACTCTGCAGTGTCTCCTGCACTGATCCTGCCCACGTGTCTGTTCTCATCTCTGCTTCTGTTGACCAGTTCTCAATATGCTCAGTGATGCCTTGGTTAAAGCAAACCAGTGATTTAATTCTTGGTTTCACTTCTAAGTTTTCAGTATTACAAGGACATTACAAGTCCTATTAAGCAGAGCAAAATAAGCTTTAGCCTGCAGATTAGTTTAGCCACAGTGAGTTACCATATAAATGAACAGTTCTGAAATGTACCCAGCTCTTCCACTGGATTTATGTTTCAGCACATATTACACCACAGATCCAACAAACATAGATCATTTTAAATGGACAGCTATGTACAAAATTATTATACAGTGTTATTACAAAACTTGAGAAATAAAGCTCTGAATTTTGAAAACACAGTACTGCACAGTCCCAGTTTTAAAGCCAAAGTAACATGATTCCACACGTTCTGCAGCTTGGACACAGACTCTTGAGTACAAGCAGCTGACAATGGAAGTCAAACCCAGAGATTTACTACAGGATAAGCTGAAAATGTGTCCAATAGAACACTCTGGAAAACCTCTTCCTTTTGCTCTTGTGAGAGAAACCAGAGCCCTGGCTCTCCAAAGGTTGATGGCTGCATCAGCGGTGTGACAAGACTACTTAAGACTACTGATGCACTTCAACTTAATTGCACATAAGCATCATGTAGGAACCAGACACTGTTTATATGGCCATATGCCTAGCAAAATACATACTTTTTCTTTTACTTGCTTTTTCCCCCCTGTAACCAATTCCCCTTGCTTTAAGTGATTGAGAGTAAAAATACATTTGTCTAATCTGGGTCTTGGACCTGGTCCAATATAAGTCATCAGTGGGCAATGAGAAGAGGGACTTAACACACACCTCCACCTGTGATGGTACAGCCATTGCTTAATTTATACCCTTAATTTAGTTGAGGCACTGCTGTTTTTAACACTTCTTCAAGGGCTAAACACTGCAGTCTGTTCTTGGGCCACACTCAGCTGCCACTTCAAGAGGAGTTTGGCCTAAGAGCAGGTTGCAAGTCTCAGCTTCCAGGACCGTGGGTGACAGGTCTGACCCTTTCACCACCACTATGCACAGAGCCATCCCCTGCCCCACAGGTGCCCAGTGCACAGGCTGAGGGGTCCAAAGTCTCTGGGGAGGCTCTTTAGGTCCTGGGGAGGGGAGTGAAAGGCTGCATGAGGAGAGGCTGTGGGTCTTCATGGGGCAGAAGCTGTCCATGGTGGCATTTCATTGATGCAGAACCTGGAGTCTCAGAAGCTGGCAGCACTCCAGGGACACGTGAGAGGTTCTCTCATACCTTCTGCCTTGCCATGACACCTGCAGGAAGAGGGGGAAATGCAAATTATTTGCAACTATGAACAAAAGTGGTGTGTTTTTGCATGCATGTGTATCTAATGGTTGAGGTGCTATGAGGGAAATCAGTTTCATGCGTTCTTCAGATAACCTAAAAACAGGTAGTTTGATGTACTTAATAAAAACCTCATGTTTCCAGAACCAATCTTGATGCTCTAGAGTTTGGGCAACTTTGCTTTTAAGTTTAGTTCAATAACATATATCCTTCTAGGTATTAAATTGCTGAACTAACTGAATCTAGAGGATTTAGCAGGACTGTCAGAAGGCTGGGGCAGCACACTGCAGCCTGTCTCACTCCACAACTGACTCAAGTACCATTTCTGAAGGCAGACATGAAGGCAAAGGGCTAGTAGGGAGATTAGACTGATGGTATTCTCACAGTCTATTTAAACCTACCCACAGACAATACTGGGTCTGCAGAAGGGGAGGTTAAGCATCTGTCCCTCAAGAATGAAAGGAAAACCTGGACTCTCAATCCCTTCTGTGTCTTTGCAGGGGAAGGCTGATGTGCCACTGTGCCATGTGCATGTCATAGCTGCCCTTCTGCCTTTTCCCTCCCTCCTCACCAGGCTGTGGTCTCTGAGCTGGTCTGTACTCCTGGTTTGGCTTTCCTTTTATTTTCTAGGGAATAAATCAAGCAGATTTGTGAGCAGGGAAATTGCTAAAGCCCAGTTGCTGAAGCCAAATTGCTCATGGACTTGTGCTTTCAAGGCTTTTCTCTCCCCTAACCATTCCAAGTGACATGCAGAGGGGAGGAAAAGGGGAGCTGCACAAACAGACATGAACATTTGTCTGTAGGAATTCTCTAGGGTTTAAGGCAGGCACGCTCAAAGAGCAGCTCTCTTGAGTTCAGTTGTTTGTACAGTCTCTCCTCTCTTTTACTGTCACCTTTATAAAATGATTCTTTAAGCTCTTTCTGGACTTGGCTGGAAATGAGTTGAGATGTTACCAGGGTGCACACAAACAGTGTGACCACCAGTGCCTCAATTCCAGAGGAAAAACAGCTAAACCATTTCTTTCAAGAACATGAAGATAATGTGGAATACCACTCTTTAGATGTAAAAGCTGACATTTAAAGACATTATTACAGAAATTGCTGTATAACAAGATACGGTCCAGGTGAGGCAAGAACTCAGTAGGTGATTACAGTCTTTTACTGCTTTGAAGTATTATCACAGTCTCAGGCTGTTCCTGCCCTCTGCTGCTGTCAGGGAAGCTCTAAAAACTCATAAGGGGGTTGAGTCTTGATCCCTGCAGCTGGATCTGCACAAGAAGGAAGAAGATCTCTGTGGCTTCATGAGACCCATTAACTTCCACATCAGCAAATCCACCAGAGAAAGAAATATCCTGTACCAAAAGAGAACTAGTGGGGACCTGAACAGACCATGTATGCTTGGGAAAAAACATAAAATCAAATCAAATCAAATCAAATCAGGTGGAAGATCCTAGGAAAAAAAATATTGATTGCTAACACTCCAGGCTTGCTGAATCTGTCTTATCAATAAGTTCTCTCTTATCTGTCTCATCAAGACAGGAGCTGCATTTGGGAGAGGAAGCTCTCTGCAGGAGACTAAGACAAGCAAATGGGTTTTTGCTTCTGCTGCCCTTGCTGTGTGACATACAGAAGAAGAGGAAAAAGAGAAGTGCAGGTTTCAAGGTGCAGCTCATTGCTGCCCTCCTGGCATCAAATCCCAGGTAGGCTCTGCTGGTGCAATGCCAGGAATTGCATTCCAAGGATGCAGTGAAACTTCTGCCTGAGTTCATAACGGTACTGTATGTCCGTGCATTTGTCTGTGCTGCATTTCTGTGTCTTCCTAGGGAAAAGGCAAAACTGTGTTTCATATATTTTTTTCAAATATGACTTTTTTAAGCCTGTATGCTTTAAAAATTTTTTTTTAGTTAGGCTTAACTCAAAAGGTTCCAGCAGGGTTCCAGCTGCCTTTCCAATGCAGCATGTCCCCAGGTCCTGGTGTACTTCTCACCTATGCTCCACTGCTAACATTTTCTGTTCCTGAACAAAATCTTCCTTAGGATTTTTAAGCCAACAGAGCTACTTGCACTTCATGTGCTCCTATGGTACTGAGAGAAAAGGGCCAAAAGGAGGGCAGGAGTAGTGAGGACTGTAACTACCCAATGTATATCCCATTTTCTCTTGCTAGCAGTGATGCTCCAGGTGCAGGAACAAAAGCAGTCCTGTGGGGAAATCCTGCACAGATTCCTCCTGTCTCTGTGCAGGAGCAGGGATCCCAGCTGGGCTCCCAGCCCCAGGGAACTGGGGATGCTGGACAATAAATACATTCCTTTCAGGAAACAAGACAAAGAGATTTGATGATATTGATTTAGTTCATAAGAGATGCTCATCAGCATGGAAAGGACAATGTGTAACTATGCAATTTCAGTACAGTGGGGGTTTCAGTTGTTTATTTTTCTTGCTTTTCTTTCCACTTGCTGTAAAAACAGGGGAAGTTTTGGAAATGGAAATTTCATCCTAGAACTCCTTTTGAGGGGCAACTGTATGTTGCCAGCATCAGTGAAGGATGCAGGGAACTTGTGTGCAACTCTGGAGTTGAATTTAGCTTTGAGTGGGAGCTGGTATCTTGCCCCAGCTAGCATTTGCCCCTGGGTCCAGTGTTTTATTCCCTTTTCCAGATACCCATATTTAAACAGTGCTATAGAAAGTGGTTACCCACAAGCAAACCAAATGTTCTTTGCTGGAAGTAGGTACTGAAATTGCATTTTTACAGTTTTTGAGAAAATAATGTGATCAAAGCAAGGACTTTGTTCATCACATGAAGTCTGATTGTTTGGTTAGAATAATGGCTTTTAATTATCTGCAGGGAGAAGCAGTTTGGCTGCTGCTGACACAGAGGACAAACATGTGGGCTGTGACCCTGTGTCGAGTGGAGATCAGCACTGACTCCACTCAACACTAGATCAACACCCTGGAGAGTAAAAATCAGAGTAACAAATTTATTTCACATGTGTTTGTGATTAGACACAAAGACAAAAAGCTTAGGTGATATGCTGAATACTGATTAGGTCTGTGAAGTCCCAGTGCTGTGGTTAGTTCACAAAAAAAAATCTTTGTGAGTTTACATACCTCATTGTGCCACACAATCTTTTTTTGTTTTATTATCTCCAGTATCAGTCTCAACCTCTGCTTTTGAACAAAAGAGAGACACCAAATATATCTGATCATGGCAAGGCCAAGGTAACAAGAGGGAACTTTTTATGATGAAAATACTGTCTGGTAGCAGAGAGGTCCCTAAGAACATAGAATCTTTGACTGGTTTGGGTTGGAAGGGACCTTAAAGATCATCTAGTTCCAACTCTCTTGATGCCATCCCTGGATGCTCAGGAAACCCTGTGACTTTTAGGCAGAAGTCCTGATTTCAGGTGTCAGGAAAGCTTTGCCAGGGCTGGGAGCACAGGATGCTCCCATTGCTGCAGCTTCTGCTCCTCAGATGAAGCAAGGTCAGGAACCAACATTACAGGAAATAACTTCTCATTTGTGGCTTGTTTTTAACCAGGGGAAAGTGGCATGTTTAGAAATGTAAATAACTACAACCCTGGGGCATGCTGCATTAAAAGGGTAAGTCCCTCTGTGGTAGCTGCTCAACCTATGCTCTCTTTCTCAACAATGGTCATTCAAACCCTTCTTTCCTTTCTCCACCTTCCTTGAAAGGGAAAAATCAAGCATTGGTAAAAAGAGACTTTCCCATTTGCCTGCCCATTTGTTTGACCTCAGGATCTTGCAGGAAACAGGCTTTGGAAAGTATATTGTAAGTTCTAAAGGCTGGCAGACCCATCTGTCTTCCCTACCAGCCATCTCCAATTTGGGATTAAGGTACCCACCCAAGGGTGGCAGGATCTAAAGGACCTGGACACTCTTCCCAGGTTTGGGACTGGCTGAGGACTTTTGGTAAGGAGAGGGGGGCCTGTGTGGCTCCAGGAGCTCCCTCCCAGCCCCAGCAGGGCAGCCCAGCTGGAGGATGGATCCTTGGTGGAAGCATCAGCAAGATGCTCTTTTTCAGGGCCTGACCTTTCCCCCTCCCTCTACAGCGATGGTTTGAGGGCCTGATGTTTAGAAGCCACCTAAAGCACCCCTGGGGCAGGCTGTCAGGCAAAAGTGCTGCTGCAATAAGGGGAAAAACCAAATAACCCCAAGGCAGCATTGATGCTGCTGCTTTTATGTGTTTATAAGTAGTTCAGAGGGGTGATTGCTGATTAAGTACCGAGAATTAACTGCTCTTAATCACTGCTCTGGAGCCTAATGGAGCTCTTGTTTGCACATAACCGTGCCTTGTAGCTGTCTTTAGCACACTTGACAGATGGGCTTATTGCCATCTTTACTGCATATGTGTAATGGGCTTTTGAATTATTGATTCATCATTACTCCTTTATAAACTACTTATACATGTCACCAGAATGAACTATGCTTGTGTTTTTCTTTTTAAAGCTCTTTCAGGTTTGAAAAATACAATAGCTGCATGAAACAGTGTGACTCCAGGGGCAGGGGGCACTGGGCCTTGAAGTGGAAAGAAACTGGTGTATACAGGAAGGTTCCCACATTTAAGTCAGTCCCCAAGGGCTATTTATAAAATAGTTACCTGAGTAGCTTTTGCTGTGCCTCTTCTTCTTCTTCCTTTTCCCTGATGGCCTCTGCTTTTCCCTGTCACTGTGGGTTTGCTCTGGGGGAAGTGTTGCTGAGCAAGAGGAGTCAGTGGCTGGCTCCTCTGAGAAGGACTTGTCTTGAGAGGTGTCCAACAGTGAGTCTGTACCAGGATCTTCATTCTCCTTCGTCATTTCTTTTGACTCTGCCTGCTGAGCCTCATGGCAGGGAGTAGGCTGAGCACTCTCTGAGCCACCAGCTGGGCATTCCTTGTCCTGGCCTTCTAACATGGACCCATTAGTCCAGCTGAGTTGGTCTCTCAGAGCAGGGGCTGAACTGCTGCTCACAAAGCTTATCCTTGTGCCTATGTCAGCCACAGAGAAGCCAAGGGAGCTGCTCTTTGTGCTGGGCTGGAGGCTTTCCACGTTGTTTGCCTGCTCCATCCCGGGGCCCAGCGTGGTCTGACTGGCTCCATCAGCTTCCACCATGCTCTCTGAGGGGCTTTTAGTCTGGGGCTCCAGTGGCAGACTTCCTCCAGCACTGTTTGTAGATAACACCTGGCCTGAAGCTGAAGCATTTGTAACACCTCCACCTGTCTCCATTGGGGCAGTGGTTGAGGGGGGAGTGCTTTCTGAGGGATGATCATCCTTGTTTTGCTCACTCTTGTCATCAATCTGCTTCCCTGCTGCTTGTGGATCCTTCATGCTTTGTCCTTTAAACAGAAACACACAATCAGCCACAGCTGCAGTCTCAACAGAAATCAGCCAAGATGCACCTACCCTGTAGAGGTTACAGGTCAGCAGCTGCCTGAGGGAGCACTGACCCAAAAGCAGCTACAATGCAGCTCTCCAATGCAGAGGCAGCTCCAGTTTATCCTCCTCCCTGTACCTCCCCGCCTTGCACACATGTGGCCACCCTGGCTGGACTCCAGGCTCCAGCTCAGCAAAGCCCCTGATTTGTTTTCAGCAGGTGTTAATGTGTCTTTGCTACAAAATGGCTGATTTCCATGGAGGCTCCAGGACTTGCAAGGAAACCTTACAATCTACAGCAGAAGAGAGAACCTGCCTGTGAGGTCCTGGGCCAGGCTGGACTGCTGGATTGCCTGTGTGAGGACTTCAAGGCTGCCCATTAGCCAGCCTTAACCTGCCCTGCAGAGCAGGTCTGGGAGAGCCATGGATAGACCAATGTCCTTGGATTTGCCTAACTGCACTGACACTGAGGTCAAGAGACCAAAGAAAACCTGAACCCATGAGGCTGTCTCCTCACAAGCACCTAGAAGACTTGGGTACTTCTGCAAATAGGGTTTCTTATCTTTTTTAAAGGGTTTCTTTAGTCTCCCAAGTGTAGACTAAGATGTCTCTAATACAGAAACACACTGTGCTGCTGAGACTTGAGAGCATGCAGGGATAACAGCAGTGCCCACCAGCATGGTGCTATGGCTGACACGTGGGTCAAGCACCTCAGAGGGTTTATCAACACAGATGCAGGGCCATGCTGCTCCAAACTCCTGCTAATTTTGGGACAGACCTGCCTAGCAACAGCTCAAGGCTCTCTGCTCCTCTTCTCCTGGGCACTGGCTGCAAAGCCTTCTTAAATAAAATGCCCCAAATGCAAACACAAAGGCTTCTGGATGGTGCATGCTTGGCTCAGGCTCAGAGGCAGATGGGAATGAAGAGCTGCAGGTACAGTCAGGTCTGTGTCCTTACCAGACTGGCTTTCCTCAGGGCTCTCTGCAGACAGGGCTTTAGGAGCTGCCTCTGACTCGTGTCTGTTCTTCGTCTTCCTCAGCGTGAAGCCTTTCCTGATGTCGGCGAGCAGGGCGTCGATGACACACACCTCCTCCTGCTTCATCAGCCCCTTCTTGACTGGGGAGAGAAATGGGATGGGAGTTACCCCTGCCCCTGGGACAGGCCAGCAGGAGATGCAGTGACGCCACTGCTGGAGGTGCCTCCTGCTGCCCCAGCACAAGCAGCCACTGGGCAGGAGCGAGGCACCTACAGCAGGTGTGGGAGCAGCTCTGTGACCCCACAGCAGTGCTCCACGACCCCACAGCAGTGCTCCACGACCCCACAGCAGTGCTCCACGACCCCACAGCAGTGCTCCACGACCCCACAGCAGTGCTCCATGATCCCACAGCAGTGCTCCACGACCCCACAGCAGTGCTCCATGACCCCACAGCAGTGCTCCATGACCCCACAGCAGTGCTCCACGACCCCACAGCAGTGCTCCACGACCCCACAGCAGTGCTCCATGACCCCACAGCAGTGCTCCATGACCCCACAGCAGTGCTCCATGACCCCACAGCAGCCCATCCTGGCTGAACACCAGGGGTTTGCTCCCAAGTCTCGGTGCTACAGCCTGGCACCAGTGGCACCAGCTCTGCCTGGACATGCCCCTGGTTGTCCCATGACTGTGAAATATTCCCTGTTTTTTATCAATGTAGGTTGCAACCCTTTCTCTTTTTTTTTTGGAGGAAAAATAATTTTAATTTTTCTTTCCCACTGCTTCCTCCAATTGCATTTTTTTAGTCTTTCATTTTCATCCAGCAGAAGGCATATTTAAGCAACATGCAAGATTTTTGGGACAACTGTGGTGAAGAGAGACTATTCAAGTGTACACAAGGACCTTGGATGGTGGCTAAGTCAAATGTTTCTTTTTAGATATGGGATTCAAAAGTTATGTTTAGAAACTGGAAAAGTTAACTGAAATGTTTAATTTGTGGTGATTTTCTTTCTTCTTTGCTGTTCAGTCAGCAAACCTAAAATTAACTTCTCTGCCCAGCTGCAACTGTGGAAAGTCAATTCTTAGCTATGGCTGTAAGACACCTAAAAGCCTTTAGTCAGCCAGCGCCTAGAAACCTACAAAATAAATTACCACTACTGGTCCATTAAAGCAGGACCACCAAAGAGCCCCTATGGCTCCATCTCTATTTTTTGAAGCTGTTTCAGATACTCACTGACTTTTCCATTTTCTCCCTTCTGTCTCTTGCCCTCTTCCTCTTCTAGCTGTTTTTTCCTCTTCTCTGCTTTGGCAGCTTGCTCCTTTCTGTCCTTGTTTTCCTATAGGGAGGCAACAGTGGCATGAGAAGGTTGGGTAAATGTCTGCTAAAGAAGATGATGAAGAGAAAGGAGATCTATAGATGAAGGAAGAGAAATTCTGGCTTTGTCCTGTGCAATAAATAAAATGGGCATTGGGAATAAGGGCTGTCTTACCAAGATGGTGAGAGGGGACTGCTGACTTGGCCAGGACTCTGCCATGTCCCAGCTGGAGGTGGCAGTGGTGCTATGCCACACACAGCTACCTGCAGTGTGCTCACCTGCCTGACCTCGAGCTGAGGTGAAAGAGGGAGATACTGAAGCCACAGCTTTTTCCACACAGTTGGCTTTTTTACTACATATCCCCCTTCTGAGCCTGTTTGCTCAGGTTGGAGCAAAGGGTTAAGTTTTGTGAGCCCTTTTCTCTACAAATTGCACACTTGGCCTAAATGCATCCTTGTGATTGATGCTGCAGCTGAAGTTGCAACAAAATCACAAATCCCTGGTGTTTGGGCCAGGCCCAGCAGCACCAGAACCTCCATCCATGAGGATGCAGTGGAGGAGGGATCAGACACCACTTCACTGGGAGACCTGATGCCAAGTGCCAAAAGGAGGAGGCTGTAACCAGATTCCCCCCTGGATTGGGGTGCCCATCCCACCCCTGTCCATTGGAGCAGCTTCCAGCACTAGGGGTGCTCAGCATCCTGTGTGCAGGTGCCAACCTTCAGGGCTCGGATGAAGAGATCTCTGAAGGTCTTCATGATGCTAAATATGTCCTCTAAGGACAACTTGCTTGGATCTTCACAGAGATAATTTGCAAGTTCTTCTCTCTTCTTTTCGATGGTTTCAAATTCTTCTTCCAGCTTTCTGGAGGCATCAATGCTGTCCTGCAACACATTAAATGCACACTGTAAAACACCATCCAGAGGACAACGAGTGAAGTGCACTCACAGAGAAGGGGTTAGAGCTTAGAGCAGGACTCTGGGTCCTGCCTTTTAACTGCAGCTTTGGTGAAGCAGGTGGGAGGAAATTAAGATTTGCAGATGGTCTTTACTCTTGGTAACTGCACTGTGCCAGTTCACAGGGGTGTCTTGAGCAAGACATGGAAAGCTCCATGCAAAGCCTAATCTCAAGCAAAGGGCTTCACTCTGGTGATCCACACAGAAGTTGACCATCTTCTCTTACAGTGAGGAGTCACACAGAAGCATGGACAGAACAGTTGGGGCATACATCCTAAGAAATGGCCTCACCAAATCTATCTAGGTTTGGGGTGCAGCTGGAAAATGCACATTTGGGTTGTGCAGCATTGCATCCTATTTCCAAAGAGAAAATTTGAGAGCATGTCTTGTGGCAATATTTTCTCCCCTCTCATGAGGCTCTCCAGCTGCAGATGTACTATGCACCAGCTCTGTGTGTGTAATGGGGGAGATCTAAGGCAGCTCCATTACTGACCTGGATGGGTTTCTCATACTGTTGTTTCACATCCTCATTTGATGATAAAACTTTCCGCTGAAGCTCCAGTAACTTCTTTAAATTGGTACCAGACTCCGTGCGTATAATATCAAGATTAATTCTGAAATCACACAGAACCCTGCCATTAGCTGACACTCCAGCATCTTGAGCTGACCAAGGAGTGCACAAGTCTGAACTGGTGCTTTGGTCACCCCTCCGCCTCCCACCACTTCACTGAACTGAACCCTGTGCTCTGAACTCTCTATACGTTGTCCAAGCTCAGGGAAAACAGCTTCCCCCCACAGTACTTATGGAAAGGCTGCCAGGGCTACCTACAATTCTGTGTATTGGGGAGATGAGTGCCAATAAAAGCCCACCCCTTCAAAAGGCTGTTCTCCACCCACCCTGCTCAGCATTAGCTCACTTCCCTTGCCTGGAGGGACTTCAGAAATGTCTGGGTAGCTGACCCTCACCAGCTCCTGCCAGCACAAAGGCAGTGCACATTTCAGAAGGGTCTGGGAGGCAGTTTTAACTGACTGCTCTGCAAATTTCAGTCCTAAGTGTTGCCAGCTGTAGTAGAATTATTATATATTAAAGGGCTTTCAACATTCATCAACCAAATCTTTCAGTTAAAACTATGTAAGATGCCATCTTGTTAATCTCTATACCAGCTGTGTGTGTCCTAATTTCTGGTACATTGTTGATGTGCATGGGGTTTATTTTTGTTTTTAATTCAAAGGAAGTGACACACAATTTTACCCTGCTGCTTTTGAAACATATTCAAGATCCTTTGGCAGTTCCAGTAGGTCCTTGTGGCTGTTTTCTACTTCCTGAAGAGGAAGAGAGAAAGAAGTGTTATTTGGTGTGTGGCAGGAGCCAAGGGGAAGCTGGGGGGAAGACACATGGACAGAAGTGTCCAGGAAGGATGACTGTGCTGTGTTCTGCTATTGCTCCCCTGTCTGTAGTTTGTACTTTCAGAGAGGAAAGGCATTTCCCCTGGCTATAAAAACACAGCAGAGTACTGAATCCTCAGAAATACTCATAGGCCAAAGCAAAGCAGAGCTCTTCTTGAGCATGGAGGGAGGCAGGACTGTGGTTTGATGCAGTCTGACACTTCCCACAGTCCCAGAAGGACACTAAAAGGCCTTGAGTCTTGCATTCTTTACTTTCACAGCTGTCCTTGCTGAAGGCACTGCCAGCTAAAGCAGGGCTGGAACATGTGTAACTGAAACCAAGGGACACTGATGAATGAAGGTGGCAGAGCAGAGCATGGAGAAAAAAGATAAAAACAGCATTGCAGGGAATAGGAAAGCCATGGGAGCTTGG
Source organism: Calcarius lapponicus (assembly GCA_039654755.1). Lineage (NCBI taxonomy): Eukaryota > Metazoa > Chordata > Aves > Passeriformes > Fringillidae > Calcarius > Calcarius lapponicus. The sequence goes on along the minus strand of CM077468.1, from coordinate 55,538,708 downwards.
AGAGAAGCATGAAAAGCCTGAGCACAGTCTGGAGGAAAAGGGAAAGTCCATGGAAAGGCAAAAAGGCTGAATGGGTACAGATGAGCCAGGACAGATTTGTGCTCTGTGGTTTGCAGCTGCTGATGTGCAGATTGCACAAATATGAAAGGAAGTTGCAGACACTGTGGGAAAAGATGCTGGAGTGAAGCAGATCAAGTCTTAAAATAAGGAGTAGTGCCCACAAGCAGCTTCCACCAGAGTCAACAAAGTGATTCAAACTCTCCTGACTTGTGACACTCTGGGGTTTGCCAGGGAGGATGTGAGTATGAGCATGTGGCATTAGCCAACAGCAAGTAGGAGAAATGTTTCATCTGTGATAAAACCCTCCCTCTTCCCTACTGTGCAGGACTTGGCAGTGGTACCTCCAGAATATGGTGGAGCAGTGTAATGCGGGTTTGGTTGGCTTTGGTTTCTGTTAGTTTGAGTAAAGTGCTGATTTTAAACCCATCGGCATCGCCTGTGTGACTTCCCTAGAAGAGAGAAAAAAAGCAGATGTAAGTCCTGTGTCCATCCAAATTACAACCCTAAAGGAGATCATTCACAGACTGTAATGGGGGAAGGAGAAGACAAAAAAGTCCTTACGTAGTTCAGGAAGTTTCCAACTTTGAGAATCAGTTGACAAAAGACCGGCAGACGATGACTGGTCAGAAGATCTGAAAAACATAAAGGACTTTTAAGCAAAAGCCTCTGTTACACCAGAACATTTCCTAAACTGCACTGAAATTGGGATTCTGAATTCCACTAATCAAATCTGGTATTTTGGCTTTGCAGCCCAATGCCCAACCAGCAGAGAAACTGATTCCATGTTGATTCAGTTCCATGGGGTGTCAAAGTCTTTGTTGACTTATGTTTCTTTCTTCACATCTGGTCCCTCATTTCCTAATGGCAAATAACCTGCAGTGGGACCCTCCTCACTAACAGCAGTCAAGGTCCTGCCTTCCTTGCAAGTCTCCTAGTGTGGGCAAGGGTAACTGGGCTGCAAATTGAATCTTGCCAACTTTTAGCTGTGCTGTGAAGCCAGTTCTGACTGCACTATGATCACCTGCCAGCTGCTAAAACCAGACATGCTCACCCTGTTCCTGGTCCCTCATGGCAGAGGTGATTATTGACCAGGCATGAAGAGTACTGTCCTTGCTCTTATGAAAGGGTGCTGCAGCGCTGTGCTTTCTGAAGCACTCAGCTTTGAGGCAGGAACAACTCCAAAAGAACAACTGGGCTGCTGGGAAGTCACTTTGGGGGAAGCTTCAATTTATCCCAGCAAACAGCTGTAATGCCAGCTGGAGAAACCCCCAGCAGGAGTTGGGGGAACTGGCCCTGTAGGACAGGCGACACTTGACAGTGCCAAGAAGAGCATACAGCTCTCAGAGGAGTGGGACCAAAGGTTTCTGCCACAGGAAGCCAAAATCTATTGCACAAACTTTCTATGTACTCACCATATTGGAGCATCAGCAATTTATAACCCAAAATAACAACCTTTTTCTTCTGGTTCCATTTCTAGGCAGGGAAATACTAAAGCATCGCTGCTTTTGGGGGAAGTTTTCTGGCAGTAGAGAAAATTACTGTATTATGAAGTTCTTAATTTTGGAAATAATGCTGGATGGATGAATTAGCTGCAGCAGGGCCAGCTCTGCTGTCTAAATTCAGCTCTTTTGAAGGGCTGATGAACTTCCAGCACTTCACCATTCAAAGTGTTTCAGGGGAATACATCTGCTGCAGAAATAAAGGGATGAGGATGACAGAAAATAATCTTTGGTCCTGCTATGGGCTTTAACCATCAGTGGAGATACCTAAAGTTGCATCCTGTTTGCAGCAAACCAGTGAATGGACCACACAGGAGTTCTTTGGGGTTTGGGTAGTAATACTGCAGAGCTCCAGGGGAGTTTTGGGGGTAACACTGCAGAGCTCCAGGGGATTTTTCTGGGGGTTAAAATTTCCTGTCTTAAATCAGACCCAGAAATAAGCTCAGGTCATCCATACCTTCACAGGCTCTCCGGATGGCTTCAGCTTTGGGCTGAATCATGTCGAGCACGACGGTGGTCTCTTCGCAGATCAGCATACACTCAATGCGCAGCTGGTAGCTGAGGGTGGAGATGGATTCTCAGCATAAAGGCACTGGGATCTCAGCCAGCACAGCAGCCCCTTTCCCAAATCACCATGCCACCCCACAACATGCCAACCACATCCACACCAAGCCACTGGTGTGGCCTGTGGAGAGAGGAGAGGGGCTGCTGTGGACCACACAGCTGGTGCACTGTGATCAGCAAAAACAGGAGCTTCCCCTTCTTGGCACTGCATTTGGCACTGCCTTTCACCAAGTTATGGAGCCTCCTTGGGCAGATCTGACCCTGAGTCTGAGCCAGCTTCAGCTGGATCAGGAAGAGCCCTTCATCTAAAGGTAACAGGGAAAGGGATAGCTCCAAGGTGGAAGGGGAAATCCACCAGTTATATCCATCAGTGTTGGTCTGTGAGGCTCCTATAAAGAAACTTAAACTTCCCAGACATAAATCAAGAAGCAGATTGGGCTGAAGTTTATGACTAACAACCTTACCTGGGAATCTGGAGGAGGAGAAGATAGAACTGATCTGCATTTGCTAGCTTTGATTTCTCTTCTTTGAAGGCCTTCAGGTTTTCTATCTAATGAGAAACAGAGAATCAAGACTGCAGGGCTGCTCTGTGTGCTCAGCTCTGTGAACCAAGGGTAGTGTTTTCTTCCTGACCTCATGCTTTTCAGGCAGCAGCTTCAGCAACTGCTTCAGAACCTCAACATCAAACTTGGTCCGGTCCCCATTCTGGATCATGGCAGTCACCTCTTCATTGGAGCTGCAGGGAGGAGGAGTAGAGCCAGCCATCAACCAAAGCCACTTTCCAACTATCACAAACTACCAGGAGATTTATCTGTGCAAGCACTCTGTGCTTTCTCTAGTAAAGAACCACAATAATCCAAAAGGATCTCCCCACAATTAACTTGGAATCAGGACCTGGATCCCTGCTATGACCCAAATCTTATTTCTGGCCCTGATCAAATGATTCAAGGACAGAGATGAATCCTGCAACTAAGACCCTGTCTCTGAGCACTTTTAACTTAACAGAAAACTGAACTCTTCATTTGTCCACTAGCCCTGATTTGAGGAGGGATCTGACCTCCAGGTGTGTCTCACAGTCTGTCTCATCCTAAGAGTCTGTGCCACAATTTTATCTCTAAAATGGAGATCTAACTCCTTTGCCAGCATATGGAGAGGTTGTATGTAAAAACATAATTAAACCCCTAAACTCAGTATATTAAAGACAGTGTGGAACAAAATGGGGAATGTTCAGATGATTTAGTAGCATGGACCACCAAAGCACATTGGCTAGAAGAGATTTCATGAGGACTTTCCAGATACTGCAAAACCTGCTCAAAGTTTTGTCAACTGTCACGAAAACTGGCCATATCTTACCATTTAAATTGCTTCAAAAATATGTTCAAATTGAGACTTTTCTTGGAGTCCAAAAATGTGATCTTCATTAAAGAAAAAGAAGATATCTCATATTAGATGAGCTGTCTGCAGGGATCTTTACTCGAAAAAACGAGGGGGTCTCCTCACCTCCTTCGGCTCTGCCTTCACTGGTGCTGCTGTCTTCTCCTTGGGGGTTGGCTGTGGGAAGCAGAACAGCTGCTCAATGCTGCTGTAGTTGGGCTCTATCGTCTCCTCACTGCTGCTGCTCACAGAAGCCCACATTGAGTGGCCCTCTGAAAGAAAGAAAAAGTGTTCAGACTGGCTGCAAGGAGAGCTGAAAGCTCCTGGCACCTGGGACAAGGTGAGCTGCTAGCAGGGACACTCTTCAGGACATGAATGAAATAAGAAGAGACATATTAGTCTCTTAATATGACATATTTGTCCAGATTAGTGGACAAATGGTCATTACTGAGGAGGGGCAAGTGCCACAGGTGGGATCCAAAGGGGCTGAAAGGCAATGAAACCTTGCAAGGGGAGGCAGCACTGGGCACACAGAGGCTGTGCAGCCCCATCTCCTCCATGCTGGGCAAACTGGATCAGCATGACAAGGACCTCAGGCATTTTGTTTCTAGTCCCCCGGTTGATATAATTTTTGCTTCCTTGCATCCTAACAGAGGGACTGGGCACAACTTGGACATTTTCTGACTTTGTCCTTCTCAATTTTTCCTATTATACCCAAGTCTGTTTGTATAATGCTGACTACAAGACTGCTTTATTTAATTTCTACTGCAATTTCTTATATCTTAAAAAAACTCATCACCCTAACATGCCTGTAGAAGCCTCTACTGCAATAATCCCAACATTTTACTACTCTTGTGATTGATGATGTGCCTTATTTAGATTTCACCTCTGCCTACTATCATGCAGTGGATGCCTTGCTTGTCTAGGACAAAGCTGACACAGCTTGTCCAAGCTTCTTCTCACATTTCATGCTCCACTTTGAATCCACTAGTAGAGGGAAATGTAACCCAAAAATCAAGAAATACGTGATGTGATCCTCACATGCACTCCTACTCATGACTTTAATATACCCAGATACAAGCACAGATGAGCTGGGTAATAAAGGTCTGGGGAACTCAGATCAGAGCCTGATCTAAGGCACGTCATAGTGATTAGGAAAACATTCCCATCCCTTTCTCTTGTAAGTTCAAAGTATATTAGTTATAAAAAAACTATTCCAAAGCACTAATTCAGTTGGAAGAGTTACTATTACATTAGTAGTTTCATGTTACATCAGCTCTGTAAGTCAAAAGTAAAGGAAATCAGGGAAGTTCTGTATCTAAACAGAGTCAACCACATCTGACAAACTTTAAGATAGTGTTTCTTGCCCTGGGAAGCAAAAGCAGCAGTGTAAAGCACCCCTAAAGCAGCAGTGACTTTATGCCAGAAGCACCCACCTCTCACCACATTGGAGGGCAGCTTCTGCCAGTTCAGCTTCTTCATTCTCAGCGTTGGTGTCTTCACTGTCTTGTGGGGGGGCCTGCCCAAGCCCAGGGGGCAGCTGTACTGGGAGGCCACCACGGCTTCTATGTGATCTCCTGTCATGCCAGGAAGGAGGGGTGGAGGGGGAGGGATGCCACCCATGCCAGGTAATGGGGGTGGAGGGGGAGGGATACCAACCATGCCAGGTAATGGGGGTGGAGGAGGAGGGATACCACCCATGCCAGGTAATGGAGGTGGAGGAGGAGGGATACCAACCATGCCAGGTAATGGAGGTGGAGGAGGAGGGATACCACCCATACCAGGCAGTGGAGGAGGAGGGGGAGGAATGCCCCCCATGCCAGGCAATGGAGGTGGAGGGGGAGGGATGCCAACCATGCCAGGTAATGGGGGTGGAGGGGGAGGGATGCCACCCATGCCAGGCAATGGTGGAGGAGGAGGAGGAGGAGGGGGAATAGCCCCCATGGCAGGCAGTGGGGGTGGAGGGGGAGGGATGCCAGGGAGAGGAGGGGCTGGGGGTGTATTTGTCAAGGGGGATGTGGGGGCCATGGCTGCTGTGCCAGAGGGCGGAGGTGGTGGGGCTGGAGGTGCTGGGTTGGGAGCGGTGTTGGAGGGAGGGTTGGATTTCTCTGGCAGAGCACAGCAGGCTGTGAACTGGCAGGATGAGATCTTCTTTTCGTTGTCCAGCGGCCCTGAGGGTGTTGCTGGTGCCCTGGTGGGGTTTGATGACCCCACTGCACACCGAGCTGCACGAGCACACAGCTCTGGCTCAGCCTGGGCAGCTCCAGAGAGGCGGTGCTCAGCTCGCTTCTGCCTGCTTGGATGTTTTTTGATAGACAGCAGCCTCTCAATGACCTCTTCAACTGTGTTCCCTTGGACTAGAGAAAGGAGTCAGGGTCAGGGAAGGGAACAAGGCACACAGTTCATCCTTTTCAACCCTCACCAAGCAGTGAATCTGGAGCCATGGAGAGTCCATTTCCTGGTGTCACTTTACACAACTACACTTTTGGCTTCCAGGCAATTTCCTTCCCATGTGCCCAGCCCACAAACACTTCACAGCACGCCTGCCAGCAAGACAGGCCAGCACCAGTGGCAGGATGCCAGTGAGGACAGATTCCCACTGACTCCCATGAGCCAAAGCTCAGGGATTAACCATTAAAACAACACTGGGAATCCCAAGCCCACTGCTAAATGTGGCCCCCCACAGGGATGAAGCTTATACAGAAGGTACAGCTTTGTCTCACTTCTGTTCAGCTCTCACCAAGTCCCACAGATTATTTCCTGCACACTGGGGAAAGACTTTTATGGGACAAGGGAAAACAAGAGGAGTGAGCAAGGCCGGATGGATGTGTCACTCTTACTGTCATTGGCGAGTAAAAGGGCTCTGTTCACTACAGCATCCAAGGACTCCCAGAGCAGGAGGCTGGAGTGATGAGAGGGTTCCAGGTGCAGCAGGCTCTGCAGGATGGACAGCAGCTGGACAGAGACTGGAGAGCGGCTCACCTGGAAGACAGAGCAGCTTCTGTCACAGCAAGGCCGGCTCCCAGCAAAGTGGATTAACTTGGCCATTGTGTGAGGGGCACCCCATGCCAGGGGCAACTTACTTTGTTGAAGAGAGATGAAAAGACCTCATGATGATCATTCATGTTTATGCCATCACATATCCTTAACAACTCCTCATCATCCTCTATTTTGAACTCCTCAAATGTGTCACACTGGATAAGCAGATCCTCCTCCTCGATGTCTCTGCAATATTACAGCATTCGTTTTCAGTGGAGAGCCCTTCACTCATTTTCAGATTACTGTTTTTGTTAAATGGCTTTTATCTCTTTGCCTCTCAGACTCAGCCAGTTGGTGTTGAAAGTACCCAACTCTGCCTGATTTATAAAGGAGGAGATGCCATCAGTGCATCCTTTCTTGAACTGAATGTACCTCTTCCTACAATCAACAAATACAAAGGAATGGGACTTCTCACAGCATAACCTGGCCCAGCACAGGCTTGCTATGGAATTCTCCTTGGAGCTGCAACAACAGAGTGGCATTCTGACCTTTTTGAGACAAGGCAACCACTTTCATTTTTTTAAAGCCAAGACTAATTGAAAACATTCCAGTGATGTTTCTATTTGAAAAACTTCCTTCTCTGTTATTCAAAACTGGATTTAAAAAACCTTTCTTTTTCAGCACTCTCAAGACCACTCAGTGCTAGAATTTTACAGTTGCTGCTCTAATAAAAGATCTTATCTTCCCTAATTTTTATGGTGTTGGATGGAGCAATTTCAGTTACATGGATAACTGCAACTCACATAAACTGCATTCTAGAATTTATCACAGATGTTTCTGATTGAACATGATTTTTAAATTACATTCAGATATGCATTAGTAAATTGTTTTAGCTGGATGCTTCTGGGACCCACAGCAGCAGTGAAGGGGTGTTGAACAGAGTGAGCTGCTCAGTGAGCCCACAGCATTGCTTCAGATTCAGTCTGAAACAGCCTCAATGAGGACACTGCCACTCCATCTGTGCCCAGAGCCTCTGTGCATGCCATCTGTGCCAACAGCTGTCCCTGTGACACTGTGGTTGGCAAGAGCATCTTAACACTGGCCAAATGCCTCTAGCTCCCATGGAATGGGTGCACACAAGCATGGTCCACTACACCCAAGCACACTGCACTTCACACAACAGAAGGCTGGATAAGTATTAAGTTTCCAAAGCTACTTCACTATGAATCTCATGAAAAAAGAATTAAGTAGAGATCCTTACCTTAGCTTGTCTAAAACATCCAACAGCTGAAGCCCTGCAGGTGAAAAAATAAATATAGCTGCATTATGACCAACTTGGTACTTATTTGTTATGATCTTTATATATGTTATGTTCATAAACACTTTTTGTAGAGAGAAGAAGTGAGAATATCTTCAGATGGATCTGTCAAAGTGGGTAGAGTCATCTGGTAAATGATGAGACAGCAGAGCACACATATGCAGCACCTGTGTGAACCACTGCACAATCCTCCTGGGGTTATTGAGTGACACAGGTACTTTTGAGGCAAGAGTGACCTCAGTCCAAATTAGATATCTAAAATCAGTCTGATATGTTTGGAATGTTCCTTGATCTACATGGAGAGAAATGGAGCCCAGGCTCAGCAACTCAGATGCACCCAGCACGTGAGGTGAATCCCAACCATGGTACCTAGGAGCCTGGGATTCTAGCAGTCGGAAAGTTCTGAACCATGGGAAAGCCTCTGTGGCTCAACTGAGTAGACACAGAGTGAAGAAACTTTATCAACTCTTACAAGTAGTTTCAACATATGAAAATGTGGCCACATAAGATGGTTGGTTACAAAAATGCTCTGAAGAAGCTCAGTGATACAGTGCTGATGGGATTCCAGAAAAGATCAAAGCTATGGGAAAGCAGCAAAGTAAAAAAAATCTGTTGCCAGAAAGGCTCTTGAGAACAAAGCTCAAAAGAAAGAAGAAATTTAATATTTGCAGTTTTGCTCCCCAGCCTCTTCAGGCACCTTATGGACACATCTGAAAAAAACCCCATTTGGTAACTGACTTTCTCCAGGGAAAGATGAAACCAACATCCTTACCTATGAACTCGTTTCTGATTTGTGTCCTTGTTCTTAGCTCTTCTTTGCCCAGGATGATGGCATTAATGGCACTCAGCAGTGTCACCATGTAGGGCACGTTGTCTGTGTTGGACAGCTCGTTCATGATGATGCTGAACCGGTACTGCTGGTTCTTCACACTCTGAGGGAAACACAACTGAGATTATGACAAGGGTGCTCTATACAGACAGAAGTGCCCATGAGTGTGGTGCAGGCTCTCAGATGGAATTAGCATCTGAAATCCTCAGTCTATCCCACTGTGCACAGGACAGAAGACATGGGTAAAAGCAGCGCTCCTCCATTATGGAGCAGGGGCTGGTTGGCACAGAAAGGCATTGAAAACACCTCTTGGATCCCTTTGTGCTTTCTGGTAAATGCACCTGAGCTCGTGGGCAGTGAAACCTGTGGATGTGGCACCATTTATTCTGCTGATCTGGTGGTGCTTTTGCTGCCAGAAAGCACCTTGTGGTTGGCAGTCATCTGTCCACACAAGTCACAGAACAGCACCATAGATCTACACTGACCATAAAAAACTTCCTACAGCCTTCACTTAATAAACCTCTACTTCTCTTACCAAAACAATACAAAATAAACTTTATTCCCACCCTTTTCTGTGGTACATGGATCTGCATGGATCAAAGCTGAGCCATTCCTCCTGCTCCAACTGAACACTTGCCTTGTAATGGTCCAAAGCATCCAGAGCCAAAGAGTGACCATCTGATGAGTAAATGCACAGTGCAGCCAGGAGCTCAAATATTTGCTTTTTGACCATGACATTAGTTGTGTCAAGTGCTGTAGGAAAAACAGAACAAAACAAAGCAGAATTTATAATGACAATAATGTTCTGAATCTCAGTGTCTTCTGCTACACAAATTATGAGCAGTAGAGAGACAGACTGAAGGAGGGGACCCAGTACAATGGAAGATGGGAAGAGAAATATCTTAATGTACAGATATCCCATCCCAATAGCATTATGTGATGGTAACTTCTAGTGGGATAATGCTACAGGGATCCCTTTGGCATTTTGGTGCAGTTTGTGGTTATTCCTCTTTTCCATGTCCCAGTGACATGCTGCAAGAGCAGCCAAGATTTTTCAGCACTCACGAAATTTATTTCCCATTTTCACATATGGGTATTTTCTAGAACAGCAGATGAACAATTTGCTTTGATTAATGACACTTATTTTTTGTGCAGAAAAGCTCAATATGCATATGAGTTAGAGCAATTGTTCCAATGGGTCCCATGTATTCCCTTTTTGCATTACTCTTTCTCTGTGAGCCCTGGGAGCTGGGAGGGAATGCATTAGGCTGTCTTATTTTTCCTATATTAGAGCACAAAGAAGCTCCAACACCGAAAATCCAGGATATCCCCCTGTTTTCACAATACAAAAATACCAGGTCCATATTTTATATAGGTTCAGAAAACACAGGGTGAAGAGGAAAGAAGGGGACTTCAAAACAGAAGAGGGAAGCAAGTCAGCTTTCAGACTAAATGCATTTTAAAAAGCTATTAATAAGGGTTTCTGGGAACAGAAGTTATCCTTCCAGCACCAGCACCATTAAGTGCTGTACACTAAGTCCTACAAGATGCCCTGATGAATTTCAAAGCTAACGATGAGCCAAGTGAATGGCAGGAGAATGTAAGTGGTGTTACCCACCATCTTCCAGGAGAAGCAGAGTGAGCAGCACAGAGAGCAGGCTTTCTTGAGTCCAAACATGACACTTTCCCTCCTCTTTACAGGCTACAAGACTCCAAGCCCTTTCAGTTCCTCTCCTCTGCCCTTGGGGCTCTCAAAGACTGAACAGCAAATGTCTGCTGACAACCAAAGGGTTGAAGATTTCTCATGCCTGCATACAGGTAAGGCTGGGTTTATCCCCAGCTTCTCAGCAAACTATGACAATATTTGTGTGGAAATACCACTGGGTGGCAAAGGCAATGTGATTTCATAGAAGTTTTATTTTAAAGAAGAAAACAATCCCATTAATCAGTTGTGACCAACAATTTCCAACTAGCCTGGTGCAGGGCAGGAGGATAAACAACAGGAAAGTGCCCCCCTCAATGCTGCATGTGATGGATGAAGCAGGAAGGTGTCCTCTCACCTTGGAAGAGTTTTCTGACGTAGCCCTCGTTGCTCACAATGTATTCTATGCCTTTGTGGGAGTTCATGACTGCTCTCACACAGCTAATGCAGGTGAGCTGAAGCAAGGCATCGGATATCCTGGCCACTCCTCGCCCTGACAGCCTGTCCAGGGCCTCCAGGAGCAGATCCAGCCCGGACAGCTCCAGGAACTGCACCATCCAGGCATCATCACTGTTCTCCAGCCTCTTCCTCAGGCCGGAGTAGTTCACCACTGAGGGCATTTGCAGCAGACGGATGCACAGCTCTGGCTCTGCATTTTCCAGGTTGGCCTCTGACTGGTCGGTCTCCTGGGGCCCGAGCTTCTCCTTCAGGGCAGCCCACTTCTTGTGGGCACCTTCCTTTTTGATTGACATGGTGATTGAACGGTTTGTTCTGAAAGAAAAAGAAAAGACAAAGTGAGACGTTTGTCTGGACTGACCAAAAATGAGCCAGTAGCCCTGCTTTTTAATTAGTAAATTAATTAGTAATTTAATTAGTATTTAATCAGTAATTGGGATGTAAATTACAGCAGGTAATTTGCTACAGCAGGTCTGGGCTCTCCAGCATGTAGCACATACACTAGAACCAGTCCTCTGTTGAAGAAACTCAATGTATCCCCACCTTGCCACACACATTACACTCAGGCTCTGAAGGCTCTGTGGAGAGACTTTTAGCACATCCAAGCCAGCAAACACAGCTTTAAAAGTAGCCAATTTGCACCAGTCAATTGCCACTACCTGTTTTCATGCAATGAAAGGAAAAGGTTGGAAGCAGCATTATCAGCTCTGAACTCCTAATGCCCATTAAACCACTTCAAAATCTCACTGTGCTGGAGAGGCTGTGCAGTTTCTAAGCATTTGTAATGGGATGGAGAAATAATTTTGAGCATATCCTGCTCACAAGAGCATCTGATTACCCTGTTCCTTTTTCGTTTTTATTTCTTTTGACTGATGTTGAGGTTAATTTTATAGCACTCACTTAATCTCTTCCTGTCTGCTGTAATAGCAAATATGTTTGTACACATGGTGTTTATGCCTGATAATGTCAGAGCCTGACAGGCTGTGAGTGCAGGTACAGCAGCAGGAGGCTGGCTACAAAAACAGCAGAGCAGTTTTTTGGAGATGGGGAGCAATGGCCCATCTCCCTGGAGGACACAGCCTGCCCAGCCAGGCCATCAGCAGCAAGGAAGGCCAGGAACTGATTCAGCACACACAAACTGCAAAGCCAAGTGTAACTCTTGGTGCCAGATTTTATGGTTTTAGGCAGGATTATTATTTTTCAGACTCACAGGGATCAAGTCACACAATGCAGGTCCTTTTCAAGGCTGCATGCAATGGTTTTGGCCTCTGAGATTGGCTCAGTTGGTCAGAGCACCGTGCTAATAATGCCAAGGCTGTGGATTTGATCCCCATATGGGCCTTTCACTTAAGAGTTGGATTTGATGATCCTTGTGGGTCCCTTTCCAACTCGGAATATTCTGCGAATCTGTGATTCTGTTTTAAAGCTAATTATTCCCATAGATGACAGTTTGCCCCACAAAAATTGATGCTACCTCCCCATCCTGCCACACCACCAGTACCTCTGTTCCCCTGAGCTGCTGAGCCTGCAAAGAGCTCAAAATAACCTGGGGCCAGTTGGCCCCAAAACTCAGCATTTAGGGGACCGAGGGGATTATGAGAGACTCTTATTTTCCCTTCCCAGCTCGAGCACAAGGCTTTCTAGCCCAGCAGTGATTAGAAAAAATGCCTCAAAAATATAAACTAAGTAATCTCTGGAAGGTTTTGTTTCCAGAAAACCAACATAAAGGATGGATCCTTTACACTGGTTGGAAAAAAAAAAAATCTCATTTTAAAGCCTGCCTTGTGATTTTTCCTAGGGACTGTGCCATTGAGAAAAGTCCTGGCCCCTTCCCTGCAGCAGAGCTGCATGGCTTCTGTTTTACCCAAAGAGTCATTTTGGCAATCTCCCCTTGGCAAATATACAGCCAAAAGATTTGCTCACTGATTAGTGACAGGCATGATATTATATGCCTAAATATGCCTCTTGGAAAGATGCAAAATGTGATGGGGTAGGGCACTTGAAAAATTTCTCTGAGAAAATGTGATGGTGGGATTTTCTGGCAGCTCACAGCATCAAAGTCTGCACTGAGAGGTCAGAGGGGTAGGAGAGTTAGCAGGATTTGGTGACAGAAGATCCATTTAGAGAGCTCTGGAGAAACCCTCTTGCAGAGTTTTCTTTTGCTTCAATGGGAAAGAAGCTGGCCAAGCACCCAGTTGCTCCCTGTTCTGTTAGCTGAAAAAATGATGGTCACGATCCAAAAACATGAAGTGGCAAATATACCATCTGAGAACACACTGTGCAGCTGAAAAGTGATAAAAAGGACCATAAAAAAACCAACCCAACCAATCCCCAAACAAACCTCTCTGCCAAAGCACAGGCTTGAGTTTCCAAGATTTGTCATCACTCCCTGCAGTCCAGAGCCCTTACTCACTCCCAGTAAAATTCTTTTTGGGATTAGTCAACCCCAGTCCCTCCCCTGTATTCAAGCCCAGGAATTTGGGTTAGGCTTGATGCAAAGGAGAAGAGAAATCCTTCCTCACTGGAGAGAGAGAAGCAAAAGTTTCCTGCCCCAGGTTCACAGCCCTGGGGATGGGGCAGCATCCTACACCCCTCACCAATCATGGTGATGGCATATCTACAGCCATGGGCCTGGAGAGTCCACCTGCAGTCAAATTCTCCTCCACACTGTGCATGGAGCCCAGACATCTCTCTCCAGTGCTGGGGTCAAGCTGGACCTTCAGTGTAGGGCAGCACTGAGAACCATCTGACCTGGGTGCTGGTCAGCCCCTGGGGCTGCACAAGTGGCTGCCAACTGCAAGCTCCTCTTCTCTTGTGTGACTTCATTTATACTCAGCAAATCACTTTTTTTCATTTTAACATCAATAAACATTTCTTATCCAGGCAGATAACGAAGCAGGCTGACTTTTTGTTCCCAGATGTATGAATGCCTCATTATATTGTATTTGTATTATATTGTATCATCTACAGCAAGTCAAAGAAATTACAACAGCATTACTGACCTCAGGCTTAGCTGATTCCTGAAAATTAAGCTCCACCAGTGCAACAGGAGGCAGGAAATACCGAGAGAGCATCCTGTTTACCAGCAGATTTGTTCTGAATTATCCTTCCCTCCCACCTGCTCCGCACAGATGTGAAGAGATGAGAAACAGAAGCGGGCATCACCTCTCCAAACAGCCCTGGCTTGTGTTTTCATGCACTAAAATGAACAAATTGGATTGATTCAATATTCTTCCCCACAGAGAGTGCACCCTTCTTGCAGGAAAGGATAAAGGTAGCTAATGTATCTAATTGTAAAAAGGGAATAAAATAAACAGGAGCTGTACTATATAAATGGGAAGGAAATGAATATGGAGGAGATGGCAATACGACTTTGCAGATGGTGTGATAAATCTGTTTACAAACACAGATAAGAGTGATATATTGTGAATGCAACATCTTCCCATATTTTCCATGAAGGAAAATGTTGCAAAGATTTTCGGATACATCCTTAAAGGGCTGCTGGTTTTGCCTTTTATCTCTGACCACAGGAGCTTGTTAGCAGGTAAATGATCTCAGCAGAGTGAGACAGACAAGGACTGAAATGGAACACATCTATCTGGCTGCCTCACAGAGGCTATTTAAACTATGTTGGCCAAGGGAAGGAAAGTGCCCTGACAAAACCAGACAGGACAGCTGAGTACACCTCACCTTTTGCCAGCAGAAGGCCAAGGGGAGCTTTGCTTTTTGTTTCCCAGGGCAGAGAGGGGGCTGTGCTGGTGGAAGCAATGTCCCCAATGTCCTCTGTGTCTGACCATGCCTGCAGCCCCCATGGGTACTGACAGTGTGTCTGTGCTTGCTGCTGTGGGGACACTCACAGCCACCACAAAGAGCCACAGAATCCTTTAGCTTAAAGACCTTTAAGATCATCGAGTCCAACCACTAACCCAGCACCACCAAGCCCACCACTAAACCATGTCCCCAAGTGCCACAGCTACATGCCTCAAATGCAATCCTCTCCTCATCTTCTAAGCTGGTTAGCCCTGATGGGGAATCACAGAATGTTAAGGGGTTTGAATGGACCCTAAAGATCATCTAGTCCCATTCCCCCTACCATCTCCCACCAGACCAGGCTGCCCAAAGCCCCATCCAGCCTGGCCTGGATGCCAGGGCTGCAGCATCCACAACCTCCCTGGGCAAGCTGTGACAGTGTCTAGCTACCCTCACAGTAAAAAATATCCCCCTCTTTCAGTCTGTACCCATTACTCCTTGTCCTGTCACTACAGTTCCTGATGGAGAGTCTCTCTCTGGCTTCCCTCTAGGCCCCTTTCAGATATTGGAAGGTTGCTATAAGGTCTAAAGCAGCATCAATATAAAAGTACTCTTAATTTTAGGAGATTGTTTTGGGAAACATAAAGGTATTATGAGCTTGTGTTCTTGCACGTGGCAACAGCAACACAATTCCTGGTGCCAGCTCCTTGGATCACTGGGTTTGCAAAGTTATAATGCTCCCTGCATCCATCCAACCTGGTCTGTAGAATTTTCTCCTCCTTTCTTTCTAAATCAGGTGCTTCCCAGATTCAGTTTTCTGTGCCTCTCTGTCCTTCAAGTCCACTCCTAGGGAGATGACATCTGTGGGAGATAAATCAGGGCACATCAATACTTCCTCCATCCTGTGAAGCTGCAGAGAACAGAGCTGCAGAGCACAGCTTTCAGTCTAAATTATTACATGCCTCCAGGATGACACGGATCACAGCAAGGACTGGGGAGGACATGTGAAAAGAGATTTCTCAGGGCAGCTAAGTATAATTGAGTGAAAACAAAAGGGAGAAAAACTGCAGGTCAAAACTATTCTGATTTTTTTGGGGAGCAGACCCACTGCCTATGCAGAAGAATGGGACTTTGGGGTTGCTGTGTGTGAGGGGGGAACAGCAGCTCCTTGCTGCCCTTTGAAGAATTCTGGGAGCATCCCAATCCCACATGCTGCCCTCACAGCCCTCTGCTCCCCTCCATAACACTGCCAGGGTGAGGAAAGCTCCTTTTTGTGCTCAGTCCCCCTCCCTGCCATGCCTGCTCCTGGCACTCAGGAGCTGTTCTGCCTGGCTGACTGCTAATGACAGGTTTCACTTCTGGGGAGCTCCAGTTTTCCCTCTGCTGCTGGGAATATGCCAAGCCTTTGTATTTTGCAACATGTCAGACTACTCAGTCCCTAAAAAGAAGCAACATCCTGGCTTTGTGCTTTCCAAAGTCACTTCTGGAAGTGTGATGTGTTTCCTTCACCTCCCGTTTTGCTTTCATTTGTGCTGTTGTTTTCCTATGCAGTGCTGGAAGAGCTCACCCACAAAGGCCAACAAACCATCCTCCCATGCACCAAGATGAGCTGGGGGAGACCACAGATCTCTATTTTAGACACCAGCCTGAGCCCCTGGTGTGGGCCCATCAGTGTCTGAAGGAGCCAGCAGCATTTTCAGTCTCCCAGGGCAGCTGAGGATAAGGGCATGGTGGGAAACTCAGGCAATGAAACCAAAGGCATGGTTTGCACAACAGACCTTGCCCCAGCAAGAGCTGCTCCATCCTTCTGCTGCCATGGCCAGCAGCCTCAGCAGTCTCTAGCTCTACATATTCTGTAGATCACCTGTATCAGAGGCCAGAATGTGTGATTTATGATCAAAAAATGAAAAGGTTTTGGAACGACTGCCCACTCTTGCTCTTCAGTACTGAAGAAGGTCTCTGGCACAACGTGTTTTGCTTTGGCACAGCCTAAAGGAGCTCTCACAACACAGCCCAGGTCAGCTGTGGCCTCAGCAGTGCTGCAAACCATTATGGGGAATATTTTGTCTTTAGGAAATGAGGGAGCATGGACACACACCCTGCTGCAGCTGTGGGCAGGAACTGTGCCATCCACACTGACTGGGCCTGGCACTGGGCTGGCAATGGCTCCTGCAAATTCCCAGAAAAGGACTTCAGTGCCCAGACAAAGGGTGGCCATGCTGGTATAAATTTGTATGTATTTTGCCAGTATAGCTTATTCTTTCACAAATAAAGGAAAAAACATGTTGTTCTGATTCAGTCCCATTCACCACTATCAGGATGCTGTGTGCCAGCAGAGCTTTTCTGTCCTGGGCAACTACAGATTACACTATTGTGTGATGTCTCACAAAATGGCTAAAAGTGTCCATTCAATATGTACTGGTAGCAGTGGAGTTACACCAGGTTTAACCAAAGAAAAAAAATTGCCAATGCCTTCTTCCTTAGTAAATAAACACATTTCTCACTGGGCTGCTACAGAACCATAAAGAAATCAAGCTCAAGAACATTTATGTCAGGATCTTCAGTGGCCTCTAAACCCTTATTTATGTGAGAGGTTCCACGAGCTTAGCTTCAAACAGGTTGGAAACCACTCTTTGTTACTCTAAGTGTGAAGACACAAATATCACTTCCCTTAAGGTGGCGAGCCAGGTTTAAACCAGACCGGTGCAGCTGTCAGATTTTGTTTCTGTAATGGCCACTGCCACTGGAGGGGGGAAAGTGGTTTATCTGTGTGAGCCAGACAAACCATTTCCATGGTGGGTACAAACCCTGGGCACCCTCAGGTGCTACCACAGCCCTTGGCAGGCACACAGGCTCCACCCTGGAGGGGTGTGAAGTGGTGGCCAGCACTGGCCCCATGCAGGGGGTGCCAGCCCCCAGCTCTGCACCAAATGGGGCCACCAGTGGCTCACCCCAGTCCTCCCCCACTGCTGCTGCCAGCAGGCCCATGGGAGCCAGAGGGGCATCCTGCCTCCAGCCAGAAAGGAATGGGACTCGGGTCCAGGTCCCATGACAACTCTGATGGGAATAAATGGGTCTGGAGATGCCCCTGCTCCAGTGCCCACACACTCAGGCAGGGGCAGCAGCTCCATCTGCCAGCGATTTCAGCACCATTCAGCATTTTGGGATGCAATTTATTATTATCATTTGGGGTCATGTGAGGAGCAGAAACTGTTACCCAGCAACATGGACAGTGCAGCGGTAACTTTCTAAGACTCCTGGCTTCTGCTCTGTGGGAAGCTGTCACACAGGCAGATATGACAGCCAAAACCCTTTTATAGCCTTTTTTTTTTGTTGTTGTTGCTGATGTTTTTAAAAACCTCCCCAGGATGGCAAGAGGACAGAGAAAACTGTCAGAAGGAAGAATTCCTACCTCAGAGCTGAAGCCAAATTATTCCATTGTCTATCCCACACAGAAGGATACTTCTCAACCAGCTGTGTGAGCCCTCCCTTCCCCAGCCAGATCCTTCTCTCCTTCCCTGATCAGGCAACCTTCAGTCAACACACTGTAAATCCCCAAAGAGTGTCTTTATAATTCACACACTCTAAGAAAGTTCAACAGGATGTCAGTGTCTGATAGTATGCAAATACCACTCTCCAGAAAGGTGCAAGGAAGTGACTTTTCTGTGGCCTCCAGGGAAGGCATTTGCATGTCATTTGTCACCCTCATTCATCCTGTGCTGGTGGCTGGCTGGTGTCACTTCCCCGTGGGCTGGGAAGGTGGGAGCCTTGTCCCCACTCCATGTCTGTGTCCCAGTATGAGAAAGCACTCCTGGCATGGGGTGACTCAAAGCAGGGAAATGCCCAAAGCAGGGTAACCATCTGGCAAAGGAAAGGAAAAACAACGAGAAGGAAAAAGAGGATGCAGGGTGGTCAAGGGGTGGGATGGAGAGCACAGCTGTGGGTGGGGACAGCCCCTTGCATCTTGCATAAGCTGAGCTGGTTTGCTGCCTTTGTGGCAGCAGAGCTTTAAACAGTGCAAGGCCTCAGGGGTCTCTGCAATGCTGGAAGAACCAGGACAGCTTAAAATATTGAGGATGTCTTACCCAAGGCTGCCCAACCTAGGAGAGGGGCCACACAGCAAAGGCAGTGTTCCCCGGATAGGGGCTCAGTGAATTCTGCTCTCACTGGGCACCACTAAGGTCCTGCTGAGCTTCAGCCCAGCTTTTATGGGCTGAGCAGGCTCTGAAGGCATTAAAAGCATTTTTTTAACAGAAAACATCTCTGTGCCTTTCTGGCTGATATTTAATGTGAAAGCTAGTTTGTGAGCCACAGCTGCAAAATGCATCCACTCAGCCCCTTGGGAGGTGTTAACTGAAACCCAGTCATTATTAAATTGTGAATATTTCAACATGGCCCATTTCAGCATAAGCCTCCTGCCTGGCTCAGGGGTAGCAGTTAGGCTTCAAATGTTTATTTCTTACTCTGTGAGGTTCTACCCTGAACTGAACCTCCCAGATCAAAAGTTGACACCCACATCAAAAGTCTTCCTGCCTTAGGTGGGAAACTCAAACCTTGTGTACACGAGCAGGACTCCACCAATATCAGAAATCCACTGATCTGTCTGCCCCTTGGTCCAGATTCAGTTGGCCTTTAAGAGACCAAACTGCCCACTTGCTTTCTAACTAAAACAGTTTCACCATAACAATGTAATGTCCAAGGAAATGACTCTGCATAATTCCCCATCCTGCCATAGGAAACACTCTGGGGGTGTGCCCATACAATCCAAGACTATTGTTAATTCAGGATGGGTTTTACAGCAGAAAATGAATGTCCCTTTACATTTCATGCAGTCCTGAAGTGTAATCCCCAAGGCCTCAAAAGATTAGTCACTAATCTGGCTCTTGGGAGCAGGACCAGGCTCACAGCTGGTTTTAGGGGAAAAAATAAAATTTAAGAGAAAAAAAAAATCCTGCAAAGAAAGGATTGTGATGGTGCAAATTCCTGTCCTTGAAAACCATGGAAGCAAGGTAAAAGGTTATCAGTCAGGTCCCATTAGGTTTCATCTGAAGCCTGAATCCGAGAAATTACAGAAATGTTTCTCCTTTGAGAAAGGTTCCATCATTTCCGACGCGAAAAAAAACCCCACCCAACAAGAGCCCACAAAAAAACCCCCAAAAACCCAAAAGCAAAAAAAGCAGAAGTGGAGAAATTGGGCTGAAAAGCAGGAAAACCAGCTCTGAGGCTGCACTGTTCCTCTGCAGGCCACATGGACATGAACTTCCAAGTTTCTCAGAGAAAGGGCTAAATGGTTTTCCCCCAGCAAATCAGCTCAATTCTATCCAAATTTTCTAACAGATTATTTGCTGGTCTTCTGAATAGCAACTACACCAAAATCAAACAGATTACATCAAGAACTAAGAGTTTAGTTCCATGCTAGGTCAAGTATAGCAGAGACCCTCTACTTTTTGAGTATCACTCTGCTGCCTCTGAATCACAGAGCAATGGCTTGACTGCCCATATGGCCGGTTCACAAAATCCAGGAATCCAATTAAACAGACATAAATACAACCCATTTGCCTTTAGGAATTAGATTATTCCTAATTACAGCAATCAGTGTCTTCTCACTGCTCTATGTTTCTGTGACAAATTCATTCCCATGCCAGTGTCTTTTCAGGGAAGTCATGTCAAGGGTTTTGGAAAGGGAACACCCAGCTCATTTTGGGCTGGCAGGGAGACCTGTGCCAACCAGAGGTCTGCTGCAATGGCTGTTTCTAGGTGATCCTGCCTAAAATGCCTCATATCACTCCCTTCTAAATCACTAAACACCAGCACAGGTGTTATTCAAGAATCTGAGGTGCAATATTCACCTCTGCATCTCTGTGATGGTTTTGTTGGGTACTCTGGCACCCATGGGGCCAGTGATAACAGTTACAGGGGGAAAATTAGGGAAATAAACTTGGATGATTCAATTTCTCTGTTCATTTGAGAACTGTACTCTGAGTTAGGCAAGCAGAAGGACCAGTGTCAAACAAAGTGATGAAATGGCACTGAAGGGGAATTAGGCATGGAAGAAGACATACAAATTTAGGGAAAGAGCAAAGTAAAATTTAAGGGAAGATTCAAATCCTCCCCCTGCCCCCAAGGCTTCTGGCCTCAGCAACATGACCTTATACACTGGGGGCAGCAGGAGATGCCAGAAGAGCTACTGGGATGTAAATGAGGTGAACCAATGATGACCTTCCCAGGTATTGGGACAGCACAGTGATAGCAGCCAGTTTGCTCCCTTGTGGGGAGCAGAGACATCTGAGCATCCTCAGGAAACCACGGGAGCAAGACAGGAACTGCAGAGCTGACTGCTGCTGGCTCTTACTGAATTTCTCTACTCTCCTTGAAGGCTGACATCCCTCCAGCTCTCTTGTCACAGACCAGCTCTCTGATTGCTTTGTGGCTGAATGCATTCACTTTGGAGGATGTGAAAAGGAGGGAAAAAAAGCCTTCTCAAGTAGTCTATATCTGATGAATACTTCAGATAACAAAAATAAAACATTCTGCTACTGCCAGTAGCATATTTCCGGGAACTTTGTATCTAATGGGGTTGATCTGCTTAAAACATCCTTAACATTTGCTCTGCAGTTCTTTTGGTAGAAAGCTTCTGCAAGAAAGAAACATGGGGAGGGCACTTCCCCCTGAGGATATTTAACCACGAACTGTGAGGAACCTGGAGCTTAATTTGGAAAGGTGTTGACAAAAATCTCTGTCAAAACCCCAAACTGCACCAGCAGTTCTGCCCAGAGCACAGAGCCATGTACAGGTTTCTAAAGGATGTATGTGCTGCTAAGCACAGCTAAGAAGCCTAATGTTTATTGTTTATTTTTCCTGCATATATATATAGTGCACTCATGCTAAGGCTGCAGGGGAACCGAGGCTCTGCCAGGATGAAGGGTGCCACGAAAGCTGGACTCTGCTCCCTGGTACACATGCTGGTGCTGCAGCAGCAAAAGATGTAATTACAGAAAAAAGACCTTCTGAGCCCTGCCCCAGAAGGAGAGAGGCAGCAGGTCCTGCCCAGGATTCAGCTGCATCCTTCCAGCACAAGCACAAACCCTGCACAAGGGTGAAGATCTTCAGGCAGGCAGGAGCTCTTCCCTAAAAACCAGTTTGATGCTGGAGGTCCACAGAGGAAAGGGCTGAAGGCATCACTAAGCCAAAGAGCTCCCCAGACCCATATTTACAGACATCCCTTCTGAACAGAGCTCCCAAGACACCAGCGTGGTGCAGAAGGGGGAAGTGTTTTTCCAGCTGTTCTCCAAACAGGTTGCAAATGCGACTCCCTTCTACCGAGATCAGCTTTTCCATTCAGCTGCTGCTGAATCACAGGGGCTGGTATCTCATCTGCTGAACAGCCCAAATGCAAACATCCTGAGTGTTTTTGTTGAGATAAGGCTGACCACAGCCAGGATTCTTAATGGCAGGGGTGAAGCACGTATTGCACACATTAAGGAGACCAGCCCCAGATACTGCCAGGTACTTTCCTGCTCGCTGGTGTGAATGTGAACATTAGCAAGGCTAATGAGAGAACCTGCTCAGCTGCTAATTCAAGAAGTTAAGCATTTGAGCTGTTTAAAATAAATACTTGAAGAAGGCTGGCTTAGCATGATTTCAACATTAATCCACTCCAAAGATGCCTTTAGAGTATTTTCTCTACTGCTGGGTAAAAAAGTTTGAAGAGCCTATTTTGTAACACAGTAATCCTAAAACATTAATGGGTTTAACCTTTCATTTTGCTACAGTACTCATTCAAGCTGTTTTGAGAGGACCTAAAATTGTCCCCCTAGATACTAACTTTCCAGTTCCAACCCAGTCTTTGTATTAATGTGAAAAGATTTTAGTACGGCCCAGCCAACTGGGGATCATGGGAAAGGTCTCATGCTTGGTAAAAATGACCTTACTATATTAGCAGGATATCTAATGATTATCATTTTTACCTTTTTCAGTTGTTCCATATCACTTTAGATACCGTTTTGTTCTTTGCAAAGAAATCAGCTGTTCAATCATATCCTCAGGTTTGCATAGTCCAAAGAGTTGCAGTGCTTTATGCCAGCTGAACATGTGGCTGTCATTAATCTTCAAGAGGAAAATCACTATACTTGTCTGATAAGTTAATATACAATGAATATTAGGATATAATTTTATAAGTGATTCATGTCTTCACATATGGCTTGCTTTCTTACACGTGTTATCAGAACAGAGGTTTGGGAATTACAGGCTTGTAAATCAATTCAGCTTTGTGTTAGTCCTTTCCCTTCCTTTTTAGATAAATAGAGGCCTTATTTAAGGCTTGGTAATGTTTGCAGAGTTCCATTTCCAGTAATGGAAACAACAAAACCCAAAATTTATCCCCAGGCTTATAAAAGAAGCTTCAGGACTGGGTAAATATAAAATAACTCATGAATATTGGACAGCTTGTTCTGAAATGGGAAACTACAGCCCATCAGTGCATAAACAAGTGAGCACAGCCAGGCAGGCTTGGAAAGCAGCCTTTCAAGGGAGAAATGGAGCAGCTCAGCCAGTTTTCAGATGAGAGCTACTCAGGGAGCCTGCTGCCACACAGGCATGACACAAACCAGAAAGGAAGCAAGTTATAAAATGTATCAGGGAATAAAAACATTTGTTCCCCAGTTCAACTTCATGGCAGGCTCACATTTGCACCATTTGTCATATAAGTCAAGAAGAAAACATATTCACAAATACTTTCTAAATAGCAGAGCCCACTGCTGACACGACAGGTAAATATTGCATTCTTACAATTTCTTACTGTAAGAAGCGTGAACTTTTCTGCTCTGCCTCAGAGCAGATTTGCTTCACTGCATTGTGCACACAGTTGAAAGTTAAGCCGACCAATTCTAAAGGATTTATCTTTTTTTTCCCCTCTTTTCTAAATAGCAGAAGTAATTAATCTGCTTCAGAGAATGAATCAGCCTTTTCTGAGCTAGAAACACACAGAGGAGATTGTGGCTGTTTCTGGGGCAGGAGGGAGGCTTACTCACACAGCTGATGCAGCCACCCAGGGCGCGCAGCTGCGGGCTGCGAGGGGGCAAAACCCCAGAGCTGCACCCCAGAACCCCCCAGAGCTGCACCCCAGAACCCCCCAGTGCCACCCAGTGCCCCCAGGGGACCTGCTGGGACAGAGGGAACGGGCTCAGCACCGCAGTGCTGATGGAAGAGATGAGCCAGTGCACAAGGAACGGCCCGGGGAGGGCTCTGTGGCTCTGCCTCTCCTCCTGCAGCCCCTGGGTGACACATCCAGCCCTGAGGGCTGCACCCACTCCTGGGAGTAGATCCTCTGGCAGCAGGGGCCATCCTCTCATTTAGGTGAAGCACCTCCATCTGATGGTGGGATGAGTTGATTTGCACAGTTTGACTTCTTGGTGGGCTGTGGGAAGAAAAGCACTGCTCACAAAAAGCTGCTGCCCTGTACTATGGGAACTTCTGTTTCCAACTGGGGCCTCTGTCAGAAAATAAAGCTAATGCTTAGCTCACTGCTTCCAGCCCATGCTCAGCAATGACTTAACAGAAAAGCAGGACAAGCAAAGAGCAGGCAGCTCCCAGAAAGGGGAAGCCAGCAGAACAGAAGCAGCACGGAGATAGCTGCCTCATTAAAAATAATGCAACTTAACCCACGGAGCCAGTGTAACAGTTATGCCTTTGCTGCACCGGCAAAAGCAGAGCTGCTCACCAAAATTATAAATCAATAAATCAATCAAGATGATGCCAACCTTATTCATTGATCTGGAGAGAGGAAAGGGGCTCTGCTGCTGCTTCCCTCCCTTCATCCCCTCTGGCTGTGCCTTCTGCAAGGGAAGGGCTGGCCTTGCAGTCCTCAGGACAGCAGTGGGGCTGGAATGTCCCTCCCTCTGGGGAACACAGGGAAGGGGTGGCACAGGTGGCCGTGGCTCCCTGTGCAAACAGGAGTGGAGATCGTTGAACCTCTGCAATGCCAAAATCACCAACATTTTCCATTTTAAAGTACAACTAAATATAGAGGGTTTATAGTTGCAGGATGCCTCCTTTCCCACACTTTCCTGGAGTGATCTCCAAATTCCTCTGCTGTCCTTGCTTGTTAAAATGTGACTCAGCCTTCCCATCTGGAAAAGTGGAGACCCACATAGCTCCAAGGTGGCCAGCTGCCACCAGTGATGTCCTGTGTTAGCATTAGCCATCAGCTTGGGAGCAGCAGAACCAACAAAGGCTTTGCAAGCTGGGTTTGGGGTGAAATCAGTGTCAGAGAGTCTGTAGGTACTCTGTGAGCAGCAATGCAAACCATCAGCTGAAACTCTCAGCACCAAGGAGTGACTGAGGACACCTGCTCACAGACTCCAATGGAAGAGCAGTGCAAAGAGCAAATCCCTCCTCTGGCCTCTAGCAGTCCACAGAATTAATACTGCTCACACCTCAGCTGAATAATGATCCTGGTAAAAATAACAAGTGGGAAGTCAGTGCCAAGTAGCACCACCTGGTGATAATTACTCCAACCATGCCAAGTTCAACATCAGGCCTTACCAAGTACAGCATTTGGCAGCTCTGCATTTGTCTGTTCTTGTGATACTGGACAAAGTGCTGGAGCAATGTCCCTTCTGAAGTGAGCTGTTTCTTTTGTGGTCATTAAACATTTTGGAGTCAGCTGAGTGACTCCAATGCTGGAATGAGGACTTCATCCACTGTCCCTCAGCCTTTTCTGGCTTTGTCTGGTGTTCTCTATCAGCTCAGATGGTTTTTCAGAGACCTTGAAATACACCATTAAATGCTACAGAGCTTTTTGCAAACACTATTGCTTGCTTAAGAGTCTCATTGATCTGTGGCTCCAGCATTCCCAGCACTTTGAAATGTCAGCTCAGATATTAAAATAGTAGAAACAGCTGAATCCATGAACAATATGTGTTCATTACATCAAACAGAAAACCCACCATGCTGTTAGGTGCTCTCCTGATGCTTCCTGCAGATGTGAAAGGCTGGCTGACAAAGCAGCAACAAATGTTCACCTGCCACATTACACAATCGCTAACTTTTAATTTTGGGCACTCCTGTAGATGCCAGGCAATGACTCAGGGCCTCATGCTTGAACCCCACACCCTATTTTCTTTCATATTCAGTTTTATAAAATCACCTCATCTACCACTAGCATTATCTGGTAGCAATCATAAAGCTTGGCTGTTGCTCATTATTATTTTTTTCCTAGGAGAAAGGAGCCAGAGGATACCTGCCCTTGACAAGGAATCTGAGAGGCACTGAAAAGTCACCCAAAAGCTTTCTTTAAGCATTTCCAATTTGTGCTTCACTCCAGCCCTTAAAGCATGCCTGCAGAATTGGAACCTCAGGAATGGTGCGACAACCCCACACCAGACCCGTGAGCATGAAGCTGCCCTTTGTTAGAAAGAGGCAGTCAAAACTCAAAATTTGATGTGACTTGTTGCTTTCCCTGAATGTGTTCTTAGCATTCTGGTTGGCAGCACAGGACTGGAGAAATCTCAGTAAAATTAAGATACAGATTGTTTGCCCACTCTGTTGCAGCACTTGGTGCTCTCAGTGCTTTTTCTGGTCATCGGGAGATGAAGGCAGCCTCTGCTAGACCAAGCTCATGAACCCTGTGTGATAAACTGCTCACAAGCAATGCTGAGAAACACTGGAATAAACCTGGGCTTAGTGGATAATGCCAAAGGGATTATAATATATTAGGTCAGAAGCAGGTGGTCATGCACTGGACATGAGGGGTATCATGCTGCAGGGCTGTGTCTACCTCCTGCAAAATATTTAGGTATTTTTCACCTAGTTATATAAAAAGCAATGTACAGTGTTAATGAATGGAGCAGGGATAACTCCTTTTGTTTATCTGCACCTACCAATTGCAGTATTTCGGACTGAGCAGAGCTGGATTTGCTCAGTGTCACTGTGTGACCCCATGACCTGACTTTGTTGGTTCAGTGGTATTTTCTCTGAATCATTATTGATAGACCTTACTGCAAATATTAAGAGCAAGGATATTCAAGTGGGAGCTTAACCTGAGCTCAGACATGAGCACTGAGCTTGTCTGAAGTTCCTTCAGCTGTTCCAGCTCGATGAATGTTGTTCACTGCCCAACCTGCAGCACTGTGCTGCTCCCCACTGCTGAATTACACCCATCTTCCACTCACAGCTGGCTGCAGTACAATGGTGGCATTAAACATCCTCATCAACAGA
Source organism: Calcarius lapponicus (assembly GCA_039654755.1). Classification (NCBI taxonomy): domain Eukaryota; kingdom Metazoa; phylum Chordata; class Aves; order Passeriformes; family Fringillidae; genus Calcarius; species Calcarius lapponicus. Next base: position 55,511,961 of record CM077468.1, on the reverse strand, counting down.
ATAATCACTGCAGAAAAACCCCACATCTAATAATCAATGCCATGGAAGTAAACTGGGTGGAAAGAAGGACAAAATGCAACTTAGCTTGCTTTGGTAAGAAAAATTTTCTGCTCAGCTACCCTGGGAAAATCATCCAGCATACCTGGCATACAAGACAGGGATAAAGTTCAGCTTACAACACATTTGAAGCCATTTGCTGTGCAGTGAAATCAGAAGTTTGCAAATGAAAGATAAAAATTTGTAATAAGCACAGTACAGATCTAGAAGGATCAGACAGACAATGAAATGGAAGGGGTCAGCCTGAGTCTAGCAGGGGTCACTACTGCAAGTGAGGGAGACTCCAGCCTACTTTACTTCTCCCTTCACGACACAGCAAGTGGGAGAAAGCTGAGAGAATACTGAACCAGCACAGAACACGGGGATATGCAATAAAAATGGGATGAACAGGACGACTGGAATACGATGAGAGCTGACAGCAGAAAACGAAAGTCAGATGGATACCTGGAGAGGAAAATCCCAGCTTCCCACCCCCCATCACAGGGCAGGAGGAACCTGAGGAGGAGTTAATTGCAGCACCTACCTGCTGAGGGATTTACTTCTGAGTGAGGTGTCAAAACATGAGAGGCACAGGACAGACCTCTGAGCCCTGCAGCCCTGCTCACCCACAGGGAACTCGGAGATTAGGAAGCCCAGCTCACAACTGCCAGGGATCAGCAGAAGCTGGAGCTGCTTCATGAAAGCAGACAGCGAGCTGGAGCTTGTTTGGCATTGCACAGTAAAGAGAAAAGCATGCAACTCCTATTTCTGCGCTGATAAGAGAAAAGCACCAGGTAGGGAGAGCGAAGCAGTCACAGTGCAAATACAAAGTAAGAGAAAGCCATATATTAGAGAAAGGATTATAATATCAGCTCAATTAAGGTGTGAAATTTCCTTTTCCCAGAAGGCTGGCAATAAATGAATTACAGTCGTGTGCAATAAGGCATAATATCATTCTGTGTTTAGATTTGCTGACCTGCCAGGTCTCTTCCTGTCCTACATTTAGATTATCTTTTATACAATGGGTCTTGTACACTGCTTGCATTTTTGCAGCAATATTTTTGGATGACAGCCTAGAATGGGATTAACTTATAACAGGACAAAAAAAAAAAATCTCATATCCTCACAGATTCCTGCAATCCCTTCCCCCCTGTCCTCTGGTTTTGGCAGCCTCTGTTTAGTGGAAAAAGAAGCTTAAGTGGATGGAAGAGAAACGAGATTAGTGGCCAGACAGCCCAAATTCTGAGCAAGTTCAGTAGGACGATGGCAACCTCACTGTAACTCTGGTGACTCCAACTTTCCTTTTCAACTAACTCAAGCCAGAAGTTTCCTTGCAGTCTAACAGGGAGCCTGAGGTGTTTTGCACTGTGTTTACCCAGAGAAATTCTTCAGTATTAAGAATCCCAAAAAAAAAAAGAACATACAGTTCACAGTGCTGATCTGGTACAGGGAGAGACAACCACGAGCACCGTTTTGGGGTATTTCTTCTAAAATCAGTATGTCTGAGCACTCCTTCCCCGCCCACGAGCTCTGGAATTCAGCTCTGTATGTTGCAAGAAGCCATTTAATCACTGCAGAGTTATTGAGCAAAAGGGAGGATGAGGCTGGAGAGAACTATGTGGGAAAACCGGGCAGGACTTGGGAGACCTTGTCTGAAAACCACTGGATAACAGAAGAGAATCCGTCAAAATAAACGCCTGAAAGTGGCCCAGCGCAGACGCAGGCACGCCATCCGTGCACTCCGCGCTGGGAGATGCTCTGCCAGCCCCAGGCACAGCAGCAGGACCACATCCCGCTGCCATCACACCTGCAAGCCGCACCACGTTGCACCCACACGTGCAATCCGGACCACATCGCACCCAGAGCCCGTGCGGCCGCAGCTGCCACCCGAAGGACACCCAGCACGGCAATCCCAGCACCCGAGCCCTCGCACGGTGCGGCCGCGGCTGCACTGGGACCCGCTCCCACCTGTGTGCTCCACTCTCCGGACTCCATCCCGCCTATGAACACCCCGCGCTGTTGCATCCGCGGCCCGGCCCCGCTCCCGGTCAGAGCGGCGGCGGGGCCCGTCCCAGCGATGCTGCCGCACCTGCAGCCCCAGCCGGCTCCCACCTACACCTCCCTGCCGCTGTGGCGCCTCCATCCCCCTGCGCTCAGCATCCCTCCTGCAGCTCCGGGACACCGGCCGGTCCCAGCGGCGGCAGCGGGGCACGGGGGATGCCCAGCCCCGGGAGGGGGTTTAGCCCAACTTCTCCCGACCCAGAGGACCCCGCTCCCGCGATCGCCCCCGGCGGAGCTCGGCCTTACCGCGGCGGCTTTCCTGCGGCGGGGACGGCACCGAGCCTGCTGCGGGCAGCGCCCTCACGGCCCCCGGCCCTCTGCGGGCAGCGCCCTCACGGCAGCCCCTCACGGCAGCCCCGCCGCCCGCGGGAGCCGCGCCCGGTTCCGGGGCGGGGCGCGGGCGGGGCGGGGGGTCCGGACCGGCCCCGCCGGGGAAGTTTGTCCGCAGCCGGGCGGGGGTTCCGCCGCGCCGCCCCGGAGCTCTGTTCGGCCGGGTGTATTCCCTCGGCAGCCCCGCTGCCGTGCCCGGGTCTCGCCCTGGCAGATCGATCCCGGGGGAAGAGCTCCCCGCGGAGCCAGTGCTGCGTTCCCCTCGCGGCAGAGGGGTGCTGCCCGGCCCGGGGGCTCCCCAGTGTGCTCCTCCCTCCTGTGTCCCGTGGGCATCCTGGAGGCGAGCGCTGCCCCTCCCCGGAGGATTCCCCAGTGTGCCCCTTCCTCCCGTGTCCCGTGGGCATCCTGGAGGCGAGCCCTGCCCCAGAGGCTCCCCAGTGTCCCGTGGGCATCCTGGAGGCGAGCGCTGCCCCGCAGCCGTCGGACAGCCTGAGCGGCCCCGGTGGGAGCGGGTGCAGCCCCCGCCTGGCCCGGGGACCCTCTCAGTCCAGCCCTGGGCTTTGGGTCCGCGGCCCGGGGCTGGGGGATGAGAGGGGAATCAAGAAAGCTGGGGACAGGCTGCCCAGGCGGTCTGCAGAGACCCAAGGGATCCTGCACCTCCTCTAGGGACCCGGTGCTCTGCGGTGTAAGCACTTCACTTTAACACAGAATCATGGCGTCAGTCCGGTTGGAAAATACCTTTGAGAACATCGAGTCCAAGCGTTAACCCATCATTGCCAAGCCCACCACTAAACCACATCCCCTAGTGCCACATCGAAGTGCCTTTTAAATACCTCCAGGGATGGTGACAGATGGTGACTCAACTGGCTCCCGGGATAGCCTGTTACAATGTTTGAATCTTGTACTTTGCACTGGGCTAGGAAAGCTAATATTTGACCATTTTGCACAGATTTTTAGTGCATCACCATGTAAACTTCAAGTCAGATACAGCCTAAAACTAAAGTCAGTACAAGTTTAACATCGCATGGTACTTCAGATGGGCACAGTGGGCCCCCCAACCCAGCAGAAGGGAAGGAATGCCTTTTCCATCAGTAAAACACATCAGCTCTAGAGATGGGCAACAAAACAGTGGAGTTCACCTGTATATTGACAGCCAAGTGGAGAGAATTCGGTGGAAAAGAGACCCCCTTTGTGGGTCAGAAGTGCTGTCTCCTATAGGCATTAAGGGCATGAGTCAGTTCTGATTTCAGGCAGAGCCACTCAGCTTTGCCATCCAGAGAAAACCTGGCAGGGAAAATCACGGAGGGGGGGAAATAACTGATGAAGTGTTTTGCAAAGGGCTGCTGCAAGCTGCTGAGAGCCGAGCTGGGACCACTGAGTATGATTACAGGTGACTGGAGAATAGTTACAGGGTGAGAACACAGGGCTGAGTACTTCTGAGACTTCAAATTGGAAAATGAGACCTGAGCTTTCACTGTTTGCTCATAAAACACTCCTCTGTTTTTAGTGGAAGAGAAGACAAATGGAAAAAGACTGCCTCTCTCGGAGATGGCAGTTAACCAGAGTGCCTCATCGTTTCTTCTTTTGCTCAAAACAAATGTTTCTAATTGGTATCTTATGCAATACATACTTAGCTTTACAAATCTGCACAGTGGGAAAAATGGATGCGTCCCCTGCAGTCTTTCTCTAAAGGGTATAAAACTGTTTTTGAAAGAACTATTTTTTTTAGGAAACAGTAATTGTCTTTGCCTGCTGCTGCTGTTCTTGCTTTAGCCTTTTTTCTATTCTCTGCAAGTTTTTGCTGCTTTGGTATATGAAGAAGAACAGGGAACCCAAATCTTTCCTGCTTGAGGGCATTTTTCTTCTTTGTGTTTGTCTGCTGCCTTTATATTCTGGAGTAGCCCTGCCAGGGTTTGCCATATGGAAGTCAGACAGGTAGGACACCTTGATGTGGCCCATGGGTCTTCCCCTCCTGCTGCCTCATTCATATGCTCATTTCAGGCATTTTCAACATCAGGTTTGTGCCCTCTGTCCCACATGGTGACTGTGAGTTTTGGAGCAGTTGGGCCATAGATCCCTTAATCCACTTTCCTGTTATGCCTACAGGAGCATGGGGCAGCAGGGAGTGTGCCCATGGGGCAGCTGGGTCACACACAGGAGACCTGCAGCTCACAGTGACCCTGTACTCAGGGCAGATGAGAGACAGGGAGAGGAGCAAAGGAGCTCTTCCTCCTCCGTGTTTCACTGCTTTATTCCTTCTTACTCTAATGCTTGGTACTTGTCTGTCCTGCTTGGATGTAGAAGGACAGTACACACTGCTGTAAAAATTCCTTATGTACAATGAATTATAACTGCTGGGCCATAAGGGCTCTCATCATGTAGGAATGAGGGGCAAAGCTCAGAAAAGACAAGGCAAAGAGAAAAATTGAAACTCTGTGTAAATGCCCCTCATTTTCACCCAGATCCCTTTTGACCGAAGCAGATATAACTGTGGGGGGTGAGCAGTGAACACACAAGTGCTCCTTTGTTGGGATACAGCCACGCTGTGCATCCATGTCCAGAGCTGGGTGCATGCATGCTGTGGCCGAGGGGCTGCAGTAGCTGGTTTGCTTCCCCAGACCTATATCTGCAGTGTGCTTTGCACTTTGGAACCTTGCACCCACAAAAATCAGGCTGAACTCTCCCTGGGCTCTCCATCTGCCTGCCTGGAGGGGCTGTGATCACTGAATTTGTTGCTGATGGTCTGAATTTCCATTCCTATTTGGTGCAATCACTGCCAATTATGTCAGAAATGTGTCCATAGAACTCTACCACGTGGACCAAATTCTTCTTTGGTTACACCGTGAGCCACTATTTGCTCTTCTAACCTCCAGCTGGCCATTTTTTTTTTCTTTGGTTTGGGCAAAAGAGCTGATAGCAAATTCATTTTTATTCAACAGCATCCCTGTGCTTGGCTGCTCAGTCCCACTGTGAAAGGGCTGTAAAGAAATACAACAGCAGCTGGAAGATGGGGCTTTGAAGCTCAGGGGAATTGTTGCCCTGGCTGGACTGAGGTTCTGAAAAGCAACTTTTTCAGGGGAGCAAGCTACTTCCAAATCATTCTTGGCTTGTATTGTTTTGTGTTCTCACTATCTACACTAACATTAAATAGAATAGAAGAGAATAGGAAAATTTCAGTTTGAAGGGACCTACAATGACCATCTAATTCAAATGCAAAAAATATGAATCAAATTTTTTGTTCTTCTGATCTCTCTTTTTTTTTCTTGCTGTCCACACACAGACCTCTGTCAGGTTCCTGATATTTTACCTGCAGTTGTGCCCTGCTCTTCAGGAGGGCTGAAACATTTATTTGGTGTTTTTGACATGAAGGCAGGGCTGCAGTAGAGCTCAGGAATGCAGAGACGTGAGTGTTTGTGCAGACATTCCTTTTCCTTCTAAGCAGCAGGGTTTTAGACAGAGATCTGCCATGCTGAGAATGTCATTTCTGCACAGCTGCAGGAATTGTTGTTCCAAGGTCTGATTACGAGAGTCGGTTTTGTGTTTGTCCCTGTTCAGATTAAAGTGGGACTCGTTTCCAGTGGCGGTGAAGGTTAAGAGCATGTACTGCACAGAAGGATTCCTGATCTTTTGTTTCTTCACTTAAGCCCTTTGCAAGGCTTACAGCGAAGGTCAGAGCACAGAAGAAAAGTGCTTTTCGGTTTTGAGTCGCAAAGCAGTTGTCAAAGAGTTGAATTTTCCTGAGGGAGAAGCCCCAAGAGAGTTGAGAACCTTAAAGATAAAGATATTATCTGTAATACCAAGTGCAAAATAATCTTTGTGTTTTAGTGTTCCCTGAACCACAGGAGATTGAGTAACAACGCTGAGCAGCAATGTGGTATTTGTAAATCAGTAATGGTGCATACACACACACACACACACACACACACGAGGATTTAGACACATATTTGCAGTTGTAATGGGAGAAAGATAAACCTCTCCTCTCATTTAAGAAGCCTAGAGGCACTGAATGGGTGAAATGCCTCAGATTGTGTAATTTAGATAAAGACTCAGAGATGTCCTACTATGTAATGCACCTAAGCACAGTCAATTTTTCTAAGATGTTTTCAGTCACTTTGCCTCATGTTTTGGGTTGTTAGAGGCTACACTTGGAGAGTGAGAGTCCTTTGTTTCATCAGTCCATGTTTTGGGTTGTTAGAGGCTACACTTGGAGAGTGAGAGTCCTTTGTTTCATCAGGGCTCATCTGCTTCTCTTGCCTCCTCTCCACTTGACAGTGTTTTTTTCTTCGTGTGCCATCATGTTTATTTCCCCAGCAACAGAAACTGCATCTCAAACATGACTTCATAGAGATTAAAGGCTTTCAGAGAGTCCACAGCAGAGACTGAAGTCTTCTTCCCATCATTGCAATTTAGGATTAATGGCTGTATTTCCCACGTAATGGATTTTTAAAGCACTGTGATTTTGGCACTGATTATTCAGGCACACTCAAAGCACAGAATAACGGGATGTAATTTTGCACTGAATCAGTGCTCTGGTTTTCTTATAAATCTCTTTCTCCTTGTTCTTCCTGGTATTCTTCCAGGTACAAAGCAAAGCCATGTTTGCTGTCACTTGCTATGGATGAGGGAATTGGTTACAAACCAGGGAGACAGTATTTATCCAAGTGTCCCATTCACTGGTGGGATACACATCTGTCAGCCAGGCTGGATGGACAGGAGATGTGTGGTTCCCTGCTCCTGTCTCTTATCCAGGTGATGCAAAAATTTCTAAGTCTTCCAGAGCTTGGAAATGTTTCCAATTCTGTTGGGAAAGCATTCTGCTTTTATGCCCAAGCTGCTGGAGTTCAGGTTCCCACTGCTAATAACTCACCTAGGAGCATCCTTTGAAATCTGTGTGTAATTCTCAATAATTCCCGGAATGGTGAATTTTAAGTGGAACAGATGCTGAGAAGGGATGCTAGTGGGGTTTTACAGCATGAGATTAAAAGACTTTTGGCTGATAAAGCATAACAAAATGAGGGTTGAGAGGGCATGTGATCATCTCTGAATATCTCAGGAAAGGTGTCAGTGCCACGCAGGAGCAGAATACCCCCTGGTTATTCAAGTGTGTGAACTGTGCTAGCACAAGAACAAATGGGTATTAATGAGAAATAAACCTATTTACACTGGGGAAGAGAAAAAGGGTTTTAATGGTCAGAAAAGTGTTATCTCTGTTAGGAGATGAAAGGCCAAAATTCTAGGCTGAGTTAAAAGGGAGCTTCATTTCTTTATGAAAAGTGATTGAAGAGGGATTTCTCTGCAACAGCAGATGCCAATTTCAGTGACCACAAAGGGGTTTGATCCTAAATTCTCCTTTCCCTTTACTTAAGCATCTGTTTATAGCTTGAAGGGATGAAGAAAGTCTGTGGTACATAGTTTGCCCTCCCATTTTGGCTAGTTATCAAGGACAGCTGCTCTCACAACATGGGGGTGCTTTGAGATAGGTCACCCTCCTTTGGTTCCCTCCTTGCTCCTCAAATACTCATGTCAGGCTCAGCCTACTTCTCTTGCCTTGCTTGTGGTTCATTGTGGTTCACTGTTGGTTTCCCTTCTCCTTTTGCATCCTGGATGCCTGCAGTGTTTTGTACACTTTGAGGCAGGAGTTTCTCTGTAGGTTTCCCTGTATCTTGTAATGGAAACTCCCTCTATCAGCTTTTGGATGACCAATCCACTGCCACAGAAAGAAGGACCAACCAGCTCAAGATGTGTATAACTTGTTATAACAAAATTACTTCATTAATGGCACAGCTCCTGCCTTTTTACCCTTTCCAGAATATTGGACATGGAGATATGGCAAAAAAAATAATGCTACATTTCTGGGAAAGGATTTTTGCAAGCACTTGGGCCCTGTGATTTGTGCCTTGTCTAGTAAAGATTTAGAACTTCAAAAAAACCCCTCATCCAACTAGCAGAAGACAAGTTCAAGGCAAATAACAAGAGATGATTCCTCACACCAGGTGACATAAGCTGAGAAACTCCCTGCTGCAGGATGTTATCAACAATAAAAATCAGTGGAGACCGATTTGTGGAAGAAAAATAGACCGAGGGCTATGGAGATAATATTTTTGGCTCTGGAAGTTCCTAAGGTGCAAAATGTTGGAGATGGAGGAGCTGTTATGGGTGGATATGACGATATGCTATAATTAATTTTAGCATAATTATTTGTTATTAGCTTGGTATTGTTAATTGTTAGACAGGACTAGCAACTATGAAGCATCTTGTTTGGCCACTTACAGGCAATAAATGTGGGTCTAGTTGAATGGATGCTTTGGTGTGGCCCAGTAGAGCTTGTCTTATATTTTGGGCTGTCTTCCAGCCTGCTCCTCATAGGAAGAGCTAGCTCTCCACCACCTGCAGAGCCCGGTTCACTGCCCACTCTTTGATTCAATGCCTGTGAAAGTTTTAGCTAAGGGACTTAGAAATAGAACTGATTAAAAGTATGATAGCTGCAAAAATCGGTCACATCTTCCCCAGAAGGTCTTTGTTCTGGTTTTGAGCAAGGCATGGGGTTTTGTTTCCAGAGACAGCTTAGTGCTAGCAGTGACTCAGCCTGAGATGGTGGATGGATGGATGGATGGAATTACCATGGCAGGACAAGGCATGGTTCCTTCTCCTCCAAGATCCCTATTTTCACTGCCCTTGCTTCCAGAGAAGCAGCATGTTCTGCATGTTAAGTATCAACATGGCTCCAAGTTTCATGGCCAGTTTTGATAAATAAAATCTGTGTTCTAAGCAAAGGCACCCAGACAAAGCCCCTTTGTGAGAGCAAGACTTAGGCCTAGTGTATGTCTTTGGGAGAAATGCAGAATTCATTTTGGGGAGGGAAACTGATATGAACAGCAGGCCATTTTCTTCCACAAAGGCTCTCTTTCAAGGCTGGTACATGCAGCAGAACAAAGGCTGACCCCATAATCTCTACTCAACAATAGCTTGGGATGTTTGATTTGATTGTACATGCATACATCATGCCTGGATGTAAATAAATAGGGCCACGATTTGATGCATTGTGAGGATGAAGTCAGCCTGTTCCCCTTACCACTCTGGTTTCAAGGAGATGCTGATTTTGTATCTCTGCCTTCTCTTGGCTGAGGAATGTCCATCTTGCCACCAAGGCCAAAGTGTCTCAGTTTAAAGCCCAGTAACAAAGACACAAAATGTTTTGCCACCAAGGCCAAAGTGTCTCAGTTTAAAGCCCAGTAACAAAGACACAAAATGTTTTGCCACCATTTTATTGGTGCCAAATTGGTTCATCACTTCTTTCTCTAATCCCTGTAACTTCTGTTTTTTTTAAAGGACCTTTTCTTGACTGAATTCACGGCCAACAAACAAGTAGGCCAAGGAGAACTTGGGTCTTCCAGGTAATTTGAGGCCCATGCTATGGTAAATTGTGTTATATTTAGATAGACTCTCCACTTCTGTTCCTCATATGTGAAAAAGAGGAAGATACAACTCACAAAGCCTATCCTTGGATGCCTGAGGTACTCCTACAACAGAAGAATGTCTCATGCTCAAGCACGTGGTAGTATGCAGATTAGTGGTAGATTTTATAAATTGTCCACAAAGTTTGTTGGGAATGAAACGTATTTTCCCAGCACATTTTGTGGTTATACTCATAAATGCAAGGAAAATTTGGGTTGTTGCTCTGGAAACATAGCAAACCACTGGCCTAAGACACAGTGTGTTTGCAATGTAAACATTTGGGCCCTTGTTTGTATAATTGTCTGTAACTGGAAAACAAAGCAACCATAGTGAGAGTCTTGCCTAATCATCAATTGTTTCATGGGATGAAACAATTTTTACTTGGACATTTTTATTCCATTTGGTTCATTGATTAGCATTAGGCAAAAGTTTGTGCAGCAACAGTTGTCAGAGCCTGGCATGAATGGTCTCCTATGGCATAACATCACATGTAACAACACACAACAATAATTTTCTAATAACGTCAAAGTCTTTGCGTGTGCTTTAATATTTAGGCCAGGAACACAGAGATCTGTTTCAGCAGAAGAGCTGATGAAATGTATGACTCAGTACATGGAATTGCCTCTAAATACAAAAGCACTTGATTATCATCAGCAATTACCCTGACAATTGTGGCATTCCTATAAACTCACCTGTTTTTTTTAGCATTTATTATTTCCATTCATCAAATATTTTAAGACACATGGTGAAGAAAGGGCAGAAAGGGAGATCTTAATGTCCAAAGAGTACAGGAAAACTATATGAAGAAAGTTGAGATTGTCCCTGGGAAATTGGTAGAAAAGGAAAAACAGAGGATTGAACTAGTAGTCAAAGGGATAAATATGAAGCCACTTCCATGGATTAATGTCTGGTTAAGACATATGTAGCAAAAAAAATTCACAGCTGAGGAGGAATGGACTTAAATCTGGTTCAGCCTGGAGAAGAGGAGACTGAGGGGAGACCTCAAGAAGAATTTGGACAATGTTCTCAGGCATTAGGTGTGATTTTTGGGGTGTCTGTGCACGAGTTGAACTTGATGATCCATATGGGTCCCTTCCAGCTTAGGATATTCTAGGTTTCTAGCAGACTGCTATAGAGATTTATCTTGTGTTGCTTTTCTTACAAATTCACAAGTGATCTACAAGAGCAGTGAATAAAGAAGTGACAGCAGCTCCGGATGATGCAGGGTTGACTGAGGATAGTAAAAATGAAAACTGACAGTGAAGACTTACAGAAGGATCTCACAAAGGTTATTGGATGAATGGGAGAATAGCAGATGCTATTCATTTACTTAAGGAAAACAAGACAATCCTAGCCATGCACAGCAGTAAGGTCTAAAATTAGCTATTGCCACTCAGGAAGAACTTCAGCTCGTCATGTATAACCCCATGAAAATGTCAATTCAATGCTCAGCAATTAGAAAATATCAAACCAGATGTTAGGTATTGTTCAAATAGAAAAAGTGCACAAAAAAGGAGAAACATAACAAGCTACTATAGAAATGTTTTGCACTCACAGCTGGGAGGCTGCGCACCCAGAGCTGTTCTTAACTTCCTTGCTGAACAAAACCCCAAAATAAAGTAGATAAAATGTGGGGAAAGCAGCAAGAATAGTAATAGGAACAGGACCTCTTCTCATAAGAAGACTTTACTGAGTAGGAATAGGGGTGATTGAAAGGGTCTGTGGTTGAAGTTGCAATGCCATAAGTGCAATAGAGAAGGTGCAATAGTGAACAAAATTATCCACCTTTTCCCTTGTCAAATGAGAGCTCGGGGTCCTAAGATTAACTCAATTTTCTTCAGTAACAGTTTTTAAACTATACCCCTGTTCTTTACAAGCTTTAAACTCTAGAGTTCACTGTACGTGCTCAAGAATAAAATTCTTCAAAAAGTGGTTAGAGAAATTCAAGGGAAAAAAGTCCATTGACGCCATTAATCACAAAGGTCTAGTGTGGATCAGCAAGTCCGAAAGATGCACATGGATTAGAAGAGTATTTGGATTGAATGCCATGTCCTTATTGCCCAAGTGCTCACTGCTATCCAGGACCACTGCTGTGGTCCCATACATGGGACACAGGTCCCACAGCAAGGGTTCCTGCCTTCTCCCCCAGAGCTGTAAAGAGCTCAGCAAATTTGGTGCCAATCTTCTCTTAAAGATGGGTGTTAGACTTTGAAGCTCTGATTTTTCCAAGGTTACAGAGGAAGATGGCAACAGAGTCTGCAAGAGCCCTCAAATCTCCTGTGTTCCCATGGGATCGTGCACCGTGGGACAAGGCAGCCTGCCTATGAGTGTGCAGTTCTGCTTCTGTTTTTTGCAATTAAGGCACCATATAATCATTTGCTAACATTTTCAAAACATTTATCCCCTGCCACTGACAGGTTTTGAGCTAACTGTGGTACAGAGAAGCTGCTTTTTTGGAAACATCTGAAGGCACTCACAAAGCTGATGTGACAGAGTTTCCATAGCTTGCTCTTGCTGCACAAAGGTTTGCTTCCTTATGAGTCAGCCACTAATGTGCCTTGGTTACTCATCAGAAAGCTGCTTGAAGACTAATTTTGAGCTGAATTTGATTAATATCTGAACAATGGAGCTGAGGTAGAGACTCAGAGCTGGGGTTAGCAATAGCATGGGGTAAGGAGGACTGACAGCTTTCCACACTTCACTGGTGGAAGCCTCACCTTTCATAATAAACCCTTTCTCCTTCCAGCCACACCAGAGTTGCACTGAGCCCCAGGGGTTTAGGTTAAGCTCAGAAACTGTTTTTAGTCCTGTAGCTTGCTCAAGGGACCTGCCTGGATGCATATGGGCTGACGTGTGCCCCCCTGCAGCAGGTGAGCTGTGTGGGGAGCACACACCACCTCCCCACCCTGTGCCTCGGGCCAGGCAGCTGAGCCAGCATGAGAAAAGCTGTTATTTAACATTGCCATGGGCCAGCAGAAAGTGCTTCTTTCAGTTGCAGGAGGAAAACAAAAAGGAAGTGGTGATTCTCGGTGAATCTGAGTCATGAGACTTGAAAGGGTTACGCTAGGGTAGGGCAGGAAATACCCCTTACTTGATGGAGACCTTCAAATCACTGCCTGGTTCTTCTTTCCTTGCTATTGCCAGCCTGCGCTGCCTCGTGCTGGTTTCATTTGCACTATATTGCCTTGCCCTTGGACTGGCTGTTTTGATAAAGAGTGAAAATCATGTTCCTGCCCTTGGTATTGTGCAGTGAATTGCTTCAGGCTGGACAAATCTGTTCTCTTCCCCAAGGCCAGGCTTGGAATGAAGGATGGGTCATTGCAGGGGGCTTTTGTCGGCAGCTGCAAAGCCAAAGCAGCGTGGGTGCTTGCGTGCACTGAGAAATTTATCTGTGTCTGGTCCTCTCCACCTCTTCCTTGTGAAATTTTAACTGCTCCCTGTCCCCTGCATGTCTGGCAGAGAGAGACCAGAGGGGAGCTGAAGCTGGGCAAACACATGAGGGAGAAGCTTGGCTGCAGAGGCTGGTCCTTGCCTCACAGGCAGCAGACGCTGGCGTGAGAGGGAGAGCTGGAAGGGCATTTCCAGTGTGGTCTTCCTACACAGGGACTCACACAGGTTTCAGTGGAATCACTGGGGGATTGCAGGTGGCTTCACAGCACTGGAACCTGCTTTCCCCAACAGGGCTTCTTGTGGCTGAAGCAAGCATGGTAAAAGATTCAAGGCTGCCAGAGCTGAAGGGTGAGTGGTCCATGTCGTGTCTCCCAGCTGCACAGACCCTGCTGGACCTACAGCACTGCTGGCTGCCCTTGGCTGCAGATCTGTAACTCTGTTCCAGAGCAGAGGAAGACCTGAATTCCAAAGGCCATCCTGTAGGAAGTCAGACCAAATTCTGTAGGTGCTGCTGAAAGTTGTTGAGAACCCTTGAATATTCATGTAGCCAAGAATTGCTTGCTGCTGTGACGCTCTGAGGATGTAATCCACATGAGACATGCAGGGAGAGAGATCTTTTGTTATACTGACTCCAGTTTTCTTTTATTTATTAAGAAATCTGTGCAGGGCTTAGGAAAACTGGTCTTTAAAGCTGTCATCAGCTTTTAAAAGACAAGCACAAAAGCTTCAGCTTACCCTTATCTGACGAGCTTGTAAAATAAAAGCTGTGGAGGTGTGTGGGCGCTGAGCTCTGTTTTCCTACTCCATGAATGTGGCTGTAAATGAATGGGGAATGGATAGCTCATGTCTCACACCTGCATCACCACCTCTGCCAGGAAGGGGGCAGTTTCTCCACTGAGCTCACCTTACTAGAGGTGATTAAGCTGGTGCAGGACAATGCCACGTCAGAACAGCAGATTTGTTCCATCTCACACGCTGGGCATAGGATTGACTCGTTTGACTTCTTCTTTCCATTCCCTCCCTGTGGAGGCAGTGTGTTCACAGGCACTGCTGTGGTGTGGTAGTTTCTCTGTGTTGGGATCCGATGTGTCTGGGGCAGTTGCTTTGCTTGGTCTGTGAGTTCCTCATCAAACACATAGAGTCCATCTCAGATGGGAGCATGCAGGCAGGGTCCCTAAAGCACTTTGCACTCATTTTCCCTCCAGAAACCCCAGATGAGTTAACACCAGCCATGAAGTGGTTTCTTATAAAAACAGCATGTTGTCTTTCCTGGAAATGAAGAGCCTTTTCCCATTTACAGAAGCAGCATGATAAATATTTTGATTTCAGTATGTCTTTTGTTGGGAATCATTTCCATTTAGTTTCTTACCACAGTGACTTGGGGCCTAAGAATAACTAGAGTCTAGCAGTTCCTAGCTGGTGAGACATGTATTTTGAGAACTAGGTTCAAACTTGCATTACTCATAAGATGTAGAATCTGCTCCTGCACTGTGCTCAGCAACGTGCAACTACTCCAGTCTCTGCACTGAAGGAGCTTGATAACAAGCAGGGCAGTGATAGCTGCCTCCAGCCCTCTGGCTGGGAAGAGCTGATGTTTCCCAGATAGCCACAGCTGGACATACCCACACTGAGCTCATTAGTGCAGCACTTCTGCTCTGGAGGGCTGGAAGATGCTCTGTACACGCAGCTGAGTGCAGCCCAGGGCAGAGCAGCAGGTTTGCACTGGGGACATGCTCTGATCCTCTGCTCAGTGGGGCAGCTGGAGCCTTCCCCAGCCAGGGAACTGCCTTGGATCCATGGAGAGCCACCCTGGATGCAGCACTGTGCAAATATCCTGTGTGCGCTGGCTGTCCCTTGTCACTGAGCAGCGTGATGGGTCTAATGGGTTGTGAGGGCACAGGGGGCTGCTCTGCACAGAGCACAAGCCAGGTGAAAGGTGTGATCTGGTGGGTGAGCTGCTCCCTCAAACAGCTGGGTTAAAGCTGTCACAGCTCTCTGGACTGGTGTCTCACCTCTCTTTTACAAGGATGAACTCCAGTTTGGTTCTTGGAGGGTCTTCTTTGTTTTATCTTCTGATGGTCAGAGGCGGAAGAAGGAGAAAAAGCAAATGTTTTTCAATCAGGGATGCTCTGCAAGGCTGTGTGCTCTGAGTGCACAGCACCAGCTTTCAAGCAGGCAGTGTCATTTGTGCCCTGGAGCTCCACAGCTTGGGCATTTGCTGTCCCTTGGGACTGAAGGGAGCAAATGAGGACAGCATGGAAAGGTCTGGGTTGCCTGTAATGTGGGAGGGGAGCAGAAATGCCAGAGGAGTCAGGCACTTGGAATGGGAGGGGGCAGATAAAGCCCGAGGGACTGCCTGGGAGGGGCAGGAGGGAGTGTAGGAGGCTTCACTGCCATGTCAGGGACAGGGGAATTGTAGAGTGTTCCAATTTTCAGCTTGGAGGTGGAATTGAGAGCCTCAATCCTTTTTGCCTTCTTCAGACCAAAAAGAATTCATTTAAATTTTTTTTTTCTGGTTGAAATGCAGGTTTTATGTGAATAGAACATAGAAAGGAGAAGTAATTTGGGTCAAATGAGAAAAGGAAGCAGAAGCAAAGATATGTGCTGAAGTGTCTGAAATGTGGTGTGAAATGAGTGGCCAGTTGTGGAGTTGCAGCTGGCCAAAGGCAGTGTCCTTGCACTGAGGTGAATGAAGTTTATTAGATTTCTCTGCTGTGCATGAGATTACACCCCCGAGAAGTCAAAAAGGAAGCTGTGAATCTTGGCCACTTCTAGAATCACAAATCAGTATAGCAGAGAGGAATTTTGGGATCTGATTAAAGACAGAGAATCGCTGAGTCCCTGTGGGCAAGGACTGATGCAAAGGAAGGTTCAGCTCTACAGTGCAGCTGGACCACTGCCAGTCAGCTCTGGTGCTCTCCAGGAGGGTGCAGGGGGATGCTGATATTGATAAAAAGCAGAGAAGTTTTCAGCTGCAGGAAGGAAGCCCTGTCACACTCCCTTGCTGTAGCAGGTACTGGTGTGGAGCATCCACTGGGGAAATGATGGGGGCAGCCAGGAGGGCCAGCATCTGGCCAAACTTCTGGAGAGGGTTGTGACTCCATTTGCAGAACCCATTAAGTGTCCAGAGCCTTTGGAGATGTTTGTCTTTGTCCCTGTGTCCTTCCATTGGACAGATACACCTGATTTGCCTGTATTAAGTGCTTTGAAATCTGCTGAGCTGATAAGTTTAATGTTGTGATCCTTGCCAGCGTCTCTGTGGGATGTGCAAGGGGCCTGTTCACAGACTGTGGTCACTCTGCTCCAGCCATCACCAGCCCTGGCAGGATCTGGACATCCATACCTGCCAAACTGGGCACTGGTGTAAACACAGAGAGGGTGATGAACTTTGGACAAGTGACTGACTGTTCTTTGAAGGAAGACGTAAAAGGGCTGCTGGCAGCTACAAAATGAACAGCTACGAGTTGTGGTATCAGGAGGCCTGAGAGGATGCCTGCACAAGCTATTTATCTTTTTTTGGGGCTGCTCACATTTAGCAAATACTAGCTGAGGAGAGTTTAAGCCATGCCTTCAGCTTCTGCTCTGTGCAGGTCAGATATGGAGTTGGTGGAATCAGCAGATTACACTAAATCCTCGTCTGAGGATCAACATAAAAGTGGCAGTAATCCAGCCATACTGGCACAGATCAGGTGGAAATTTCATGCCACAAATGGAAAAGTGAGGTCGGGAAGACCTGGGCCCTTGTTTCTAGCCAAGACTCAAGCACATGTGCTTATTGTGCTTGTAACTGGATGTGAACTACCTCTTTGAATTCGTGCTGGTTTAGAGGAAAAAAGCCCCTTCTAGCTGTCCTTGATGAACTCAATGAAAACACTGATTTTGTTCTCTCATGGTACATTCATGTCATTTTTGGGTAATTTTTGGGTCTGGATCTAAATGGGGCTGAGGTGGAGGTAAGGTGCCTCAGTTGTTTGTGTAGGCTGGCATAGCACACTCAGGGCTCTTGCTCAGCACAGTAAACCTGGTTCCAGGTTCAGAAACCTCCAGGCAGAGATGTGCAGGTGCTCATTCCCCACTCTCATCCCCACCTGCTCTGCAGTGACCACAGACTGAGGGCTTTCTCTCTACTTCCCATTTTTGCAGCTGTGGTTTGATTTCTCTGCAGGGCTGCCCTTGCTGGGGGCTGTGGCTGCTCTCACAAGCTCCAGCTGCTGTTCAGGGAGGGCACCTGGAGCCAGGGATGCAGGAGGAGCCTGTGCTCATGCAGGTGCTGAGAAGGGCTTTGAGCCCTGACTCTCATTTTTGGGTGAAAACTCTTCCTCCCCATCCTCCAGGAGGAAGGACAGGGTATCTTACCCTGAACACCTGCCTGTGATGCTGGGAGCATGACAGCCCCTTCTGTGTGGCTTGGGGAGAAATATGTGTTGGCTTTCTCATTAAAATTATGTCACATGGGGTGACATAATTATTAATTATGTTAATAAGCACAGAGGAGTGCCATGAAAATGATCAGAGGGGCTGGAGCTCCCCTCCTAAGAAGACAGGCTGAGAGAGTTGGGGGTGTTCATCCTGGAGAGGAGAAGGTTCTGGTGAGGACTTACAGCACGTTCCATTATATAAGGGAGCTGCAAGAGAGCTGGAGAGGCTCTTTTTATGAGGGCAAATAGTGATGGAACAAGGCTTAATAGTGTTAAATTGAAAGAGGAGAGATTTAAGATAGATGTTAAGAAGAAACTCTTGTCAGTGAGGGTGGTGAGACATTGGAACACATTGCCCAGAGAGCCTGCAGATGCCCCATCCCTGGAAGTGTTCAAGGCCAGGCAGGAGGGGGCTTTGAGCAGCCTGGTCTGGTGGGAGGTGTCCCTGTCCATGGCAGGGGGGCTGGAATGAGATGAACTTTAAGGTTCCTTCCAACCCAAACCAATCTGTGATTCTGTGAAATTGTTCTTAGCAGCAGGAAAAAAAAAATGTCAAATTTTTGAGTGTAAAATTTCAATGTACATGGAGAGGGAGAGGCTCAGATGTTCAACTGGGTAAGAAGAAAACCTGGGCCTTTGGGGTCCTCATTTCTCTTTTGTGCTCTGAGTCATCACTGTCACCCTGGGGCAAAACATGACAAACCAGTCACAGCCCTGTTCAATTTCTCAGTTTTCTGAGAACAGACCAAAGGAGGTCTTTGACCCTGGGACAACAGCTGAAAAAGCCCTTTTTTTTTCTCTGCCTCTGCCCTGCTGGGGAAGTTCTCTGCAGACCAGGCTGGGTTTTGGTTTGACTTTCTTCCCCAACACCTGTAATGTTGCGGCTGTGCAGGTGTGAGGAGTACCCAGAGGGAGGAGAGCCCCAACCCCGCTCACCACTCAGCTGCCTGCACCAGAGAAAAAAAGGAGGATGGGCCCTGCAATAGTGCTGAGGGTGAACACTGGACTACAGAGGTCATGAAATCACTGTCTAAATCCCCTCCACTTGCTACTTGAGCACAGAGAGGCTATGTGGTACAAATTGTGACCTCAAATAAATGTCCCTTGAGTACAGATTGTGACCTCCAATAAATGTCCCTTGAGTACAGATTGTGACCTCCAGTAAATGTCCCTTGAATACAGATTGTGACCTCCAATAAATGTCCCTTGAGTACAGATTGTGACCTCCGATGAACATCCCTTCTGGGGACTTTCCTGGGTAAAGCTGGGAAATGAGGACATGCCCAAATGAAGTGTGCCTCAACTTGTCCATCCCTTCTTGGGGTCAACCAGTGAGAGCCTGCACCATGTTCCCCACTGCCCCTGTCCCTGCTGGTGCACTGCAGCCATGGGGCTCACACTGGAGTACATCTCCCTCTCTTATTTGCAAAGCAGTTATTTATTGCCAGGCACTGCAGGATGGTGGAGTGGCTTGTGGCAGCCATGTAAAATGCCTTAACAGCTCATTGATTGCCACAGATGAGGAGACAGCAATTACACTATTTACACCACAGTTGTTTTGTTTTACAGCCTCATTCGCATCCATTCCCCTGGAACAAACTCCGAAGGAAAAGCAGCCCTTCATTGCTGTTACTCATCTGTGTAATTAAACAGCGAGTGCCTGATCTGTCAAAGAGAGAGGGGCTCATTCAGGTTCTGCCTGAAACGTGTTTGCTCAGCTGAAGGGTGGAGTTCCTCAGGATCGGCACAGCCCCGTTGGAAACAGCTCTGTTGAGGATGTGAATGAAGGTCTGGGTAGTTACCCAGGCTGCTCTTGTGATGGGCATGGTGCTCATTTCAGACCTCAAGTGCTTCCTTAGGTTTTGGGGCTCTATTGGCATCCCAAACTTCCTAGGCTGAGTGGGCTGAGTACTCAAACTGCTTCAGATAAAAGCAGAACCAAGTACGTCCCCCATCTCCAAGCCCTTTCCCAAGGTGCTGGAGAGGATGTGGGGATCACCTCTTCCCTTCTTAAAATCTCAACATTACAGTTTCCAAACGAGGTTATCATTTAACAGCCCTTTGCCATCTCTATCTTTTGCACTGGGATTGCAAATGGGGAGTGACACTGATCACACCAGATGGCACTGCTATTTGATTTTCTGCTCTTGAATTGGCTTGCGCTTCCAGTTGCCATGTGCTCTTTGCATTTTACAGGGAAATGAGGCAGTGGAGGTTTGTGGGTACAGCTCTGTCACAGATCACCCTGTCTGTGAAACAGCCCTGTGGGAATCTGCATTCTCCTGCTCTGACCACCTCTTTTTGGATTTGTTTGAATTTCGAGGAGGTGCAGTTATGAGGTTCTAACCATTGCTAGCCTGGCTGGCAGGGGTCATTTATTAGTGTTGGACAAGCTTTACCTGCCTATGTTGCTTTCCTTTACATGGTCTGCATCCTCCACTGAGAGTGAAATTTGTTTTGAGGAAGGCTTGGAACACTAATTCAGCCTCTTCTCAGACAGTTTGGTTGCCAGTGAATTCACCACAACCATGAAAGACCTTCTAAACTCCTCCTAATGACCAGAGCAGTTCCATCACACTGCTTTTTCTGGCCATTGCTGTCTGTGTCTTCCTTTCCTGTGCTCCGTCCTGTTGCTGGATTTCACCAGACCAAGTTCCCTGAAGGGGCATGAAAAATGCTGAAGAATGTTTTCAATAGCAGAAGACCAAGCTTTCAGGGAAGGCTGTATGATTTATCAGATGTAAAGGATGGGCTTTTTGGGGACAACCAGAGCAGTGAGATTACAGGGAGAGTGTTGAAAATTTTACATTTATGCAGAAATGTTAAAAAAATATACATTGAATATGTGGGCCTTTGGAAAATAAGATTTCCCTCCTAGAATATGAGGAGAGGCATATTTCCAAAGAGTCCTCACTTCTTGTGGCTCAAGCTTCAGAGTGTTTTATGATGAGGCATTGACAATCCTTGACATGGGTGAAGGAGAAGGAGACGTGCTGGGTTCTGCTCTGGGATTTTTGTGAGTGAGCCTAGTGACCAGCCTTTGCCGGGGGTCAGCCTGGTGACAAGGTGACACTTTCATATTGCACAGTTCTGGTTTCATGAGATTTTTAAGGTTTTTGGTTTTGCTTTTGTTTTTGTTTTTTGAGAATAGTGTGTCTTGTTCAATGTCCTTTTATGAGATACAGGATTTTAGAGAAGTGATACCTGCTGTTCCTGTGCAGACAACACTGGGCACAATGGGTAATGATTCAAAATGGATAAGAATCAGATTGTTCTGCAGCGCTGTGAATTCAGAAAGAGGAAGTAAAACCATTAGAGATGGATCAGACCTCCCAATGTTGCCCACACACATCCTCCAAACTTCTGTCACCTTGGCATCTGCTGCTTGCCTTGGGTGCTGCTGATGAGCCAGGCAGACAAATGCAGTGCTCTCCCCATTTGGGTGCCTGTACCCTGAATGTAACAAGTATTTGTACTTCAGGATTTTAGACATCTCTTTACATTTCTAACCTTTCTACCCAGGCCTGTTTGATAGCACTAAGGCATTTATTCAGCTGTTGGTTTAGATTCCTGATGAAACATTGTCTTAGGTGCCCAACTTGGGGAAACTAAGCTTTGAGTTACTTGCGGAGCTACTTTTATATTCAGAAATGTGGATTATTTGGGCAAATAAACTGAAGGGAGGCAAGAAAAGTTCAGGTCACTCTGTTGTGGCTAATGATCCCCACTTTGTAGTGAGACTTTCCTGTCTCTTTGCTTCTTGGGCACCCCAAACATCCCAGAGCTGCTTTAGCTGAGGGTGGCAGCTCACCATGAGTGCTTGAGCAATTAATTCCATTTCTCCTCCCTGCCCACAGTAATAACATTTCCCCATCTCTCTGCCATGTCTCACCTTTGAACAGAAATTGCTCCTAAATATATTGATATCTCAGAAGCTTCAAGTCTTTAATCTCCTTTTTTTCTCGCTTTCTGGGAATTTTGATTTCATACACTCAGCAGTATCTGCAGCTTCAATTGAGGTTGAGGAAACTCTAAGGGTAAGAAAAGAGCAGTGCTGGGAAAAGGCCAATGATTTTGAGGCTTATCCCAGGGAAGGAAGAATCCCACTGAGAGGCAGGACAAGACTTCACAAGCATTACACTACAACATCAGCCCAGGGATCCCATTCTTGCTGATTTTCCCTTCATAAGTCAGGCCACTCCAGGGTCAGCTTGTGAATCTGAGAGCTTAATTTGGGCTGAAATTCTCTCTTCCCCTGTAGTCTGTATGTCCCTCTTCAAGCAGCAGCCAAGCCAGGAGGTAACTTGTGAACTGGCTGCTCTGGACAGGTTTTCATGGGCCTGGGAAAACCCATATTCATCATCCAGAATTTACTTCACTGCTTGGTTCCAGGTCTTGTCCCCAAATGACACAAGAAAAAGGAGATTTTGGGTTTTGCATGGGCAAAACACGGTGTCCTCCCCTTTAGTCCTGTTGATGGAACGAGATTCATTTCTGAATGTGTACACAGTGGATAAAACTTCAGCCAAAACAACAGATATTTGAAATGATACAGGATAGAAAACCAAGGTAAATCAAACCTTTTTCAAACCAGTCCTACCAAACTGATAATTCCACGGCAAAATGCTGCCTGCTGGTCTCTCTGGTGTTCCTATGGGTGGCCAGCACTCCATTTATGTGATTAGATAGTCTATATCTGCAAATCCTGCTAGCACACAGTGAACCAGAGGAGGGGATTTATCTCAGTTCTCTGGCAATCTTATTCTTTGTGTTCTTATCCCTTATGATTTAAGACATGACAACAGGAAAATAAGCCACTGGAGTTGTGAAATTCCATGTATTATTACTCTGCTGTGATTCTTGAGTAGAGGAAACATGAAAAGATGTGCATATTTCTAAGAAATCACCTCCTCAAAAACTAAAACCAAGGAAGTAGAATCTCCATGAAGTACATAATCTTTCTGTTAGTCTCTGTATGTCTGTTGCTAACAAAGTTTTTTGAAGTTGACTCAGCCTCCCACTGAAATCTCCAAAAATATTTATATTCCTCTGAGGGATGTTTGATCCAGGCCCCACACAGAAAATCAAGAAAAATAGCCCAAGACTCAGCGTATACCCACAGGAAAAAACACACAAAAGTGTGTCCCTCTCTCTGAGAGGTGTCTGAGTCTGCCCCTCCTCTGTTTCACTGCTGCAGGGTCTTGTGCCACTTGTCCACACTTGCCCTCCTTTGCAGATTTTGTCATACTCGCTGGCACATTTTTTTTTTTTTTTTGTGGAAGCAGAGTGTGTTGGCAGAGGGAGGGAAGGGCTGGCACATGCCCACATCCCTCTGATAGCAAACTGGGAAGTGTGTGCCATCTGGGAGCTCCCAGATAACTCAGGCTGGTTTATCATAAAAGTACATATCCAAGCCCATTTACTGCCTCTGCCCTGGAATTAAACCAACACAGCACTGTGCACCTCACAAACAGGAGCAGGAAGAGAACATTTCAGGCTGATATTTCCTATAACTGTCCAGGAGTTTATAAAAATACCTAAGTCATCTTCCTGGAGGAACTTAAGGTGGGAGTGATTTTGCTCAGACTATTCCCAAAGTGCATTTTGGAGGCACACCTGAGCAAAAGGGGCTTTTTGGTGACCACATCCTGCCCTGTGACCTGCTCACTCCTGCAGCACAGAATCATTTCAGGGCAGGGAGCTGGAGTGGACCAGCACAACTGGTGTGCTGTGCTGGCACTAAGATGTGAGGAGAAGGTTCCCTTTTCTCCTTGGCTGCCCACTGTGAGTGCTGGGCTGCTGTAAATGCCCGAATTCCTCTTGGGCAGCTCTCGGGCAGCTGTGCCACAGCCTGGGAAGGCAGGTGCTGTGCCTGGCTGCTCTGCAGCTGGGCCTGACCTGGCAGAGCTGAGGGAGGTGCTGGGCGCTGTCCTGGCAGACCCAGGCACTGAGGATGAGTGCTGGTGCCTTGAAGTGCCAAAGAGGAAAGTCTGGGGGTTTCTGTGGTTATGTAAAAGCTAAAAGAAGGCTTTTTTGAACTGTGCCTTTGGCTTTGTACCAAAATTTGGCTTAAATTCTTTGTTGCATCAGTTCCTCATTCTTGTTCACAGGGCTGCTCCCTGCCCTTGCTTCACGTTGGTGCTTTCATGCTCCTTAGAAGTGCATTTTTTATTTCATTATTTGTCTGACTGTTTGCCTGGGCATTTTTTTTGTTCCTTGTTTGGGACCTCCCACTTTGTCCTCTCCTATTCCAGTGTGATGACAGCATGAGTTCTTCTGGTGTGAATGTTTCTGTGAATATAAATTCTCACCAGCTCCTGCAATGCTTCATGTGTGCCAACATCCACGGGAAGTGTAGAGCTGGGGTAGCAAATTCTTCCACAGTCTTCATTTGAACAAAATCATGAAGAAGATTGTGGGAGATGTCTCTATCTGGCTCTAGTTTATCTGAACATCTGCTAGGAGAATGGGACTCTCCAAAAGCAGACATCATTATTAATGAAACTCAGGATTTGCGTGTGTTAGCTGAATTTCACAACTCCTTCCAAGTAGTGAGGAAAAATATTTAGGCCTGATAATAAGTAATGAATCCAGATGCTTTTAAAAAAAGGTGAATGTATGAATGTATAGCCGCTGGCTGTAGATAAATCTTTTCTTTAACCAAGCTTTTTGAGGAAGAGTTCAAATTATTTCAGCAGTTTTGAGCTAAGATGCTGTCTGAAATCCTACTTCACATGTGTTCCAGCAAGGCTCTTGCTTAGAGGATGCAAGAAGCAGCATCCAATGTTTGTTTTTTCTCTGACCTACTGCTGAGTAATTGAATCATCCCAAGCACCAAGCTAATGTTTTTCCTCCCTAGGAGAACATAATGTTACTGGGAAAAGGAGAAGAGGGAAAAAAATCAAAAAGGCATCTGCAGGTATTTGTTCCAAATGCCACACAGTGTGTACCTAAGACTAGGAAAGAACATTTTTGTAGCTGAAGAAAATGTTCAAATACCCAAATGAGCATGGCTGGTGGTGCTGAGCCCCTGACACCTGTGGGGTCTAGGAGGGTGCAGCAGTCCTGGCTGATGGCATGTAAATGCAGATTTGGGGCAAACCCAAAAATATAGGAGTTCACTTTTGGTATATTTTTTAACACTTCCAAGGTAGATACCTGCATTATTGATGCTCAGAGCTGCCAGAGCACCAGTTCAACAAACTGGCTATTGCAAACAAGATGCTGAAAGAGGACAAAGCTGGGCTCATCCTGACTCTTAGTGAGGACCCAAACAAGTATCCATCCCTCAGTGATGTGGATGGGCTAACTGCTTTGGGCCAGGCCTTGCTGCTGGTAAGTTTTTAATTCAATGTCCTGTGGGCAGGCAGAGAAATTAGGCAGGAACTCGTTCTCCACTGTTCTGGGCATGGGCTGGCTGCCCACCAATAGATGCCAAGATATCAAAAGGATTTTCTTTGCCAGTCTGTCTTGGTCTGCCTGCCCTCAGAAGAATATAAGCCCTTACTGAAAGGAAATAATTTTTTCTCCTAGTAGTATTGTCTCACAAAGAGGAGTATCTTTGGGAAAAGGATGGAGAAGAGGCTACCAAACCATGGTAGGCTGCATTAGCAAGAGCAGGGGCAGCACAGGTCCCCTTCCACATGAGATCAAGAGACTTGAGTTGTACAGAAGACCCCAGAGTGCAGAGAGACAACACTGCCAGGCAGGAAGCCTGGAGACTCCAGTTTCACAGATAGGGCATGCCTGTGGCTTTTGCAGCCTATCACATGCACATTGTCCCTTGGAGAATACAGAAGGAAAAGGAAAGAAATACAATTAGTTAAATAAAGCAAGTGTTTCCTGCATGTCTGGTGTTTGCTGCTTCCATGGGCAAGGTGCTGGGGCCCCAGCAAGCATTTTTGATTTTGCAAAGAGAAATTGTGTTTTGCACAAAATAAGTGTCTTTTGAATGTCTGGTTTCTGAAAAAAAAAAGATTAAAGTTTGGGTTTTTTGGTTGATGAAATGTGTCTGTGGGGTTTCATTGAAACGCTGCCTTTAGTTTTCCCCATTTTTTTTTAGCTCCACAGAGGCTTCTTTTTCCAGAATAAAAAAAAAATTATATCTGTATTCAACTGGAGCACTGAGTCAGGCAGATCAGTGGCTGTGTTTCACCTGTCTGTTACAATCTGTATCTCTGTTATCAGTGTCACATCAGTGTCCCTGTTCACAGCCCCTTCCAGGCAGAGCTACCCTGGTGGCAGCGATGCCATTCTGGGAGGTCCCATGTCACTGAGCTCCTGCACCCCTGACAGTGCTCACAGGTGATCCAGCTGGCCATGTGTCTGCTTTGCTGTACCAGCTCAGCTGAAAATATCCGAGTGCCATCTCAGAAGTTGCAATGCTGTGGGCAGTGTGATTTCTGCACTGAGCTGCAGCATCCCCAGAGAGCAGCCTTGTCTGGGTGGTGTCAGAGCAGCAGCACAGAGTGCTGGTGGCAGCTGTGCTGGGGGATGCAGATTGCTGTCTGCATTGTGTGGGTGAGGAGCAGGAGCAGCCCTGGTGAGGCTGCTGCAGTCACACGTGCACAGCTTGGATCTGAACCCAACCCCTGACATTAAACAGCCATGAACGCTGAGATTTATTTTAGGATAATGCAATCAGTGCTTTAAATAAGGAGTTTTAATGGCAATACATTGCCAAGGTGCAATTTCCTGCTAGAGGTTTAGAAGTGCAAATACATTTTAGGAGAATCTCTACTTTAGCAGTAATTTGTTCCCTGGGTTGAAAACAAACCTGCCTTCCCAGCAGGGACACAGGAACTTACCAGTTCTTCAGACTTCATGTATACTGTGATTTGATAATGCATAAATCCAGCTTTAGGCTTCCCAGAACCAGAACAAAAGTACCAAATCCTACGGCCCAAAGCTGATATTGCTGCCCAAACTCCCTCTGCTCATCCCAGTGTGCGCTGAAGGCACTGCTGGTGCAGCGCTGCCCTGATGAGCTTTGTGGCACATTGGCTGGCACCTGCCTTCCCTGAGCTGCGAAAACAACCAGCCCGGAGCCTGACCAGTGCCTCATGGCCAGGTGGGAGCATTGGATGCCCCTGGCTGCTGCAGGTGCCATTGACACTGCTGAGAGCCGGGGCACAGCCTGGGGAGCTGCGCCCGGAGCTGCAGAGCTGCCTGAAAGCAGCAGTGCAGCTCCACGCCGTGGGGAAGGAGGGAAGCAGACGGCTTTCTCCACTCTCTGCCACTCGGCAGCTTCCCCTTCTCCTGGGATATGAGGGAGCTTTGCCAACCTCTACCCCCCTTTTCCCTTCTGAGGTGTGGGGCTGGGAGCTCCCCCCTTCCTCAGGCTGCTTTTGCAATCTCCCCTGAGCTCTGCTGTGACTTCTGCTACTTCACATTTTTTTTCACTTGCAGGCTTGGAAAATAGCAGCAGGTGAGTTTGGGAGGGTATAGGACAGGGGACCAGCAAAGCCCCGTGGAGAGTTTTGCTTTCTTTCTTCAGAGGCGTTTTTCTGCCCACAGTGGCAAAATCCCTGTGCTTCCATGGGGACCAGCCCCAAGGAGGGATTAAACTTCAGCTGCTTTGCTGCTGCTGCCAAAATCACCTCTTCCATGTGACTGTCCCCACTGCCCATGTGGCACACAGAAATCTCCAGCCCTGCCCTGCCAGGGCTGGCTCTGCACTGATCAGCGCCCACAAGGTGCTGGTGAGGTCCTGAGCATCCATGGCTCTGGCAGAGCCCCAGCTGGGTGTGGGGTGAAGCCTTTCCTGGGGCCAGGCAGCCCATGGTGCAGCAGGCAAGGCTGGTGCTGGAACCAGGCTGCTGTGCCAGGGCTGCCAGCTGGGGGAGAGGGCTGAGCACTGCCAAAAGACATGGCTGATGCAACGTTCCTGGGAAGGGTGATCCCTTGTGGGATCAGTCAGGCTTGGCTTCAGCAGGGATAACTCACAAGACTGATCCAAACAGGTTGCTGCTCCACGTGACCCCGTGAGTGGCAAGTGCTGAGGGTGTTTAGGGGCATCCAGCAGTGGTTAGCAGCTGGCTTCATCTTGAATGTTTTGCCCTGTGACCATGGTCACAGGGGTTTTCAGGATGAAGAAGAGATGAGAATGTTGACTCCATGATCAGAAGGCTTGATTTATTATTTTATGATATATATATTACATTATAACTATACTTAAAAGAAATAGAAAGCAAAGGGATCCTCAGAAGCTAAGCTAAGAATAGAAAAGAATGAACAACAACGCAGCTCTCCTGGACTCTGTCCGAGATAGCTCTGTCCTTGATTGGCCATTAATTTTAAACATCCAAGATGGGCCAATCACAGGTGGACCTGTTGCATTCCACAGCGCAGATAACCATTGTTTATTTTTGTTTCTGAGGCCTCAGCTCCTCAGAAGGGAGAAAAAATCCCAAGAAAGGATTTTTTAGTAAAAAGATGTCTGCGACATTGCCCTGGTTTGAACTCTCCCAGGCTGCCCTTGGAAGATCACCAAGTGAAGAGTGCAGCAACACAATTCCAGCTTCGTATTGTCAAATGGGCCCAATTGCTTTCCTGTTATTTTGGCTGACAAAGCCAGTTGTACCCTGCCACTGTCAGAGCTTCCAGCAAGCTGTCTGCTCATCTCTACCCCTAAATGTCATCAGCAGTGACATGGATCCCTGAGAGCCTTGTTAGTCTGTCTTGCTGGCAGCATCTCTACTTTTGATCCCAAGTGACAGTCTCAGCCATCTGTACTTGGATCCTGGTACTCCTAACAAGGCAAGAAGTCCACTTTCCTTGCCTAGGAGCTTATGCCAGTCTTCAATATTGCCATCCAGCACTGGAAATGCCCTTGTTTCCCTTTTGCCAAGGCAGGCAAGGTTCCTTTGGTGGTAGATGCCTAGATGGAAGTGTGTTCAGTGCCCCATTTAGCTTGCTTGGATCTGTTCAAGTGCAGCTTGTCTGCTGCCCTGATAACTGTGCAATGGTTGGAGGCTGCCTTGAACTGCCTTTGGTATTTGTTGTGCTGCTTTTACTATATTTTCTCTTAACATGCTGCATACACATACAGGAGGTGCCTGCTGACTGCTCATGTGCCTGAAAACTGGAGTATTTCAGCAGCTTGGATGTGAAGAGATTGAGTCTGCTTTGTTTGCATGCTTTTATTCTGCTCATGTTTTCACCACATGAATATTTCATCCCAGGTCTGGTCTCACTTGGATTGCAAAGTTGCACAATTTTACTGAAGCTGCTGTGTCCAACACTGATGGCAGCCCCATTGCCTCTCCTTCCTGTCTCAGGATTATCAATCCCAGATCTGGGACTCAGAGTGCTCTGGTGGCAGCTGTGGCTCAGGCAGCTCTGTCCTGCCACCTCTCCAGGCCCCTCTCACCCATGGGAACGTACCCAGCTGTGTCACATGCTGCCAGGGAAGGTACCTTTAGAAGGCCTGAACATCTTGTGTGTAATTTAGAATCTCCTCAGGGGCATTTGGATCCTGCCAAGCTTTAATTTTGCTTTGCTTAATTGCAGGTTTGGTTTGTTTTCTGTGTGGTGCTGTGAAATATCTGGGAAATATCACCCTGCTTGCCATCAGTCCTTGTGTCTGTTTGCCTTCTGTTTTCTTCTGAATTATTATCACTTCAAATTAGTACTACCTTTTCCCCATCTCTTTCTTGAAGCTTTAACATATTTATTTCTCTTGCAGTGTTTACTGTTGTTGACCTGTGTGCCATTTGCTGATAAACCCTGCCCTTCACCATTCAGAAATAAAGCATTTGCAGTGCTTTTTTTCACAAGATTTTCCTCCTCTGCTTTGTCCTTTGTCCTCCTCTGCATTTCCTTGTAAATAAATTATGGTGCTGTTTGTCCATGTGTTTCTGGGCTTTTCCAGCCCTTTTTAGCAAAGCAGCTCTGTGTCCATTTCACGCAGGCTGGCTCTGGAAAGGGTCTTTTTTATCCTATCTGTGCACGTTTCCAGCTCTTGTGTGGCAAACAGAGCTCCCTTGAGCATTTCTGGACCCTGCCCTGGCACCTTGGTGCTGTACCTGTTATAATCCATAACCCATTGGATCACCCATAAATCAATCCACATGCCACTGGATCACCAATAAATCAATCCATAAGCCACTGGATCACCAATAAATAATCCATAAGCCACTGGATCGCCAATAAATCAATCCTTATGCCACTGGATCACCAATAATCAATGCACAAGCCACTGGATCACCAATAATCAATCCATAAGCCACTGGATCACCAATAAATAATCCATAACCCACTGGATCACCAATAAATCAATCCTTATGCCACTGGATCACCAATAAATAATCCATAACCCACTGGATCACAAAAAAAATCCATAAGCCACTGGATCACCAATAAATCAATCCATATACCACTGGATCACCAGTAAATCAATCCATAAGCCACTGGATCACCAATAAATAATCCATAACCCATTGGATCACCAATAAATCAATCCATATACCACTGGATCACCAATAAATCAATCCACAAGCCACTGGATCACCAATAAATAATCCTTAACCCACTGGATCACAAAAAAAAAATCCATGACCCACTGGCTCACCAATAGATCAATCCATATACCACTGGATTACCAATAAATCAATCCATAACCCATTGGATCACAAAAAAGCCACTGGATCACCCATAAATCAATCCATATGCCACTGGATCACAAAAAAAATAATCCATAACCAACTGGATCACCAGTAAATCAGTCCTTATGCCACTGGATCACCAATAAAAAAATCCTTAACCCCCTGGATCTCCTTGCTGCTGCCTGTTAAGGACAGGCTCTTTCCCCTCTGCTCTGAGCCCACAGATCTCAAAAAGGCGACTCTCAGAAGCAGGTGACTGCATTTGCCCAGGCTGTGGTGGTGCCCCTGCCTTACCCAGGGGTGCCAGGAGCAGTTTTTGGGGTGTTCCCATGGGGTGCTGCCTGTGTGTGTCCCTCTGCACGTAGGCACACACAGCTGGCAGCTGCTGCCCCTCCTCCTCCTCCTCCTCCTCCTCCTCCTCCTCCTCCTCCTGGACGTGACTGCGAGCAGCAGCTTTGGGCACTGGCCCCAGGAGAGGGCAGGGGTGGCTGGGGAGGGGCACGGAGCTCTCCAGAGCACCAGGATGCTGCACTGCGGGAGAGTGGCTGGGAAAACAGCGGTGGCTGCAGAGCTGCTGAGATGTGCAGATGTGCAGTCAGGGCTACAGGGGAGCAGGACCTGCAAGGCACTGGTCACTGCAGGTGATGGGAGGCTGTGCTATGGTGTGTGATGGGACCTGGGCTCAGCTCTGCTTGCTGCCACCTTGCTCAGTGTCCTTGGTCTGGTCACTTTGCTACTGTGCTCCTCAGACTGAAATGTCTCTGCCCATTACATGGAGATTTTGTGTTTTTTTGGTTTGGTTTTTTTTTTTTTTTTTGTTTTTGTTTTTTTTTGTTTTTTTTTTTTTTTGTTTTTTTTTGTGGTATATTTTAAGATTGGCAAATTGACATCTGTACAAAAGATAAATCTTATTCTTTCATCAGTGCTTCCTTCAGCAAGGCTAACCCTAAGCTAACCACTGATCCAGATGCTCTTGGAACCGACTGGAATTTTATCCATCAGTTCCTTGCTGAAATGCTGTCACATCCAAATTGTGATTTATGCTCCCTAATGCTCTCTCAACACCTTTTTAATTTTTGAATAGATACTTTAGCGAAGTATTCCGCTTCAAGCCCACCATTATTCATGTGTTTAAGATATAAACAGAGTAATTGGTGAAGCAACAGCTTCATTCAATTTAACAGTTTAACAGACCAGCATGGCTGGGAAAGGAAAGCTGCCTCCTGGAGCTGTCCCCAGGTGGCAAGTCAGGAAGGCAGAACAGCAGATTAGTAACTGCTCTGCTGATGTCTTCTTACTACACCAGCATTATATTGGCAAGGAAATTGCAGGCTTCCCTCTTTGACATGGTTATGGTGATAAATTAGGTACACAGAAGAACTAATGATGAAATTAAATGGAGTTATGAATATATATAAGATCTCTTTCCCAAGGTCAGCTCTGGATGACACAGCAAAGGCATTATAATAACAACAGGTAAGTGTCAGACAGTGGTGGGCAGCACGTTGCTGGAGCCTAAATGCAAACCTTTGTTCAGAGAATATGAAGAGAGGAGGAGAAAAGGAATTTTGAAGTTCATGGTATCGCTCTCTGCTCTCAGAGGAGCCCTGTTTTTAGCAGACAATTTGGCCTTTTTGCCACCTGGGTGCTGAACAAGCCCTGCAACCCCACACAAGGCGCTTTGCTGGGAGCCCATGCAGGACTTGAGAGCTGACCTCTGGGTGCTGCAGACACATCCTCGGGGGGCATCCAGTGTTCCAAAGCATGCAACCTGGGCTTTTTGGGTGCTACTCAGCATTTCAGGAGGCAATTCAGTCTACTTGGCCCCATCCCAATCTCTCCTGTATAACTTGGGGCGAGTAACTTGGGTCAACATTTCCAGTGTCTGGTGATTTTTAAATTCTTTTTTGAAGCACCTTCATGTTTGATTGTTTCGCTTTGGGCAACTAAACTGGATTCAAGCCAAAGCTGCTAACCTCAGCTCTGCAAGCAGGGCTCTCTAAAGTAGTGTATCTGAAGTACAGGACTCAGAATTGCCAGACACTTCTGAAAAGCCTGGTCTTACATCCCCTGTCTCCCAGCGCTCTGTGGAGCACAAAGAGATAGCAGTGCCTCCTTTGCCTCCAGGAATGCTGAGGGCATGGACACAGTAAAAGTAGAAGGGCACTCTCAGACTCAATGGATCAAAAAATGTCTCAAGTAGATTTAAATTTCTTTTTTAGATTGCAAAGATTCTAAAGTCTTTGCAATTACTTCCATGCAGAAGTCATACAGCTCTGCAGGCTTTGCCCCACAAGTGTCTCCTACGTGATTCCAGAAGAGCTGCAGGGAAATGCTTTGTGAAGTGGTTCTTGAGAGACATCCCTGTGCTTTCTAAGTGATATGAGAAGTTTTATCCACATTTCACAGATGACCTTGCCCAGAGCTGAAGCTCTGAAGTCCCTGCAACTCTGCAAGTTGTGTGGATGCAGCAGATCTTTTTCTGTACCTTTTTTTTTCCGGTGAGGATGTCCTTTTCTAAGGTGAGGGCATTAAGCTGATCAGTTTTCA
This sequence comes from Calcarius lapponicus, assembly GCA_039654755.1. Classification (NCBI taxonomy): domain Eukaryota; kingdom Metazoa; phylum Chordata; class Aves; order Passeriformes; family Fringillidae; genus Calcarius; species Calcarius lapponicus. The sequence continues at coordinate 55,479,116 of CM077468.1, read as the reverse complement.
TTCCACTTTTGTTTGCAGTTTGCAGAATAAATTGAGAGGAGCTGTATTTCCTTTCTAATTGGTGAGCAAGTGGGTCTGGTTTCTACCCTACAGCAAAGAGAAGGGAGAGTTGTTCTCCCAGAGGAGGGCCTGGACTATCCCAGCTCTGCAGGAACTGGGAATTGCTGCTTCTCAGAAAGGAAACAGGTGAATTCCAGCCTTGTGGGAGTCAGGGATGGGGAGAGCTGGCTCTGGGGTGGGACTGAACATGCCCTTGCAGAGGAGCTCTGCTTCTCCAGGATGAGACCGTGCTGTCCCAGCACTGGGGACAGGTGGAGCCACCACCCACGGGGACATCACAGCTCCGTGTGCTGGATTGGACTCTGATCCTGTTTGTGTTCTCCTCATCCTCCTGAGATTGGGTTCTGACCCTGTTTGTGTTCTCCTCATCCTCCTGAGATTGGGTTCTGACCCTGTTTGTGTTCTCCTCATCCTCCTGAGATTGGGTTCTGACCCTGGTTGCGTTCTCCTCATCCTCCTGAGAAATTTGTGGGCAATGATCCAAGATGTGGGGATTTTTATTCCTCTTCGTTTCCAGCTCTTGGGAAGTGCTTCCCGGTGGGAATGTGCGTCTCCAAATCTGTCACTTGGGTCACTGCGGTCCCTGTCCTGGCTGCAGTGACAGCTGTGGCAGCAGTGGCGGAAGTGGCAGCAATGGCAGTGACAGCAGTGACAGCAGTGGTGGCAGTAGTGACAGCAGTGACAGCAGTGACAGCAGTGACAGCAGTGACAGCAGTGGTGGCAGTAGTGACAGCAGTGGCAGCAGTGACAGCGCCAGTGGCAGTGGCGGCAGCAGTGGCAGCAGTGGCAGCAGTGACAGCAGTGACAGTGGTGGCAGCAGCAGTGACAGCAGTGGTGGCAGCAGTGGTGGCAGCAGTGACAGCAGCAGTGGCAGCAGTGACAGCAGTGGCAGCAGTGGTGGCAGCGGTGACAGTGGTGGCAGTGGTGGCAGCAGCAGTGACAGCGGTGGCAGCAGCAGTGGCAGCAGTGGCGGCAGCAGTGACAGTGGTGGCAGCGGTGGTGGCAGCAGTGGCGGCAGCAGTGACAGTGGTGGCAGCGGTGGCGGCAGCAGTGACAGCAGCGGTGACAGTGGTGGCAGCAGCAGTGACAGCAGTGACAGCGGTGGCAGCAGTGGCAGCAGTGGTGGCAGCGGTGGCAGCAGCAGTGGCAGCGGTGGCAGCAGCAGTGACAGCAGTGGCAGCGGTGGCAGCAGTGGCAGCAGTGGTGGCAGCGGTGGCAGCAGCAGTGGCAGCGGTGGCAGCGGTGGCAGCAGCAGTGACAGTGGTGGCAGCAGCAGTGACAGCAGTGACAGCGGTGGCAGCGGTGGCAGCGGTGGCAGCAGCAGTGGCAGCAGTGGTGGCAGCAGTGGTGGCAGCAGCGGTGGCAGCAGCAGTGACAGTGGTGGCAGCAGTGGCAGCAGTGGCAGCAGTGGCAGCAGTGACAGCAGCAGTGACAGTGGTGGCAGCAGCAGTGACAGTGGGGGCAGCAGCAGTGACAGTGGGGGCAGCAGTGACAGCAGCAGTGGCAGCGGTGGCAGCAGCAGTGACAGCAGTGGCAGCGGTGGCAGCGGTGGCAGCAGCAGTGACAATGGTGACAGCGGTGGCAGCAGCAGTGTCCGGCTCGCGGCAGCAGAGGGAGACGCAAGCCCGGGCACGGGCCGGGGCTCGGCTCGCTCCTCCCCGCACAAGCCGGCGGCAGCAGCAGCGCAGGGAGGGTGAGGCTGTGCCTGGTTTTTCAGGCGCGAACCGCCTCCGTCTCCAGTGCCGAGCGTCAGGAACGCGGGACTTTCACCAGCCAGGGAAACACAATGTTAACATCTTTATGTGCAGTGCTGGAATCCCCGTCTCGGTGGGAGGCAAATTCTGAGTCAGAAGAGATTTCCAGTGTGCTGTTTCCAGGAGAGAGAGACAGAGAGAGGAAGAAAAAAAAAAAGAAAAAGAAAGAAAAAAAGATGCGGAGAGAAAAGTAGCAGCAAGAAGGCAGTAGCTGCTGGTCAAGGACCACAGCACAACTGAGAAAGCACAGCCTTGTAGGGCTGGCTTTGCACTCAGCAGGAACAAGGTGCCTTGGTGCTTTCTGCCTACTCCCCTGTCCCTCAGAGAGAGTTTTGCAGCTGCTCCGAGGTTCCAGCCAGCAGTACGTGCTGCTGCAGCTGGGGCAGCCCCTGTCCTTGGAGCATGCTGCTGGTGTGAGATGGAGTGAAGCTGGAACCGTTGCCAGCCCACAGAAATCCCAGAGAAGTGTGGGCTCTCTGCAGTGATGGGGACATTACTTTGAATGACTCAATAACACTACAGCTCTGCTATCTCCTACACCATAATATATAAACTCTTTCATGGATCTAGATGGAATTTCTTCGACATTTCCTCAAATTGCATTGTTTTAAGGTACCTTTGCATTTTTATTGGCAGGCCAGTTGTAATAGATGGAATCCATATAGCATTGATGCTGCTTTCTAGGACATGCCTGGTAGCTGCGAAATAGAAACCAATAAGGCCTTGGACTATAGCTTAATCTTATCAGCAGAATTCAGGTAGTGTGGGACTGAAATTGTGCTGCTAACAAGTGTATCCAGCCATCACTGCTGCGACAAAATGGGATGGAAAAATCAGGAAATAGAGCTGTGTCTGGATCCACACAGCTCCTGAGCACAGCAGCACAGAGAAAGGAGCTGGCTGTGCCTGGCAGCAGCCTTGTGATTAAAATAAACAGTTCTGCGCTGCAACCCCAACCCTGCCTCTGTGAGTCTCCCAAGCCAGGAGACATAAATCCTCTTCAACCACAGAGACAAACTGCGAGTGATCACAAGAAAATGTGGATAGTGTACTGATATTTTTAGGAACTCCTCTCTGTCTAGGTTAACAATGAAGTGAGGGCTGTCAGTGCCTTGGGGATTGCTGTGGGTATAAGCCAGCACCTCAATTTATTTCAGTTCCTCTAGGAGCGGAGATGCATCATTGTAGCTGCTGGGATCCTGATCTGGATGTGCAAAATCCACCCTAAAGGGTTGCCAATATAATCTCTTAATGCCACCATCTCTCCTGCCTAATGTTGTACCCCATGGTGCTGTGTTATTATTAGGCAGCTTATACAGTGTAGGTTAAACTGGAAAAACCTCTGTTTCTTAGCAATTTATAGCCCCCAATTATTGGGGTCTTAAGGTCGCACAAGCCTGTGTGCATAAGCTAGCTCTTTGGTGACTGCTTGGAAATTACTGCATTTAGCTCAGAAATTTAGCTCAGAAAGGACAGCAGGGAGATGTTTAAAGGAGACAATGCTTGAAGCAGGACAGCTGGAAAAATTTAAGATGTATGTAGCCCCCTTGCTTCCTCTGATCTTTTCAGAGTTGAGTTGTGTTCACTCCACTTGTCTGGCTCTAAACAGCTGCCATAATAGTCATGCCCACGGCCTGATACCCATGCCAAGGGAACCCAAATCTGCTGCTTTTCAGTACCTACAGGGTTTTGCCTTCTTGCCTGACATTGGTGCATCTTTGACCCTAAGATTTCCTCGCATCCCATAGAGCCAGGCTGCAGCAGTTCCCACATCCCAATCCCACATCCAGCAAGGAGGGAGGCAATGCACACATGTGCAAAAATGGACTCCCAGATACTGGCTCCTGACCTCTTGTCCAAGTCTTTTGGGCTGCACTGCTGTTGAGCCAACATCCCTGCTGTCCAGATGTACGTGCCATGGCACAGCTCCTCTCCTCCTCTGCTCCTCACGTGGTCCTGGAGCTGTGGGATGAGGTCAGCAGCGTCACTGGGGCACTTGTACATCCCTTGCATCGTTATTTGTTCCCAAGGACTGTTCTCTAACTGTTTAATTAGTCCCTTCAGTAATGAACCATATACCATTTGTTCTCTTTCAGCTGATATTTACCCTGTAGGAATCAGGGGCTCCTGAGAGCTGTCACACATCACAGGGGTATGGGGACCCTGGGGAGAGGAATCATGTGTGGGCTTTGGTAATGGCCCAGGCAAGCAGGGCAATAAACCAGCCCCAAATGCCTGCTTTTAAATACTGAGGGAGAGACACTGGAGCTGGTCTATGACACTGGAGCTGGTCTGTGATTGTGCCTTTTAGCTGGCGCTCCTCTCCCTCTCTCCAGTGATGCCAGGACCTGTGCATGCACCTCTCCTCAGCTGTCACAGGCTGCCAGGCAAAGCACAGCAAGAGCTGTTTGCCAAAACCTGTCCAGCCAGAGGCAGCAGGAGGGTGGAGAGGGGACAGCCAAGGCCCCACAGCCAGAAGCAATGCCTCCCTGTGCAGCAGCTGAGGCTGGGCTGCAGCTCATGTGTGCTGCTTGGGATGATGGGCTGTTCTCAGCAGCCTGAATTTCCCAGTCAGGTGTTTCTGGGATGAGAAGACCTTGAATTTTTTGATGGCTTGCCAGAAATTAATAGCAAACTAACCCCTATGAAGGTGCTCCTTTGATGATTTTATTGCTTGAAATTCAGAAGCACACCATTGCTGTGGCCTCAGTCCTTGAATTTCCCTCCAACCCAAACGTTGGAGCAAGTGAAGCACCCCTGACCTCAGGGTGAGGGTGGATGCAGGGGCTCCTTCACTGGCCAAAAGAAGAATATAAAGGTGATTTTTCTGCTCAGGTGCTGCATGTTGCTCTCAACTTGTACTATTACATACCTAAAGAAATGCTGCTTCTTGCAGACTGATGGATTTGAACATGCCAGCATTGCTAAACACTCTGTTTAGGATTTTTAAACGTTTAATTTGCAGCGATGGAGACTAAATTGAGAATTAAAACCATGCACATCAGTCCCAAGGGAATTTCCCTTTTCCCTCCCACTCCATCTGGAATGAAGAGGAGTTGGAATTATACATGAATTAATGAATAAGTAATAGGGAGTCACACAAATAAATTACAGATGCAAGGATTTTTTTTTAAATCATCCACAAGTTAATATTTATTTATGTAACTTGCAGAATTCCAGCCAATGGCAGCATAAATATTAATTACTAATTAAATTTAATAGCAAAGCAAAACCCCTGTATTTGCTAAATGTGTGTATTAAAGCCATCATTATTTGTATGGACAATTAGGTTTGTTTGTGACTTTGGTCAAGCAGTGACAAGAATACAATTTTAGAGCAGGGGACATCCTGGATTAATCACACTTTTTCCTTTGATTGCAATTGCTCAAAGAGAGGATGAATTAATTTTTTTTTTTTTTTTACATCCCATGAGGAGATGATAACAAATTTAAAAAGAGCCCTCAGCAAAACAGGGGCATTGCTGGACTCCCAGTTGTGCATCCCTGCTACGTATTTGACAGATTTCCAATACAAAGAGGAGGAGGAGGAGGAGGAGGAGGAGGAGGGGGGGGGGGGGGGGGATGGCTTCTCAGCCATCAGCCTGCAGTGGCTGTCCTCATTTAGAGCAGCTGATTGTCTGGCCTGTGGTGGCACTTTCCCATTTATGTGTCTTCTGGCAGCCCAAAGGGTCCCCTGCAGTTGCTGCTTCTGCAGGTTACTGTGAGCCATTACTGTGAGCCATTTTGCATTAATGTCCCTCTGCATCACTTTTTGATGCACATTGCTAAACCCACCTGGGAAGGAAGTTCTCTGGGATGAGCTTTCCTTTTCTGCAAAACAAGGGAGGATGGAGAGCTGGTGAATCCTGGCAGTGCTGTGGCTCAGATCTGAGACTGCCCTGTGTTTTCTCACACTGCTTCACTGCTTGCTCCAGTTCTGCTGTTTCCTCTGTGTGTTGTCCTACTGCTCTGGGGAACTTTGAGGGTTTCTCAATGCTGTGGTTAAACTGTTCCCTATGAGCCAGGCTGGCTGGAACCTTCCTGGTTCCCAAGGGGCTCTTGTTGATGCCTTGCCATGGTTTGGGGCCCCTGGGCTGTGACTCAGGCTCAGGAGAGGCAGGTGGGTGAAGGAAATGTCAGCGCCAGAGACCTGAGACTAAAGAGCTTGGCTGGTGGTACAGCTGGGAAAGGGGTGATTTTGCTGAGCTGTGGCTTCAGCAGCGCTTGAGCTCGGGTGGTGTAACATGAGGTAAAAATTCCACATGGTGTCACAGACATCTGTGGGGTAAATTGTCTGAAGACACTCTGAGAACTGAACACATCAATGGGTAAAAAGGAGGTTTATAGGTATCTATGAATTTTTAAAGGGAAAAGAAAATATTCCAGCCCAAATGGGACCACTGCTGTGTAATCTCATGCAAAGAGCTGGTGCTACTGCCTGTGTCCCTGCTCTGGGGCAGTCAGGGAGGTGCTGTTGCCCTGTGCTTTGGGTTTGGATTTGTGCTTTGCAGCTTTCTTCTTTTAAGTCAGTAATTATGGACTTAAGCTGGTGAGACAAACCTGGAGTAAAGAAAATTAATCAGTTTCATCCTGGTGGGGAGTCAGGGTCTGCCTCCCAGTTCTATCCCACTGTGATTCACCAGCCCATGGTGGGTGGTAGGTAAGGAAATAAAAAAGGTGAGACCCAGTGCTCCCTGGGACATACCTGGAAAATCTTTTGAAGGCTCAGGGACTTAATAAGGATAGAGAGCAGATAAAACATTTATTGCAGTGCTTTTTAATTTGGCCTCATTTAATTACAGGGACACTACTGGTTAAAGAATTTATTAAGCAATTTTCTTACCCACTTTGAGATTGATGGAGCATACAAAGACATGAGTTGATTAAACCCAGCCAGGTTTCACCCAACTTTCTGAAATTAGTAATCTCTAAGGTCTGAAAAGACAAGTACATGACAGGGTTCTGTGTAACAGCCCCAGGTACCTCCCCAGTGAACTCTCCTGGATCCTGTGTTTGGGTCAATAATAGTGGATGGCCATTGAGCATGTCCATTCTAAGTGGAAGCAAGAAACAGAGATAGGAAATAAATTAAGCTGGTTACAAGCACAATAAAATGAAGTGCACAAATTTAAATGTAAAATACTGAAAATGTACCAGAAGTAATAAAGACAAACCAGTGATAGGAGTCCAAACTGAAGCCCTGGTTAATTCTGTACTGCAAAGATATAAAAGAAAATCAATATTAAAAAAAATGGGACCTTTATCACAGAACCTGTTAAATGGTGTATGCAGCAATTTGAAAGAAATTACTTGTGAGCTAAAAGCGCAGCAAAGAAGCATCTAAATAATTGACATTTAAAGAATTAACATAAAATTATTCCAAGATAGTGAGGGGAATAGTCAAGCACTCTTCTAATGCTCATGTAAAACCAGGCAGCTTTTACAGTGCACTCTCAACCTTGAATGCATCTGCTTAACCATTAGCCTCCTGTCCCAGCTCTCTACAGGCAACATTAGCATTCACTAATGCATGGACCAGCCTGTTTAGATCAGGGTTTTTTTGTCTTGTCCTTGACCTCACTGTTAGGTGATGAAATGACAGGCCAACATGGGGCTGGCTCCATCTCTGCTCCTCCTGAGACCATGGGCAAAATTCCTGATGGACAGAGAATTAAATCAGCATCTCCTGAGTAAGCCACTGCTGCTTTGGAAAATGGATTTCTCTGTCAGTGGTTGACATCGACAAATACAAGATGTTGTGGCATTGCCAAGCATCCTTCATTGATCAAATGTTTATTTCAGCATGGTGCTCCCCTTTTAAGGGAATGTTGCAGTTGTTCATTAAACAAATATTCATTATTTAAACAAGACAAAGTCTGTTCTTAATTTCTTCTCAGTTAACTCTTCTTTCTACAGCTACTGCAGGTAAAAGTCAGGAGACTATACCAATGCTGGTGTGCAAAATTCAAAATATTTTGGTGTCTTGTGCAGGCAGTTTTGGACTGGCAGAACCCAACAAGGACCTTTGAACAGACAAGAAATGAAGGTGCTTGGCACTGTGGCCAAGCTGGTGCCTATGCAGCCAGGCCAGCTGGCGGCTGGTGCTCACAGACCAAGTCCTCAGCTCTTCAGGCAGTGGGATTAAGGCTCTCTCTTTGCTGTGTGACTCCCAGCAAGGCTCAGAGCAATGACAGCACTGCCAGCTTCTGCTGGGTCCTTTCCTGCCTGCTTGAGGAGCAGCTGGCTCTGGCTGACACAGGCAGCCCTGGGAGCACAGGGTGGGAACATCTTTTAGTTGCTTTGTGCTGTGTGAAAGTTTTGTCCCTCTCTCAGGTGGAGATTACCAAGTGGCTGAGAATTAACATCCATGAGATCTTCTCTCTCTTTAAAAAAAATATACACACACACCTAGATCCTGTCTAGGTGTGTAGCTGTGCCGTCAGCACAACATCTGAGCATGGAGCATACCCAAGAGTCAGCTCCTGACATTTGGGATTTTTGCAGGCTATTTGCAAACTCTGGCATGCCTCAAGGACTCTTTTACACAGGCTGCACATTCCCAGAGTTGTCTTCAGAATTCGTGGGGTGCCACTAGCCAGGAGATGTGAGTTTATTACAGATGTGTGGAGCAAGGCTGCAAGCTGATTGCCCCAAACCCTGCACCCAGTCATGCCTGAACCAGATTCCCTCTCTCACATGGGTTATGTGGCTTCTCCATGAGCTCAGATGTCACTGACATCTTTTATGAAAATCCTTTTTGCTAGGATTTTTCTCCTGAGAAGCTGAGAAGCCTTAGAAAAGAAATGTAATCAATAGCTATCTGATGGCTGTGGAATGTGGTCTAGAGGTGGTTTACCAACAGGTGCATCTTTGATTGGTCTCATGTGGATTGTTTTTACTTGATGTCCAATCATGGTCCAGCTGTGTTGAGGCTCTGAGCATCACACGTTTTTATTATTAATTCCTTTCTAGCCTTCTGATGTCTCCTTTCTCTTTCTTTAGTATAGTTTTAATGTATCATTTTCAGAATAGAATAGAATAGAATAGAATAGAATATGTAATATGTAATATATAATATATAATATAATATCAGCCTTCTGAAACATGGAGTCAAGATTCTCATCTCTCCCCTTGTCCTGGGAACCCACAAACACGGCCACACTCAGACTTCAGCCTTTGCATTTGGGACACATCACCTCTCTTGCCTTTGCTTCTCCTTGTATTTTCCATGACAATTGAAGGAACTTGCATTTTTTTTTTGAGATCTCAATGAAATGTAAATTTGGCTCCTGGGTTTAGAGGCTACCAGAACACCTATATGCAGTGGTAGGATTGCAGATGCCCTGATTCTGGGAGAAGCCAGGCTAAAAAGGAGGTCAGGAGCAGATTGATCCCTAGAGGAGTCAGGAAAGGCCCCACAGTTTTGCTTATGTGTGGAGCAGTGTTGAAGTCTGGAGAGAGCCCCTTGCCTGGATTTGTGCCCTGCTTGAACTGGGGCAGCCCTGGGAGGAGCCAAGCCCAGACACAGCCCTGGTGTGAGGAGTGGGGCTGGAAAATCCCAAACCATGAGTGCTCTACTCCATTTTCCATTTCTTAGAACTCAGGTAACATATTCAAAGAGGTTCATACCAATATTTTTGTCCACTTCCATTTCCTTTTTTCCCCCCCATCTCCAATATGATACATATTCAGGGTAATTTTTCCCCCTGGTATGAGTTTTTTCTCCCCTCTTTTTCCTTTTTAGAAGTGCAGTTTCTCTTATGATATTTTAAAACAAGATGAATTTATCCATATCCTCAGTTTTACTCCATTTTAGTTGAAGTTTTGTGAGTGCTGGTTCTCTATTTTACAGTATAGCTAACTTGGGGGCTGGGATGTGTTAATTATTCAATGATTTAAATGAAATATCAAAGGAGTTTTTATTGATTTGCATATAAAAGTTATGAAACGAAATATATGGCACAACAGACAAATTAGTAGGCCATAAAAAGCATGAGTGAATTAATGTTTTATTAAAGCTTTAAGATAACATGCTGTAGTGTCTGAAAAGAAAGGTCAAAAGGAAAAAAAAAAGGGAAAATTTAAATGTGTGCACATTAATGGACTGGAGAATGTGGCTTTACTAATAACTTCTGTGCATAAAAATTTATATTTTTCAACACAGCAATCATTTCTTTCACACTGTTGGGTATTTTAAATGTGCTCCTGTGTATATAATATTAATTTAGTCATAAAATAAAAGGCAGTAATTCAGACAGTAGCCCATGTGAGCTATTAAATTCAAAGTACCGGGTGAAGTATTTGTGGTTATGGTTCCTCACAGTTCTGTGTGAGACACAAACAAACCACTCCTGACAAGATGAAAGTGTTTGCTTTCAACATATCTGTCTGGGCTCAGTTTGGGTTCCTGTGCTTCCTTATTGAGACCTGACACCATCTCTGATTAGACAGTTTGGGTATAAATATAAGAATGTTCCTTGGGAAAAAAAAAATAAAAGGCACAAAATGAGGATTTGTGCAATAGAGAAGCTTTTAAAAGGGGATTGTACATTCTGTGAGTCTATCTAAACTAGCCAATGTTACAGTTCACTTCTTTTTATGCCTGACCATCGAGCTCTGCTGCCTTAGGAGGTGAAAAGATGTTTTTACTTGTCCTGCTCATTCATTAATGTGGGGCTGAAAGTAAACCAGCAGCAAATGGGCTTGACTGTGAGGCTGGTGAGCTGTGTGAAGCATTTCTGTGCTGTCTGTCTCTGAAAAGCTCAAAGCAAATACTCCATCCACTGCAGAAGCAAATGAATACATGGCAATTAATCAAAATTCTTCTCACTTGGTTTCCCTGTGCATGTGCTCTTGCATTATGCCTTGGAGTGCCTGGTTGCTCTCCTGTTAAATGTGTCTGTGCTGAGACCCAGCACGAGCACTTCTCAGCCAGAGGAAATTAAGCCCAGACCTGGATGAATCCTTCAGAGACTTGGCTCAGTGCCTGCAGCTCAGCTCATGTGTCAGTGCCCACCCTTAATGGCAGTGGTGCAAACACTGAGAGAGCAGTAAAATGTATGGCAAAATGACTGCTAAATACTCAGAGATGGTAAAACCAGCTCTATGGATTCTCTCTGTGTTGGGATATATCACCAGGCAGCATTTCAAAGCCATCTCTCACCTTTTAATACGAGTGGCTTGCAGAGAGGTCTCATCCTCGCCTCCCCTCCACCTGCCCTCCCGTCTCTCCTTACAGAGAATCCAAATCTGCTGCTGGGAACAGCCCCTGGTGTGGTGGAGTGTGACCATGGTCACAAGGGTTTTCAGGGTGAAGAAGAGATGAGAATGTTGACTCCATGATCAGAAGGCTTGATTTATTATTTTATGATATGTGTTACATTAAGACTATACTAAAAAGAAATAGAAAGAGAAAGGTTCCTCAGATGCCAGCTAAGCTAAGAATAGAAAAGAATGAACAAAACCCAGCTCTCTCAGACTCTGTCCGAGACAGCTCTGTCCTTGATTGGCCATTAATTATAAACATCCAAGATGGGCCAATCACAGGTGGACCTGTTGCATTCCACAGCAGCAGATAACTAACCATTGTTTACATCTTGTTGCTGAAACTTCTCAGCTTCAGCTGGAAAAATCTTAATGAGAGGATTTTAATGAAGAGATGTCTGTGACAGTGGAGTCTGCAAGGAGAAGAGGATCTCCATGGATCCTGCTTCCTGCAGCACACCCAGCTCAGAGCCACCCAGCACAGAGTCCTCCAAGGCCATGCCCAGACACGGTGCAGCCCTGTGGGGCAGAGAGTGAGACACAGCAGCAGCTGCTTACACCGCACCTCAGCTCCACAGCTGCCCAAAATAACTGTGTGGCACAAATCAAACACAGCCAGTAAAGCATGAGAATGACTTCCTCCCTCCAGCACCTCCCCTTGCCATCTCAGGGCAGTGGAAATGCAGCTGGTGAGCTCAGGGCAGGCTCTGCATGGCTGGTTGCTAGCCAAGGCACAGCTGTGCAAAGTGCTTGGTGGCTCCTCTTTGCTTCCTGCCCCGCTCTCTGCAGGCTGTAGGGGATGCCTGGGCTCCTGCGGGTGCCACAGCAGGATGGATGGTGGGTGACCTCTCTGGCAGCCTCAGAAAAAGCCCAGCCACATGTTTCAGTGTTCCCACAGCTGTAGCCTAGGCTGGTGGCTTGGCCCAGGCTCCCTGTGGTGGTGCCAGCCCAGCTGGAGCTGCTCTGCAGTGCCCCAGGCTTACCCTGGGAACTCTGCTCTGCACTGCCTAGGGGACTTGGGGACCCTTGGACCAGCCTGGATCTGACACCACAGCTGTCTTCAGAGTCTCCTGCACCTCAGTGACGCCCTCCAGGATACCAAAGGGTCTTGCAGGGCGTGAGAGATGCTTCCATCCAAATTCATCCCTCCTGTAAATCAGACAGTGGAAGGATGAGCAAACTCTGGGATTCCTCAGCCAGCAGTCTCCCCAGACAATGCATCCTGAGGTTTGTCCTGAGGTTACCACCCTGTGGAGAAGCATGGGAGAGCCATCACCAGCATGCTGTAGGTGCTCTGAGGGCAATTGTTTCAGGTATTTATTGGCTTCAGAGAGGAAGAGATCCCAGCTTGGCAGGGGAAATAGCTGCAGGCCACCCCCACAGCTCCAATGAAGGGTTAATTTGCCACCAGGAGAGAGGAGATGTGTGTGGGCAGCATCCCCACATCTGTGGTGAGTCAGACACCCCAGAGAGTCGCTGGCAGACAGGAAGGGAGAAGTAGGTCAGGGCAAAGACCCCGAGGGTTCCATCTGCTGGGTCAGAGGCAGGGAGGGGATCTGAGCTCCTGCTCTTGATTGCAGAGCAGGGGGAAGAGAGTTCACCCATTCAGCATCCCCAGCCTGGCACAGGGGTGATGTTCAGGACTGGCAGCTGGACAGGCAGGTACCCAGTGGGAGGCAGGCACTGTGGGGCTGCAGCTGCACAAACAGCCAGGCAAGGCTGCAAAGCCACGGGGAGCCCTTTAATGACTGTGTGCTGCATCCATTAATGATGACAGGGGCATTGGGCTGTCTGGTTTGATTGGCAGGGCCAGGGAGGAGGGCAGCTGACATGGGCACCCTCAGCCTCTCTGGGGGCAGGGCAGACCCAAATGACCCAAAGTCCCAGGAGGAGAGGCACAGCACAGCTTCTGCTTCCCCACTGCTGCCTGGTGTCGGGATCATTAGCTGGTCAGAGTGACCCCAGGAAAAGTTGGAAAGTCTCTTTTCCCAGCCCGGCACTTGAAGAAGGAGTCAGAGCTCTTCATTTCTTGGTCTCAAGGTTGTTTATTGTATCTTATCTGTAAAAATTTTTTCTCCTGCCCTGCCGAGGTCAGCTCACCAAGACAGTTCCAGGCACTCTGCCTGCCCCCAGGGCGGTGTTATTTCTTTATACTAAAAATCACATGTACAGTGTTTACAATTACTTTCCAATACCTATCACCTATGTTAGACACTGAGCTTCTACTCTAAACCAATCTGTAAGTGCCAACATCACAGCAGAAGATGGAGGCCAAGAAGAAGAAGGAGAAAGGCTGGACACACACAGTTCCCTCCATCTTGCCTCCTGAACCCCCATACCAAAAACCCCAAAATCTACTTTTCCACCCTGTGATAACTTCACTATTGTTCTACTTAAACTGTTGTGGCTTGCTGATCTTCATACAAGGTTCGTAATTTGCTCCATGGGTAATAATCAAACCCACAGGTGTTTTGGGCTCTGTGCCAGGGTCTCTGAAACCCCTGGCAGGGTCTTGGCCGCTCAGGACAGCCAGAGGGATGTCCTGGGTCCTGACAGCCTGGCTGCCCTGGGAGCAGGAGAGCTTTGTACAGGCCTTGGCCATGAGCTCTGGAAAGGCTCTCCTGAAGCTGGGGAATGTGCACAGGGTGAAAGATGGGATTTAGAGACCAAGGCTCCAGAAGGGAAAGGTCAGTCTTTCAAACAAAATGCACTTCCATTTTCTCCACAATGTTAGTGCAAGTGCAGGTTGTTGTGTCACTGATTTGTTTATTTTCTTTGCCTTTTTGGCAGACTTGGGCAATTTCAAGCCTCAAATAATGACATACTTCCCCCTACCTCTCAACTTGACCTTTATTTCCCAACCTGTTCAGGTGCTAACCACCAGTGGTGGTCCTAAAGGTTGTGTCTGGTTGTGATGGCTGCACCTGGCTCAAAGTGGACTTGGGGGAGACTGATAAGAACCCAATAGCCAAGGACTATTCTGAGCAATGCATCCACCTAATTCTAGTGTTGGTCCAACTCAAGCCAAGCTTGGAACAAACTAACATCTGTAATCTGTATGCAAATATGACTTTGACTCCATTGTCTTACTCCACAAATAGTGACAGCCCTCTTGAGCTCTCCTGCACAGGAGCAGAGTGTGTACCAGGATTTCCCTTGAGTAGGAACATCTTTCAAGGTGCCTCCTTGAGGCTGAGAGGTTCCTTATCACATCAGATTCTCAGTAAATGAATTGTGAATATGTGCACTGAAAGTGTGAAATGATAACAAAGGATTGATTGTGCTTGTATAATGCTTTAGACATAAATTGTTGACAAAGCACGGATCCATCTGCACACAAACTCTGATTTGAGAAGCTGTTTGCAGCACAAGGGGGTCCTTTCTGAACTTCATGATGTGGTGGGAGTACATGACAGCTTTGTCTGACCCTGTCCTCTAGGCAGTAAATGATCAGCTGTACCTTGCCATCAAATTTTGTTAAACTCCTGTTGCATTTACCATTGAACTTTATTTATATCAACAAAATACATTTTTGCTTCTCTCCTGAGAGTGAAGTGCATGATTCCACCCACAACAAAAAGGAAGCAGATACTTCTCTGTCTCTGTGGAGGATGCAGCCTCTGGGGTTTGTCAGTGCTCAGCAAAGTGAAGATGAGTCAGGTCTGAAACAGGTGCACATCATTTCAGGCACGTTATGTTCCTGTGGAGATGTTCTCAGTCAGGCTCCAAGTGACGTATTTCCTTGCCACTTCACTTTCTTCACAGGATTAAAATAATTCCTGCTGTGGATCTGTCGTGATCCTTCTGGCTGCCCCCAGAGCCGTTGCCTTCAGTGGCAGGAGGAAGGTCTGGTTGCTTTACAGGTCTGAGCCTGCACCTTCAGCAAGCTCCCAGACAGCCTGGGAGTGTTGTGTAATTATATCCTCCTCTCTGGGGCGTGCAAAAAGCTGCCAGAGGTGTTTGAAGCTGGTCCCAAAGGCAGGATGGGTGGGAGCCTGGTGCAGGAGTCAGGAGGGCTGGAAGAGCCAGGAGGGAAGCAGGGGCTGTTTGAGGGGCTGCCTGTCAGACAGAGCTGCCCAGACACAGCAGGGGCACTCTTGGCATTGAGGTGCAGATAATTGTCAGGACATCATAGCAGAAAAGTCCAGAAAAGGACATCATAGCAGAAAAGTGACAAATACAGCAATGTGTCTTTCAGAACCCCTGCCTACACGGAAAGGGAATTAAATCAGAGAGCAAGGAGGTGCTAGCCTTGTCTTGTGTCCAGAGAGTAAGGGAAGATGAGACTGGGAGGTTAGGAAGGAGACCAAGATAATTCCTTTATCCCTGGATCATGAAGTTTAACTAGAAATCCTTTAAAAACATTTTTCAGAGTTCAAGTCCACTGGTGATTCCTACTGTTCTGTGAAACTCTCACTCTGTCACTTTGGGCAAATTACCATAAAAATATCATGTTGGTGGAAAATTTCAGCCTGTGTGGAAATGCTCACCAGTAAAGAGGAACGAGAAAACTGATTGCCAGTATTGATCAGTGTACACCTAAAATTTTGTAGATCCCTGATGAGTCTGTCCACCCACGATCTTGTCTGACAGTGGGCTTTTGGCAACAATAACTGTTTGTCTTGATTCTGTGACTTCATTTTGTGTACATTATGTTTGATAGTACCAGAGCAAGCAGAGTGTAAAATACATCTTTTCCCTCCTGAGAAGCTCTAGTCACCCATTTCATGTAGATTTAAAATGATGGTGTGCAATCAGCACGGTGAAGAATGCTCTGAAAACCCATCACCCCAATAAGTGGATCTCTTTAAGCAAGAGAATGAAAATAAAAGTGTATTTTCTAAGTGCTGAGACCTCTCAGGAGAGCAAACAGGAGGAGTGGTGGATGGAAGGCAGCTCATTTCAACAGGAGTGGAGTGAGGTTGGTGTCTGGTGCTCTGAAAAGCCCTGACCAAAGGTGGGAATATCAACACACCCCCTGTAGCAGCAGGAACCAGGGTCTGTCCAGTATAGACACCCCTGCAGAATAGAGACAGGAGCAGGTTTGCTGAGGGATGCTGGATTTATGGCTCCAGAAGGAGATGTTGATTTTCTTGGGGCTGGGTTGTGATGCCCATTCCTGTTCCCTCTGTGTGCACCAGCTGGGGCTGAGGGGAGCTGACGGCCTTCTCAGCATGTCCCTGCACAAAAAAGAGTGGCACTGCTCTGCAGGGTGCCAGAGGAACACAGATGAAATTTCCATTTCCTATCCCTTCCCTAGGTACTGAGCTTGCTGTTTTGGGAAAAAAAAATATTTAAAAGCACCAAAATTTGCCAGAGGTTGCATAAACTTCCCAGCTCCTCTTGGAGCCAACTCATCCAATCCGTTGTGCTGTGTGGCTTTTTCTGGGGGTGCTCATCTGCTGGGGTGACAAGTGTTGTCTCTGGGGCTGGCTGGAGATGGTGGGGAGGGCTGGGAGCAGCAGAGCAGAGCCTGTCACGCCGCTTGCAGCTCTTGGGTAACCACATCACACAGCCCCATCTCACATCTGCATAATCCATCACTTCTAAAGACGTTCCCTTATATGGGTTAATATAAAATGTTGCTCATTGTGTCAGCCAGCAGGAGGTTTCATAGGTCCTTTAGGCAACTTAAACAGTGATTAATCAAAAAAAAGCCTCCACCTTCTTCGTGCTGTTAATGTTGTTGTTAGGTTGCAGGCAGCATAATTTATGGCATTTTCTGATCCTGTTAGCTAGGATGTCTGATTAATTTTGGCTCTGGGATTAAGTCAGCAAAAGAAATTTGACTTCCACAAGCAAGTGATATATATCATCCACCCGAGTGTGGGAGGGACACAGCACTGTCTTTCTGCCAGCACTTTTATCGTGTCCTCGACTACATCCAGGAGGTGGCATTATGTACTCATTTTATTACTGCTGCTGGCTGGGGACTAAATAGATTTTAAAGTCCAGGACATGGTCAGCTTCCTGATCTTGACAAGGAAGGGAGAGCACTACCATGAGATGCTGGAGACCCTGCCCCGGCTCCCCAACATGGACCACAATGTGCAAACTGGCACGTTTCTCATCCTTTCTCCTCCTGGATTATTCAGAAAATGACATATCAATGACTTAATTATTAGCCAGAATTTTGGTTTTCACTCATTTTTCATTCTTGGTACTCAGATGGCTTTTTGAGGCTTGTTTCATTTTGTCTTATATCTTAATTTTGTCTGCTTATATCTTGTCTGTGCTTCTTGGGGCTAGAGAGCAAAGTTGGGGGATAATACAAAATATTCTGTTTATCTCTGTTTTTCTTTTATATAGAGAGCTTTTCTTTCATTTTTTTTCTTTATTATGGAACCCTTTATCAAGAAGGCATACGATCCTTTAGTAGCTCTGGGAATTTGTCAGCTGATGAAACAATCTTGTCTAGGTGGGTTTCTATGAGGTTATTTAAGCCACCCTCAAGTACAGACATAGCAGGAGTGCCTTCATCTAGGAGCATTTGGTTTTGTTAGGTGGGAGCCTTGCCTGGGAGGCCTGGCAGCAGCCATGCTGCTCTCCATGGGTACAAACAAGGCATGGCAATTAAAATTAAAAAACTCCATCTTTCTTCCCCTTTCCATGCCTTCACCCCCATTCCTTCACTTTGGGTAACAATGTGCAGTTCATAGACTAAATAGCTCTTCCTCACTTCTGCAAGATGAAACAAAAGGGGGAAAGTCAGACAAACTTCAGGTTGCTGCAGGTGATTCAGCCTCTTGATGGAAAGTTCAAGAAGAAATCTCTGCCCTACCTTGGTCTGGCAGTCCCTAGGGAAAGGCAATTCCACATCACAGCTGGGGATGTGACTGCAGCCTGGAAAAAAGCAGCAGAGATCTGGGTCTGTAACTGTCAGGAGGTCACTATTGAGAGGTGACTGTAACCCTAAGATGCTGCAGTTTATATTCTTGCTCCATTAACTCTGACAACAGACTTCAGAGACCAGAGTTTTCTCAACCTGGTTTATAAATCATGCTGGTAAAACTGCACTGGGATTTACTTGTGCATAGCAGGGAGCTCTGCAAGTAAAATTAACCCTTTGAACAAGAACTGAGGTGAGTGTGAAGGAGATGCTTGGCACCTACGTGAGGCTGCTCAGGTTTTGGGCTGGGTTTATGGAAGCCCAAGAATGGATACTGCACACCTTGAGCTTCAGATATTCATCTTTTCCCCAGCCAGACCCAGAGAGCCGATGTCACAGACATGTTTTATGAAAAATCCTTTCCTTAGGATTTTTCCTCCTGAGAAGCTGAGAGGCTTCAGAAACAAAATGTAAACAATGGTTATCTGTTGCTGTGGAATGCAACAGGTGGATCTGTGATTGGTCCATGTGGTTGCTTCTAATTAATGGCCAGTCACAGTCCAGCTGGCTCAGACTCTTGGTCAGACACAAGCTTTTGTTATGATTCCGGTTCTTTTCTTTCCTTTCAAGCCTTCTGATGAAATCCTTTCTTCTATTCTTTTAGTATAGTTTTAATATAATATATATCATAAAATAATAAATTGAGCCTTCTGAAACATGGAGTCAGATCTTTGTCCCTTCCCTCTTCCTGGGACCCCTGTGAGCACCACCCCAAGCTGAGAGGGCAGGGCTGGTGGGGTGAGGCCAGCCCCAGCCTGGAAGCTGGTACAGGCATATCTTGTAACAGGATGGCCCAGGGCTGGTCCAATGCTGGGCCATCCCCTTTGCTTCCCAGCACCCAGTGAGGTGCAACAGCTTCCAAGCCTCAGGTTGGGCTTACACCAACCTGCTCTGAGTGGTGGAGCTCAATAGTTTTTGTACTCAAAGATTTCCTCTGCCATTGGAAAGATCTGCTTTCCAGAACCTACCAAAACCTTCATTTTTTTTTTTGTGAAAGTACAAGCCTTTAAAAATAGCTCAACTGCTCACCCAGGCAGAGATCCACTTGAAGTCATGAGCTGTTTTTCAAAGCCTTGACCTTAATCTCTGAAAGGATGCTGCCTTCTGCATAGCCCAGGCAGTCCTGGCGGGTCTGTGGGGTTGAAGCTGTGCCTGTGCACACAGGCTGTGTGTGGCACTGTGTGACAGGGTCCCAGTGGCTCTGCAAAGTGAGCTGGGTCACTCCTCACTCATGCATCAGCAGCAAAACTGGGAGCTCAGTGCTGGTGGCAGGACCTTTATCAGCAGTGATGAATGGCAGGGGGGATTTTCATCTCTTTGATTAATTTTGCTGGGCTGACAGAAAGATCACATCTCGGCTCTTGTGCCAGGAGATTGAGTGAGGGAAGGTCTGGATGAGCCAACTTTACTTCTGCAATCCCAAAACCTCGAGCCCTCACAGCTCCTGCATGCCTGAGGGTGGGAAGCACTGGTGGGCTTGGGGATGCAGCACTTGTGCTGCCAAGCTGGGAGAGAAACAGTGATGGGTTTGGAGTCATTGCGTTTGTAAAGGAAACACTGAGGCAGGAGCAATCCATTTTGCTTACAGGAAGAATATCCCTTCCTTCTGTGGATGTTTGGAAAATAAAGGGAGGATGAATTTGACCTCTGTTTTGTTTGATATTTACTGATTTGGAAGATGGAGGTTTGCAATCCAGGGCTGCTGTGGCTGTTGTGTGGCTGGGGAGGAGGGAGTCAGACTGCAGCAGCTGGAGAGTGTCACAAGTGCCACAGGGGGCATGAACCTTCCTGGACAGAGGCTCAGGGTGAGAGTTTTGAGCAGCTGGAGCTTTTCCTTTGCTCATCACCTCTTTCTTTCTGCCATGGTTCATTCATTCTCCTCACCTCTCCCTCAACACTGCTTCTGAGCATCTCTGTCCTCAGTGACCTGGGTCACCTGTAGAGGGCAATTCCTTGCTTTTCATTCTGTCAAAAGCAGTTATTCCTTACTCAGCTGATTCCTCTCTCCCCCTCATGCCCTCCTGTACAGCGACAATGAGGATATGGATACCTTCTCTTGAGATAGGTACCTGCAGTCTGAGTCTGAACATTTTTTTATTAGGGCAATGCAAATCTAATGTTGCTCCACTGCTTAAGAGAAAACTTCTTCCTACCTCTCCTTACAGCACTGTGATCGACTTCCTCATGCTCCAAGGGCATGATATGTGATATTTCAGCTGTGACCATGAACTCAACAGATGAAGGGACCTCCAGCAGTTCCAAAACCACAGAATATTTTTCTCCACATTACTGTTACAAACAGTGCAGCAGGATAAGCAAAAGGATGGAATATGCTGACTTTTTCCCCAATCCCATGGGATGCCATAGTCTCCCTATTGGTCCTGAGATACTGAGTGATCTTGCACTTAATCTATTATTAGACTGTGGAGTCCCAGGCACAAATCCCAAAGAGGGCAGCAGAATCAAACCCAGACCTTTGCCCATGGCCAGAGGAAGCAGTGCTGGTGCTGCTGAAGTAATGCTGGTGCTGCTTATTGGATGTGCTTTATGTGCAGGAGCAGTTCAGCTCACACCCAGAACATGCTGCACATCCTTTGGTGATGTACAAACCGACTGGGACAATTTACAATGGTGATTTTTCCACTGACGGGTGAATTAATGCTCTCTATTATAGGCATTTAATCAATGCCAGCTCCCTAAGTCTCTGAACAGGCCACCAAGATGGAAGATTGATTGGGCTGAATGCATCATATATAAAACAGGGATACTTCATAAGAGCATAAATGAGGTGTTTGTTTCTCAAAGCCACAAAGACAGCTCTGTGGTGGGGAGTGTTGACAGCCACTTGCTGAGCCACAGTGAAGGGACAAGACCTGGGTTTAATGTGGGGTTTTTGTCTCGGTTTTGTCTTGGGTTTTTTCAAGGCAAGGCTGAAATTTCCTAGAGATGGGGAGGAAGATCCTTCCAGCTCTGCACATGGGCAGGGCTGTTTGCTTGGAAGGGATCCTGGGGATCCCTGCACTGCCTGTGTGGCTGATGGAGATGCTGCTGACCTTTGCAGCAAAATTTGCAGTTAATCACAAACTGCTGAAGTTTGGCTTCATATTTACACAAGTGGCTAAAACTTCAGAGGAGTTGGTCCCCCACCCCATCCCCTTTTCAATGTCATTTTTCATTTTATTCAGAGCAATATAATGGCTTTCTTAGCTCAACCAGGAGGCTTAGCCTCATTTCCAAGCTGTGGTTTGGATACCCAGGCGTGTGGAAAGGATATTGCTGGGACCATGGGAATCCAGGGTCTGTCTGAGTGTGTCCATGCTCTTAACTGGGGCAAATCTCAAATAAAACATATGAATACAGGTCCCCCTGAAAGATATATTAAGTGTCTGATTGTATCTCACACGAGAAATGGGTTAAAGCACACAGGGGGTCAGTTAGCTTTAATTCTAACCTTTGCAAAGTCATCAAGCTGAAGTACTAAGCAGTGATTTGATTTGGAAACTGAGACCCATTCTAAATCAACAGGATAAAATATACCTTTTATTAATATAACTTAAACACACCCCTAGCTGCATAAGTTAAGGGGGAACACATGAAGTGATGGTCACTGTCAGGATCCTGAACCCCAACTGCCTGTGAGGCTGGGGAGGCTCAGACACTTAAACCTTAATCATGCTTAAAATGGGATTTAACTGTCCATGCACCTTAAAATTACATTTCCTTCAGCTTCTGTCAGGTCTGTGAGACTGTGATTAGAAAATCAGTGTAACTTCACAGCTGGAAAGATTGTCACCATATTCCTCCCAGGTGGATGGCCAGGGCCACTCAGTTTCCGATGGAAAGACAGAGAGCTCAATAAAGAAATTCTGGCATATTGAAACTTCATGACTTTACTTCCACAGAGTATTTTGGGTATACCACTGAAAACAAGCATTAATCAGGAGTTTGTGGTAATGTTTCTGGGGCAGCAGGGAAGCAGTAGCATCCTTTTAATACATTCTGACTCTTTGTTCTCTAGAGTTCAGTCCAGGGATCAGTGAAGGATTTTACCCTTAGTCCTGAAGAGTTCTGCTTTGTGAACTGGTTTATCTTCTCAATAAGACACACAAGGGTATCATTGAAAGCCCAATAAATTCATACTTCCCACACTCAGTGGCACATGGTCTTTAGGCTCCCAGTTAAGAACTCACAAGCATGAGGTGCTGTGCTGTAAGTGACACTCTTTCACAGCTCCTGAATTACTTACAAAGTACTAAAAATGTGAAATAACAAAAATAATTACTGTAATAAACTAATGAAGTGAAATATGTTTTGCTGAAATTAAAGAAGTTGCTGTTCAGGCTGAGAAATCCAAACCTTAACCTGTGTGGGGGGACTAATTACAGTGTGAGGGGTGGATGGTAATGATGACTTCTGCTGTACTGCTCTGCTTCTGAGGTCAGATCCTAATTGTATGAGGAATAAAAACAATCCTTGTTTGCATAACACTTCCAACAGATTTATTTGTCTCTGTGAAATCTGAAATCCCCCACTGCTGTGGGATATTAGCCCAGGTGGATTGGACTTCAGCGGTCCCTATGGATCCCTTCCATCTCAGGATATTCTAAAATTTTAGGATTTTGTGATTCTGTTTACTGTGAGCCAGACCTGGGAACAGCAGAGACTGCATGGAAACTCTCCTGTTGTGTGGGGAGAGGATCCAGTGGAGGGTAACAACGATGCTGAAGGGACTGGAGCATTTCTCTTATGGGGAATGGCTGAGGGAGTTGGGCCTGTCCAGCCTAGAGAGGAGATGGCTGAGAGGGGACCTCATCACTGTCTTCAGTACCTGAAGGGAGGTGCCAGAGCCTGGACCAGGCTCTGCTCTGTGGTTCCCAGCAACAGGGCAAGGCAAGGGGCAGAAACTGATGCACAGGAACTCCCACCTGAATACAAGGAAGAACTTTCCTATTCAGGTGACTGTGGAAGGGAACAGACTGCCCAAAGAGGGTGTGGAGTCTCCTTCACTGGAGAGATTCCAGAACTGTCAGGGCACAATCCTGTGCCATGTGCTCTGGGACAACCACACTTGAGCAGAGAGGCTGGACCAGATGACCTCCTGTGGTCCCCTCCAGCCTGGTCCAGCATGTGATTCTGTGATTCTGCGATTCTGCATCACCACTCCAACACTCCCAGCTGTCTCATCCTCTTTTGTGTCCTTGGATCTGAGCCATGTGCTGTGGATGTAGATCTGAGCCATGTGCTGTGGATGTGGATCTGAGCTCCGCAGTGATGGTGACCCTGGGGCACCGTGTGGGACCATTCCCCAAGTCACTTGCAGCGCATGTTGCAGGTGTGAGACAGAGTGAAAAATCCCCAGAGTAAAAGTCCATTTTGAATTAGGTGAAATGTCCAGAAAGGGTGAAAAGTCTGTAAGGCCAAAGCTGAAGGGAAAACTGCAGAACAGACATAATGGAGAGACGGGAGGAGACAGATAAAGAAAAACAGAAACTACTGCAAGGGCAAGTCAGCCTGACTTAGGAATTCTTTCTGATAAAAAGGAACTAGGCAAATGTCACATGAAATTCTGTAAAAATGAATATGTATGAACCTATTGTGAAACTGTATGCATATGTATTTGAAAGGAGGATAAAGAGGGACCTGAAGTCCCCAGAGGCACGCATGCCTTTTGAGGAGAGCGATCTCCCCATGCGTCCAGTGCTGTAATAAACATACTGGCTTTACAACTTTGTTTAAGTTGTGGAGTTCTTTTCTTTGTCTCCGCAAAACAGGTGTCATCACCGTCACTGTGAGGCCACAGGAGGAGCTCCATGCAGAGAGCCACCATCCACCTTGCCAGGACCTTCTGCTGTAGCAGCCACGTGGAGTTTGTGAGTTGGTCAGTGCTGCCATTGCTGTAATGTGAACTCGAATGGGAAATATTCAGGTGTGTTGGAGACAGTGATGATTTCTATATGAGAGCCATGAATGGAATTTCCTTCTATCTTTTAGTCCTTTGTTTTGTGAAAGAGGCACCTATGTGAGCTGTTTTGTTCCACATCTCATACCCCTGCAAAGGCTGGAGAGTTGGCAAAAGGAGGGAATGGGAAATATGCCCGTGTATGCAAAGACAGCATGGACACCCAGGCACCTGAAATTCTTTTATTTGTTTGGGGTTTTTGATTTATTTTGCTTTTTGTTTGTGTTTGTGTTTGTTTTTGTTATTGTAATTGTTTTATTTGGGCTTTTTTTTTTTTTTTGTCTGTGAAAAACTGGCTTTGATACATCAGTCTCATGCATTTGACTTCTAAAAATCACTGTTTAGACTTCTGAAATTGGCACCTGTTGGAGCAACAAAATATTATGCTTGGTGTCTCTTCTGCATGCACTGGATGTACTATAAATGTCACAAGGACAGCAGTTTTCACTGATAATGCAGTCAGGCAGAGTCAGATTTGCCTTGTTGACAGGAGCTAATGTGTTTGGGGAAACAAAGGCACCAGCTGACAGGGCACTGGCCATCTCCATCCAAGAGGTGTGGCCTGAAGAAACATAAGTTGGATCTGTAACATACAAATCCTGTCTTTAAAACCACACTTAGAAGTTCCTGTGGCATCAACCTGTTTGTTAAAATTGCATTTGGAGCAATATCCCCATGGCTCCCCAGTAAAAAATCCAAAATTTACAGCACTGTGGAAATAGGCAGCTCTACAGAAGTGTGGCCTTAACTGTCAAAGCGCCAAGAAATAGTTCCATTTTCTGCCCTCTGACAGACCCACTGCAACAGTGCTTGGTAATTTTTAATACTGCTCTTCTAGGATATTAAACTTCTTTCCATAGGATTTTTTGTGTTTTTAAGTATCACACGTGATCTCAGTTGTCAGGGCCCAGTTCATCCACCACAGGGGGAACTTGTGCTTTTCCCTTGGTGTTACCTGGCTGTAAAATGGCATCTGGGCATGGCAGCTACTCACTAACCTGTGAAACCAAGAATGAGAATTGTGTTTAATGGGCCTGCTCAGTAATGCCTGCAGCCAGGATTTCACAGTGTCTGGGGTTGCTGCTGATTGTGGGCTGTCATGCAGGGAACTGTGATTTGCAAAGGTGCCCACTTGTTGTCAGGATTGGCTCTTGCTATTATTCGTGTTTGTAAAAATACATTTGCAGTAAGAGCAGGCATTTAATTGGTATTTTAAACTGCCAATTAAGGGAAAAGCTTCAGAGTTTTGCCCTGCTCTCATTCTTCACCACTGAAGTTAAAATAAGTTAAAGCCACCAATTTCTACACCAGGTTTCAGCACAGGACTGGGTTAATGAGAAAGCAAATATTTGACAGCACCAATGCCCTGGTAAACTCCATAAGCACATCTCTGCTAAACCTGGGCTGGGGGGAACAGACTTCAATCTGTGTCTGGTTTCCATCCCTCCTCACCAGCACCCTCTGAGAGCCTGCAACAGTGGGTCTTCACTGCAAAATAAATCTGGCTGTAGGTTTGTGCTTAATTCCAGTGTCCCTTACAGTCCGGCCATGGGTTCACTGAGGAGAGAGCACATTGGCTTATTCCCACCCAGGACTCAGTGAAAGGAAAGGTTTTGTAAATATTCCAGAGGCTTTTATGGAGTCTCCACATCTATCACTCTTTCTTGGGTTTACTTTGGCAGAAGTCTTTGACCTGGATCCTCTCTGAAGCTTCCAATAGGATAAAACTGTGGAGTGTGAAAAAAACCCCTCTTGGGGACCAAAAGTGCCTCTCTGTATGTCCTAGGATCTTAAAATGGAGTGGGTTGGAAGGGAGGTTGAAGGTTTTAATTCCAGTCCACTCTGCCATGTCCAGGGACACCTCAAAGCCCCATCCAGCCTAACCTTGAATATTTCCAGGGTTGCGGCATCCAAATCTTCTCTAGGAAAAATCTGCCACTTTCTCACCGCCCTTGCAGCAAAGAATTTTTTCCTACTGTCAAATCTAAACTCTTTCAGTTTAAAGCCATTACCTCTTGTCCTTTTAGTCCATGTCCCTGCCAAAAGTCTGTCTCTGGTTGTTTTTTAGCCCCTCCAGATATGGGAAGGCTGCTAGAAGTGTCACCTTGTAGGAGGCAGCCCTGGTGCAGATGTGTCCAGCTGTGTGCTCTCGGGGAGGTGCTGAAGGAGAGGTCCAGGTGTGGCTGGCAGCATTTGCCCAAAACTGCAGATTGTCCTTTAGGGTCGTGTTGGAGGCTGGCACTTGCCCTTGCACAGATAAAAAGAAATTTCATGTTTAGGATTATCAGATTTCCAGCTACTCTGCAGAAAGGGCTGTCAGCAAGTCTGGCAGCAGATGCTGGGATGTTCTTCAGTGTGCTCTGGGCTAATCTGCTGCTCTGCCCTCCCCAATTACAGCTGGTTTTTGCTATCACAGGAGGAAGCTTGGACAAATACTGTGATAAGAATGTGCATCAAAGTTGCCTGGGTCCTTCCAGAGTGAGGAGCCTCAGGCAGATACTCACTTTTCCAGTCAATTGACTCTATTTAAAGAGTTCTGTCAAGACAATCCAGGCTTTGCTTTCCCACTACTCCACGGGCATTGTCAGGGTGGATTGCCTCAAAAGAGCAGGAAAGAAACCTGGGAGGGGGGACAGAGACTGCTTAGAGGTGACTGCAAGAGGAACACACAGCCTGAACTGCACTCCAGTAATCTCCAGCTACCTCGGCCTCCAGCTTGCTGGGAGATTGGTGTAAATTGTGGCATAACTTGCAAATACCAATATTTTTGTATGTGTGACATGCATTGTGCTTTTGGGTATGTGAGAAAGGATCTGCCAGCCAGTCCACAGGACTAGCTGCTCCTCAAATCCTTTGGCATCCCAGCTGGAATTTTATCTACAGCAAGTGTGAGTGCTGAGCCACTAAAACTCAGAAACAGCACCTAATGTAGTCCAGTTTTATGTGGCTTTCTCAGCAGCAGTGTGCTTGGAGCAGATCTCCCATTCCAGGCTTTGAAAGTTAAAAATTCACCATTTGTAAGGGCATCTTCTCTCCTTCCTATCTGGAAGTATACAGAGCTGGCCTTGCTGAGAGAAACTCACAGGGACTAATGCCCCCTTGGACATGATGCCCCTTTGTTTCCCTGTGAGATGGATGTAATTCCTGACTGAAATCGTACAAGGACAAGCCCAAAACAATTTCTGCTTGCTGACATGTAACCACATCATTGGACTGTCTGAATTTGAGAACAAACCACCTTAGAAACCTCAGATTATTTTTATGTCTGTATTTTTTGAATAAAAGCTAAAATGAGAGTAAAGAAAAGTAGTTATGGATTTTTACTCAAGTTAATGTTCTGTATTGTGGAAAACCCAGCCATTAGAGAACTGACATGACAGATGTGAAATCAGAAGCAAAAATGAAGCTGGTTCCTGGATTTTGTCTCTCCAGTAAAGACTCAGGAAAAGTTGTCTGACACGTGGCTTTAATGCCTGTGTCTTCCTCAGAGCTGTCATGCAAAGTCACAGTGAATAGAGAGAAGATATTGAAGACAAAAGTTCATATAATCTATTTTAAAACAAGATGAGTGATGTCTTAAAAATGTTTCTGTGCCTGTAGACAGAGTCAAGATTACTTGCTCAGATACAACATTCACATGGCTGGCTTTCTTTGGCAAGAAAAATCCTGTTTGTGGTGATGATGTAACTGGATTTAGAAAAATATTGTAGCAAAACACAAAACAGAGAAGGAAAGGCCGTGTTTATATTGCACTGCATTTTGTGGTCAGTTATTATTAAAGGCAAATGCATGTTTTGAAAAGCAGTTCAGGTCTCTCAAAAGAATCATCTGTGTGAGCTGACAGGAAAGGTTTACAGAGCAGCATTTCATATGTTTTCATTGTGTCTGGTGAGGATGCTGTGCAAATTCATTGTTTGCCTTGATCTGGAAAGACCTGCCCCTGGAGAGGAAGAGGAGGAAGCAAGACACAATAACTATGGTTTCTGAGAAACTTTGCAAGGAAATTAAACAATAACAGAGTAGAAGATCAACAGTTCTAGGTAAACAAAATGTCAATATGTTGATTTTACACATATGGGAATTTTCATCTGTATGTTATTAAGGTCCCACAGCTAATGCTGTGATTTGTTTTCTCCTTTCAAATCAAGGTAAAGATTAGCTGCAGTGTCTGTGAAAGGGATTGATCAGAATTCCCATATTAAATAAAAAAAATATGATTCTCATGGTGACAGTCTGGATAGAAAGTTAATTTCTTTTCAATTTCCATGTGCAAACATACCAACATGATTATTTTTGTTTCAGCAACACCTGGGATAAGTCTATACCACAGAGCAAAGCTGTTGGCTACCCCAAAATGAACTCCTTTGCTTTTTGGTGTAACTACTGCACTTCTGCTGACTCTTGCAGTTTTTTCCCCACATTCATTCATGATTTCCTTGATTCTAAAACTTTTCAGCTCCAGTAGAAAACAAAAAATCTGTAGTTTCAGTTTCTACCCCCTTCCTGCCTTGTGATCACTGTGGCCAAAATGGTGATTTCCTGCTTGGTTTCTACCCTGGTAGAATTTAGGACTGGAAAAATAGTTTTACTGAGGCCATAAACAGATGTTGCTCTGCTGCAGCAGGGTTGTCATGGTCCTGACCACCTCGTGTTTCAGAGATGGGCATCGAGTTGCAATCCCATCCCTCTAGGATAGGATGTGAGCCTCCAACAAATGATCATCCCAGCTCACGAATGCACAGAGTGCTCATAAAATCAGAGGTGGAATTCCTAAATTGGCCATAGGTGGTCCCCAGACTGTTGCAATGTGCTGGTCTGTCTGCTGTCATGGATGCTCTAAACCTCTCTCTCCCTCCTGGCCAGACAATCAGTTCTTCCAGGATCCACAGAGCAGCACTTACACTGAAATTTGTTCTATTTCATTCTGTTCAGCTCACTCAATGCTCTCTCTTGCACAGAATGCAAGATTACCCTGAAGAATAAAATAAAGGAATTAATTGACATTTTAATTAATTGCAAGTTTTAATTAATATTCACCAGAGTGACAAGTGTTCTGGAATGCAAAACAGGAGTAATTTCTGAGGAAAAGGGGAAAAGGCCCAGCAGTTTCTGTTCGGGTTAAATGAAGACCTTGTAGCTGAATATATATCAGGTGTCTGCTGACTCCATTCAACACCTGAAGTTTCACTCATTTTGAAACAGCACAGACAGACCTTTGTTAGCAATACCAGGGGCTGTGAGCAGGGCTCAGGGGTGGAGGACACTGAGTAGAAAGCAGGATCTGTAACTTGGCCAGCTCATGTTTAATGCTCTTGGTTGAGCTCAGGCACCACAGAGAGTGAGGTCAGGGAATGGACATGGCAGGTCTCAGGTCCATTTCCTGTTTTCTCCCACTTTTTGCAGCCTGCTTTCTCCCATGGGCTGAAATTGTTCCAGGTAGGAACCCACGGGAGACCTGGAGCCTGTCAAGGACTCTGCAGGAGCTGAGGCTGTCATAAAGTGTTGCATGGATGTGCTGTGTTTTATTTGCATAGTGAGGATCCCTTTCCTGAACTGCTATAAAAACTGGCCTGTAATTTTCTCCCAGGCATGAACTATAGCCTTTGGCAAACCTGTGAAAGATGGGCTCCTTTTACTCACTGTTGGTAAAGACAAGGGAATGGAAATTATCCCTCTATACAATTTAATATTCACTTTGTAATGCAGTTTTTATGTCAGCAATACTCCCCTGATTTCAAGGGATTTTGTGCCTACAGCCTGTGACCTTAAAGGATGGGACAGGAATGTACTACAGGCAGGATCAAATGTTTGACAAAATAAAGAAACCAATCTTTTTCTTTTCCCCCCCTCCAGATTTTAAGCAGCTGTAGATCTTCCTGGAAAGAGATTAACTAAGAGCAGTGAAGAGTTCCCCTTTCTGCCTTTGCAGCATAAATATCTGTACCTTTTGCAGAGATAATAGAGTATTCCCCAAAATTCTCTTACTGCTAAAACACAGTTCTTAGCTCATTTGACTTCACAGTAGATTTGAAATAACGAAGGTGGAAAAGACTTTGCATTCCTTGGCTGTTCTCTGAAACAGAAATTTCCCTTCCCCAAAGGAAGGCATGATCACACTTCACATCAAGCTAGCCCAGTTATTAATTTTCACTAATAAAAGACTTCTCCTTCCTTCCTCTCTCTTCCTTTTCTCCTCACCCCTACCTGCGGCTGACCTGGTCTGCCAGCCTGACCCTTGCATGAGCCAATGCAGCTTTTTTTCTGCATTCATTTTCTGCCAGGATTCACTCAGTCCAACGAGGAAAACCACCCCAGTCACAAAGAAGAGGAACACATAGCTGGGAGAATGGCAAAAAGAAGACAGGTAGGATGCAATGACCATTAGAATCGGACTGAGATGCTGCAACATTTTATCTGGAAAAACTCTCCTGGGCTGCAAGTGATCTGTTGGAGCACCAGAGCAGTCCTGGCAGAGGCTGAGCCTGCTCCTTTGGAGGGCTGAACCTGCTCCTTTGGTCAGTCATGCTCTCTCACTGATGGTGGTGATACCTCCCAAGATGCCAGGGAATTGTCCCAATCCTCTGGTGGCCTCTGGGTGATAAGAACCCTCTTTGTTTTGAGTTAGGGCTACACTCAAGTGTTTTGGAAGCTGCTTGGAGAAAACTGGGGACCATCCTGGGTTTCTCTGCTGTTGGTTGTGTGGTGTTACAGGAGAGGAGGAGTAGCTGGAGTGGGATTTCTCTGTCTATCTGTCCGCTAAGCTGTCGGTTACACTCTGAGGCAAAGAAGCCTTCTTGACGCTTCCAGTGGGAGGAAAAGATTAAACTGAAATCACTGAGTAGAAGAGCAAGGAAAGAAGTCACCAAACCTGATCTTTTGGCCACTACAGCACTCCAGAAGTCAAGAAAACCAGTTGACTTCAAGCACATTTCCCTCTGTGCATCATCGATGCAAAACCAGACCCTAAACAGCAAAAGAATTTACTGTAATCCCATCTTTGCCAATTAAGTGTCTTCTGCTTCTAAATGGAAAGAAACTTCAATGTTAATTTTAAAATATTGCTGGCATTTATCATAGTAATTACTTTAGCCATGTAAAACTCCAGACACCATAAATACAGTTGATCCTATAGATTAAATGCTCCCAAGGCACATGTTACTGATGCTACAAAATGCAGGAGGAGACAAGGATATTCTCCAAGCTCAGCATTTGTTGGGCTCTTGCAAAGCTATTTGAGCACACAGTTGCCTCATCAGATTTCTGAAAATGACTGATGTTCCTTGTCAGAAGCCATCCATCTTTATCAGTGACTGTATTTTGGAGGAGCACACCTGGGCAAACACACTCACGAGCTCTGATATGAACACATGCTTCACTGCAATTACATTTTCCAATCAGTAACTTTTAAAGATGGGAAAAGTTTATTTCAGGGACACTGAATTGCCATGATCTTCACTTTCCAAATTCTCAGACTCTAAAGATCAGATCTCTTTGATCTCTTATAGGTATTGTGGGTATAAATCCATAAATGAATCATTCTGATTTACAAATCAGCTTAGGAAATGTCCATCCTAATCTACTGCTGTGGACCTCTGTACCCAAAAGCAGTGAATGGTATCTGTGCAAGTAGGAAAACACAGAGTCTTTATCAGGCACATTTCTCCAGTGGGCAGGCTTGGAAAGCTGGAGAGGATGAGAATTTAGGGATATCAGCAATCAGCTGGAATCTGGTACCAAATCTAACTGTGAGGTACTGGAAACCAGAAATTGGCCAAGTGTACAGAGGTAAAGTGTGACCATTTTTGCAATAATCTGTTATATAAATAATATAAATATTATTTATAACACTACTGATTATAGGCACACCTGACAGGGAAAGCTTTGCTGCCTTTCTGTGAATATTACTTAAGGGTAATATCTTCAAAGAAGTGAAATTGCTTTCTGTTAATTTGCCTATGGTCTCTCCCTGTAGAAAATCTGTCCCTTCACCTGGTGATGGCACTGACAAAGTGTTTTGGGGTTATATTTTCAGCAGGTTTTCCTGCTGACAGGAGGAGGCTGAGTGGAGCCTGCATGAAGCAGGAGCTGGCAGAGCCCTTGGAAGCAGCAAGACACATGGACAGTGATGTGTATTGAGTAAAACACACATTTATCACTCCATTGCTTTTTATTAATAGGAGGAAAGATACTAAAAAATAACTCAACCCCAAGACACAGAATGGAGATAAAGCTGTTTTATAGCAGCTGAAAGCATGTGGAAAAATTGTTGCGTAGCTGGAACTTATTTGGCACTAGGGAAAATATTTGTTGAGCTGCCAGTAAAACTGCAGAAGAGGAAATGCTTATAAGAAGGCATCCAAACAAGCACTGAGCTTCTTATAAGAAGGCATCCAAACAAGCACTGAGCTTCCTTCTCATTAAAATCAAGGTCAAACAGAGCATTTGAAATCATTAGAAACACGTAAAAAAACCAGGTTTTATTGTCACTAGAATGTCTCAGACAACAATTGGAAGTACCACGTGTTTGTTGTGGTAATCACATTTGTAAGGACCCAAAAACTTTCTGCCACCCATGGAACTGCCCGGGATTTATTTCTTGAGCATTCTGACTGGCATAGCTGGGGCAGAGTTCCCAAAATTCAGCTTGTGTGGCCTGAGGGGTGAGCTGTGCCTGCAGTAGGGTCACCCTTGCTCATGTTTAGCCCAAGGGGAGATTTCCCTGCCCATCACCCTCCATCCAGGAGATGTGGCAGGATGCTCTGCACAGACCTGGCCAGCTGCTGCAGTGCAGGGCATTGGCAGACTCTATGGCTAATCTGGCTGCTTTAAAGGTTGCATCTTCTGCTGAAGAAAACTGCATCCAACTTGCTTTCATGTGGAAACACTGGCTTAACATAAGCACTTTGTGTCCTGTGGCTGCAGTGGTTTTTTCCTGAATATAACACACGAACCCAGCTGCTCAGAACATTGATATAGAAAGTATTCAGTGGCAGTAAGAAATCCCAGGCAGTCAGTGCACCAGAAAGTTGAGTGTTTAGGCTGCTTTTGATTTTCACTAGAGTTACATTGGGGTTTTTTTTTCAGATGACAAGCTGACTTCAGGAACAGAAAAAAATCTCTGTATATTTTGGCATTATTTGAAACCTTCTTTTATTTTGTATTGCATTTCGTATAAGAGAAATAAGAGGTTTCTTTGTTGTTTTCAAAGCAAAATATGCATTTTGCTCTGTTTCCATGGGCTCTAACTAAGAGCTTTCTGTGATCATCTTTTGCAGCCAGTGTGTTGCTGGTTTTTTAAGAACTTGTGGTCATTATGGAAGATAAATGACAGTCCTTGGAGCCCATGGCTGAAGCACACATTAGTCACTAGTAAATGATGTATAAAAAATATTCAGCTTGCAAAAAGATAATGGTGGTTCCTATTTGAAAATGCAGAAAAATGCACATATCTGGAGCACAAAAGTGTCTCATCAATATCTCTGTGGGTAGAAAACTAACCTGTCAAGAAGAAAATGTTGAAAAGATGGGGATATTTATGCACTTGCAGCACTGATTGTAATGATCTAAAGGACTATTAAAGCAAACTTAAAACATTAGATACTGCAAGTAGACCACATAATTGTTTTTTTTTTTTTCCATGCAGCCTAGGAATGCTCTAAAAAGATTCAGTAAGGAATTGCTCATCCCACATCTTTGACCTCCAGTGATCCTGCCTTTCTCCATTTTATTGTTATCTGTAAATTTAATAGCCCTTCCTGATTTGACCTTTTACTAACAGCAAAGTCCTTCACCCCTGCAGTGCTGGAGCTCAGCCCTGGGGCAGGGAGGGAGCCCAGGTGTCAGGAGCCTGTCCTGGTGACTCTGGCCAGGGCTGCTGCTCTGTCCCCTGGCCCTCTTTTCCAGATGGCAGCTTCCAGATGAGCCATCAGCCCTGCATCACACAGAAAATCCCATTGCTTTCCCAGGAAAGGGCAGTTCTGCCTTTTCCCCTGCTGGGGAATTTGGCGCATTTATCCCAGTGCAGGGCTGAGTCACATCACTGGGCCAGGAGGTTGGGGTGTGGTGGGAGGGGGAGCTGCATGCCAAGAGCAGGAATCCAGTGCTTTTTTAGCCAGTGCTTTAAATCCTTGTGGACCTGTTTTTCTCAACTCCCACTCTGTGACTGTGGTCACAGGGGTTTTCAGGAGGAAGAAGAGACGAGAATGTTGACTCTATGATCAGAAGGCTTGATTTATTATTTTATGATATATGTTACATTAAGACTATACTAAAAAGAAAATAGAAGGAAAAGGTTTTTTCAGAAGCTAAGCTAAGAATATAAAAGAATGAATAACAAAGATCTGTGTCTCAGACAGAGAGCAAGAGCCAGCTCTGCTATGAGTGGTCAGTAAATTTAAACATTTACAGGAGACCAATCACGGGTCTACCTGTTGCATTCCACAGCAGCAGATAACCATTGTTTACATTTAGTTGCTGAAACTGCAGCTTCTCACAAGAGAAGATTTTTCATAAAAGATGCCTGTGACACCACTCCTGTCTCTGTAAACCAACCTAAGGGAGAACCTTTTCTCTGAGGGCTCCCAGTAGGGTTGAACTGGCTTGCTGTTGCTGCTGCTTGCAGACCCTACTTGATCCACTCATCTAAAAACCCCCAAATATTGATGTATATCTATAAATCACCCAGCTTGACTTTCTGCTGGTTGTGTGAGATCAGCAAGAGATCCTCCCTGGAGCAGGAGAAGGGGAGGAAAGGAGCCAGGGCGTGGACACTGCAGGACCACCCCTTCCCAAGTCAGTGAGCCACTGATGCAGCCCATCTGTGCTTTTGAGCTATTGTTTATCCACTTGGAGGGCTGGGACTCAGACCTAGATGGAAAAGTCAATCAATCAGGTTAGTTTTAATTATCTTTTTCATCAGTAACTACAAAATCTGCAGGAAAGGAGAAAAATGGCAATACAAACTCCTTCACAAGAGGCCTTTCTGCATGGGCAATGCTCTCTTGTCACTCTGTGCCTCTACTGACTGATCTCAGAGATAAACATTCACCTTTAGTTCCTTCCTGGCACTCTCTGCTGTGAAGGGGGTGATACAACACCACAACCTGAAGGGTTATATATTCCTCCTTTTACAGGAAAAGCCTGTAGGGTGCAAAAGAAAAATCATTCAGTGGCTCTGGACATCAGTAAATTATGTGTGTCAGTCAGTCAGGTGCTGCCCAGCTGCTCAGAACAGGACCTGGGGTCTCTCAGCTGTGTTTGAGGAGTCTGTCACAGCTGTCCTGTTGCAGCAGAGATAACCCTGACTCTCTCTGAGTGCTTCTCTTCATCCTTTACAGCTGGAAAGGCTCCCAGAGCTTTGAAATTTTGATCTTCAGTCCTTTTTTCCAACTCTTATAAGCCATGGAAATGAGGAGATATTCTGTGGGAAGGGAGGCTTGCAGAATTCATCTTTCTCCTGCCAGAGGTGCCCTGTGTGGTCTGCACTGGGGGGAGTTGAAGGTTTAACTCTCAGCAGAGCTGGAAGAAGCTCTTTGGCATCACACAGCAAAACAGCAAATTGAACCTGCCCACCCTCTGACCTGTGCAGCCCTGCTGGAATGAGAAGCAGTCAAATTCAGCATGCTGCAACTTTATTATCAGAAAACAGAAAGAAATCTCTTTAGCAACACGTTATTTGCTTCAGAAATAACCTTGAGTTGTCAGCTGGGGAGAAATATGCTCCTTTTCTGTATCCACTTCACATTTCCCTGGCTTCCAAGGTTCAAATCTGAGGCAGTTTCTGCTGCTATGGGAGAAACAATAGCCTGTGCTGAGTGCCTGGTAAAGGTATTTATAGGTGTACATTATAGTCAAAGAAAGTGCTGTAGCATTATGTTTTCTAGACACAAAGAACAGCTCCATGTTTTCAGCTAAAATGTTTTTCATTTGAAATGAAGACAGCATCATAAAAAGTACAAAATCCAACTCACACTGAGGAAGCTTGCAGAGCATTTTTCTTGTGAGCTCTGCTGCAGGAACAATGACAGCAAAATTGTTTCTTTGCCAGGAGTACAGGAAGACACTTTAGGAACTCAGTCCCCAGCTAGCAAAGTACCTCATGGCTGCTTATTAGAGCAGGGTGAAAAAGCTACTTGCTGTCATCCATGACATTTCTATTTTGAAAGAGTGGATAACAAAATACCCCAAATTTTTCACTGAAAATGGGGAAGGTGGGAGGGATTCTTGGAAGTGCCATCCTCTTGCCCATATCTCTTCCCCTCCTCTGTCTCCCTGCCGCCACTGCTGGGGCATCTGGGGTGGAAAACCTTCCATGCTCTCTTACTTTGCATGAAAGGTTTTGTATTTGTGCCCTACATCCTACAGAGTAAGGAAGATTTATACAAAGAAAAGGAGAGCAGAAAAACAACTAAATAGACTGGAACCTGCCTGGATTACCTTATATAAAACAAACAAAACCCCCACATGTGTCAATTGGGAATATTCTAAATTTAATACACCCTTGTGGTTTGAATAAAGTCTACACAAGCAGTTGACTGTTGAGATTAAAAAGCTTACAAAACACAAACCTCAGCCATCAGAAATCATCACAGAATTATTTTAAATGCTGCATATGTGGGGCTGAAGTGCAGCCATGTACTGTTACGGAGAAAATAAAAACACAGTGAGGCAGGATGCTAAAGGAAGCCTAGTAAGGTTTTATAGCCTCTCTCTATGGCCAATATGATTTTATGAGGTAAATTTTCTATTGCACATCTCAACAAGTTGCCTCAGCCACTGACAGTCCTTGTAGCTTATATATTTTTCTCTCCTTCCACTTTCTCCCCCTCTAAGGAAGAGAAAAAGTGATCTCTGCACAGTTTAGTTGAGAACACAACTTTTGGGGTGCTGGGAGGCAGCCTTGAGGTGGAGTTGTTTTGATGGCCAAGGAAATGCACTGGGAGAAGAGACTTTACTGAGCCTTGTGGCCCTTTCCAGTCCTGGTGAATCTCTCCTGGAAGTGCCTGGAAGGGAAGAACAAACTGTGCCCTAAAGGAGCTGTATGGGACCAATCTGCCCAATCTTCAATAGATACACTGGGGAAAGTCAAAGTTTCTGAGCTCAGGTAAATGGATTCTAGCTTATGGTCATTGCCTGGAAATTAAAAGGTTACAAGACAAACAGTGGCTTTTGGAAAATAATGTCCTGTAAAATACTAAAAATTTGGGCTAATTAAAGCTACAACACCCTTGGGAATGGGTCATTTGTATGTTTGTTCCAAGACTAAATTTGGATTTTGGCAGCTGTTTGCCAGCAGTGATGAGTAGGTTATATATTTGTTTTTAAAACATCTCCAGGATTTCAGCTTACAAATGGAAATGGAGAAAAGAGGCAGACTTTACTGGAATAAATAAAACCCTGTGGTCTAATGTGTCATTTGAATAAATTACATTAATTACATAAAATCTTGGAAATTTTTTGTGCTGGGTTTTGACAGGGTTGGCCTCTAAATTATAAACTACACAGGAAAAGTTATCACTAGACTGAAGACCCTGAGTCACATCAGCAAAGCAATGTTACCAGCATCATATTTTTGTTAATTTCTGGTGCAAAGTCAAACAAAGCAGTAAAATTACAGCATGGCAGGGGAAAGAAAGGCAATGGGAAGAGCCTCTGCAGTACTTACAGTGTCCTTTTAGAAAAATACCTTTGGGGGGGGGGTAGGAGGTGTTTGCCATGCCAGGTAATTCTTCTTCCAGTGGTCAGGAATTGACAGGAGAGCAATGAAGTGCAGGATGTTTTAATTCACTCAAACAGCTTCTCACTCAACGCTCTCAGCTTTCAGGCATCCAATTCCTCCCTCCTCAGAGGCAGCACAGACCCTGCCATGGAGCTGGCTGGGCATCCAACACCTCCCTCACACTGCCTGGATCGCTGGAACATTGCTCCTTTAGGTCCTTCTCTTGATTTCTTTCCAAAAAAAAAAGTGTCCACAACCTGAAATCCTGAATCACTTTAGCAAAGCAAGAAGGAAGGTGAGGCTGCCTTGGTTTGAAGCTGCTCTCCTGGTGCACTGTGAGGAGCAGCTGGAAATTCATGCAGTGAGAGCATCCTCACCCACAGAGCTCTCAGAGAGCAGAGAGGCTGAATTAGAGAATCCTAATTGCAAAATGTCATCAAATATCCACTGAGGTGGGCCTGTTTTATGCTTGCCATCTCCTCAGAGTTCCCTGCCTCCATCCTGGCAGCAGAGGGGCGATGGTGCTGAGAGCTGGCGTGTGCTGGGACACTGCAGCCAGCTCTGGGAGGGGAGCTGGCAGCATCCCCCCTGCTCCAGGGGGATGAGGCTGGAGGCTTTGCCATGGGATAAATAAAATATTCACGTGTTTGAGAGATGTATTTCCCTCACACTTGGGCACTGCAGGTCAGAGCTTGTTCTCAGTGGTGAGGCACAAATCCCAAACAGCTGCTTTGCCTGTGAATGCGTGTGTGAGGTTCTTTTTGCATCAGGGTGAGAGGTATCAGGGAATCTGATGCCTTCTACAAACTGTTTGGAAGCTGTTGGTTCAGGAGGAGAACCATTGCCAGGCTTTAGGGATTGCTATTTATGCATGTGTTTTAAACAGCAGTTGTTCTCGGAAAATCTGATTTAAAAATAGCATTATGCCTTTGTATTCCTCTGATTGCCAGATGAGATGCTCTGTGTTCCCAAGGATTTGTTTGGGTTTAGTCCTCTCTAAATGCCAACACTAGAAATTCAATCTCAGTTCTGAGAGCAAACCACATCCTTGTCTTCTCACATATCCTCAGCAGTAACAAAAACCTAAAGATCAAAGCATGCCCTTGGTGGCACCTCTGCAACCTCTTTATTTGCAGTGATCAGCTCTCAGCTGGAATCCTGTCAGCACTTCTGTCCTGGGTGTCTGAGGAAGGGCAGGACCCAGATTGCTCCTTGTGTTTTGTCTTCCTCGACAGCAAAAGAAACCAAGTGCAAGACAATTTCAAAAGGGCAGGGATGGGGATGTGATTACACGTGCTCTCACCTCACTGTTCCTGGGTGTAGTGTTATCTCAGTGTTGTTCACCTGCTGAGAAAGTGCTGATTTTAAGGAAAAATTTTGCATTTCAGTGCACCTGGACTGACAAATGCCAAAGTTGCTGTTCCCAACAATTGTCATTTAAGCCCAGGGAGCAGAGGAAATGATCTCTGAAGCCTCTAATCCATGGCTTCACCCCAGAGGAATTCAAACTCCAGTGACACTGCCTTAGGCTCCTTCTCTCCCCTCACACCACTTTCCTGGCCCCAAAAGGACACCCCTGATGCTGCTGAGTCAGGGTTGGCAACAAAAGACTCCAGTCTTCAGAAGGTGAATCAGAAGGCTTTAATGAAAAGTAGCACATCTTTTTATAATGCAACTCACTAAGGTGAGACTTGATTGGTCTCAAAGTAAAAACCTCTCCCACTGCTGGTGAACTATGAATAGCACACTTTGGAGAATCATATCTATCAACAATGGTTACAGAAAGAGAGATAATAATTGCTTTAATTCTTTTCTCTAAATTTCCCAGGCACAGCCTGAGAGAAATTATCTCTGTTTCTTTGGCTAAACTGAGAATATCCACACACTCCTGTGGTGGTGTTCACAGGGGTCTCAAGAAGAGGGAAGAGATAGGTATGTTGACTTCATGTTTTAGAAGGCTTGATTTATTATCTTATGTTATATATTATATTAAAACTATACTAAAAGAATAGAAGAAAGGATTTCATCAGAAGGCTAGCTAAGAATAGAAAAAGAATGATAACAAAATCCTGTGACTGACCAAGACAGTCCGGACAGCTGGACTGTGATTGGCCATGAATTAGAAACAACCACATGAGACGAATCCCAGATGCACCTGTTGCATTCCACAGCAGCAGATAATTAATGTTTACATTTTGTTCCTGAGGCCTCTCAGCTTCTCAGGAGAAAAAATCCAGAGGAAAGGATTTTTCATAAAACATGTCTGTGACACACCCCCACAGAAAACAGACTGAGACACCCCATTACACAGGCTGCTCAAGCAGCTCATGAGCATTTCAGACATGACACGCTCAAATTTGGTAACTCATTGAAACAGGTCCTGCTGGCATCCAGGTTGTGCTTTCTGCCCTGGAGTGTCCCGTGGCTCTGAGCCATGCCTGGAGAGCCTTGCAGCTCACAGGGATGCCCATGCTGTGCTGGCTGCAGGTTCCAGCCCTCATCTTGCTGGCACCAAAGCTGTGCCCAGCCTTGGATGTAAATTGAATCTTGTTGGGAGCTAATGGAGTGAGGAATTTGACACACCTTTTCCTTCTCTCTAGATGGGAGCCATATGGCTCCTGACTCTTACAGCGTTCCCCAGACTGAAGATGAATGAGCATTAACATATGTTCCCTGGAGTAATTAAAAATGTGATCATAAACAGAGTGTGACTCACTGAAGGCAGAATGTTGTTATCAGGGAAAAACTGAAGTCAGGGCAGTGCTTCAGAGGTGAGCACCTACCTGGGGTCCCAGGTGCAGGTACGGGTGCAGGAGTTGGCATTCAGCATTGGTAGTGAGGAAAAAGGGAGGAGATGGGAAAAAGGAGGGAGATGTGTTTGGTGTAAAATCCATCAGCTGAAAGCATTCTCAAGGAAATTTGAATGAAAGCATTTCAAGGGTTTGGGCAGATGTGGCTGCTGCAGCTTAGCTTGGTGAGGCAGCTCACAGAGCCAGAGGAATTTAGTTCTGTGCCCAAGTCCTAAGAAATTCCAGTTGCTGAAAAGGGCTAAATTTGAGAGATGTTTGAGAATTTCCCTGGAATGCACCTGGGGACAGAAGCAATCTCTAAGGCTGGGGGAAGAGGTTTTACGTGTCTCTGAAAAGAGCTGTATTCCACAGCCTGGCTCTACCAGCAATAGAGACACACAAATATTGGAGGGATATTCAAGTAGCCCATCATGGAAAGCTCTCTGAAAAAGGAAGAAGTTTCCTGTTTTCCATCCCTCCTGAGAGGAAGAAGCAACTGGGTGTGTGTGAGAATCCAAAATGGTTGATGGCTTAAACACTGTTAAGATCATTGGAAGACTTTAGAGCAGAGGACAAATTTTAGGAAACCAAACTATGAAAGGCTAATCTGAACCCAAGGAGAGGTTTGGCAGTGCTGGGTTAATGGTTGGACTTCATGAATTTGGAGATCTTTCCCAACCTAAACTGTTCTATGATTCTGTGAAGGTGGTGGGAAAACTAATAATATCAGATGTAGGAGAATTTCACCCCAGGAAATACAATATTAATAAGGGTATAGGGTATTTTAAAGGTTTTAAAGTGAAAATTTTCAGTTGGTGTTCATGAATATTACAAAATAGATGTTTTCAACTGATTCAAGGTCCTTCCTGCTTATGACTGGGAAATTAGAGACAAGGTGTGTTGACTTCTCCAAATTAATGAGACATATTAACAGGAAAAAAAATAAAAAAAGAAATAAACAGGCTATTAAAACCAAATTAACATCAATAACCCTCCCATGATCAAACATATCTCTCTGAATTCAGTGCTTGATCTGATGGCATCAGCTACTTTATTTCCTGTTTTAGAGAGCAGACATTTTTATTTGAATTACTTTTGTAGAGAATTTCCAAATGTATCATAGGTCAAAAGGCAAGCAGAATAAAAGGCAAATTTGATATAAATCATTTATTGCAAATACTTTGCTTAGTGAGTGATGAACCAGAATAACAGAATGGATTTAGATCTTCTGCCCCTCTAGGTCATGATTTATTACTGCCTGCAGGTCCTTTCCCATTCTTCACCCACTCATGTCTCCATAAAATGTCTTGAAAAAAAAAGTGAATAATATCCCAAGTCCTGTTGTCCAGGGACTGTCAAATGGGTGGAGAAAAAAATGCATCAAATGTAAATGTAAACTCCACTCTGCAATGTAATGGTAGGGCATGATTTGCATAAATATTGTTTGCAAAGAGCAATTAGCACTTCATTTACATTCAGTGAAGTAGCAATTTGCACATTTTCAGGAAACAATTTCTTTACCCATATGTGCAAATTTTGTGCACTGCAATTGACACGCTAATAAAAAGATCTTAATAGACCAATTTTTTTTTATTTTACATCACAGTGTTCTGAAATATTGATTCACTCTCCTGAAATATTGATTCAGTGGGCTATTTGTAAAAACAGAAAAATGCAGATTTGAATTTTTAAAACTTGCTTTCTAGAAAAAAAAAATCAGAATTAATTTCAGATGTCTGCAATCTTCATGCTCTTTAAGTGGTATTTTAATGGGTGTCTTTGTCAGAGAAATATAATAAGCATTATTAAAAAGCATTAGCAAATTCAGTCTCCTAATCTGCAATAACAATGAGTATATTTGCATTTTGCAGCATGGAAATAATACAGTCCATTTCCTAGTGTCAATATCAAACTCAATTCTCCATTAAATGTTAATAAAAATATTTCACATTTATATAGCATTTTCTCCAGAATGAAGAAACTTCTTAATTAAGAGACAAATTTCATACTTACAGCAAATGCAGAGAATTTTTATAAACAACAAAAATTTACTTGGGAGTTGGACAGGAAAAGAGCAACCCAGTGAGTTCAGCCAGCTGTTGTCAATGGACGTTTCTGGCCTCTGCAGCAGGAGAAATTGATGTTAAGTGATTTATTTAGACCTCCTGCAGCTGTGTCACTAACAATTGCTCTGTTTGTTTAGTTTCCTTCACTATTTTGTCATTTCTCCTATGAGATGCACATCTGGGGAGAGGTAGGGATTGGGGTTCCCGCAGAATTTGGGTTGGAGGAGAGAAATCTTTTGGGCCGAGATTGCTGATATTTGGAACATTGCATTTTTCCATTCTCAGTCTGAGTTTCCAAGAAGGGTTTATTTTTGGAGGTTGTTCAGTTGCCCATTCTGGAAGGGTGAGCATGAGGACACAGCAGCAGAGGATGCAGATGTTCATGGATCTCCCTGCCAAACAGGCTGGACACAGGGTGCCTCTGCTCTGCAAGCCAATATGTCCTGGATGGCAGGTCCTAGCAGGAGACCCTCAAATGGAAATATTTCCTAAATTTGCCCTAGTTATGAGTTCAAGCAGTCAAATGCTCAAAATTCTGCCTGTTACTCTTCAGAGGCAGTGCAAGTGAAACATCCAAAACATCACAGGGCACCTTTGAAAACCTTCCTCATACTGTGCATTTTAATAAAAGGCATTGTGTATCAATCTTTGGACAATCACAAGGAAAATGAATAGCAAATATGACAACAAACAAAGCAAAGCCCCCACTAAATCCCAGTTTTATGTGCTTATTAAAGTAATTGTTACAATAATGATCTTGTATTCTTTGCCTTTTCATCTCTGTCACAAGAGAAGGGATCATTATGGTTGCACCCAGGAGTGTGACATTCAGATCTATTTTGAGGTCTCATTATTGTTGGTGTTGTCTTTTTACTTCACAAGTCACACATCTCCTGTGTCAGGTATTCAAAGCTCTGCTTTGATCAGTGTAAATTGCCTGTGCCCCTCACATAAGGTGGGACCTCTGTTTGAACCTACAAAGTAGTTAATTTTGAGATCTCATGGGAATCTCTGAGTTACTCATCATTGGCTTACTCTGTTTTTATTTAACCCTTTTTTTTCCTTATTTTTCTGGTTTTTCCTATTTTTCTTCCTCCTCTTATTCTTCTTTGTCTTATTTTTATTTCTAGCATGCTACACAGCCTCTGAGGCCTTTGGCAATATTAACCCCTAATACAGCTGTGCCCCAGCCATGCAGTAGCTTCTGGGGTGCTCAGGATTTACCTAAGCAGTGGGTGTTTTCTTCCCTGTACAGACCTTTAAACTAAAAGTCCACCACATCATTTTGTACATTACAGACAAAAAAAAAAAAAACAAACCATAATGAGAAGGGGAGTAAATTCCTGAACCTTTAATGTTTCTATAGCCTCAGTGGAACCACATTTTGCAAATGCCTCATAACAATACAAGAGAGGCTAATGATAAGAAAGCAGTAATGACACAAGAAATTTAGGAGTCCTCTGACCTTCAGAAAGCCCATGGGTTTATTGTTTGCAGAACAAATATATTTATCCAATTTTCTGTTGACTAACAATAACTAAATCCAGCGACAGCAACAGATCCATGAGCAGGAACAGTGGTGGCCAGCCTGTGTAGGTAGCTGGCAGGTACT
The DNA here is from genome assembly GCA_039654755.1 of Calcarius lapponicus. NCBI lineage: Eukaryota > Metazoa > Chordata > Aves > Passeriformes > Fringillidae > Calcarius > Calcarius lapponicus. Next base: position 55,435,007 of record CM077468.1, on the reverse strand, counting down.
TGGGGCTTGGGCTGAAAGATGGAAACTGATCTCTGTAAAACCACCTGGATTACGTGGTTTCATCTGCTGAGTTGAAGCTGCACCAATGTGATGATCTGGGGCTCTTTTTTAAAAAAAAAAAAATTTCCCCTTCTTTCTCAGTAGCCTTGAGAGATGATGCTCCAGGTCAGACCTGTTGGCTGTTTTAGGTGGGTACCAGCCCCTTCAGCTGAGAAGCTGAGCTGAGGAACATCAGTCTCCATCTCACATATGAGCAACACACCTAGTGAAGCCACAGTACAAGACAGAGCTGCTTGAGGGCCACACCAAACTGATTTTCCACAAAATCTCTGTATCTGGTGTTTTACTGGGGCTGGCTCTCAGCTTTCACAGCTACCTGCCCAGGGTGCATTTTGGTGGTGGGACTGAAGCTGACAGTCTTTAGGATGCTGAGTGTGGTCTGTGACATGATTATGTGATAAAGAAGCCACAAGGCCCTTGTACTTTACCCTTTAGCTACGGCTCCAGAATCAGTTTTCCCCATTACAGCTGCATTGCCCCATCTACAACCAGTAGAAAAACCACATTTTAATGTTTTGGGTTTTTTCTTGCCGTCTCATCAGAAGTAAACAGTCACCATGAAGTTCCTCCTGTCTCCAGGAATTAAGGCTATGCTTCTGTCCTGATTTATTCACTTTTGAGACAGAGTTTAATTTTGCAAAACGTCTCTCTCCTCAGTCTTTGCATTTATTTTTGGCAGGAGCAGTTGCCTGCGGCACGAGCACCGAAGACTGGCTCAGTGTTAATAGTTGTCAGAGAAAATGAAGAGGTCATTTCTCACAGCAGACTTTCACCCTGCATGACAAATGCTCGTATGAGCAGATTAAAAATCAGTGCATGGTACAATATGTCACACATAAAGCAGCTCCATGTTATTAATTGGCATGCTACCCATTAGCTGCCCTCAGTGTGTGCCTCTGTGAGTGGAGCAGGAGCTGGTGAAATCAGGTGGGTCAGAACATCCTCTGGTGTAAAGTTGTGCAGCAGTGATGGAACTAATTGAGGTGTTCTGATTCATAGCACCCAGTTGCTTGGATAAGGGTTTGAGATGCTTTTTCCCCACCCTAAAATGTTATTCAAGCTGCATTTTATTAGAATGAACAGCAGAGATACTCTGTGATATGTGTTCCCCTGAACACTAAACCCTTTTTAACCACAATAGGTCATCTAAAACCATGATGTGATTTAGAGAGGTTTTTTTTCCTTATTTTCTGCTCTTTTTATGACAGATCCCTAATTACTGACCTTGAAAATTTCCTAAGGAAATTACTCAGTCTTAGGATACAAATTAGTTGCACACAAAAATGGGTTTACAAAGCAAACCAAATCAGCAAAGGCTGAACTTCACTTTCCAAGTCATATTAGGGCTGGGAATTGTTCCAGTAATCTTCAGGAAAAAAACCAAAACCTGAACATAATTTTCAACAGGTTCAGAGCTGGAGCAGCAGTGTTGCAAGTGCTGGGCACCCCCTACACCAGACCCTGGGGCCAGCCTCCCTTCTGCAAAGGCTCCATCACAAGTAAAGGCCTCAGAATTAAACAGCTTGGAGGTTTTCCTGAAAGTTGCTCCTAGGCTTCTGCATGCTGGGAGAGTTACCCTGGTTAAAGACACTTTTCTGTGAGGGTGTGAGGGGGGATCAGGGACAGCCCAAGGGACTCTGGAGCCCTTTGTGCAGCTGGTGAGGCACAGCCTCGCCTGCCCATTCTGCTCAGTGCCTCTCAGAGCAGCAGGGACATTGGAAAGGGACACAGCACAGCCTTTTACCAGGGGAAATAGTCCCTTCCAGTGATTGCACAGGCAGAAAAGAGCAGTTCAGATCGAGCAGGACACTGTGACAAGCTTTGGTGCAGCACACAGGGGCTTTTGGGTGTGAATGTCTGCAGGGACACAAGGCACAAGCTCTGAAGAGTTTTGGGCAGACACAGGGCTGCTCAGATACATGGGACCTCAGTAACTGCTTGACTTGTGGTTGTGGTGAGATTGCAGCCCTTGGCAGTCACAGGTTAAGCTGCAGATGTAGGATGTTGATGTCAGATGTAATGACCCCATTTAATCTGAAGTATGGCAGAGTTGTATTTACCCTCAGGCTGGGTTTTATTGCTTGGACACTGTGGGTTCCTAATTTGCTGATCTCTCTTCTGTCATCTTTTTTTCCCCCTCCCTTTCATTCCTTTTATTCTCTTAAGCAGTCTCCAACTCTCCCTTGCTTTTCTAATATCTCCTTGGCGCCAGGAGAAAATTCACATTCACTCCTGAAGCCTGTTTTTCTCATGCACTCTTCACCTGTGCAGAACCTGGGATCAGAACCTTACTAGAGTTTGTCCTACCCTTGTCATTACCTCGATTTTCCTCCAGATAGGACAGCAGAGGCAGCATGAACAACTCATGTGCCCTTTTGGGGCCATGTCACAGCTCTCATAGGCTGTAGGATGCTGTGGAGTCTGACATGCACTCAGATTTGTGTTAATAATGCTCTGAAAATCTCAAGCATCCTTTTTTATTATTATTACTATTATTTTATTTAATCAAAATTTAATTTATTATTATTGTTATTTAATTTTATTATTATTACTATTAATGTTTAAATTTGATTATTATTTTATTTAATTTTTTAAATTTATGTCTTAGCCACAGCCTGGGCTTGTTCAGTTCAGAATATGAATATGTTTGTTTTTCCTTGGCTATCAAAATAGAGAGGTTATTCTATCTGGACACATTCATGATCGTCAGTTGTTTCCTGATAACTGCTCCATTAACATCTGTCAGCATGGCACCCTCTGCTCATAACCTCCTCACAGACCAGACAGCTTTCCTAGCAGAAGGGACACACTTACAAGAAAATAAAAGGCAAAATGTCAGCACATTCCCAAAAGAGATGCCCTGGGAGATTCATAACACAGTGGTAGCTGTGAAGAAATGCAGATGTGACAGGTGGCTGACAGTTTGGTACTTTGTCTATAATCCTTCTGAGCTAATGGCAGAGACTTTCTTAAATACTGTGATTACCATGAGAAACTTCTCCCTAAAAGTATTGTTTACATCAACAATCATAAGATGATAAGTGACAGGCCTGGGTCCTTTCCATTAGTTTCAGAGGACAAATAACATAGGTCAAGACTTTTGGAATAATATATTATTATTATTATTATTATTATTATTATTATTATTATTATTATTATTATTATTAATAATAATAATAATAATAATAATAATAATAACAATAGTAACCAATGGATTAATATAATAATAAAACAGACCAGCAAGTCTGAATAAAATAGAACAAGAGTCTGAATAAAACAGACTCCAAAGCCTGGGGCAAACTGCATTTGTTAAACCATTTGGTAAAATGGGCTGAGGCAGATATTTGAGCTAAAGTAAATCAGGCAGAAGTTGCCTTTGAGTGACTGAAGGACTGGCTCAAAAGCAGCCATTTGGACAGAATACAGACATATTGCTCCCTGGGCATCCTTCTGCAAAGGAACTGCTGTGGCTCTGTGCTTCTCTCCAGAAATAAGCAGTGCATTACTGGTAGCAAGGTGGTAGCCACCTTCTAGACATGCTGCTGCTATTTTTCTTGGACCACAGAAATGATATATCCAAGGCAGAGTAAATATAAAACCAAATAAAACTGCTCTCAAAAATGTTTTTGTCTCAATAATTAATTCCTCAGCAAATTTTCTCATCATAAAACATGTCCTAATGAGCTACCAGGAGGAGAGGAAATTCATCACTTACCTCACAAATATCAACTTGAGAGCACTGCTCATGTCAGATAGCATAATTAATGACTTGAGAGGGAGCAAGGAGCAGCACAGCCAAAAACATCATCCCCATCAGTCATTCCACATCAGCCCAACTCATCCATGTTACTTGATCTACAGAGGATTAGCCAGGCAGCTAGAAGGAGATATGGGGCTGAAGGGAATGCAGGCAAATGTGGTATATCTAATCTTGATTTATCCTGGTTGGTTTCCTGCTTATCACTGAGGTGCCATGGCAGTTGGTTGTGCACTGTTTTTTTATTTTTGTGACTTTTCTTATTTTCCCAGAGCAATAAGATTTACAAGCTTTGAACTTCGCCCTCCCTGATGCTGAGCAAGCCGTCTTCAGCCCCCTGTCAGAACATTGTCTCTTGGGGTTCAGTTCCTGTGCAGCTGGCCTGGATGGGTGCACAGAGCAGGTGAGACCTCTCTGTGCTGTGGTGAGAGGGGATGTTGTGGTCAGGGAGTGTGAGAGTCTGTCCAAATTTTCCCTCATCTGCCTCACGATTGTCATTGGGGGACCCCTGATGAGAAGACCACCCCTCTGTCTAGAATCTCTGGCTCTGAAGGAGAAAGTCACACGCCAAAGGCCCTGAGACCTGAAAGGACAGTGTTAAGTTATTGTTGTCACAGTGTGTTTGCTGTATGCTACTCTGAGAAGAAGAAGGGGCACCTTGCCCTATTTCCCTTTCAGTCGCCTTGGAAGCTGTCCCACCTCTCGGCCCGGCTGGAGTTCTCCTGAGTTTCGGGTGGTCCCCACAGAAGACCCTCACCTAGGTTACAACCACCGTGACAGACAGACTGAGATGTTGTGACCAATGGAAACAATGGCTCTCATTTACTGCTGAGAACATGGGCTACCTGTTACACCTATTCCCTATTGTATCTGTTTCCCTGCCCTCACAATTTTCAATAATAAAAACCTCTGATTTAGCTAGAGATTTTGAGATCTCCCCAGCGTAACGGCGGATCCTCGACTGGACTGGACCAAAGGACTTCGTCTCTGCGTTGGTAGCTATATCCCCTCTCTCTCTCTCTCTCTCCTCTCTCTATCTATCTTTTTCTCTCCCTTAATCCCTCTATCTCATTTTTGCTGAGGTTATTTCAATAAAACTGCATTTGTTTTGATTATCACTGCAAACCCCCTTGTACCCTGTCGGTTTTTGCACCCTGAGATCACTCCTGCGAACCACCACGAAACCCGCTCACAAGGACGGATCCTGACGGGGGGATGTTCATGGGGGGCTGCAGCAGGAACACATCTGAACTGTTGTTCCTGTGGTGGCACCACCAGAGCTGGGGGAACGTGCAGCCTCCTCTCATCCCATGTCCATCTCTTGTCTCAGTGCTGTGCAGCTGCAAGAACTGCCCTCCTGCCGGTGTCTGCTCTGGGGACTGGTGCTGCCTCCTAAGGACATTCACAGGAGCCAAGGCATGGGGGATGCCTTGGGACAGCTCTCCCCACCTGGATGGGAAAGCTGAGACGCCAGGCTGGGGCTGCCAGTGTTGTAGGAGAGCCTGAAATGGCCAAAGGGGGTCAGACCAAGGGCTGATCTGCCTGGGGATCCCATCTCCAAGGCTGCCAGGAGCAGGTACTTGCTTTAGGGAAGAATAGAGGACTCTGGAGATGTAGAGGGATCATTTTGTGGCTCCACCTTCCCAGCAACATGCTGTGAAGGAATCCTGAGCTGAAGGTTACTTCCTCAGCTCTATTTCTCAGGTCCTTATGGAACTCTTTTTACCATTAATTTATCTAATATCTTTTGGCACCAGCATTTATTTTTTGCCCTCTGCATTGTCTCATGTTGTGTGCCACAGAACAATTATATGAAGTGAGAAAAATGTGCATTTTTTCCTGTGTTTCAGAGTTTCCACCTGGCCAGTATATGTGGTGGTGTTTGTAGTGGTCTCAGGACTAGGGAAGAGATGAGAATTTGACTCCATGTTTCAGAAGGTTGATTTCTTATTTTATGATATATATTATATTAAAACTATACTAAAAGAATAGAGGAAAGGATTTCATCAGAAGGCTTGAAAGGAAAGGGAAAGAATGGAATGATCATAAAATCTTGTGACTGACCAGCGAGTCTGAGACAGCTGGACTGTGATTGGCTATTAATTAAAAACAACTACATGAGACTAATCAAAGATCTACTTGTTGCATTCCACAGCAACAGATAATCATTGTTTACATTTTGTTCTTGAGGCTTCTTAGCTTCTGAGGAGAAAAAATCCCAAGGAAAGGATTTTTCATAAAACATGTCTGTGACAAGTATGTCTCATGTTCTGCATCCCTTGTGATAAAAGAATGAATGAATGAATCATCATTCACCTTGCCTTTCTCCTTCAGTTCACCATGCTGAGAAAAGTAAGCCTATCAAATTTACTCCACTGAAATAACTCCATGTTTCTGAAACCAATTCCATCCTAGCAGAATTTTTTTTAGGATTTACATGAGAGAAGAGTATGAGAAATCCAGGCAGCTCCAAAGCGACGGCTGACAGGTTTTATCTCCATCCCTTTGCTCACTCCAGTGTGTGCTCACTGCTTAAGACCAAGCTCCAGTAGCTGTCAGCCTGCTAAGTGCAGCTGTTTTACATGTCTGCTCACATTTGTAAATGCCTGGCTGTGTTTTCTGAAACTCTCCAATAAATGCTCTCTTGAGTTAGTTCATCAGCAAAGACAACTTCATCTGCTCTAGAAGTGACCCCACATTCCCCTGTGCAAACAGCCTGGTGCCCTGTGGCTGCTGCTGCTGGCAAGATCTGAGCACTGGGCTGGCCCCAGGCAAAGAGCCCTTGGCATCTGCTGTCCCCTTCTCTGGGCTCCAGTGTAAGCAATAACTGGGTTTTTATGTTGGTGCTGACCTCCCAAGTTAAGTTCAGAAAACATTATCTGGCAAATCTGATGTGTCACATTTCAAAGAAAAGAGTTTCCCACCTCAATCCAGGTCTGATTTCTTTAGAGGTAAAGGATAAAACCCTTTGTGAACCAAGCATTTCTTGGAAGCAAGGTTAAGAGCAATAAACTTTCCTCCTTACCAATAGACTGAAATATCTTTTCTGTTAGGAGCACACATTTATCCCCACAGGGCCAGGTCAGTGCTCCATAACTCATCTCACAAAACTGAAATACAATTTTTGATGATCAGAGCTGGGTAAGGATCAGAAAACTGGCCTGACACATTTCATTTGTATTGAAAAAAGTTTTTATTGAAGAGATGTGGCATTCAAAAAGAAATACTTCCCCTGAACAGATAGAGTGAGATTTCAAGATAATATGCATGACAAATGATTTGTAATGAAACTGTGAATTAATGTCTTCTCTGAGAATCCCCCCAGTGCCCTTCTCTGTATCTGGACTGTATCTGTAACCTCTTACCAGCACACAGAAATAATTGCTTGGTTGCCCAGTGGAAACACCAGCCTGAATTCCCATGTGCATTATGTCTGGGGTCTCTGTCCCTCATCTGCTTCTCTAAACACTGCCTGGGAGGTGGCACAGTGATAAAATGAGCATAAACAGCCCTGGGATTAAGAAGTGATTTGAGACCTGCAGCTGATCTCAGACTGGATGTGGTTGGGAAATTAGATTAGGAAATTGCTTTACCTGGAACTGGACATTAATTGTGGTGTCTTGTGCTGGAGAGAGGATCCATGCCGAGATGGAATGATGAAATTGGGATTGTGGGGAAACTATAACTCAAGGACAGTTTAATTTGGATTTTTGTGCCAGAGTGATCTGAGCACAACCCACATTCCCCTCTTTGATGCCTTTTTCTTTCTGGCATCCTGGCCTTGCAGTTTGGGGCCCTACAGCAGAGGGCATGCTCTGGTGTCTTCCCAAGCATGGTGTGGGGCAGGGAGCTGCTCAGCCCCAGGAATAAAATGCCATCTGTTCCTGCCATGTGTTGGACAGCAGTGTCCCATTGCTGTGCTGCTCTGTTCTCAGCTTGATGCCCAGCAGGAACCTGTTTAAGGCTTTTTTCTTCCAGCCCTGTTCCACCTGCCAGCCAGGGAATAACAGAGCTGATCCCAACCCCAGGCGGCCCCTAAACGACACCAAGGCTCAGGAAAAGTTATTCCAGTTCTGATGAGCCTTTGCTCCCCTAGCAATAGCTTGGTAGGGAGGTGACAGCCTGGGCTAGGAGTAAAGCCACTGGGTCTGTCGTGGCTGTGCACCCTCTCTATTGTTGCCACTGTCTGAGGCTGCTGGCCAGATTTTTACAAACTTGGGTCAAAATTCCCTGGGATCCAGCAGTTAGGATGAGGCCAGTCAGCTGGTTTTGGGTGTGTGTGTGTGTGATGGCAATCAACAGGGGTGACATCAGTGTCCTGTGTCATTAGGGGGATCCCTCACCGTCGGTCCCCGGCCCTGCTGGAGACTGATTTAACCCCCTGGGCGCCAGAGGGTAGCGGCACCCACATTTTCCCGAAGAGAAAACACAACAGCTCTTCCTCTCTTCACTCCCCTCTTCCCCTACAAGCCCTGAAACCACCCACAGGGGCAGCTCGGGCTGCGGGAGAGGGAGCAGCCGTGTCCGGAGGAGGCATCGGACCGCGCTGCATTGCATTGCACTGCGCATCCTCCCTCCCTCCTTCCCTCCCCACCGCCTACTGCTGCAGCCTGCCTTCCTCCCTCCATCTCTCCATCCCTCCATCCTCCCCGCTTCCCACCTCACATCGCTTCCTCTTGTATCCCTCCTCCTGCATCCCTTCCTCCTGCATCCGTCCCTCCTCCATCCCTCCTCCTGCATCCCTCCTCCTGCATCCCTCCCTCCTCCTGCATCCCTCCCTCCTACATCGCTCCCTCCTACATCGCTCCCTCGTGTATCCCTCCTCCAGCATTCCTCCCTCCTGCATCCCTCTTTCCACCCCTCCCTCCTGCATCCCTCCCTCCAGCATCCCTCCTCCTGCTTCCCTCTATCCCTCCCTCCTGCATCCCTCCCTCCCTCCAGCATCCCTCCTCCTGCATCCTTCTCTCCACCCCTCCCTCCATCTGCCTGCGCAGAGCCGCGGACATGGCGCTCAGCAATTTCCTCTTCGCTCAGTGCATCTGCTACTTCCTGGCCTTTCTCTTCAGCTTCATCGTGGTGGTGCCACTCTCCGAGAATGGCAACGACTTCCACGGCCGCTGCCTGCTCTTCACCGAGGGCATGTGGCTCAACGCCAACCTGACGGTGGAGCGGCAGCGCTTCACGGTGCAGGAGTGGGGCCCCGAGGCCGCCTGCCGCTTCAGCATCTTCACCGGGCTCCTGTCCCTGCTGCTGGCCACAGTGCAGGCCTGGAGGACCCTCTTCTTCCTCTGCAAAGGGCACGAGGAGTGAGTATCCCCGGGCATCGGCCCGTCCCTGCCGCAGGCTGGAGCAGCCTGGGGGTGAAGCGCTGGGCTTTGCACCGTCCGGCTCACCGGGCTCCTCAGAGGGGTTTGGGGAGAGCTGATCTATCACCCGTGTCTGTCTGTCTGTCTGTCACACACCAGGCACTCCCCCAGCCGGGAGGATGCTCCCGTGGGTGGAGGGTCAGACCCGCTGCTGTGCCCCCATTGCCCTTTGGCAGTCCTGGCGCAGCGTGTGGCCGCTCAGCTGCAGCGGGCACGGAAGGATTTGGGGGCTGTGGGGCGGTGCTGGAGGCTGGGGCTCGCAGGGGCCTCTTGACCACGGTCCCACTACGCACCCGTGCCAAAGGAGGCCCTCCCCAGGTGTGCCCTGGGCCTGGGAAAAACCCTGAAACAACGTGGTTGTGCGTGGGGGGCCAGAAGGGAGAAGTTGGTGCCTCCCCTCTCTTTTTGGTGCTGCTTTTGCTGTGTACATGGCAGCTACTGCAGACAGCAACTATTGCTTGGTTACGGCGTGAGAGCAGCGCTGAGCGCTCCTGCAGCAGCTCGGGGTGGCACTGACTGCTGGCTCCTGTGCTCACACAGGCCAAGGGACAATCATCCCCTCCTGCCACAGCTCGGGGTGGCACTGACTGCTGGTTCCTGTGCTCACACAGGCCAAGGGACAATCATCCCCTCCTGCAGCAGCTTAGGATGGCACTGACTGCTGGCTCCTGTGCTCACACAGGCCAAGGGACAATCATCCCCTCCTGCAGTAGCTCGAGGTGGCACTGACTGCTGGCTCCTGTGCTCACACAGGCCAAGGGACAATCATCCCCTCCTGTAGCAGCTCAGAGTGGCACTGACTGCTGGCTCCTGTGCTCACACAGGGCAAGGGACAACCATCCCCTCCTGCCACAGCTCAGAGTGGCACTGACTGCTGGCTCCTGTGCTCACACAGGTCAAGGGACAATCATCCCCTCCTGCAGCAGCTTAGGATGGCACTGACTGCTGGCTCCTGTGTTCACACAGGCCAAGGGACAATCATCCCCTCCTGCCACAGCTCGGGGTGGCACTGACTGCTGGCTCCTGTGCTCACACAGGCCAAGGGACAATCATCCCCTCCTGCCACAGCTCAGGGTGGCACTGACGGCTGGCTCCTGTGCTCACACAGGCCAAGGGGCATCCTGTAGCAGTGTGGGGAAGGATTCCACAGCATCCCACCCCAGCAGGGGTACTCGGAGGCCTGGTGGGCCAGGCAGCAGCTCAGGAGTGCTGTGATGTTCTGTGCTTGCCTCTCTGGTGGCCTGAGAGGGCAGAGGCCCTGGTGCTGGTGACCCAGGTGCTGCAGGGCCAGGGCTGGACAATGCACTGGTGCCTGTCTAAACTAGGAAGATATTTTTCCCATGGTTTAGGAACCATGACAAGGGTTAATCGCTCCTGTCCAGGTCTATTTGGACTAGAGGTTTCTTGAGTAAGGGGCTGGTACATCAGGGCTTGGTAACCCTGGAGATTGGGCAGCAGTGTTGTCTTTCTGGCTCTTTCCAACCTCTCTCAACCTGTCTAATAAACATGTTGCAGTAAGTGAGGAGCAGAAACTTATTCCATATTAAAACACAGCTCACACTAAATACAACCACATAGTTCTTAATATCTTTGAGTTCATCTTCCTCCGGTGATCCATTATCTGTAGAGGGTTAATTGAATCTCAATGCTTTGCAGTCAGAACTAGCTAATTTTTAGAAGAAACCAGCAGTGAAAACCCTGTAATGGTGACATTTGGATTAGATGTTTGGCCTGCTTCCAAAAATGTCTGTTAACTTCAAAACTGTTGGGCAGGCCCCTGAGAAGTGTCCCTTTAGGAGCTCCTTCAGGCTCCTTTGGGAGTTGTATAACCCTGCTCATGGCTGCTCCAGGCAAGAGGGCTGTGGGGTCATGGGGGGCAAAGACAAAGCAAGTTGGGATGATGAGAGAACCACAGAAGACCACAGGAGGGTACAACATGGCAAGATGCTTGGGAACAGCATTTTCTTGGTAAGAAGGAAGGTCTGTCCTGTTCCACATCAGCCACCATATGAAAAGCAGGCAGGGCTCATGCTCTCCTGATTTTAGACAGACATTTGTTAACAGTTCAAATAGGTGCAAAACCATTTCTGTTTGGATGGAGAGATAAATGTGAGCTCCTCACCACACATGATAATTGTCTTTTCTGGTTAGAGGTAGTTGAAGAAGAGCCAGAATGTCAAAACTGATGATCCTAAAGAGCCAGAATGTCAAAACTGATGATCCTATCAAGGAGGATCACTGCTACTGGGCCAGCTCCAGGGTGAGCCAGCCAAGGCAGTCAGGGTTAGTTAGCACTCTGCATCTTTCATGTGCAATGGCTTTGAATGATTGCTGACAGATTATTTTCTAGCAGGTTTGATTGCTAAAAAACCTTAAAAGAGTCTCAGCACCCCTTGCCTCAGCAGCCTGGGGCTCTTCAGCTCAGCTGAAGGGTAGAGGTACAACTCAGATACTTCATTGCTAGGATTGCAAAGCAACTTTAGGTGTAAACATTCATTATTAAAGGGCATTCACTCAATCTGCAATGCATAGCTTGAAGTTCTAATCTAAGGAGGACAAATCAGGTAATCTAGAGATCCAGGTAAGCAGTTTTCTGTCAGGATGCCCTGGCAGTGGTGATGGTTTCTCTTGCCAGATGCAAATCAGGTGCAAGGCTGAGCCCTTCTTTGTCAGTGGAAAGTCAGATCCTGGACCATGGAACCTCTCTTGCTGCAGGGTAGGAAATGGAGGGAGAACTGCACATCCTGGGCTGTGGTGACCCACTGAACAGTCCTGGTAACCGCTGCTTTTCTGGAGCTGTTACTAATTCTGGTTCCAGGCCTGTTTTATTCTGTGAACATCTCAAGTCTTTTCTGCCTCCCAGGCCAGCATTCCATGCCAAGGTGCACACAGAGGATATGACCTGACTTCAGCAATGCTTGGGATGAAATCCAGGCCAGGTGTGAAGTCAAGGCAGAGAACATGCCAAAATCTGGAATCTCATAGCAGCTGTCCCTGTATGGGTGACCCCAGCACCCAGCAGAGCTGAGCTGATCTACTTCAGCAAGCCCAGCTAAAACAGAGCAGGATTCAGCTTATTGTTCATCCCGAAGTCAGGTGTCCTGGCACCCAGCACCCATTACAGTCTATAGGGGCATTTTATTTGCCCCTATAGACTGTAATGGTTGAAGGTGATTTATTTCACTTTTCTATCAGTCTTGGGGTGGGACAACTGTCACTTTGGAGACAGCCTAGACAGTCCCTCTAAGGCCTCATCAACCCAGGAGCAAACATCCTAACTCTGCTCATAATTGCTTCCTCACCTCATTTTAAAGAAGTTCTCCTGAGGTCATAAATATAATGTATAACCTGTAGAAATTAGGATTGTCCAGCCCAGAACCTGCCAGGACTCAAACACTCATTTAAAAAGCCTGTTGGCTTTTCATTTGATGAGCAACCAGGGAAAAGAAGTGACTGAGGGTTTTTTTTTAACTTCTCTGGGGTAAGTAGATTCATTCTATCACCAGCACAATGAGTGGCACTGGTGAGAAATTTGTCATATTCATTTTTACCACACACTGAATAGGATGAACTGCCTCCTGGAGCTGCCAGTCTTTCCCCAACCTGGATCAGATGTCCAGTTTTTACATAATGTCACATTCCAAGGTGTCCTATTCTAAACAGAAACTTAGAGAACTTTCAAGTAGAGAAGGCCTTCGCCAGGTGGCTGGGATTAGAAACTTTTCACAGCTAAAATTCAGGTGAGGAGGTAAAGAGTGAAAATTAGTGAGAGATTCCATGGCCTTATGGGAAATCTGCAAGCATCCCACCCATCCCACTCCAAACACTGCCTGTGCTGAGGGCAGGTCCTGGTGGGGCAGATTTAATGGGGCTGAGAGAAGTTGATATTCAGCTGGCAGACACAGCATACTGACACCAAAGGCAGAGAAATCCTGGGAGAAGCTGCCCTGCTCTGCAAATTGCCCATAAAACTGAGATTCGTTTCCTGTGATGCCAGTACCTTGTGTTACATTGCTGAAAATGATTATAGCTATCAGTTCTGTGCTTTTTATTTTTAGTTTCCCTCTTCTAAGCAATTTTTGTCCCAATTATCACTTAAGTCATGAAATTATTTTAGCTGCAGTTACTACATAATTTGAGCTAATGACATTTATTTTAACAATGGTGATTTTCATCATTACAGCTAATGAAAGCCACATTGTGTATGAACAATCACCACTTATTATATAAAGCCACTTCTTCTAATGTTTAAAAAAGAAATCAAAATCAAAAGCATTTGCAAGTGAAGGCAGTGTGACTCAAAATCAAGTCCACAGTGTTTCAATGTATTAGGTGTTCTTAATTAAAGATGTGTTTTAAATGGAAACTGATATCTTTGAGCCCACTCTGTGCTGCTTACAGAGACTGCTGATGTTGTGTTTCAGCTGTTTATGAGTTACATTTTTCTTCCCTTTTATTACAGCTCTTTCTTTTACGCCTTCCTGAATCTGCTGATCAGCGCCTTTGTGGTGTTCATCACATTTATTGCCAGCACTATAGTGAGTGTAGGATTTAACATGTGGTGTGATGCAATTACTGAAAAAGGAAGCATGCCAAATAGGTTAGTATTGAAGAATACATTTTATTCCTTTTATTTTTTTTTTTTCATATAGGCACAATTGAGCTGTGGTGTTACAAAGTGTAGTTATTACACGCAAGGTGAGCAAGGGGGAGAAGGCATCTGTAATATGAAAATCCAGAGTTTTTTCATGTGGAACAAAACATAGAAAACCAAACTTCTTTTTGTTTGTTTATTTAGAAGCCCACAAAGAAAAGATGTGTTTCCATCGTATTTTGTGGTCTCTTTGAGTCATGATCACATGAAAAACAAATCCATTGTGTTAATTTTTTTATTTCCAAAGGAATGCTAGATTTAGAGTTTTTCCAAGAATGGGGCGAGTGTGGCCTTGTGAGCAGGGCAGGGGGCTGGGGGCCAGGGTTCCTGGCTTGCAGTTTGGTTCTGCCCCCAGCCCACTGTGTGACACTGAGCAAGTCACTTACCCTGCCTGTGCCACACCTCATCATCAGACAAAACATTTGGGGTAGAGTTCCTTGCCTTGTAGTGATGCTGTGGATGCCCTGAGAGCCACAGAATGGAAAATGGAAAACACTTTGTAAGTGCAAAGTACAGATGGCTGATGCTTTGTTACAGTCACAAAACGTACAGCTCCTAAAATGGTCCACTGTATCCCACGATGCTTATGCTCCTCGTAGGGAACATGATAAGTCGAGGGAGATTTGCTCCTGTCAAACAAATAATGATGAAGAGAGAGGAAAATGTGACATTTTATGTCATATGATATTGGATAAATGTACTACTTGAAGCATACATTTATGTTGCACATTGTCATATGTTGTAAAATGCCATAGTGAATGTTCTGTTTAGGGCTGCAACGATTAATCGAATTACTCGAATATTCGGTTAAAAACTCAATTACAAAAAGCATCTAATCGAATATTCGGGTAAGAACCCGAGATGACCGACAGCACTGAAAAGGAGAGAGAAGAGGCTGCAGAAATCAACCAAGAGGTAGAATGACAACCTCAAAATCCTGGGATTTTTTTCACACCAGTAATGGTCCAAGTTATTTGTAAAATCTGTAGGCAGCCCCTATCTTACCATCAGAGTATCGTCTCCTTGCTGGAGCATCCGAAACAAAAACACAATTCCTTCTTCTGAGGCTTTTCCTGATGAAGTCAAAAGGTAACAGAGGATCATACACTTTGTTTCATTGAGGGGTGAAACAACCAACCTGGGGTGATGCCACGGGCAAACCTGTGGGAGGCGAGGGGGCAGTGGGAAAGAGGGGTTTAAGGACGCTGTTCATAATAACTATTACAAGTCCACTTACGAAAGATTTGTGTTATCATTTACATGATTTTTTTTTTTTTTGTAAAAGAAAGTAATTTAGAGAAGATCAGCAAACAACCTGATGATTGCAATAACTTAATCATCCTTTGATAGAATGTGCCATTGTGACTGTTCAAAATACATTTAATATGTTGTTTCATTTATATTTGGTTTACCTAGAATATTTTAATTTTTTTTTTCTTTTGTTTTTCCCTTCCAAATGCCTTTCTGGGTAGCTGTGAAGAATTGCAGGATATAGATCTTGAGCTGAACTTGGAAAACTCTGCTTTCTATGACCAATTTGCTATTGCACAGGTAGGTCAGACTAAGTCATGGTTCTATTCCAGTTAATTTGCCATTTGCTTATTGACCTGGGATTGCTGGAGCTGAGCTACCATTCTCAGAAATCAATGGGAATGTTTCCACTGGCTTCAGTAAGTGCTGAATCAGAATGATAGTGATGGGCACATTTGCCTTTTAAACTCAAAACAGACAGTTTTGAATACAGCTTCACCCTACCTCTGATCTTGTTAATCATGACAGGAAATTGTTTGCTCATCCAAAGGATCAGGTCTGCAAAAGTTGCAGCCCTCTGGTGTCCTGGATCTCTTCATTACTGTTCAAAATAATTTCTGACCTGCACCATGTTGTGGTGTTCCTAGTTTTGCCTTCCTTGACTTTGCTGAGATTAGCTAAGCTATATAAATATCAGACCATTGAAAAGAATCAAAGATTAATTCATTCAGATAGGGCTGTTTTCTGATGAATCCATGAGAATTAGACCTCTAAGGCTGTCAGACCTTTCTATTGAATATTCTAGCTCTAAGTCAATGATCAGTCAGTGAACACTGGGGCATGAGCACATAGTAATTTTGCAGGGATGAGAGGCCCATTCCTGCAGGGCTGTACCCTTACAAAAGCTTATGTTGTCCCACATGGAAAGAGGCATTAGGCTGCCTGGAACATTTCTTGAAGGTAACCCTGCCTCTTGGGCACAAGCCAGTTTTTTGTCTTTGTTGCCAATATTGGCATCTAGATGCCCAGCTCAGGCATAACTGCATTTAGGAATGAAATATGCCATAAAAGTGACTCCTTTGTAGAAGAACACAGGACTCCCTGGATTTGGCATGACTCCATGGGTTTTGGTCCAGTTGAGGTTTTCATAACCACATGGACAGCTGACTTTGTTTTCACAATACTGAACTGACCTCTTTATGATTTCTTTCCTTCTCCAGTTTGGTCTCTGGGCTGCCTGGCTGACTTGGCTGGCAATTACCATCCTGGCTTTCCTGAAGGTTTATCACAACTACAGGCAGGAGGATCTGCTAGACAGCCTGATCCACGAGAAGGAGCTGCTGCTAGGAAGGTCCCCTTCACGATCCTCTTTGCAAGATGACAAAAGTGGCATGATCTAAAGTGTAAGCAAATTTCCAGGGCAGGATCTGGATTTTATTATTCAGTAATGTGAGCTGAAGCTGAGTCAGGGTATTGAGCGTGTGAGATCTTTTCTTTTCCTGAAATGAAATGCAATTGTGAATTACTCACTTCCCCCACGAGAAATTGTCGGCAGAAATACTGATATTAAGATAAAGAGAATGAGCTGCCCTATGTGCCTGTGGCACAGCAAACTTTCTGTCCTGTGCAGGCAAAACTTGTAACCTGCCCTTGTCAGCAGAGCTCCCATGTGCCAGCACTGGCTTTTGGGACAGGGGCCATTTTTGAGGACTGAGCTGGCAAGACCAGGCTACAGCATCCAGGCTATTTCTTCAAACTATTCTTCAACAATAGATGTAACTGGAGCTGCATTCAGTCCCTCTTCTCTCCCTCTCCTCCCTTTTGCCAGTGAAGCTGCCCCTTGTTGTGTTTTTATCCTGGGAAGCTGCAGCTCTGGTTGGGGTGCAGGCTCTCGCTGTCTCTGCTTTCGCTGTGTGTGGATGCAGTGCTGACAAACATGTTGCTCCTGCTCTGATTTTATTTCAAACATAGAGACCTGTGTTCCAGACTTGATATTTAATATTGGACAGTGTTAATGAATTCCATGAAACCTGTGCATTATTGTAACACCTGTCAAAAACTGTGTATAATATGGAAGGATGACGGAGAACATTTTTTTCTGGTTGTGGTTTTGTTTCTTCTTAGATTTTGGCATGAGCAGCATTTATTATGACTCCTGAAGTGAATTGTAGCTAGAAATTGCTGAAGCTTGCATACTAAGAAATTAGGCTGAATAGGTAGTATTAATGCTTGTGCATTTATAAATGTAACTTGATCCCTAACATTGTATACTATTCTGTTTTGAATATTAGAATTTATTTGTGATATTTATTTCATATAGGGTATGCAAAATTATTGTAAGCATTTGCATTGTAGGTTTCTATATATAAACATAGCAAGGAGTTCAAACAGCTGAGTTATTTTATTGATAGTTCAGTGCTGAATGGGTCCATTCTCCCCACTCATGGGCAGGAGTTCCAGGGCAGATAAATTTTGCTGTGAAAAGGATGAAGAATTGCTGTTTACACAAAGCTCACTGGTGACTGTGTTGTTACTTTCAGTTTTGCTCGGCCAGTGCCTCAACAAATCAGGTGGATTGTTGAGATCAGAGGTAGCTCTGATAATTAAGAAGAGTCACTCAGAGGAGTGTGGGATTTGCATGGCAGAGAAGTAAAGCTGTGCTAGGATTAAGCATTTATCCCCAGGTACACATTACACAGAAGACCCCAAATCAGCAGAAAATTTAAGCAAACAACTAAGTTTGGACTGAAGATTTTTTGGGAGTACACTGACACTGCCTGTGGTACCTGTGTTTGAGTCGAGACTGAATTTATTGTAACAGAACTGCAAACCACACATGATTATATGACCTGGCAAATCAGATTGAGGGGAGAGAGGACAGCAGGCTTCTCCCACATCAGAGCTCAAGCCTGGGGTTAGCACAACCATGCAGATTTACTGGTGTCTTCTAGGGACTCCCTGATGCTTAGTTAAGTACCAGCTTAAGCATTTCATTGAAACAGAATTTGATGTCATGACAAATCCCTCAATTATTAAGCATTTTAGGGCATAAAATCTGACATGGTATTTAACTCCCAAAATGTTCTCATAGGTTTAGAGAAAAAAACCTCCATGGGCCCTAAGCAGTAATCCAGCCCTGTGAACATTGCTTATAGCCCCAGCTGGCCACAGCTCTCTGTAGAGAGGCCTTGTTCTTCAGCATGATTTCTGCCCACAAGAGAATGCAATTCCTCTGAAAGCTTTGCAGCACTGGCTTTTTTTTTTTTTTTTTTTTTTTTTGTAACTGGGAGTTGACATCAGAGGAGGACTCCTGGACAGGGAATCAGAGATCGAGTTAATTAGTGCCAATTTAAAATTCGGATATCAGGACTGTCAGAGTGCCTTTTTTTTTTATTATTCATTTGGTCTAATAATTTGGATATTAAGAAAAGTCTCTTCACTGAAAGGGTTGTCAAGCACTGGAACAGGCTGTTTAGGGAAGTGGTGGAGTCACCATCCCTGGGTGTATTTAAAGGAAATGTGGATGTGGCACTGAGGGACATGGTTTAGTGGTGGCCTTTGCAGTGCCAGGTTAATGGTTTGACTGTATGATCCTAGAGGTCTTTTTCAACCTAAATTACTGTCTCTAGTAGGAGATACACTCTTACCTGAGTTCCTTGCCTGGGAATGACCTTCTTCATACCCTGAAGAAGAGCTCGAGTCTTGTAAGTTAGCCTGTTTCCCCAGCTTCCCCAGTTTCCCCAGCTGTAAAAGGCAGTCTCACTTTCACTCAGCAGTGATGTCTCTTCCCACAAATTACTTCAGTGCATGCCTTACTCCTTGTGTGGAACCATGATGCTGCTTTGTATAATATATTTTATGTATATGCCAAATCAGGCTTAGGCTGAAGTGAGGTGTGGGCTGGCACCACTGTTCCTGGTGTTGCCTGAGGGTTTGAAGAACCATAAGGCAGAAGATAGCAACTGTTTTCTTGTGGTTCTTGCTCTGAGGTACCAGGGCCCAAGCCTTGTCTCTTCTCAAAGAGAGGATGGGCAAGGCTGTCTGGAGCTCGTGCTCTCTTCTACCTCCCCTGTCTCAAGGTCTTTTTCCTCCTTTCCACTTCCATGAGAAGCAGCAAACGCTGGTCCTGGATTTGGAGCTGCCATGCAAAATGAAAAGAGGCTGAAGCTCTCCTATGTGTCCCATGTGAATGGGGCTGATTTTCACAGCTTTCCATGCCAGTCTGTTTTTCACAGCTTCCCTCCTTTGGCCTGGTGAGGTGAGGCTGGTACCCCCTGGCAAGCATCAGTGATGCTTAAAAGCAAAGCTGCTTTTGATGGAAGCCTGTGTAGGAGTCAGAAGGCAGAGCATGTAGTGAGGAGCTCTCTGGCTGACCCAAGGGGAGGAAGGGTATCCTGCAACTCCCAGTTTTTAGACACACTTGGCATTTTTTATTTGCACTAAGTTTTCTGCAACCTCTTCTCCTACAGCTTAGGCACTCAGGCCAAGCTGGTGATGCCGAGCTGGAAATGTGTAAGAATTGTGGTATAATTTATGCACACATACATACCTACCTGTACTCTCTCATGCACTTCTCTCTTTTGTACATTTTTGACGTCTGATTTTAGTCACCCATTGCACACCAGCACATCGTGGGGCTGAGTCAAATTTTGCACTTCTGTGACAATTCAATACCTTTCATTTGCCATGTCCAAAGGCAGGGAACACTCTAGCAAGAGTTGTATTCAAAGAACTAGAACAGTGTGTGGTACTTATACTTGCATTTATTTATTGTCACGTGGTGCAAGGGGAAAAAGCTTTGTGGCTGGGCTGTTGCCACACTATTACTCTCTTGTACCAAATATATTCTCTGGCTACCATTTGTGGTTAAATTCCCCACCAATTCCCTGCCAGTAGTCCACACTGGGCTAGAAGAATCTAAGCTAACAAGTGTCATCTGAGCTTTTAGATCAATGCTGTTTCTTACTATTTTTTATAATGAAGAAGCAATTGGAGCCATCTTTTGGAAAAGAACTTCCTCATGAGTGCATTCATGCTCAAAACATCTCATACCACTAACTCATGAGGCATCTTTCAGCTGGGAAATTTCAGTGGGAATCACAAAAATAAGAGGGTGATGATATACTGTAAAAACTGAAGGACACATTTGTACTGTACCAGTGATTCGATGGTCCCTTAAAAAAGGAGGTGTTATAATAACCAGTGATGGATGATTGGGTGTACAGACCTTGTCATGAAAGCATTTTCTGTGTATGTACAATGTACACAGATAAATGCCAGTTCCACTGCTCTTCTGTGATGTGGATGTAGGCTCTTCTCTGAACAAGCAGCTTTGGCTGGAGTAGTTGTTAGAATGCCTTAAATTTCTAAATTTTCTTTTACTCAGCCCTGGGACTCGTGCAATGCAACGGTTATTATGACACCCAGAGGTGGAATTGATGTGGGCAGAGTAGGAAAGCACTGGCCAATGCATAACCTCCCAAAGGCTGAGATGAGTTTCTAATGCAGGTTTGAAGGTATTTGAATTCCTCCCCTTTATCTGAGTAACGTCCTGCTGCTAGCCTAAATTAGTCCAGTTAGGAACAGAGTCAGATTTCCCTTCAAGGCCTTCACTCCCCAGTATGGAACACTGCTGATTTAACCTGTGCAGTGTCCAGGATGGAAGCAGAGCTGCAGGGAAGAGGAGCTCACACTTTACAGTCATGTTGCACACAAACCTGGTATTGGGTGTATGTGGGTTTTGTCATCTCCCTTTTTCAAGGCCTTCTCAAACATATTGCATGTAAAATCACTTTTACCATTTCAATGATAAATTTAGCAAAAATCTAGACAGTAATTTATACCAGAAAGACTGACAGTACTTTGTGAAAAACCAGTCTGGATTATGACAAAACTTTTGGGATTTTTTTCTGTATCAGTGGCCCAAGTATCCTTGAGCGAATGAGCATCCTGGCTGTGTCCAGATCCTAAATCTGTGCCTCAGGCCATTTCCTTTGCTGATGGAAAGAGCCCATTTTTATCTCTTGGAATGTTTGCTTTGGAGACCACAAATATCCTTTCCTTCTGGTTCGGCAATCTGGGAAAAGAGGAAGGCTTTACCTGCAGTGACAAAATGCTGATGTAACTTCATAAGCACAGAAATTGTTTTCAAACTATTTCTGTTCGTGGCACTAGTGCCTTGAAGTACATGTTTCTATTTTTGTCCTCCATAAGAAGGAGGAAAACTATCCTAAGTTGTATTGTAGTACTCATGTATATGCACCTAAATGTTTTTTTTTTAATGAATTTTTTAAAATGACAAAATTCAGCTCTGTGATTTATGAAGTTAAGAACTGTATGGAAAACAGGACTTTGATGCTCTCCTGATGTTGAAGGGAACTGCACTCTCTCAGAAAAAACTATGTTTCTGAAGAAACAGGAGGTTAGAAGAGAATTTACTTAAGATATACCAAGTACTGCTTATTTCAGTGCAGGCACTTTATGAATAATGTCTTTCCATCCTGTTGTTAGGAAGAGTATTAGCATAGCCATGCTTTCTCTTTAGTTTTTTTGTCCATGCCAAAGAGTGTAATTGAAGTGCTATTGCAAACACAAATTAATGTGAATGTATTTACCCCAGTGCTTAAAGATCTCTACCTCTCACAGCTACTGTAACTGCTTGAACTGTTATTGCACACAGTAGAGAAAAAAACCTGAATCCATGTGAGAGTCTAAATCCTATTTTCATAGACAGCTAAAGGATTTAGGATTTAATGCTTATAAGCTTGCTGTAAAATCCTCGTTGCTAAAAACCAGGCATAAGTACCTGAGAAGTGCTTGTGAATAGCACTTTGCATTGGTCAAATAATGATATAATTTTGGTTTGGGATTTTTTAAATTTATTTTTTTCTCACCAAAATAAAAAGACAACAACAGCAATTCATTAGACATGAAAGGTTATCCTTGATCCCCCTTGAATCCTCCTGCTGGAGCTCTTCTACTTGGCTTGAAATTCCTAAATAACAATTATTTAAAGTGCTGGCTCTGGTGTTTATCAGGGAGATAAACTACTTGGAAGCAAGAGCTGCTCACTGAGATAGTTGGAATTTTTTTGTACGTGGTGGAAACCCAACGTGAGAAGGTTTTGTTCCTCCTTGCCACTCGACTGTGTTGTAAAGTGAGGGCTGAGCCAACCTGCCAGGAGGTGAGAATGATGACTTGTAAGTACCGTTGGCATCTTGGATGATTTCTCACACAAGCGGGTAAACTGTCCTGAGACTAAACTACTCTTCATCTCTTCCTTATTTTCTCCTTGTTTCCCCCTAGATTTGGGCAAATTTGACTCCACTGTGGATGTAGACTCTGAAGTGTATTTATGAATGTGAGAAAAATTGCAGTCTCTATGGAAAATTTTGTCAAAAATTTGAGAAAAGCAGTCAAGGATTTTCCCTGTTCTCATTCAGCCTCTCTGGATTGTGCCACTGAACCCTTCCCTTTACATAAGCCAGGCCTGATTTGGGTGATGTGTTGCTCTGGGAGGTTTCCAAGGCTGGTGCCACCAGTCTCTCCAGGAATCTGGTGGAATTAAATGGGTGCTATGTTAAACCATAAAAAACTGTTTGAAAACTGTCATGGTATCCCACATTACACAGTCCAGGACTCTTCACCCCATCTCTCCTGTAGCAGAGAGAATTATTTCTCCCAATTAACACTGTTCAGCAGTCTGTGTCTGAAACACAGCACATCTTCCTGGAACACACAAGATCTGGGTTGCATCAGTGAATCCATTCCACTCTCTAGGCTGCTGCAACAATTTTAACCATGGTTGTTGAAATAGGGTCCAGCATTTGACTCCATCAGCTGCTGGCAGCCTCCTTATTAAACCACATTCCTTGAGAGCAGCAGGCAGTTCCTTTGCTGAGTGGTGCTGAGAAGTTCTGTGCTCAACAGAATCCTTCTGGGGGGGACCACTCCACTCTAATTAAAACAGCCCAAGCTACACAACTGAGGAATCAGTATATTGTGACCTGAAGTACACTCCAGAGAGGTTTTTGAATGTTTACAACCAAAACAAAAATAACAAGACACCCCAACAGTTCCACTGAAGTTTCCTCCCTCTGCATCCTTTAATCTTCAAAAACATTCCTGCAAACTTCAGAGGGGATTTTATTGCTATCAAACTGATTGGGCCTTGTTTCTCACATCTCTTCATGACAGAGGCAAGGATGGGCTGAGGTATGCAGGACAGGGGCATCAAACTGAACAGTAGTACTTAATGAGGAGTTAGTGCATTTCCTGTGGGGGATTTCAGCTTTTGGGCTATGACATGAGGGAGTGGTATTGACACTGATTTCAGCCTCTGCTTGGCCTGCTCAGTCCCTACCTGCTCGTGTGGCCTCACAAATTGCAGAGCATCCTCTTGAAGCATGAGCTGACCCAAAGTCAGCTTCTGGAGAGAGCCAGCTGTGCCAGCTGTGCAGGTGTCTGGTGTAAATGTGCTGACATTGCCACCAGGTTTGGAGGAAAGCAGATTCAGATATCCTACACTGGCCCTTTGTCCAGTGCAGCTGTTGACTTGCCCAGGGAAGGACTGACTGTTCCCAAATCTCTGTAGAGCTGGCATTTGTGAGAACAGCTCATTAGCACCCCTAGTTGTAAAAGGTTTAGTGGTTTTGTGTGGTACCACCTGCAAAGAAGCAGAAAGATCTGTAGCAGATCTTTCTTGCTTATAAGTCAGTGCAGAGCCTGAAAGCATTTCAGCCTCTCTGAAATATGTGTCCTCTGATGAATGAATTCATGAGCTCCTGTCTCTTACAGCCACCTGGGAAAAGCTTTATAAGAGTCTAGGTTATCTCATTTTAAATGTTTTAAATTTTTTTTAATGCTGCTTAAGAGGTTCCTACAGTGGGTATTTGGGGAGAAAACAGAACACTTTTTCATAATTTGTTTAACCACTGAAAGCAGTTGAGGAGCAGATCCCTCACCAGTGTACATAGATTGCCCTGTGAGCAGCCACACCAGTCCACACAAGCTGAGGATAGAGCCTGGCCTGTTTTGAATATTATATCTTTTTATTTGTATGGTCTTTTACAGTGCAATTACTGCTTTAATTGCATGTGTTTGACAAAACCAGAAAGGGAGTGAGGTTTATTATTGTTTTGATACAGTCTCAAAAGGGAAGCTTTTTACTAGCATTTTAATACAGCCCTTTGTAAACACCCAGCAAAGAAAAATGCTGAATCCAATCCTTCTGCCAGTAGAGCCATTGAGTTTCCTGTGGCTTTAGTAGGAGCTGGGCTGGGTTCAGTGTACGTGGTACTCTCCAGCATTACTGATAATGAGTTAATGTGTTTTATATATTGATGCTTTTTGCTGAACAGTGCATCGGCTTTTTATGATTTGGTGAAATATAAAAATAAATTATTTGAAAAGTCAATGTTTCTGTGCCTGTTCTTTGAAGAAGAGTTTAAATTGTTGCAATATAAGCTGAAAAAATGTTCTCAAAGTCAGTGGTAGTCATTGTAGTCATTCCCCAGCCTCTCCATGCCACAGCTTGTGCAGTTAAGGGTATGCCAACCATCCTCAGCTGCCTGAGCCCTTTTGGTATCCTCTTCCAGCAGTTCACCCTAATGCCATTGGAGACAAGGAGAAAATGGTCCTGTGTCAACATGCAGCTGGTTTGTTACCAAATGTAAGGGGAGACCACAGGCTGCATGGACAGGCCATTTTTCTAGATTCCAGCTGGTTAATTTCCTTCATGTAGCATTAGTCTTTCTCTTCAGAGGTGGGCACAAAGGTTCCCAACAGCTATCTTGGAACAAAGAATTAATAAGAAACAAGTCCACACTATTATCTTATAGGTTCCTGAGTTATTCCTTGAGGGCAGTTTGTAACTCTCATTTATAGTCACAAGCTGCCAGCTCTTCTGCTTGTTTCTAAGTGGCAAAAGGCAGAAATGACAATTACAATTGCTGCTATGGGCTCACTTCCAGACTATCAGGGTTGGAGAGATGAAGGGAAGGAAGGGGACTCGAGGCAGTCTTTGGGACTGCCTTTCACTGGTGCTAATGCTGAGTGCATCAAAAGGTTAATGCAAAACCATCCAGTGTCATCTCTCTGTGTCTTTTTCCATCTCCTCTGATCCTGTGGGTATGGATGCTGCTGCTGCTGCAATCAGGTGCTGTCGATGTGCCTGAAGAGGGTGTTGGCAGCTGCCCTCCATCCGTTCACACTGCAGGAATGTGCTGAACACTGTCAAAACAACACTTACCCTTCTTCTGCTGTGGTCTGCCTGTTTCTGCTATGTGTTAGTTACATACTCCCTGCATCAGGGAGTTTAAGCAGCGCTTCTACCCCTAGGGACTGCCATTAGTCCATTGCCATGCACAGACCTGCTGCTCTCCCCTGCCCTTTGTCTCCTGCCACCCTGACACTGCTCCTGGGAATGCCTCCTACCCACTGTCTGCTTCAAAAACTGCACCACAGCTCCTGTCCTACATCACTCCCTCTCTCAGTCCTTTCTATCTAAAACAGAGGCATTTACAATTCATATATTTACAATACGATCCCATTCTTTATACAATTGGCTGCAGCACTTTTGACTTCTGAAGCAATTCACCAGGCTGGCTCCAGTGTGAATTCAAGTGAGCATCTCCACTTTTTGCAATAAATTATGTACTCTCTCTCCTTTTTACCCTCTACTGGGAAATTCTCGGGAGTTGCACTGAAGGCAAGTATTGCCCAGCATGGCCAGCAAGGGGATTATTACCCAATACAGATAATTTTATTTAACTTTAGAGAGCCAAACTCATAAAAGTGTCACACCCAGAAAAAACACCATTTCACAAGAATAAGGAGAAATCACATCCAGCTCACAGTGATGAGGATAAAGCTGTGATGGCTAAAGAATGAAGGGGCAGAGGGGGAAATGGGGTTGTGTGTGTTTAAGCAGTATGGATGAATGGCAAAAGAGCTTCACTGTGAGAAGGAAATAAAAGAGGTAAGTCCACAGTGAAGTTGTGCAGCAGTAAAGAAATGCAGACCCAGGAGCTGGAATTTTTTCTCCTATTCCCAGTCATGTTATTGACCCACTTCATTCACTCCCACATGCAATGGCTTTCTAAGCTTCAGTTTCTTCACCCACAAGATGCCAGTGCTCTACCAGAAACAGGTTTTAGCCTTCATTTATTTCAAACCTTCTGGCTTCAAGGCAATTTTAGTTTGGGTTTCTGCTGCCTGCCAAGTATCTGACTGAGCACAGTAAACAATCCTGACCCAGGAGACCTTGTAAAGCCATGGTGAGACCTCAACATTGGTCTCAAGATAACTCGAGTGCTGCCTTTTCCCATGGCCAAAACAGTCCCAAACAGAGCCAACACAAAAGCCAAAAATAGCTGTTCCTCTGCTAAATATCCATGACAGCCCAGATGTGATAGCAGTTCTCCCTCACACCAATAAATTGTGCCCCAACAAGAGGAATGTGGACATTTTCCTTTTGTAGCAGGCTCAGTGTAAAGGTGGTCCTCTGTCCATGCCCTGGGGAGCTGTGCAGGAAGGTGAGCACATGGATGGTCCTCACACCACCTCCACATTTTCCCTCACAGTCCTAAGAGGAGTCAGCCCAGAGCCAGAAAGAAATACCCCTGATTTACCAAATATTCCAAAAATGCAAACAGAAATTTACCGTCCTGCCAAAATTATCCCCCTGCCCCATGCAGGTACCAATCTAAACCTTTTTCCCAGAGATTCACCAGCACACAGGTTTAAAACCTTTCTTCTTTATTACCTAAACAGCAGGGCTGAGGCAGGGCAGAAGAGAGGGAAGCAGGGGTGGGAGTCACCCTTTGAGCTGGGCTACCTGAGTGATCTGCACACAGCCCCTGGGGCAAACCCTGCTCCTGCAGCAGCCTCTGCTTCCCAGGCCAAAGCAATCCCTGCTTCCCAGGCCAGCTGTGTCCAATGCCTGCCTGTGGCTTTGACAGCTTAGGAGAGGCAGGAGAGGAGGCACTGACGGCACTTCTTTATGTCTTGGGCTGCAATTTTTCTGACTTGCTCTCAATCAAGCTGCCGCCCCCTCTTCTCCTGAGAGAAGGTTGCAGGTTGTGTTCCTGTTTATCCTCTCCTGGTTAAAGTTGGGAGAAAGGTTGCTGGGGCAGATGTATGGCCCTCTGTTAAAAAAATAACTAGAAATAAAGCACCATTTTTTCTTTTTGATGGTTGCAATTGCAGGGGGAATATAAGCCAAGGTCTTGCAGACATCTCTTCATCTTTGCAGTGTTTCCCCCCACACACACTTTTTTCCCCCCCTTTTTCTTTTACTTGCAGGTTCTGATGTCAATCTTACCATACAAAATAACCCCAAGCACACATCAGGTGCTAGCTGAGCAGAATCTAAGATCTAAAAAGCTGGTTGTGCTGGTTCTTTGAAGCTCGTGAACTTGCAGTCATTTGTTCTCCTCTCAGATACCCAATCCACCGTTTCACATGATCTCCATTAAAAGGATTCCTTCCAGAGAAATGCATAGTATGATAAGGGACAATGATAAAGGAACTGTGCCTCCAACACCTTCATAAGCAGTCCATATTATCATGATATAAGGCCTTGGATACTCAGGCATAGCCTCTGTCTGAATACAAGCACTATCATAAATCTTGCAAGTCAGCCTGTGGGGTTTATGGACTGAATCAAACCCAGAGGGTTAAACTACTGTTTTGATGATTAACCTGGGTTTCAATGCTGCTATTTATTATGTTAGGCAAATAAACTGTTTTCTGTTTAAATGAGTTTCCATGTTCTTTTCCACACCTGGGAGTCAATGAAGCATTAAGAACCAGCTTTTGCCCATGGATGAATAAAATGTGTGAAAGGAAACAAGAAAGCCATTTGTTGGGATTTTACTAATAATCATTTCAGGTGTATAAATATAGCAGCTGGCCAAGCCTTTGGCCACCAGAGCAGTGTCTGTGCAATAGCTCAGCTTTATTTTAACCTTTGCAGAATAATTCTTAGGAGGCTTGAGGAGAAAGATGGTTTGGTATCTAAAGTCTTGACCCAAGACTCACAAGACTTTTCTTCTCAGTTTGCTGCTGCCTGCACAGATTGATGTATTTCTCTCTCTGCTTTTGCTCCTCATAACAGCAGCTGATAAACTGGGTAACAAAATCCAGATACTTGTTTGCTGTTCAGGGTGGATGGAGCACGAGTTTGGTGGGACCTCAAGGCATTATTATGAACGTTCATTGATGTGAAACAAAGACAAAAAACAAAGGAAAAAGGAGAACAAGCGTTTGCTGGATGGTGCACAGCAGGGGTGATTTCCTTGCTCTTTGAGGTGGATGCTCGTGTGTTCCTTGCATGTGGCTGCAGTAGGCTGGGAGCTTTGCGCTGATGTTTCTTAGCAGTGCCAGGCTGGAGGACGCTGCTACTGCCTCAGAAACCAAGTCCAGCACCTCTGAGCAACGTGTCTTATGTGAAGAAAGAAGATGACAAGCCGGGATTGAAATTCCTCCAGGACTGTGACATCCTGCTTCATGCTGGTGTAGTAGAGACTGGCAGCAAGGATCAGCGCTGCACAAAACAAGAGCCACAGGAGCACAGGCAATCCAGATGATGTCCTGTCATCTGCTGAACGGTGATGAGAAGAAAAAAAGGAAGCAGCATTATTGTAGTGTCATCTTAAACGCTTCCCAAATTTGATCCCCTGCTGATGCCTTTGTCCCGGTTTTGTGGCAGCAGCAGGGTACAGAGGGCTCTGGTGGTGAGCACTTCTGTAGGCATCAGTTAAGTGATAGTGAGTCACACCTCCTGATGGAAGGTGGTGAGTGTGAAAGATATCATCTAATGGAGCATTTAAAGAGTTTAATTATATACAATAAGAACAGGATTAGCATAGCTAATGCATGATCTCAACTTCCCCTACAGCAATTATTTTTTATACCTTTACCCTAAATGTTAAGTTGAATGATAGGAGAATATGAAGCTACTTGGTCTAATTATTTAATGTTCACAAATGCCCCATAAAAGAGAGAAGCTATGGATTTCTGTCCTTTTCCCTGGTAAGTCAGCTTGTTTGGGACTCCTGCTAATTATGGGAAGAACCCAAACATGGCTCCATTAACCAAGAGGCATGTTCAGAAAGCTCTGGCAGTTTGAATCACTCTGAGTGCTATGTGTGCTGATTACACCACAACATCCTCTGCACTTGCTCTTCAGCAAGAGGATGCTGTAAAGATTTTTCCTGCCCTCAAAATATTTTTCAAACGTGTTTAAAGGTTGGGCACAGCACACATGTGGAAATCAGAGGGCTGCATTCAGCCTGCTGACAGCTGTGTCCCAGTCTTTGCCTGTGTGTATCCATCCCTGGGTCTTGGGGATCCAGTTTGATTCAGCCCTGGCTGCTCTGTCTGACTGCGTGGCCGTTGCACACTCGGCACTATTTCATAAAGCACTTAGAGTATTAAACATGCAGCATAAAGCCAAATTCATGCCTGAATAAAACCCATAGTGTGCAGCTATTTTCCTGCCATATGCACATAATCAATAAGGAGATAAAAATGTGGAGTGTATTATTATGGGTAAAGGGCCAACATTAGCTGTAACATATTTAAATTAGCTTCTACTCCGAGCCCTGGAATACACACCAGTCAATTAAACTGTCACACAGATGTACAGAGAGGAAGGTAAAAGTCATAAAACCAAGCCAGAAACACATAATAATGTATCAAAAAGTGTATGGGGAAAAGGTAAAATGTTAATAGGCAGCATTTTATAGCTAACCAGAAACCAAATCAATGTCCCATAATAGACCTGAGTGAATTATTTGCAGCAAGTAATTTATTCATTTGAATTTAGCCCTACTTTCTGTTTTCAAATTATCCATGTGCAGGCTTCAGATTTTATAAATTTGTTTATTTGGCATTATTCTATGCAGGGTTGATATGAAGGTGTTTAGCCAGGGAATTGCTCACCACTTTCTGGTTTTGCAGAGATTTGTGAGTTGGGAGTTGGTGTTTCCCTCGTGAGATTTCCCACACCACAGGCTACAGCTCCTGACTGGGTGCCCCACCTGCCTTTTCCAATGTGGGGCTTGGCTGATGAGCACGCCTGGGAGCAGGGAAACTTTCCTGTGGAAGCTGAACAGCTTTTCACACCAACCCTTTCACATGAAGTGCTTGTAACCTGTTTAACTTCAAAAAAGTTACTTTTCATGTGAAATTTCTGGGTGATCTCAAATGTAAAATTGGGCTTTCCTTATATCCTTTTAGTTACGAAATATGTTCTATCCATGAAAATAAAAAAAATAATGCAGAAGAGTAATTCCACTTGCAAAATTGTGATGAGCTATGCTCACAAGAGCTTCAGCCCATCACTACATTTAGGTGTTGAAAATCAAATTTGCTTTTCTAGATTACAATTAGAAATTTAATGCTTAAATTTGTTAGTTAAATTGCTTGTTGGAAGAGCACAGACCTGTGCCCAGTCTCATGGCAACTCATCTGAGAAGAGCACTGGACCTGAATACAGGAGATTTTGTTTCGGTTCCTGCCTTGGCTACACATTTCCACCGTACCCTGGAGAATATTTGATCTTTGCTTTTGCCCTGGGCCCTTTTCTGGCTGTAGTACCCTGATTCCAGCCCAAAACCAGCCCTAGATGATGCCACCATTGTCATGAGCATACAGCCCCTATTCCTGGACAAGAGCGAAAGCTGAGGGATATGGGAACATCTGCCTGAGAGGATTTTTGGCCTCCCAAAATTACAGCTCTGTGTGTGTATATATACATGTGTATGGATACCCCTCTCCCCTTCACTGCCTGCAGCAGGGGCTGCATTTTGTCCTGGCCCTCTAGAAATGATCACCATCATCAGAATATCCACATACACTCATTTGCTTGGGGGTCTGTGAGGCTGCCAGACCTCAAAAAAAAAAAAAAAATCAGAAAAACCCCAATTATTTTTATTATTTCTACCCTGCTGATAGCATATAAATGAATTGTCTCTTCCCCTCATACAAAACTCAGCAGGGAGAACTATTGTTTAGCTTGGGGTGCTTTCCCTGCATATCTTAGTGAGAAACCTGTACCTATTCGAATGCCATAAAATATATTAATTATATTTAAATTAAAAATACCTTCAGGGATTTAATTTTTGTTTCCACTATTTGCCTTACTAGATGTCTTGTTTAAAATTGCACCAGACCTCATCAGCACCTTGTGCTGCTTATGCTGAGAAGAAAAAGCAACAAGCACTGACAGCACAAACTGCTGTGCATATGGAGGGTAGATTTGCACAGTGCATCCCACCAGCTGCAAAAGCAAACTCAGGTTAATGCTATGGATGGCTCACAGTTATAATGTGAAAAATTCAACTTACCCACTACGTAGTCGCAGCAGGAAATTACTAGAAAACAAAATGAAAATGCTCTTACTTGCCTGGAAAGGTCTCTTGGCAGCAGGTGAACAAAAAAGCCAGAACCAAGCAGTGTCTGTGAAATTGCCTGTCCCCTTGGAGATGCTGGGCAACTTCTTACACCAGTTTTGGCTCTGGGTGAGGACCTACCCAATCCATGCAAACATGCAGATGCAAGTGCACTTCAGGAAAGTGAGGAAAAATTATTGTGTGAGAGAATTCAGAGGCAGGATTGCTGCTGTTGCAGAGAGGTCAGGAAACAGCTCTGCTAAAACCCCTCCTTATTCCACATAATTCCTAGAAAGGAAAGGATTTAGACTAGCAGGCTGAAAGAATGAAAGTTAAGAAAGTACTGTCAGACTAACTTTCATCAACAATATCCTGGAAATGTGTGTGCTTGGCAGCCGGGCCCAGACAAAATCCAGGATGAAAAGTCCTGGACTGGAAATGGAAAAATTTCAGTGGTGCCAGAAACCTTCATTTACCAGCCTTAATGTGAGTAACATTGTGTGGACAAACAGCAAGTAATCTAAATCACAGACTGTTTGCAACACAGAATACTAATTGTGGGTTGGAACATTTCTCATGTCTCCGTGAAAGAGTCTCAGAGGCGTCTCCACGCTTGCAGCTCCCTGCATGAGTTCCAGCGTGGCTCTTTGAAGCCAGAGCCAGGGGGAGACCAGCCTGGTGCCCTGGGCTGGGCTGACTGCAGGATTCCCAGGGCTGGTGTGGGGCATGGGCTCTGGCAGAGAGCTGAGGGAGTTGTTAACTCCCATCAGAATCCTGCTCTTGAGCAGTCAGATGAGCTGTGAGGAATTTAGGGCTGACTCACTGAGTCTCTCCAGGAGTTCAGTTTTGGTGGGAAAACCCAGGCCATGTCAACAAGCTTATCAAGAAACAGCTTCCCCTTCGTGCATCAGGAGGCATCCCAAACAATGCATTGCCAAACACATGAGAGTTCTGTTTATAGGCACAGCAGATGCCAAGGCATATTTTCAGAAGCTGTAGCAGTCCAAACAGGTGGCTGACAGAAATTTTACCATTCTGCCACCAGTGTTTTGACCAACTGACATATCAAACCCATATAAGTTTAGTTTTATACCAATAAATACAGTTTTCTTGGCTGGATGTGTTTGGGAAAGTCAGAAGGTAACACCAATTATTATTTGTATGGCATACAGCACATGCAGAAGTGCAAACTGGATCCTTGTGCCAGACCTCTGCTGAAGGTCACTCCCAGCTGACCTAATTGCAATGTTTTGGCTCATGAATGAAAAGACCAGAAGTTTTGTTAGCTGTGTCAGTCCTTGGGTGCCTCTGTTGGCAGAAGTTATTACATCCTGGCTGCTCAGCTCAGACCTCTGCTGTTGTATTCTGTGGCATCCTAGTTACCCACAGTGACATAATTATGTTTAAATTTGGTCTGAGTGGAAACATTGCTCTGGGGAAGCCCTGGGGCCCAGCCAGGCCCAGGGTGTACAATGACCCCTGTGGGGCTGACTCAGGAGTCACTGTGACAGCAGCTGAGGGTGAGGCAGGAGCCTGTCCATCCCAGGCCAGGCAGGCAAATGGACCGGATGCAATTCTGCAGAGCACAGGGCAAACATCATCCATCCTTGGCTCTGTGCTGAGCTGAAAATCACAAATTATCAGAGGGGGAAGCTGATGTGGACAGACAGAGCGGATGTTAAAAGCTGGAAAGGTCATGCCAAAATTCCTGATAGCTTGAGCATACCATGTTCAATGACTTCTTCTGGCTCACGGAAGCGAACCCTTCGCTCTGCTCTCCGCTTCTCCCCCACAGCTGGGTCCACAGGTGGCCTTTTCCTCAGTATGGAAGGAGGAGAGCTGCTGTCATCTGTCTAAAGAGTTGATCAAAACACAAAACATGTGACCATCCAAACAGGGCTCAGCATCTGGATGAAGTTTTGATC
Organism: Calcarius lapponicus; assembly: GCA_039654755.1. Classification (NCBI taxonomy): domain Eukaryota; kingdom Metazoa; phylum Chordata; class Aves; order Passeriformes; family Fringillidae; genus Calcarius; species Calcarius lapponicus. Next base: position 55,401,597 of record CM077468.1, on the reverse strand, counting down.
TTTGGTGGATGTGTTACCGTGTCCCTCGGAGGACACGATGTATAACACCTCTGCTTGGACAGACCCCTGTCATATTTACAGCCAAACAAAAGGGATATTCCTACATTGCCATAGATCTGCAGTACTCTAAAGCTGTATTCTCAGGGAAAAGGATAGGTAAAGCAATGGACAGCAAAATGTTCAGAAAGCATTTCTCTAAATTGCAACAAATATCTGCTGAAGGTGGCTGCTCAACAGCCTTGGGCTGTTCTTAGAAGAACATAAATGTGATATGAAATATATGGACCATATCATTTGGAGCACCTTTGAAATGTTCTGAGCTAAGCAGTTCCACTCAGAATGCAGCATTATCATTTAAACAGCTGGGACTGTGAAGCTGACTTGGGTTGGACACTCCTGATGGGTACAATAAGGTAATTTATTTGCATTTTAATATAACAGTTATGCTGTTGCTCTGGTTTTTGCTTGGAAACCACATTTAGTCTTTGACAACAGAATCATAATGCTGTGGATTCTTTAAATTACAAGAAACAGAGCTGCAATAGTAATAACTCACTGTTCTGCATGGGAGTGTTCCCACAGTCAACTGCCCAAAGTGAATCCAAAGAACCTTGATTCAGACACTCACTGTCCTCTGGCAGTAGAGAGCAGATGGCAATTTTTCTGCTTTTCAAAGTGAGTGGTAGAGATTCTTAACATTTCATTTTTAAGACTGAAGTAATCTTCTCTAGCACTTTCCATCTCTCCCCTCTGTTCCTCTGCTGGATAAAGGTTATTATTTCTTCTGGATTTCTCTCTGCTCCCTTTCCCCCCCTTGCTTGTTGTTCCCCCATTTAGTGATTGCATGCTCCTTACTTCAATTCTTCTCCTTGCTTTAATCTTTCTACTCAATTATCTACTTTTGTCCTTTTTTTGACCCAAATGCCATTGCCTTGCCTTCTTGTTGGATGTTTTCCCCATGCTCACCATCTCACACACCCTCACCTTGGACTGCAGAAGCAAGATTAAGCCCCAGTGACAGCAATCTGGGGGTGTCAGACCCCAGAGTAAAGGGGATAAATAGGTTTTCTTACACATCACATTCTGGATAACCTCAAAAGACATATTACATAGCCAGCAGGAACTGCCATGGGGTGAGGAATGTCTTTGATCCCTTCTCCTGAGAGATTCATAAAACCAATCTCATCACTGATAAGGATGCTTTCTCTGATCCTGGGGTCACATCACCTCCGTCTCATGACTGGGGACAGTGTGTGTTGGAGCTCTGTGTTTTTCATTCAGCAGCTAAGAAGCTGGAAGCCCCATTCAGGTTGTGGAAAACCTGGATTTCACTTCTTTCTGAGCCCAAAGAAATATAAAGCTATGTCTGTATACACGCCCTCATCATCACGGTTACGGTGCACACACGGGAGCAGGGAATCTCAGTCTCTGCCACTGGAGCTGTCTTGTTTGGCCTTGAATAATTAAATATTCATTGAGCTAAAGAAAGAAAGAAAGAATGACTTTACAGCCTCGTGTTTGGGTGCTCCCTTGGGGGTGGCAGAAGCCTGCTCCTATCCTTGCTCCAATGAATACTTAATATGTAATACTTAAATATTCATTGGAGCGGTCACTGGGAACAGGGTCTCTCATCTGCCAGGTGAACACCCCAATCCCTCTGCAACAGCCACACACACACTTACTCACATAATGAATATTTGATTATTCTGTGTAAAATGAAACAGGTTTAGGGAGACACAGCCTAGCTCAGGCTGGGGGTGGTTATAGCTATAAGGGCTTCTCCTGTGGCACAACCAAGGAAACTGAACCTTGTATTTGAAGAGATTTAAAACTCCAAGTGCAGCTGTTGCCCATATGAGCTTTTCCAAACACTTAGCAATGACAGCACATCAGAAGAGAAAAACATGAAACAACTGGCTGGTTGGACAGCATCTAGCCAAGGAAGACTTTAAAAAGGAAGTGATTTTATGATATTCACTAGACCTTAATAGCTTACAGAAATCAAAGCTAAACATTGTCAGAATGAACAAAACACTGCCCCCTCAGAGAGAAATCTGCTGTTAGCATACTGTGACAAGAGCTGGAAACCTACCAAAGTGATAGCTGGGCAATTGTATGACCCTAAAAGCAACCCATCTGTAACAAGCTGCAGGCACTGCACACAGGGACTTCATCCCCCATGAGAAGATGACTTACCTGCAGCTCTTTGGCACTAGGATCGGGAAGTGAGGCTGGACATATTTGGGACATGTACTCTGGATGCCAACATGAAGCCTCCCACATGAAGCTTGGGATGGAAAGCCTCTTGCCCAGAAACTGAGAAGGAGCAGGGAAAAGCTTCAGGAGCCCCCTGAGCAGGGGGACGGAGCCGGCAGCGGCACCGCGCAGCCGGGAGCGGAGAGGAGGATGAGGAGGGGGAAGAAGAGTTTGTGTCCTTTGTACCAGGGCTGGCGTGGGAAGGATGAGATGTGCTCAGGAGCCAAAAATAGCACCCAGTGATAAAACTGGCTGTGCAGCTGGAAGCAGGGCTGTTCTGGCAGCGGGAGAGGGCCTGAATGGAGCAAGTCACAGATAAACACCTACGTGTTTGTTCTGCCTGAATGTGAATTGGGGGTGGTTTTTTAATAGCAATTGCTGCATTTCTGTGATCATGTTTTGTGATTCCCAATCACAAAAATTTTGCAAGTGGGATTGCTTTTAATCCTTCTTCTGTTCAAAAGATGTGGGTAGTCACCAGGAAATTATATAAATATAGTGGGATGACAGATATCTCCCTCCAGAACAGTTATGGCCTCACTTTATATGTTTTACAAATTAAATCCATTATTATAGTAATAAAGTGGGATTTAAACATTTGACATTTCTACTCATATTATAATAAGATTATTGATAGAAAGAGAGGTGATTTACTGTTCAAGAGGCTTTAACAGTCCCTTGTCAAATACTGAAGGCTGGGCATCATCAAATATACAATTTCTAGTTAGAAATACCTGCCATGATTGCTGAAATATACTGGTTTGTTGTCCCTGCAAGCACAAGCTTGTGCTTTTTTTTTGTTTTTTTGTTCTTTTCCTGGAGCTATTTATTTGCAGTGCCATGTGCAATGTACATGCTTTGGTTTTATAGCAGGTGGTTGGATGGATATTTCCATGTCATGTTCAGGCTGGCCCTTGCTCTGCAGGGCAGAGAGGGTGGCAAGATGCTCATCCTGGCACTGGGAACCAGGGGGCAAAGCTGCTCTGTGGGCTTCACTACTTACTCACTTCCTTTCAGGGATCTGGGGAATGGGTGAGTAGATGGAAAGGGTTGGGATCCTTCCCCAGAGAAAACTGGGCCAGAGCAGCAGAGGAGGCTTCTGTGGTTGATGTGGGGTCAGCAATCTCCTCAGGACTTGCTGCCCTCCTGCAGCTCAGCCTCTGCATGGCTGCACATCAGCATCCACATGGAGAGGAACAGATTTTGCTGGTCTAGGGCTCTCCACTGAATGCACCATATCTAAAAGCCCCCTGAAGAGGGTTACCTTACCTTCTCTTTCCTGTGCATTGGGGTGATGGAGGGCTTTTCCTCATGCTGAAACCAGCTCACAGCTGCAAGCCTTGTGAAATGCTTCCAAAATCCCCTCTCTGCTGTGTCCTGCAAGTGTTCCACAGAAGTTATTTCAGGAAACCCAGGATTGCTTTTGGTGGGGAAAAGACAGTCTTTAAAATTTTTTCATAGTAGATCCTAGACAGAAAGGTGACAAAACCTGTCAAACCATGGTCCCCTGGCCTCTCTGGCTCCTCCTTCCTCCTGTTGTGATAATCACTTACTACTAATTCATGTAAGAAGGAATTTACCTGCCTGCTTTGGCCAGCAAAACTGATGAAGGTGGGATTAGGGAAGTCAAAGTCTAGTCATCATCTAGCTTTGATGACTTTGTCCATGGGAATTGTCTCATTTATTTTTATTAGTGTCACCCAGCAAGGCACATAAGAAGGTCTTGTGCAGCCTCTTATTCCTGCAGAGTGGGGCAATGCATTTGTCAGCTTTTAAATCTGAATGAAAAACCTTGTTCATGTCTTCTTCACGGAACCTGGCTTTGTTCAAAGGAAGATTTTTACAGTTTTCTAAGTATGAGGTCAAAGATATTTTGTTAATTAAAAAAAAATCAAAAAACACCAATGGGATTTTTTGTATTCAAGAAATGGATGTATGGAGACAAAATTTATAATTTTTCATGCCAGAAACCATTTCTTTTCAGTTCTAGATTCCCCTTAAATGTAAACAATTTTTTTTTTTGTTCATTTGATTGAAAAATAATTGGGCAGCTCATGAATGTTTTCATGAAAGATTGCTATTTAAATGCCACGGATGATAATTTCATAGTGGCATTCTCACTTTTATCTCAAGATGTGCTAATTATATTGATAGTAATGGTTGTAAATGCTTGAATAATTAGTAGTTACCTGGGCACTCAAGTTTCAGTGGATAAAGATGTCAGGAGTTCAAATCTCATGACAGGGACAGTTCCATTCCTACTAAGTGCTTTTGATTGTAGTTTAACAACCTAAAATTGGATATATGTTAGGAATAAAATACAGCCCAATGCTTAAAGTAAAAGAATCCAGGGAAACAACTTCTCTAGCCTTTGAAATCACTGGTAATAAATAATAGTTACTATAGTGGGATGATTTCTGCATTAGAAGCTGTAAGAATTTCCTTTAATATTGCCTTTCTTTTTAAAGTAATTTTCCATCTAAGATTTGATCTCATTTCATGCAAAGTACGTCAGAAATGAAGCTGGACAAATAATTCATAAATGAATTATTTAGCTTGTGAGTGTCACCTCTATTTCTTTCAGCTAATTGTTCACAAATAGATAGTGACTTTTGTCAATGTATTCATTATTCAGATTTATTCAGTGGATAATTGCTGGGAGTAATTCTTTGTCTGTAGATTGCTTGGAATCATTTTGCTGTGAACATTTAATAGTAAAAATCTATCCAGGCTTTCAATAAAAGACAAACTAAAATTATCTATAACTACTGATGTAGCCCTTAAACACGAACAATATAATGCAGTCCTAAAGAGCAACACCAACATTTTAATCAAGAAATGCACCACTTCCCATGCTACATAGGAGAGAAAGCAAAAACATTTCAACTCTCTGTGTAGCACTGACATTGAATGGTGCACATTGTATATGCAAATAAGTTTTTACAAGAAAAGGGTTGCTTAAGTGTTTGCTCAGCAGAAAAACAAAACATGCCTAAACAAAACATGATTGACTTCCCAGAGAATAAATATGAACAGTCCACACAAAGGAATTAACTGTGCAGCCAGTATTTTTACTGCAATACCTCAGTGGAAGATGTCTAGGAAATAAACATAACATGATAAAACAATTTTACACTCAGAGGATAACTGTGTAACCATATGAACTCTTTTTCCATTTCCTTCTGTGGGAATAAATATTTTAGACAAGCAAAGTACTTTGTAAATGATGCCTTTGTGGGGATTCGTCTGGCCTGGTTCAATTATTCTGAAACCTAGCAATTTTCTCATATCATTGAATCTGCTTTTATTGCAAATAGGGTCATAGAAATAGTCACTCATTGCAATAATGGACTTCGTTTATCTTAACTATTAACACTTGCAGTAGGTCTACACACACACACACGTATATATTCAATATTTATGGATATGCACAGTGCATATATATTAATAATGAAGTAACTTTATCTCCAACAATCTGAAAACAAAATCACGTAATCCCATACAGTGTGGGGTGCAGTGGTAACTGGAAGCAGCATATCAGGATAACAGAACAGAAAAGGAATAAATAAATTAGAGGGGAGTCTTCCATATCTTCCTCAACTTCCAGGGTGTCAATTGAGCCTTTGTTCAGTATTCCACCTTTCGCGGTTCTGTGTACTCTTGATTAATAATTTAGAGATGCACCTTTTGGAAGCAGGGTAAGTTTTGTGTTTGCCAAGAGTGATTTTCCACTAGTCAGGGAGTACATCAGGAAATAAAACAGCAAATTGCACCACAGAGTATAATTAGCTGTTGCCTCCTTCCTTTTTCTGCCTCTGGAGAAGCAGATTTACTGCTGAGAGTTCTGGGACACCCATGAGATGTCATACAGCACCATTTCTTGTCCTCAACCTCCCAGTAAAGAAAGCACTGTGTAAATCCCAGCCTCAAGACAAAAATCTGCTCTTTGGACTGCATGTTTCCATTCCACATCCAGATTGATCATTAATCTGTTGTCTGGTGGTCAATCCAAAATGTGGTGTTTTTGTGAAGCTGGTGAAATAAAAGATCAACAGCAAAGCATAATGGAAACAGAGCGCTGAATGGGAAGATGATCTGGTAACACTTGGTGTGTGTAGCCAGCCAGGATGAAAGCAATCAGTTTTGCTTCCTGTATATCTGTTAGTTCCTGTGATGGCCAGAGAGCTGGTGTGTTTTTTCCCAGGGAAGTGCAGTGGTGGTCAGTGCAAAGTGCAATCCCTGTGGTGCTCCATGAAGGACCCACAGGATTACCCTCCCAGCAGGACCTCTTTGCCCTTTAGTTATTACTGCTCTGTGCTGGAAGTTTCCATGGTCACACAGATCTCTAAGTACCCCTTGGATGGAGGTGGGCGGACCTGGGCCATTCTCCCAGGACCTGTGGGCCTGGATTGCAAACCTCTGTAAAAACTGGATTGGGGTGGCATGTGGACATCTGATCCATCACAGCAGAACTCACTTCTGAAGGCAGAGTCATGGCCCTATTTGCAGATGCAGCATCTCAGAATTGTTTTGGTTGGAAAAGATCTTTGAGGTCATTGAGTCCAAGTGTTAGCCCAGCCCTGCCAAGGCCACCACTAAACCACATCCCCAAGTGCCACATCTAAATGTCTTTTAAATACCTCCAGGGACCGCGACCCAACAGCTTTCCTGGGCAGTCTGTTCCAGTGTTTGACAACCTTTTTGGTGAAGAAATTTTTCCTTATATCCAATCTAAACCTCCCCTGGTGCAATCTGAGGCCTTTTCCTCTTGTTCTATTTCTTGTTAATTGGAAGAAGAGGCCAACACCCCCCATCTACAAGATTTTTCCAAGTAGTTGTAGGGAGCGAGATGGCTTCCCCTGAGCCTAATTTTCTCCAGTCAAAACTGGAGCTGCTTCCTCATAAGTCTTGTTCTCCAGACCCCTCCTTAGCTCCATTTTCCTTCTCTGGACCTGTTCCAGCACCTCAGTGCCTTGTAGTGAGTGGCCTAAAACTGAAGCAGGATTCAAGGTGCAGCCTCACCAGCGCTGAGTACAGGGGGACTATGTAGCAAATTCAAAGTGATGATCATGTTCCTGGAGCTGTGGCACCAGTTTAAAATCCACATTGTGCACAGGTTTTTCCTTGTTATAAACTGGGCTCTTTCCTAAGACAAAGATAGAAGCACTGAGGAGAAGTGTTGCAGGTCTTGGCATTGTGGTGATCCCTTCTGCAGGGCAGAGCAAACTCTGCTCTATTTGGACTGACTGGAAGTGATTTAACTCTGTTGAGGAATTTGGTCTCAATTTATTCCTGGCATGAGTTCATTGACTTATAAAAGGCATGAATCTGTCTCCATTTCTTAAAATTGCCTCTCTTATTCATGTGTCTTTCCGAGTAGATGTTACAAATAACCACAGAGGACTTGTGATGATGTATAGTAAACACAGAGAGAATTTCTGGCTGCTGAAATGAACTTTCTAAATAATTACAGAATGATTCCACATCCATTTCATAATTAGACTCCTGAGATTGCAGCCAAGCTATTATTTGTGATTCAACAAGCATTTTTATTTTAGAAATGTCCCACAGCCATTAGGTTTATTCCACCTGAGATTTTCTAATTTGTTCTGATCATCCTGTCACTGGGACCTAAAATGTAAAACACGTATTGATTGAATAAGAGTTACCAAGGAACCAAATGCTAATTTCTGCTATTGGGTCACTGATTCCAAATCAGTCAGTCCTGTTGATGTGAGATGTGATGGACAGGGCTGGAGTGAGTGAGGTCATTCTGAGACAGCTTTTGTTACACACTCTTTGTATTTCAGGAACAAAAACTAGTGGAACTGTAAATTCTGCCCACAGGATTTGGGCTGCTGTTGATGGCAGGGCTGCCATCAGCCATGAGGTGAATTAGGAGAAACCCACTGCCAGCAGGAGGACATCTGAGCTGGCATAAAGGAGAAAAGGCATGCAAAGAAAACCCCTTAGAAACAGGGAAAGTGGAATTATCTTCAGGAGTTCTATTTTACCAGTAATCACTCTGGGCTTGATGTTGTGTTCACTGGGACTTCCTGCCCACATTCCTTGGTGAGCTTTGACCTCAGGAGAAATCCAGCTAGGATGACTGCAGGTTACAGCCTCAAAAAGGGGATTAGTGGTTTTGTCTTAATCCCAGGTATCAAAAGACTCCAATTGACTTCTGTGAGCCACTGTGCCTCCCCTAAAAAGGATTTTAGAAACCTGGCAGCCATTAATGCCAAACTGGCCCTGAGAGGGGCAAAAAGCAGGGCTGACAGCAAAGGGAAGGGAAGGAGCCAGGGGAATCACAAAGCACCAAGACACAGGCAACTACATAACATGATTTGAGGCCACTGATGTAAATGCACTTGGGCTCCATTTGTAGTGTCACCTTGGAAGAGGATTAGATTAGATTAATGGCATGAAAGAACAGAAAAATGGAGAAAAGAGCAGATTGAAGTGTAACAAAACCCCAAATGAGTAAAAAACCCCCATGAATTGGAAAGCATTTGGATGATGATATTGGATGATAAAGATTATAAAAAGAAAGTGTCAAATCCTTCTGTCATTGGCAGCTGCTTTACATTAATGTTAAGTCTATTAATGATGATATTTGTTTTTCTAATTAGTATGTAAGTCTCTCTCCTCCACCTCTCCAAGCCCTGGAGACTAGTGGTTTCAGAGAGAAACAAATAGGTTTAACAAAAAGTAATTGGTACAATTTTCAAAACTGGCTGAGAGCTTCTGGAGCTTATATTCAATTTCATCTCAGTTTAAGCTGAGGCAAAGAAAATAAGCAAGGGAAAATTCAGGCAGAACATCAAAGTACACTTGTTGGCATCAGGCTATACAGATAAGTCAGGTTGAAAGCCAGTTATGTTTTGCAGAGGCAAACTGAATATTTAAGTTGTGCTTTCATCCCAAAGCAGAGCATCCTTTGGCATTCCTGCAAGAGATTGTAGGATCCTGCTCACACCAAGACAATTTGTGTCTTACAATGGGGTACCTGAGAGCAGGATGTGCTTTGAGAGCAGAGTGGGAAAACAGGGTCCAGCTTTGACCCCTGGCAGATTTGAATCAGAACCTTCAAGTGCAATGCCTCTAAGATGCAGTTTCTTACTAGCTGCCTGCTAACATTCTCTCCTTCATTCTTATCAGAGATTTGGTCCAGGACCAGGAAACCTCTCAGCTTAAATTAATATGCTGGTCAGAATCATCTCTGCCTCAACAAATGCATATTTTTTCTGATGTGGAGTGTTTTCATCAGTATATTTTTCATCATCTCAAATGTACGAGCCTTTCAATCAGTCTCCTCAATGAAACAATAGAAATTACTTTGCCTTTTCTTTTAAGGACAGAGAAATGCAAAGGCAAGGAATGAAGCTTAATGGGACTGCTGTGGAGATGCTGAAATAATGGTGTCTGAAGGGAGAAGCATGGAAGCTGAGCTCTTGGTCTGTTTATGTGATTCTGACCTACATGGCTGTTCCCTGACAAAGACAAAACTTCTGGGTACACTGAGCTGGTGCAGTGTCTTGCACTTCTTTCTTTCATGCATTATACCCACTCCAGCAAGTGTTTCTGGGGGAAGTTTTGAGACTGGAGTGTTCCTATAGTTAGCATTTCTTCCTATGTTTGGAAATCTGGGAAAAGACTAGATTCTTTCTGGAGCACACTGGGCCAAAAGGCTCTTTGAATCTTTAAAGTGAAGATGATGGAGAAGTGACACCACCACTCCTCCTTGCCAGAAGTTCTGCTCACTGCCCTTGTGACACCTCTGTAGACCTGAAACAGTTTTTCATGACACTCCTGCTTGTGGCAAGTCTTGTTACTTGTTGTTTGGATAATGCCAGAACTGGGAGATAGTATCAGTTTCTTCAGTGGTTACATTTGACAGCGCAAATCAAAAGGTTCTTAGCAAAGGATGCTCCAGGAGCCACCACTCTGTCCTGCCTTTCAGGAGGATCCACTGTGAGCCAGCATCAGTGTCAGAGATTTAGACTAAGAAGTGCCAGGTTAATCAAAGCTGGTGGGTTTGCTCTTCTCTGTGCTCTCCATTGTAATTTCAGAAAGGAGCCCTTCAGCTCCTCTGCCTTTACCAAACACAAATCCAATAACGGCAAGGCAGCAAAAATGACACTATGACACTCCTCTTTCTTTTTTTCTATGAAACACAAATAAAAATACAGAGGAGGAAAAAGTGAATTTTGGAGACTTTAGAGCAAGTGGCATTGGCAACTGTCACCTTTACTTGTCAGTTCAGAGTTTGATTTTGGGGCAGCATGTGGTGGAAATGGGCTGGCACTGGAGAGGAGAAGTTAGTGCTCCATGTAGCAAACACCTCACAGAACTCTAAGCTATCTGCTTTTGCTCTTTTACAAAACCAAGGCTGAAGATGTCTTGGGGATGTTTTCTTCTAAATCTTGGCACTGCCCCAGCTCATGCAGTGGTAATTCTGACCTTTCAATCTGAAATCTTTACTTTATTTGTTCCCCAAAAAGTAAAGTAGCTGCTCCAGGATGAAGATATAGATCTTTGTAAATTCAGATACTTCTTTTATTGCAAAACATACTCATCTGAATCATGATCCATTAATTCTAGGTACTTTATCTGAGCAAAACAGAGTTCAGTTCCCAGGTTTGGGTATGTCATTAGGAAGGGAACATGAGTTTTCCTGATCTACGCCATGTTAAGCAAAACCAGACCTCCTTTCTGGAGGAAAAGTGAGTTGTATGGGATTTGAAATGTTGGTAATCTTCTTTCAACATTCATGAAAAAAACAGGCTCTAGGGAAACCGATTACCAAATGGCTTTTATATCTAATTCAACTCTAAAAATTCTGATGAGTTATTTTTTTGCAGTTCCTAATAAGGCCTATTATTGTTCATAAATAATGTGCTCAAATTTCATCAGCCCTTGTTTAAGACCAGAGCTGTACAAGAGCTGCAGACACTGGCAAAGAGGCTGCTCCTACCCTGCAATCTGTATAAACTGAAGGAGAAATGCCACTTTTTTTTACACCAGCACAAAGATCTGGCCCACAGCTTTCAGAGAGGCTGAATAGAGAACACAAGGCAAAAGAAGCCAAGAAGCTGCAGTGTTTCGACAGGAACAGGTTTAAGCAGTTTAACAACAGAGGCTCTCTCCACACTGGCCTGTGCAGCCTAGAACACACAACCTTTTTTTAGACGTACCTGTTGGTCAGGATGAAAAATGTAGGCAGCATCTCACACTGACATGTCTGGCTTGGGAGGCCTGCTCAGAAAAATCCCTCATCAGGGCAGCAGCTGTCTCCTTCCCCAGGGCAAATTCCTTTAAAGCTGTCAAAGATTGCTGTAATCAGACTAGGTCATCAAAACCAGTCCTCTGAGGACTGGAAATAAGATCCAGAGATGAGCATTCAGCTCCATGGGCAGGGTCTAAAACACTAATGTTTCCATTGAAATTAAATGAAGAGACTGTAATTGCTGTGAAAGAAAAGAGAAGCAATCACTGGGAGAGCCAGAAAGCTTTCAGAGCACCTCTGAAACGATGCTTGCTGGAAAGCAGGGATCTGTGTACTGAATAACAGAATCAGAATAACTGAGCACTGCTTTTACAGGGAAACAACTTTGATAACTGCTGGAGCATTTGACTCTGTGGGCTCCTGGAGAGGCAAATTCTAATTGAGATTTCACCACGCAGCTGAGTAGTTTTTATTACCAGGTTAAATAAAAGAGGTTAATAAAGTAATAAAAATGGATTCTTTGCATTCTTGACTTCAAAACACAATGCCATGGTCAATATGCTTAATAATTTGTAAATAGAGTGAAACAAAGCACAAATAGCTATGGTGACCGTGGAGAGGGGATTACTGGGAGGCTTGCACCCTCCCTTGCACTTTTTCTTGCATTATCAGTATTTCAGTTTCCATAAATAAGGCAAGGTAAAGCAAATGGACTGTGTTCCTGTCTGTCCAATGTTTACTGCTGTTACTGGAGTTACATCTGGGACAAATTTGACTTGGACTTGACTAAATTCCTATCTTGGATAAAATATAAGTGTGTCAGTGTACTTGATTTTAGCTGTATTTACTGTAAAATTATTTACAGCATCTCTGATTTTAAGTGATTGATCCCATGCCTGAGGAATAGTATCAGAGTAAACAGATCAAAACAGATCAAAACTTGTCCTTTATGCTTCTCCAGTGCTCTGGCATTACACCAGATACTGGCTACCAGTTCTTTCCTACTTTTTAAATTAAAAATAAAAAACCAAAAACAAAACAAAACACCACCATACATGATGTGAATGTTCACGTAACTACAGAAAAAACGGGAAATAAACAACCTCTCTGCTAAGCAGGAATAGCTGGGGGAAATCACTGACTGAGCTACCCATGGGGGAGCAGGCATGTGCCTTGGCTGCTGTGGGTAGGGCACGGAGAGGGGATGGGGAGCTGCAGGAGCTGAAGTAATTAACAGGAGCAATCCCAGGAGAAGGGGAGAAAGAAAATCGAGGTAATATGCTCCACTGGAGCTTGTGGGGAAAAGATAGTTGGAGGAGAGGTTGCTGAAGCACAGGGGAGGTGGAGGTGTGTCAGGGAGGGGTGAGGATCTCTGAGATGGGAGAGCTGGAAACGGCAAGGCATGGAAAGCTGGGGCTGACAGGCAGGCAGCAGTCCCAGGGGTGGATTGTGAGTGATATCAAGGAATCTATTTCCCATTTCTGATTGCTGTATTGGTCAAAGTGCCCAAAAATATGCTACACCTCTGTGCTGATTTTTCCATCTCTCTGAATGGGAAACAGAGGCACCAGGTTGCAAAGCGACTCTTCCTCTCATAAAGGCAAGAGCAGAGCTGAGTGCTGGGGTCAGCTCTGCTCATCCCACCTCCCAAACCGAGTGCTGGGGTCAGCTCTGCTCATCCCACCTCCCAAACCGAGTGCTGGGGTCAGCTCTGCTCATCCCACCTCCCAAACCTCCCAAACTGAGTGCTGGGGTCAGCTCTGCTCATCCCACCTCCCAAACCGAGTGCTGGGGTCAGCTCACTGCTCATCCCACCTCCCAAACCTCCCAAACTGAGTGCTGGGGTCAGCTCACTGCTCATCCCACCTCCCAAAGCTCCCCTGCTACCAGGGGCAGGTGACTGCTCTGAGACACTTCGACCAAACCTTCTGCAGGCTGTGCAGCTCACAAACTATCCAGGGAAAGCACCCTAAGAATAATCAGATCATAAAAGCTGTGGGAAATGCTGCTGTAAATCCTGTAACACTGAAGAGCAGCCCTGTGAAAGTTTTGCAGTGAGGCAGAGCAGAGTGTGGAGCAGGTAGCAAAGGGGAGAAGTGCAATAGATATAAAGCCATGTACTTGCCTGAGCACCCAGCAAAGGCTCTGTGTGAGTGAGCAGCAGGGCTTCCTCAGCTGTTTATCCTGCTGAAGGATATTTAACCACCCAGTCAACTGGCTAGAGCTCAGCTGGAAACACTCAGTGCCAAAAGCACAGGAGATGGAGCCAGTGCAATAAACACAAGGCTGCCTTGATTTTTTTTTCCCCTGTCTAATTATATATCTATGTTCAGTGTTCCTGGGACTGAATTATAACCTTAAATTTGCTTTTCCTTCCTCAAAGGCTTTGTCCCTGAGTTAAGCAACCAAAAACAAAACAAGAAGTGTCTTTACTCTGCAATCTCCTTGTTGCATTATTCCCATATCGAACCTGGCAGCTTCCAGCCCTCCCAACACTATAATTAGAGCATCCCCAGCCATTGGGATAGCCCTGACCCTCACCACAGTGCTGCCCTGCCTGCTTTGCAGCTCTCATCTGTCACACACAGCAGCTCCTTCCCCACACAAAGCAAGTGCTTGGAGGGGGACAGGGATTTTGCATTTGGGCTGTGCCTGGCCAGCACCCTGAGCCTGCACATCATCCTGCTCACCCTGCCCTGTGTTAGGGGAAGGTGACTGTGCCCCAGTTTGCCACTGAAATGGGGGAGCTGGAGGAATTAAATTTGACGCTTGACATCTCCTCAACCAGGCTGCTTCTTGAATTAGTGCATGAAATTCAGCTCTTCTGTCAGCATTTCGCTCTCGTTTGATATATAGGAACACGCAAGCAGGCTGTGGCTGGCTGTACAGACTGCTGATTTAGGGAGAGCTGAGACCCCAGGGTAAATCCACACAGCCTGGTTTTCTTCAGTCTGTTCTGTTTGTTGGGCTTCCAGCTCCACACTCCCCTCACTGGGAGCTGGGAAGCCCCCATCACCTCCCAGACTCCCTGCAGGGGCTGGGATAAGAGGAGAGCAGAGGGTTTCCCCATCCAGCAAGGATTGCCATCTTGTGCGTGGATGGGCTAAATTTGCCCTCAATCTGCTTTCTCCAGGGGGCATTCAAAGTGCTCTCAGTATTTTGCTGAGTTTCATTTAGAGGCATTATCCTCCTTAGCAAATGGAATAATCAGCCAGGAGAGGTGCAGGCAGTCACAGGGAGTACCATGCTCATCCCATTCCCAGAGCTCTAAACCAGATGAGCTGATAACCCTTGCCCTGGGCTAGGGGGGAGCTAAAAGCTTTCTGCAGGGAGCCACCATGCCTACCTTGGGTCAAACATCTGAGTTTTATGGAGCTGAGAGCACACATGGGCTGGGTTCCACTCTGAGTGGGAATGGGCCAGAGCAGGAGCCAGTGTCAGGGGTTTCACTGCTGGGCACACACCGTGTTCAGCTGCCTTGGGAACTGCAGCTGTGAGGGTTCAGTGCTCTGTCTGAAATGGCCAAGATATTCTGCATTTTTCCCAAAATTCTTATCCCAAATGAGCTCTCATCCCTTAAGCACAGAACCCCCTTCCTTTGTCTCCTGCCTCTTCCCATGCTCCCCAGCATAAAGTGGGAAAGATGGAAAAGGAAAGTTCAGCTTCATATCAGCTGATTGGCAAATCCTTGCTCATCTGGATGGAGCAAAAGCAGGAGTGCTTGCACCCTGTGGGGGTGTTGTTTTATATATTACAACAGTTCTAATATCATTATGGTGCAAGGATTCCATAGTCTCAGAGTTGCTACCTCCTCAAAATTTCTTGCAGGCAGCTCCTCTAAGCACTGCCTGCTCTTGGACCTTGCAGCAGCCATCTGACTCCTCTCTGACTTCAGTTCCCACCAATCCTCTCTTTTGGGTACAGGTGTGGCCTGTTAACATTAGGCCTGCTCCTGATCTTTAGTAATAGGGTTCAGCTGCGACTCATTGGGGGGATAAGATTACATTGTACATTACCTCCATTTACCCATACTGTGTTCTCCTACGTGTGGGATTTCCCCCACCCCAGGAAACGCTTTCTCTCACTAACTGCAAAGTCAGGATTCAGCTGCTCAGACATCTGCTGCCATGCAGGTGCCCCACAGCTCAGAGCGTCGCCCCAGACTGCACCCAAGGGAGACAAACAAGCACTTTTAGGGGCAATTCATCCACACTAAATAAAAACCCTAAAATAAATAAGCTGTGGGTGAATCCTATCCTGCAGGTGCCTTTTCCTCTCTCCATAGCAGGGAGGACTGGCTCTGATGTCTCCATCCAGAATGGTGGATCAGACCTACCCTGCACTAAGGCAGAGAAAATTGCTTTTCCTGAAGGCCAGGATGACATTTTAATACATATTGCTTGAGGCAGGGGAGGGGGAGATCTCCCCAGGGTGACCTTGCACTGAATGTGACTTCTCTGTGGTGAGTCTTCTGGGCTGCAAGGGGAGAGGCAAGGAGAGGGTACCAGGGGGAAACTGAGCCCACACTGAAGCCTCGGTGCAGAACTACCCAGGTGAGATGCATGTGCCCTGCACCAGCGCCTCTTTCTGTTTCAATCTCTCTGTTACTGTGTTTCAGAGAGTTAATTTTAAACGTAAACCAAGGCTTTTCCCCCATTCTGAAGTCTCTGTTTGTCACAACATAACTTAAATTTTCTTTTATTTCTATGGGAGGTTTGCATTTCCACGTATGTCAGCAGTGCCCAGAACTAACATCTGAGTGGGTGAAGTGGAATTTTGATTTATTGGAGGAGAGTGCATTATCAGTAAATTCAAGAGACTAAATCTGCCATGGAGAGGGCTTCTTTTGTTTCCATCATCAAGTCAGACATTATATCCTGTCAAACATCCCAGGGGGCACTTTTGCTCCAGGCACCAGAGGTAATAACTCAGCTCAGAAATGTATGCTGTATGCTGAGCCCTTCATCTTACCAAGCATTCAACTCTTGTTCAAATGCAGGACACAAGTGAAAGAGAATAAGAATAAGAATTAATCCTTAGCCTTACCAGCCCAGTGATAGCTCTGCTTTTTTCAGTGCAGACTGTGAAGTTCTTAATCTGAACTTCTTCTCCTGGTATGACCCATGGCTGAGGGTGGTGTTGTGTGATGAAATCTCTAGGTTTGGATGCGCTGGCACAGCACGGTGTCACAGACAACTTTTATGAAAAATCCTTTCCTTAGGATTTTTCCTCCTGAGAAGCTGAGAGGCCTCAGGAATAAAATGTAAACAATGGTTATCTGCTGCTGTGGAATGCAACAGGTGCATCTGTGATTGGTCTCATAGAGTTGTTTCTAGTTAATGGCCAATCACAGTCAGCTGGCTCAGACTCTCTGTCCAAGATAGAAGCTTTTGTTATCAGTCTTTGCTATTCTATTTTTAGCTAGCCTTCTGATGAAACCTTTTCTTCTGTTCTTTTAGTAAAGTTTTAATGTAATATATATCATAAAATAATAAATCAAGGCTTCTGAAACATGGAGCCAGATTCTTATCTCTTCCCCAGCCCAAAAACCCCTGTGAAAATGGTCACAGCATGGCAAACATCAGCTGGCAGTGTCTTATCACTACTAGGATGACTTTGTCACCTGCCAGGCCTCAGAGTAGCTACAATGCTTGTTATTAAAAGATGGATGGGTTCTCCTTCTTGCTTTTATCCCCTTGCCTGTGGTTATGCAGTGGAGAGGTGGCCTCTTGCTCTCGTGCCCCCGGCATTGCTCCTGGTCCATGGGCTCAGCGCGGTGCCCTTGCACAGAGGGAGGACAGGCCATGCCCTGTCCCAGCCTCTGTTTCACTGACACCACTGCTGAGTGCAGCCCCAACACCGTGTGGGTCCCTTGTGCTGTGGGAGAACATTTGTTCTGTTCAATACTGCTCTGTACTGAACATTAGCTCAATAAGCTCAGCTCTGGTGGCATCTGTGGAGAGCCACCAGGCCACCTCTGCAACTCATCCTTTACCAGAATGTTCCTTTGCCAAAAGCATCCTTTTTCTTTCTATTTTTTTTTAAGAAGCCAATGGGACTTGTGGTGCAGGAAAATACCTGAGATAAAAACATTTTGCAGCATGCAATAAACAGAGTGGAGTTTTAACCCTTCTGCTTCTTGTAATGCCTCTGTAGAGCCCTTCTGATCTTGACAGAGGTGACCAGCAGCAAAATTTAGTGACAGAATTTTCACTCCATTTCAGGCTTCACAGGTCATAGAAAGGCTTGGGTTGGAAGAGACCTTAAACCCCATATAATTTCCGCCTCCCCATCATGGGTAGAGGTCCCTTCCTCCAACCTTCCAGATTGTTCAGAGCCCCATCCAACCTGGCCTTACACACTTCCAGGGCTTGGGCACTCACAGCTTCTCTGGGCAACCTGTTCAATAGCCTCACCACACTCTGAGTAAAGAACTCCTTCCTAAAATCTAATCTGAATAGTGACCCAGTGTTGGCTCACTGTATGAAGCTCACAGCAGCTCATACAGGGATTGTTTGGTGCAAATTGACTGAGGAAATATATGGTTTAGTGAGTTCCACAAAGCAGAGGGAGACTCACTGAACAGCCAGCTATTTATGAATAAATATATCTATTCAGAAGGGGAGTCACATAAAACAATGGGCTGGCAGTGGCTGGTAATTCAAAATGCAGCAGGCAGACTGTTGCTGGCATTAGTAACCTACAAGACACATAGCTTAAATAGCACAATCAGCACCAACCAGCTCCTTGGGAATTACTGAACCATTTGTGCTTCTGTGCTTCTACTTATTCTTTGAGAAAGTTGCTCTTCAGTCTCTATTGCATCTGTTTTCTTTATTTACATAAACTTGCTAACTTTATGTGACTATGGTTTCCTTTAAACCATATGCTATTAATTTACAGAAAGCTACATATAGTCAACCCTCAGTATTACTTACTTTTGGTTCTTGGTAAGATAATAATATTTAATAGTCCAGTACTATGCAATTTGTTTATTTTTGTAATTTCTTTTCATCTCTGAAGTGCATCATATTCTTCTCACCTCTAAATTTGGAGCTAAACTCTATGCATTTCCCATATTTTGGTTGTGCCTTTTCCTAATCATTTCCTGCTTATAACATTTCCTTAATTTTTGCAAATACCATCTGCTGTACCACAGACATGGTAATGATGGGCTGTGTTTATCTGGTGGCCTTTTTTCTACCAAAGGGCTGTAAGGAAAATGGAGGTGAGGTCATATGTTTGATGTGAGAGGTGGATTTTTGAGAAGCAGCTCTGTAAATCCTCACCTGCCCTCAACTCCAAATGGAATTAGCTCTGCCAAATGCAATGAAAGGTGCTGATTTGGCCCAAGTTGTCCAAGCATGAACTTGGATAGGATCATAAAGCAGAATAATCATTGCTGGGATCATCACTGGTGACGTTGGTCCTGTTCAGCCTTTCCTTTCTTTCCATTAATTGTTAACTCACACTTTTTCCATCAACTATATCAGGCTGAGCTGAAAAATAGCAACAGCAAACAATAACAAGGTAGGAGTTCACCCAAGTGAAAGAAAAAGAAATAAAAGCTTGTTTTAGTTCTGGTCCTCAAACATTTTAGTGACCTTTTTTTCCTTGTTTTACCAGACAAGATATTGACATCGTTAATGGAGATTGTATTGTCTAAAAATGACAGTCCTTAAAATCAACAATGAAGAAATAATTTTATAGAGACTTTATAAATGCTGACTGAGAAGGAAAAATGCAGTAGGCATTAAATCCAGTCCCTTATTACAGGCAATCATATCATACAATTGCATTTCTAAATGTGGTAGACTTCACACAGTGGGGCAACTCTCGGTGCCCAGAGTCCTTCAGAAGCCATTTTCAGACTTTTCTGCATCCTAATCATCATGTTTAAAGTTATTGATGGCTAATTTATAGTAATTTATTCTCATAGCAGCATCCTTTAGCTTCCACAACTACTCTACAAAAAAAAAAAAAAAAAACCAACAAAAAACTTGCAGTGCCATTTTACTTTAATTTTTAATTATTCACATTAGAAATAATGCTGTTAAATGCTAAAGATCAGGATGAGATCTAATGTGTAGTTGTGAAGGGGGAAATCATTCCCAGATATCCTGCTGAGCCCATATGGTAATTTCTATGTTTGGGAATGCTTGTAAATGTCTGATTCAGCATCAAGGGGGAGTGACAAAGTACTGAGGGAACAAGAGAAAAGACATTGCTGGAGACATTTTCCCTCCCTCGCTCCCCCTTGGCTCTCCTCCTCTGAACAGTGAGCCTCTTGCACGCCATCCTTCAGGAGTAATAGCTGGAACTGAGACTTTTATCTCCTGAGGCATCATTTCAGAAAGTCCCTCTGCTGCACTCTGGGCAGCCCCTGTGATGAGCCAGCAGACAATGATGCTGTGGCAGCTCTGCTCATGAGCACAGCTCCATCCCAGCCCATCCCAGAAGCTGAGACAGAAGCTGATTTTACTGCTTCTTCCACATCCAGTTTCATCTCACTCTTGTGGGTGACAAGGCTTAGGATATGTTCATTATGCAAAACTGCATTTGTGCTCCAGCCTGCTTTTTTGGAGAGGGCTTGGCCAATACAGTGTCTTTGTGGTCCAGGAATTTTCACACTGGCTCTCTTATTCCACACAAGGCTGCTGTAAATGAGGATTCCTCAAATTCACTTTTCTCAATAAACGGATGCTTAGATATTTAATTAGGAAGCAAACCATATAATCAACCTTCTGCAGCTAGAGCTGCACACTGTAATCAGTCCTGTTCAGCTTCTTTGCATGCTGCTGGAGTACCAGCAACTCCTGAATTTATCAACACTGAGGCTTGAGTGGCAATTTGCCCAAGGATTTCTCAATTAATAAATATGAAGCAGCAGGGAGTTTGAGCACTACACAGGCTATGCTGCACATCTAACATTGTGGTTTCACTCTATTTTTGCTGGGAAAAACAGCTCCAAAAAAAAATCAGGCAGAAACAGAAGTTACATAATAGCAAGATGCATTTATCTTTTGTGTTTATTTTTTTTTGTACTATTTCGCCTTCCAATTTCCCCAAAATGCTTGTCTCAGTGCTAAGTTATCCCAGTTGGCATTCAAGGCTATCACATTCTTGGTGAACAGTCTAGATCTTGCCTGTCAGGCAGGTAAAAATATGGAAAACAAGAGCAGGATGCGTGGCAGACATCAGACAGGCAGCAGAGATACAGAGATGCCCATGTCAAACTCAGCTCATGGCTCCACAGCTCTTAGACTAAGGAGCAAAAAGAAGTCTGGGTCAAAGCTGGTGCTGGATGGAAGTAGAATTCCTGTGAGGGTGGTGGACTGGAGGGAACAGGAGCATTTCTGTATGCTCAGACTGGAAATTTCTTTTTCTGGTACTTTCCATGGAAGGAAAGGGTTGAATTCCGAGGGTGAATTGAATTGAAGTTGTCTTCTGAATAAAACCTTCCTTCTCCTTCATCAGCTAAAGGAGTCAAAGAATACTGACCTCTAGCAATGCCTGTGGTGGGTCTCTGTGAGCTCCCAGCAAAAGTGTCCAAATTTGCAATCTGTGACTGCCCAGAGAGTGCAGACACTCCAAGAGTGGGATAGTCTGGATTCTCATACTGAAGGAAATCACTGAGACCCACCACACCTGGTGGGTATCACACACACTCTAAAACCTCAAAAGATGTGTTCTGTGCTCATATGCTCAGCCTCATTCATTCTGCTTACAAAGGTGCAGCAGCAGAAACGTCTCTGATCTGACCAAATCAGCTGGTTTTGAATAAAATGCCTGCAGGATCCATCCCAAATCTCCTCCTGTCCCAGGCCAGAGAGGTTGTTGCAGAGGAGCCTGCTCTCCTCTGGCTGTTGCAGTTACTGAGGAGCTGCACATCTGTCAAAGCAAGGCATCAGGAGAGCCTTCAGAGACACTTTCTTGTTATTTTGGTTTTGGCAGCCCTCAGTCCCTTCATGCCACAACCATTTTAACCACTGGCACACTAATCCTTTTTGACACTTCCACTTCTTTCTGCAGTCAGGCTCCAATCAAACACAAAGTCCCTCCCATGTTTCCACCTCAGCCTGCTCAGAAGCATTTGCCCGATGTCCTGGAGGAGGCAGAGCTGCTCCATCCCTGCAGGAGAATGCTCTGAAGCATCTGGGCTTTGTGCACCTGTGTGATACCAGCATGGGCAGCAGTGGGACAAACTGGGACAACCTCCTGTGGCCAGCCAAGGGATTTTTGGTGCAGGAAACCAAGGGCAGTAGATGATGCTAAGGGTTCAGACAAACCATGCAACTCTGGCAGCTGAGCAAGTGACTGCATATCAGCAGCTCCAGAGTAAACTGGAGCCTCTGTGTGCTGACACTGATCATGGCAAAATGGTGGGATTCAATTCATCACAGAATCAAAGAATGGTGTGGGTTGTAAGGGGCTTTAAAGACCCTCTGGTTCCAACCCCTTGCCATGGGCAGGGACAGCTTCTACCCAGACCAGCTTGCTCAAAGCCCCACCCAGCCTGGCCTTGAACACTTCCAAAGATGGAGCATCCAAAACTTGTCTGGGCAACCTGTGCCATGGTCTCACCACCCTCACAGCAAAGACTTCTTTCTAACATCTAACTTAAATCTCTCCTCTTTTAGCTTAAACTGATTTCCCCTAGTCCTGTCACTATTTACCCATGTAAAATGTCCCTCCTATTGGATGCTGCTCTGAGAGATCCACACTAGGTCACACTATTGTCCCTTTTCTGCAAGTTAGGAACACTTATTTTAAACCGCTACCAGAGTGCCCCTGACGTGCAGTAGGTTTTTTAAATGTCATTGAAGTGCACAAATATCTGTGTAGCTCTGGAATACAGAAGGATTAATTAAGTTTACATGCTCTATGGAAGAAGGAGTTGGAGACTGGCTTTAAAAGCAGGCAAACTACACACTGAAAAAAGTGTGCATTGAATTGGATGTCCAGGGCTATGCCTGAACACTCACAACAACATGAGTTTTCCAGCCAGATGACGTTCAGGCTGTGTAATAAGCCAATGACTTTTTTTTTTTTTGGCTTTGATTCAGAAATGGAGGCTTAGAGATTGATAGACTTTTTAAGCCCAGAAAGATTCATATTATTTGATTACCTCCATAACACTGACTCACACTGAGCAAATATGTAGTGTTTGACCAAAACATGATTTCCCAAAAGGTGCCTGTACATCATGTGCAACAGAAAATAATTGAAAAGTCCCAAGGCCCAATTCCCCACTGCTATGTAATTACTGATGCCTATGTAATACACTATTGATTTGCCCATGTTTTCCTACACTCATTTTGCAGTTGCTAATGACTTACAAAACATAAAATGTTGACGAAACACCTCCAAAGTCTTAGCAATAATAAATCACAGTTCAGAGACCCTTAATTCCCTTTTTTTTTGTTGTTGTTGTGATCTGCATCCCCCAGCAGTCACCTTGAGGTTAAAGTGACCTGAGCATGGTAATGTTGCCTGTTTATGGCCTTTCACCTGTAAATGTAGTCCCACACCCTTCCTTGCTGCCTCCTGCCCTGCTTGCTGCCAGCAGTTTTCCTGCTGTTTTTGTGGACCAGAAGCAACAAACAATGTCTGCTGCTCTGGAGATCAGGAATGCAGGGATTGTTCATGACTTCACAGCCCTTTTAAGGATCCCAGTGGTCCTGGCAATTAATGTTTACTTTTAATGAGCCCAATTAAGTGCATCTCTCCAGTGCAGGATTATGAGGATTAGAAAAGGGTCAATTTGTAATTGTTCTTGTGGTGGTCACTGCTACTTGCCACATTAATGAAGATTTATTAAATTAACAACACATGTTTTTTTTCAGCAATTCAAAGTTCACACACACACACACACACACACACAGAGTTAATTAATGTTGGATTCTATACACACACAAACTTGGTGAGCTGCTTGTATCTTATGTGTGCAGAATTTATTAGCTCTGGTCTTGGAAAATACATCCAGAACTTTGCTATACCTATTTATCATTTGTTTTGTTCCTCACAGAACTATTTGGAACCCACTGGAGTGCTGCCTGTATTTTAACCAGAGACTCCCACAAAATATTTTTTCCTCAGCTAATTGTAGAGTCCTCAGACATTAGGTAAGGTTGCTGCAGAAAGGTCTGGATGGGAAATTGATTTATTTTTTAATATTTCCTTTCCCCCCCTCAAATTTCTAATTAATGCATAAGACAATATTCAACAACTTCAACAAAATCACTGAGGCATTAAGAGAAGAAATGTCACCATAATACTTCAGGGAGGAATATTCATGTAACCAACCAGCCCATTAATTTTTTGCTCACATTTTATCACCTTAAACAATATCACTTGGTCAAGGAGACCGAAGTATTTTTGGGACAATCAAGGTTATCTTCAAGGGAAATGTTCAGGCAGGATTTGTGATCTGGATGGGATACCTAGTAAATATTTAATCACTAAAAATCAGACTTCATTCAGCAAGGAGAATTCAAAACATCTGACACAAGAGTTTTGGACTTCTTATCTCCAACTGGAAATGGATAGCAGTTTGTCTAGTCCTGCTGAGGTGCAGGAGGTGTCCAGGTATTTTGGAAGCTCTGAGAACTATTGTCCAATTTATTGACAATTTTACTTCTGTCCTGGGCAAGCTGCTGTCTCCACTCAGACAGAGGGGGATTAGGGTTGTGTAAATAGATTTGATCTGGTTTGGTGGCTGTAGCAGAATGGGCTGGACTAATCACATTCCTGCTGGAAAGGAGACTCTTCCAACATCCATCCAGCTAAGATATTTCCATGCTTCTCGCATTACTGGCATTACATCCAAGCATAAATCTTAATGTATTTTCCACCTGGAGTACTGGGTAGGCTTTCAGTAAATAAAATCTAAATAAAATCCACTACCCCTGAGATTATAGTTATAAGTATCTGATTTAGAAAATTCAAACTTGCTTGGGTGTTGAATTGGTTGCTGGGGACATACTCTCAATATCTTTTATCCTTGGTGCTCCTTCCCATGAAAGAGGGCATAATTAAACACCTTAACCTGGCTGATATATGGACAAATACATGAAAGATCATGAGGCTTCTCAGTTACTGTTACAATGGATGCCAGGCAAATAATTGAGATGGACACCCAGCTACTCAGGCACGGCACTGTATGCAAACCATGACAGCAGCTCCTGCCGAGGGGTTAAGGTGGCTCTGGTGTCCCATTAGATGGGCACTCTGCTGCCTTTCATTTATAGGGATGAGGAGCTGGACTCCTGTTTCAGGTTTGACCCACTGAACCTGCTCCCTGTCCCCTGTGCCCCCCTCCCCTGGGCATTGCTTCACATTTAAAGCCAGATGCTCTCACAGGAGTGGCAAGGGGGGGACATGGCAAGTTCAGCTTGGAAATGTATGGCTCTGGGAAGATTGGGAAGAGACTCTTTAAAATAATGGCCTCAAATGCTGACAATCCTGAAATTTCCTCTGTTTCCCCAGAATTTCACACAAGTGAAAATATTAACTGGGCAAAAAGAGATCATTAGTCTTTGATTAAAATCACTGGCAATATTTGTACTGCTTCAGTTCTGGGTGTCTCCAGGAATAAGTTCAACACCCCCTTTCCTCCACACTGGAGCATTTTGCAAACCCTTCTGAAGATGGTTTGGTGGACAGGACACTGACCTGGAGCCTGACACTGGGCTGAGTGATGGCTCCCACAGAGACCCCAGGCCATGCTGAGGCCTGGAGAGGTTGTGTCCACCCACAATTACAGGGGTGCTCAGATCCCTGACTTCCACTTGAGAAAATAAGTCCCACTGATGTCCCTTTGCTGATGGTGTTTTATTTGCCATCTCTGGGAATTAGCTGTCAGGGTTTAAATGTTTTAAGTGGCTTTGGTAAATAAAAAAACTTTGTTTCTTGTGCTTGGTCGTCTAAATGGGAATAATAATATTGTCACACCTCACTGGCCTATTGCAGGGAGTGTTAAAGATTATGAGATGCTCACAAGCTGTTTCTATGAGACATTCGAAAGCACTGGGGGGAGATGAAGTGAAAAAGGGAAGAAAGATACAGCATTGACTGATTGATTTTTTTTTGTCTTGTAATAATGCGCACAATCAGTGCTGATCAAACAATGAAGAGTGTGGAACCTGACCAGGAATTCAGTATTTTTACAGTGCAACTCTGGTACAAAGGATTGATCCAAAAATGGATCCTATAATTGGTGCATAAAAGTTGAAGGTCTGTGTTTAAGGACTTCTGCTGCTTCCAGCATCCTGTGTGGCTGTCTGAAAGTATTCAGGCCTCTCTGTGCATGATATTATATGTGACCAGTGAGGGTGAAAATACTGAAGGACTTCTTCATCTATTGCAGAATGAACTCTGCAGAGGGGTCACAATCCTGTTGTGCTCGTTCTGTGGCATCAGAGTTGGATGACACAGAGCAGTGTGGACTGTGACTGGCTGAACCAGGGAGAGGTTCTGGCCTCTGTGCCTTCATGTCAGCCAGAAGTGATGAGAAGATGCATTTTTGGCAGGGGATGTATTTTTTCACCTGGTTTGCCCAGCAGTGTGCAGCCACAGCACAGAGGGTGACACAGCTCGGGCGCGTCTTTGGTGGTGCTGGAGCCAAGGAAGCCATTACAAGTTGTAAAGGTTGCACAGGGGATTTCACAGGGCATGTCTTGGCCTCTGCTTGTCTCTTTCCCATCCTCAGGTGCACGAGGGACTGGGCTTTGCACTGGTGAGGGAAGGAATCATGGAGCTGCTGCTTTTCTGCACCCCTGGCCAGGCTCTGGAGCTGTGGGGCCAGGGCTGGGGCTGCTCCCAGGGGAGGGGGTCCAGTGGAGCTGCTTCTGTGGAAGGACAGGGACACAGGGTGACCCAGCACTGCTGAGTGTGGCTGTACACCTGCCCCAAGGCCCTGCATCATTTGGAGGGAAGAATTTGAGCTATGTGACCCACTGTCCCGCTGTGAGCACTAGGAACATTTCCAGCATGCAGGAGTAACAGCAGCTCTCTGTACATACATGGGATGCTGGGGATGTTTGGGGAGGCATTATCTGAGTGTCACCCTCCCAGCATGAGCTTTCCATTTAGAGAGAGAATTGGGAAGCCAGAAATGCAGGGAACACAACTTAATTCTCATTGTTTTTAACTACAATTAAACTGCTGTCAAATGCCCGTTCAAGAATGAGTCTGTGCAAACCACAGGCTTTCTTTTTGGAGAGGAAAACAAGCAAACAAACCCTGACCTTGTCAGTGGTTGGAAAGTGGTAGGAAAGGGCTTTGGAACAGCCTCATCTCCCCTTGCTGGTGTTTGACAGCTACTGCAGCCTGGCTTTGTGTCTGTGTTCAGAGTGAGCACTGCTTCCAGCTGCAGGTTTGCAGGATTCCCCAAGTATTGCCAGAGAAAGAGTGATATTTTCTGTGTATATGCTATGAAGCTAGAATTGAGCTAGCTTCTTTTGATGAAGCTAATAAATACATTACATTTATTTAGCTAAATAAATAGACTTTTTTTTTCCCCTTAAAGGCTTCATTCATACTTAGCACCTGCATTCAGACTTGCTGCAGGGTAGTTCCAGCAGACCTGTAGCTGCCAGGGGCAAAAAAGAAATATTTCATTAGAAAACAAAAACTGAAGAAAACTGCCAACCAATACTTGAACCAAAGCAGACCTGCAAAAATGTTGAATTCATTACAAACAAAAGCTTTAGGACTTTATGGTCAAGGATTATGATGATAAATTATGATATCACCTGGGAGAAACTAGCAGAAGTGGTGGCACAGGTGCAAATGGACTATGAATACACTCAACTTGGAAATAGCTGGAGGATGTCTTGCCATCAGAAAAATGGAACAGCTTGGTAATAAAAACAGAGTTCTGTAGAGCCAAACTGGATTAGTACCAGCTGATGAGGGATCTTCATGAGGTAGGAGACAGCTGTGGTCATTCTGGAGGCAGTTTCCAGGACTGGGCTCCTAGGAGGGTGGTCAGACTTTGGAACAGAGAGGCTGCAGAGTCTCCATCCTTGGAGAAGACCTGACTGTAGCACTCCCTGTCACTGGCTGGGCTCTGATCAGGGGACTCAGACAGGATAATTCTCTGAGGTGTGTAAATATATAATCCAGAGACAGGAAAGCAGCTATCCACCTCCTTCTCTTGTGTCTTTATTTTTACATTTGCTCTTTATGGGTAAGTACTCTTTCATTCCTCTCTTGTATTTATCCCCAAGCTGTATATCATCTTGCAGGAGTAAGTAAAACATGAGTGGGAGCAAGGGTGAACCTTTGTTCTGAAATTTAAGATCAGCCAAGATTAATGGTCTTTTTTTAACAAAACTCAGCAGTGTTGTGCTGCTTATGACAGGAGGGTTCAAACCCTCACACAAAAACCCAGAGAAAGAGCTAACTTAAAGCTTTGCCTACAGCAAAGGACTCAGGAATATGTGTGGGTCAGCTATTCCAATGGGCTACGTTTTGCTTTACTCTTCTTTCTCCCTGTGATCTTCTTTTTCTCAGCTTAGAGGTTTTATTCACAGAGGAAGAATCCCTGATGTTGCTAATTCACACACTTCAGCTCAACACTGATTTGGGGATGGAAACCATTTACTCTTTCAAGTAAAGAGGATTTCCTCTCTGCCCAGGATGATGCAGGGGTGTGGAGCCAGAGCCATGTCAGGGGCTGAGCTGACTGATGGCCAGCACTATGCCTGGCTCCTGCCTCACACCCACATCCCAGAGCCTGTTCTGAGCTGCATCCATCCCTGTCAGCCTCACGAGGGCTGCAGCCTCTACATCTAGTAATTTTTTCCTATTTATCTCTGAATAAGCTTTGGAAATGACTTTCCTCCCCTTTAAATTATTTTTTTTTTTTTGCACAAGATCCATGCTTCTGGCTCTACTGGTTAAAGAGCCACGGCTGGATTTACTGCCCTCCCTGACTTTAACCTGCTGTTCAAGGCTGCAGTGATTGAATGCTGCCTTGCAAACCCAACTCCTATATTTTTAATACCATATAACTTTTGCTGGTATTTCCCTAATGGCCTGGGAATGTGAATCATTTTTTTTCCTGTGAAATAACCCACCCATTTATATATTTCTCTTGAGAGACAGCATGATCTGACATTGCATTTAACCCACAGCAAGGTATTTAATTTGTTGAACGGGTACTAGGAGGAGAAAAACTTATGCAGCACAGTCCATAACAGACAGTCATTTACCAGGTAAAATAATGCTCATATTGAAAATGCAGCAGGATTGAAACAATGGCATTTTCATTCCCTTCTTTCTCCTTTTCTCCTCATAACCTTTTTACACAGTTTATATGAATTTACATAATATAGCAGCTAAACCTTATAATTAAAAAATCAGTATGAGGCAAGACCAATAAAGAAGGAGATCTTTCTGTGCTATATGGGGAATGAAACAAATGACAGAGTTAAAACATCTCTGTCCAGTGAGGAAAGGCACAATCACACATGGATAAAAGCAGACTCACCTTGCTGGATTCAGGATTACAATCAGGATTTCACCTTCTGCTGATTATGGAATCATAGAATGCTTGGGGTGGAGGGCCCTGAGGGACCACTCAGTTCCAGCCCCTCTCACCATGGGCAGGGACACCTTCCACCACACCAGGTTGTCCAAAGCCCCATCCAGTGTGACTTGGGAATGCTTCCAGGGATGGAAGGCTTCCACAGCCTCTCTGGGCAACCTGTTCTACTGCCTCACTACTCCCTGAGCAAAGAATTCCTTCCTAATATCAAATCTGTCAGTTCAAAAGCCATTATCCTTTGTCCTGGTGAGGATCAAATGAGCACAGAAGTATGTACAGAAACCTGAAAATCCATGTCAGTGTTTGCCTGGGTCAGGTGTGTGGCTCTCAGTGTTGCTGTCACACTTTCCTCTGCAGCACCTTGCAACCCTTTGTGAGACTGATGTCCCAGAAGCTGTGGAGCTTCCCAGAGCCCTCATGGTAACCCCAGTGTGTTAACCCCCCAGTACCCCACCATTGTGCAGGGTTAGGACTCCCAAGTGTGAGCTAAATGCCACTGAAATCAATCACCAGAATATTCCTGCTCGTGTCAGTGCAGCAGCTTGCTCTTGGATTGAAATCTCCCACTAATGTAATTATTCTCTGCTAAGGGAGGAAAATGGAAAAGTGAAGATGGCATTTTGTACATCAAGGTCACACACACCATCCAGCTCTCAGAATCTTAAATGGCCCTGTATGGAGCTTTTATTCTTCTCCAGACAGAAAGATGTGTGAAGTGCATCACAGCACTGCCTCCTTCCCGCCACTCAAGGTGAATTTTGATGGAGAGCTGAGAGAAGAGGCTTTGTACCTCAGGCAGAGGGGCCACTGGGGCACATGGGGGATGAGCACTACATCTGACCTGAGCAGAATTAGGGGCAGGGGATAGAAATTGGGAAGGCTTTGCTGGGCTGACCCCATGACAGGTTTCAAACATCACAATGGTTCCCCTGACCCTGCTCTGACCACACATAATCTTTATTGCCAGAACTCTCACCCTCATAATCCTCCTCATTCTTACATTGATCCAGCAGAAAGCACTTTCACAATAAAAAAATATTTATTTGTCTTTGTTCTGATTGTTTTCTTAATTTTTAGGAATTGAATCATCTTTGTTCTGATTGGAGGCAAGAGAAAATCTATATCACACCCTAACTTTGTGCTTGTGCTCTGAATGAAATTATGGTTGATCAGTTTCAGTCAAGTTAGTTCAAATAAAACTGGAGAGAATGGGTTTTGAAAAGCAAATAAAACATTAAACCCACCCTATTTCTGGTGCAAAACTTTCCATCCATAGAAGGTTTGTTCAGAAAGTTGAGTTTCCTTTAAAACTCTTCAGGAGAATACCTGGTTTGAATATAGCTTATCTATTTATTGATCACATGAATCATTCAGCTCCTAAAAAGTCAATCCTCTCTGCTCTCCTCCACCCTAATTATGGACAGAAGTCAAGGTGAATCTTTCCATTAACTCCTGTGATCTTTGGATCAAACGCTGACACAGGATCCTGCGAGCCGGGCATCGCTAATGAGCCGGGCACAGGGAGGTTATCTCTGCTCCAGGTATCCCAGTACCAGGGCAGAACCAGGGCAATGAGACACACACAGTGAATTTGGGCCAGACACCGCAGATGTGAGCTTGGAAATGCTTGTTTTATGGTCTTAAGGGAGATTTGCACCGTGAAGAACCTTAAGGAAGATTTGCACCTTGCGCCTCCTGTAACCAAACAGAAGCCTCTTAATTGTGTCACATCATCACTCAATAACAGAATGGTTTAAAAGTGTGACTACAGCAAACAGGAATTTCTGTTTTGCACCAGACCACTTAGAAAGCTTTGTCTTTATGTAGAGCATCAGGACCTTTCCATGTCACATACTATTTCCGTCTCTTATTAAGAGAAAAATTGATTTGGTGTGCCAGGGGCTTTCCATTTGCATTTCAATTACAGATTTCACTGGCTTCTTAGGCTTTCCAGGCTTTTAAAGGACTAGTATTTCCTACAATATATTCTGAAGAAAAAAATTTAAAGTCTGAGGTGGAATGAAGTTCATTAAAAATAAGGCTTATCACAAGGGCTGCCATCCTCACAGTCAGACTCATTGATAATTGCTTATATTTTCATTGTTTATTAAATAAATAAAGAAGAACTCATTACTCAGGACTGAAAACCACTATATGTGACTTCCATGATTTTCCACACCTTAAAGACTTCATTTAAGCCAGCTTAGCAGTGCTGTAACAGAACCTGTGGGGTTGTCTGGAAAGGGGTAAAGAAGGTGATAATGGCAATAGAGTCCAGCTGGGGATGTGGGAGTTTGGGCTCCCAGCACTTCAGAGGCAAGCAAGGAACCAGAAAAATGTCCTTCAAGCTCAAATTCCCAGAGCCTCACCTTTCTGGGATTCCCAGGAGCAGAGCCCCAAAACTGAGGTAGAAAACTCCCTAATTGTGCTCTACGGTTCAATTGCATTTATAAAAATTTAAAACAAACCATTGGTAAGGTTTTGAAAGCAAATTGAAAAAAGTCTTCTCTCCCCACTCTTACCCCCATCTCTCTTACACCGAGCACATTCTGGATAAAAGCTCTGTGTGCAAATCTCACACCAGGAGTTTTCTCTACACTCTTCTGTAAAAGTGGAGGGGGCTTTACTCACAGAGGAAAAGGTAAAGGTGAGCAGTTTAACACCTTTTTAAAAGTTATTTAACACACAGCATTAAATTGCATTTCATCACTCCATCTTTGCAGAACTCAGCAGACCTCTTAACAATCATTTACTTCTCTCCAGAAGGGATTTTTTTTAACCCACCCTTATTTTTTTTTGTGCACTGTGGGGACTCCTGGCCACGCTGCCATCAGTTTTCTTCATGCCACACACTCTCCCAGGCAGGTCCTTGTGGACCAGCTCTCCCCACTCCCTCTACATCTCCTCTGGCAGAGGAAATGCAGGAAATACAGCCTCCTGCATAGCAGGAAGGGATTTCCATCCAGTCCATAATTCATTCTGCTTTTTCCATGTACTGCACATGCCCTTTCCTACCGTTGGAAAGGAAATTAAATAATTACACTGCCTGCAAGAAGCATGCTTTATGGCTTACATTTATGATAAAATTATGGAGCTGTTGCAATGAAATATTCCATCAATACATTAAAACAAAGCAAAATCAGCGTGGCAATAAAAAACTCTTATTGTCCCTGTTTCATTCCTGGTTTTCTTTTGTTTGGTTTATTTAGTGCCTTTATTAAAATATTTCTGTTATAATACTGGTTTTAATGCTCTATTGTTTTTGTAATGGCATGATTTTTATTGTAACATCACCTTCAATTTAATATGTCTTTCCATTATATTTGAATTGCTACTAAAATGGAATTGCTCTTGTTATGAATATAATACCCTTGTAGAAAGTTTTAAGAGCCACTTCCACTACATAATTACAAAAGAAAAGCCAGGAAATGGCATGAGGAAGAGGGAAATCTTACATGTCCCGATGTAAAAATCTAAATCTGGAGAACACTGAACTGATAGTACAGCTGTCCCAAAAAATGGGAACATTTACCCAAAAAGCTGGGCCTAACTTCACTGAAGTACTTCTAGCTATAGGCTTAGATATTGAATCTGAGGCCGTCATATTTAACAGTAGCTTCTGCTATCAAATGTGCCACGTTTTAGTGAAATAATAATAATAAAATAAATCGATGGGCTTTAAAGTTCCACAGATCAACAGATAAGACATGGGTGCATTTTATTTCTCATGTGACATTTTGAGGGAGGAATAAAACCCCTTATGTTCACACAGTTCTCTTTTGAATCATTGAAACATATGGTAGCAGATTTATGGCAGTTTATCAGAAGATTTGTATATACATAGATACAAACGAAATATGCATGTAAAACTGTAGCTGGCTCTTTTGCACTCTAGCTGAAATTTATCTCAGGGTGGATCTGCAATTTCCAGAGAGTGAATTATAGTCTGAATTCTGAGTGACAGAACTCACTGCATTGGTTATCTAAGGATAATGCATTTTAATCTCAGCATCTCTCCAGGGTGGTGCAAATTAAAAAAAAAAAGAAAAAGAAAAAAAAAAAAAAGACAACACACGCACACACACAAACCCCTGAAGCCAGTTTGATGAATTTCTATGATCTTATCTCTGCAGAGCATTTTCTTTTAGGCAGGGTAGAGTTTTTTTGCTTCAGAGGATAATACAGGAATTCAATCATTGTTTTCCAAAGTAGATATTATTTGCAATAGTGTGGTCTGGACGATTGCCTTTCTCAAAGAGGAGGACAATATTTCAGCTAACAGGGTGGAAATCAATAGCAAAAGATTAAAGCTCAAAGGATGAACAAGTGCACGTGGACCAGAGGAGAAAGTGACAGTGAGAGCTGCCTTTAAGTGATAGCAGGTGCTCCCCCAGCCAGGGAGGAGGAGAGAGAGAGATGCTTCAATTAACTCATCCCCGTGCTCCCGACAGAGCCTGCTTTGTTCTTGGCTTTGAAGGATCCCTTCCTTTCTTCTGATAGGTTTGCAACTCCCTACCAATTTCTGGTTGCTGCTTGATCCCATCTTCCAGTCGAGCCCTGGTCAGTCTGTTTTCCTGCTTGGTGACTTTGCTAACTACATTCTGGCTGAAAATCAGTTTAGCTGCCTGAGTTTCACAGAATAATTCTGTGCCTGCCCCCACCACTGCCAAGGGCTCACACACCTGATAGCAATGCTAAGGTGCTTTTTTGTACCCCTCACCCCAACACAGCTCTCCACAAATACTAGGACGCAATCATCAGATTATCATCATCATCAAATAAACAGCCAGCTAGAAATTATAAGGAGGAAAAGAGAACTAAATGATATGCAGCCACATGCCGAGTACTGTGTGCATTTTGGCTCTGCTCATCTCTAAAAGGAGAGAGAAGGCTGGGAAAAGGCACCACAGATGCCCAGATGTGTGGGGAAGGAATGGCTGCACACATTAGGATGCTACAGTTCAGAGAAGAATTGGTTTAGTTAGGATAAAATTAGAGGTTACAAAATGAGGAATGGCATGCCCAGGGCAGCTAGGGAGGAACTTCTCTGTGCTTCTCCCAGTTGGGGAGCTGGGGAGCAGCAGTTAGATTAACAGGTTTGAAAAATGAAGAAAAGAAATTAATTGCCAGTGTGCATTTAAGCTGAGAAACCCCTCCTCGCAATACATTGTGGATGCTGAAATAAGCTGAATTACTTTGAGTTTGCCCTCTCTAGGAGTTTGCATAGAGATAATTTCTGGGCATCTGCTGGTGCACAGGAGATGGCTAAGATGTGCTAAGGTCATTATACACCTGAGTATGTAGAGAGGGAGAGAGGGCAGAGAGGGAGAGAAGAGGGAGGAAGAGGGAAGGAGGGGGAATTTTGGGCACTGGCATATTTTGATGGAAACACATGGTTCTCACTGTCTTGACAGCTTTACTGACTTTTGGGGCTGGGCTGAGCAATTACCTTGACAAATTGTGCTTGGCAAACCGAAATGAACAGGCCCCTTTGCCAGCCCGTCCCTGCCATGGCCCTGTCCTGCCCTGCCCCATCCCAGTCTCACTGGCACTGAGCCACTGTCAGTCCCACCTGGGAAAGTGAAAATGCACCAGCGTTGATCCTCTGCATGCTCATAACACTTCAGACTCCCAAAGAGCACAGAAAATTTTAACCCTTAAATAAATTGCATTTGGTGCAAGTTTGGGGGCCATCTCTTACCTTAGGCACAAGCACCTTTTCCCAGCGTTTGGTCCCTCTCTGCTGTGAGCAGAGCAGGATTCCCAACATGCCCCATTTCAGTGGGGATCAGCCAGGGTTCTGCCTGAGAGCAAGGCTCTGACTGTGATGGCAGAGATTTTGTCTGGACTGAAGCTGTGGATTACTTTTCAGGATGCAAAAAAGTAAATCCTGGTACATGTCATACATTTGGTTCTGTTGCAAAGGTTGAGAATAAGCATATTTTCCTAAAATGATGACACTTTTTCTGCATTCTGGGGATTTGGGGAATAAAAAGGAAATATTCATGTCCAGAACATCCCCTCTGTCTCTTCAGGTGACAGGTAGGTTACTTGGCCCTTGTTGCAGTTCCTTATGTAAATGGATAACAATTCCTGAGAGAATTTCCTTACACTCCTACCTGGGTGACTGCTTTGCTTTCCTGAGCCATGCAAAGCAGACAGGCAGAAAACTCCAGGCTGGGATGTTTACCACTGCTGAAGAACTGGGGATAAATCCCTGAGTCTATCTGGTGGAAAATAAACTGGGGTGAGACAGGGGATGAGAGTGACAGGTTTGACAGCCCTTTTCAGGCTTAAGCTCTACAAACTCAGCCCACATGAAATTCCTTTGGAAATGCAAAGGTAGAAATGCTCCCCATCAGGTCCAGCAGCAGAGTGATGGGCTTGTCAGAGTACTCTGAGCCTCAGCTAAAACCAGAGGCAAGGTACATATCTTGGGCAAGTTGCCATTCCCAGACAGAGTGGTAGAGCTGTGTAATTTTCTTCCAGGGGAAGCAACTTGGGTGAATTTTTTTCTCAAGATAAATCCACACTTACTATGCCAAGGACAGCAACATAAAATATATCCTCTTTTTCCAGCCACAAGAGAGAAGCACCTGTGAGCAGAAACCCACAAATGCCAGGTGGCTTAGCACCCTCTTTAACTTCTGGGTTTTCATGACCAAAAGAAGATTCATGGTTTCCTATTCCCAGTTAGCTTTACAGAAGCAGAAGAGAAAGGTTGATGTTTCCAATAAATGGCACTAACACCCACTGCACATCAATGAGACAGAAATGGAGGCCGTGAAAAAAAATTTGAAGGGCTGAAAGGAAATAAGGCTGTAGCTTAAAAAAGGGACAAAGTGCAGCCACAGAGAGCACACAGAAATAAAAATCAGTCCGTATTTTTCTCTGCAATTCATGAACTGGTGCAATGATGCCACAGGAATTTTGGTGTGCTTCTGGCCTTCAGGCATGGTAGTTCTATTCCTGTAGTTTTGGGTCTGTAAACTCATAACAGCAGTTGTGTAGAAATATTTGCTGACACCATGTGCAAGGAGAAAAGGGTAGGAGGAGAGTCACACTCACAGTCTGTTTTCTCACGTTACTGTCTCCCACCAGTCCCAAAATGCAATTTTATGACACAAATTCAAAGTTGAAAGTTTGTGACTGGCATATGATATAAAAATTCGGGGACTAAAAATAATGACAAATCAATCAAATTATGATTGGTAGGGCATTTTTTGTTGTTTTTTTAGGGGGGTGTTTTGTTTTGTTTGTTTTTTCTTTCAAAATTCTTCTAGCTGGGATCTTTCTCTACAATTTGCAGGGATTGGAATATGCTTGTATTTCTTATTATGTGCAACATTCCCACCATGTCTTTTCTGACCCAATATTAATTTACTTCTATTTTATGGACATAGAGTGGCATTGACTGATAAGCTCTTCTAAAGGTCTCCAAGCACTAAAAGCTGGCTGAAGGAAGAAAAGTAGGGTAACTACCAGGATTTGGATTACAAAAACACCTCCCTGGGGACTCAGGAATCACATCCTCATTTGTGTGAGAGGACAAATGCTGATGTAACTCTACTTTGGCACCCAATATAATTTGTAAGGTCAGAATTTCTCTCCTGCTCAGAGGTCTCCCTCATTGACATGAGACCATTCCTCAACCTTCTGGGGTTTGTGCTGGACACAGCTCTCCTTGAGTGTCACAAACCCACGGAGTCACTGCTCCCAGTATTTCACACTGGGGGGAAGGTCCTGGAGAACTTCATCTCTGCTGGACCAGACTAAAATCCAGCAATTTCCATCCCAACAGCAGCTCCTCCTCGGGAAAGGGAAAACACAACATGCAGAAGAAATGTTGCCCTGCTGAGACACTGGGTATTTGAATATTTACCAGCAGCACCGACCTCACAAGGCAAAAATTGCACCTGCAGCATGGCTCAGGTAACTGCTCTCACTCTCTTTTCCTTCCAGCCCTGCAGAACTCCCCTGTTCATAGCTCAGCAGCAGCAGGTGAATTCACAGCCCTGCACTGACATCAACCCAGAAGCAGAGACTCACATCCAGCAACCTGGAGAACAAAACATGCCACTGGTGTTTATTAACATAGCCTTGTAAATCAAACCAGTCTGCCTGTCTGGTGTCTTGTCCAGAAATTATTGCCTCATTCATCTTAGCCATATTAAGCAGGCCACATTTATCAAGGTTGCATAAAAAGAGATGTATAAAGACCATTCCTGGACAATATTTACACGCAGGTATCATGCCTACAGCAACTGCCCATTTTGCAGGGATGCTCAAGCTGTTTGACATTGCCAGGTTGTAGAAAAAAGGAGGGAAAAGGTGCTTATCTGTGTGTAAGTGTACAGGCAGGTATATAAAAAACTCAAAGGTGCAACTTAGAGAAACTTCAAAACTTAAAAGCACAGGCTGCAGCACGCTTAACTCAAAGACCTTCTTATGTTTATGTGAATATTTTGGTAAAGATGTGTGACGGTGGTCACAAGGTGTTTCAGGGCGAAGGAGAGACGAGAATGTTGACTCCATTATCAGAAGGCTCAATTTATTATATTAAAAAAAATATATATATATTATAACTATACTAAAAAGACATGGAAAGAGAGAAGGTTTCTCTGAGAGGCTAAGCTAAGAATAGAATAGAAAGAATGTTCAACAAAGCAGCTCTTCCGGACTCTGTCCAAGAGAGCACTGTCCTTGATTGGCCATTAATTATAAACATCAGAGATGGGCCAATCACAGGTGAACCTGTTACATTCCACAGCAGCTGATAACAATAGTTTACATCTTGTTGCTGAAACTTCTCAGCTTCAGCTGGAAAAATCCTAATGAAAGGATTTTTATGAAGAGATGTCGGCAACAAAGATGTGCAACTGCATCAGGTAACAACAATATCCTCTCTGTGCTCCCAGTATCTTACTGGGAACAGGGAGACATTGTCACAAACACCTTTATATGCTACCATGCACTTGTTTGCTAAAGCCATCCTCATCAATGCTTTGATTTGGATAAATTTCCAGCAGCACAGAGGCTGCATTTCACTGGAGCCAGCTGCCAAGCACTTTCCCATTCCTGCCCAGATGCCTCTGGAGGCTTTTCATCTCCCTGAATGAAGACATGGACATTTTTTCCCACTGACCACTTTGCCACATCAGTAGGTCCAGGGCAATTATTTGAAGTTATCTGTTCCCTTTTACCATTCAGGGGTTATCTTCCAAATCAAATGCAAGCAAATGTTAAATGGTCCACATTAAGTCCATGAAGTGGAGTTATATTTCTTTTCCTGTGATTGCTGTAAGGTCTAGCACATAGCTGGACTCTGTCGGAGTAGAATATTACTGTGCTGGGCAGTGCTCAGGCATCCAGAGAGTCCCTGCCTCTGGGAGTCCCCACACTGAGAGACAATCTTTTATTGAAAGAATTTATAGTCTAGTCAGTAAAGAAAGAGAAGGTTGGGAAAATGGGGGTAGCAGCTTTCCATGAGCACATACCAATAGAGCTTCTTCACAGAGAAAATCTGTCAAACTGCTTACATTGTTTTTCTATTAAAAAGAGATATGAAAATGGATGTTTTTAAAATGGATGTTTTAGAAAAGTAACGGCTTTAAAAATTAATCTTTTTTAATCTACTTTATTGAAAAAAGTTATACAGGAGGCAGTGCTATTGCCTCTGCTTTCCTTTTCTTTTAGACATCACAATGAAAATCACAGTATAAAACTTCTGATTTCCAAGACAGTCAGAATCACACATGTAAAAAGACATGCTCATGAGTATTTGTAAATATAATTTGGAAAATTTAACTTTAGAATTGTAGAATATTTTTACTGGTTCTTTCTTTTTTTTTTTTTTTTTTTTTTTACCCAGTTCACTATCTGTAACTCCACTTTGACTTCGTCCCTACCTTTATGTTTCAGATGACAGAATAAATGTTAAAACCCTTTACTTCTCCAGCAAGAGATTTTCCATACATCACTGTCATAACCTTAAGGCCTGAGAGCCAGCAAACCTCTGGAGCTTTCTGGAGACAGTTATATCATTAGAAATCTAAACATGCCAGACCCCCAGGACAGGTGTTTCTGGTGATGATGGGTAAAG
This sequence comes from Calcarius lapponicus, assembly GCA_039654755.1. NCBI lineage: Eukaryota > Metazoa > Chordata > Aves > Passeriformes > Fringillidae > Calcarius > Calcarius lapponicus. Next base: position 55,362,456 of record CM077468.1, on the reverse strand, counting down.
CTGTTCTACCTTCAACCACTCCCTGCTCCATGCTCATATGAAAGATCAAAGCAGAGCAATTTGGGGAACAAATTACAGCACAAAGGCACCGTGGTTTATGTGTGCTGTTTTGGGACATTCCCGTGAACTGGATTATTTCTGAAAGGAAAACTCCACTTTAGCAAGAGATGTTGAGGTTTTATGATATTTTCTGCACTAAACTGAGAACCAGATATTAAAATTGCACGTGTGTGTGTTGCTAAGTGTAGGACAGAGAGACCACCCCTCCTTGTGCAAGCTGATATTCCCAGACAGGGGATGCAGGAGATTCAGGGTCAGCCCCTTGCTCTGAACCTGCAGGGATCCCACTCCACACCCCAGGCTGTGGAGCCAGCCTTGCACGTGGATCTGGTGATGGTTTCCTCAGCCAGGAATTCCCAGGGAAGGCCAAGAGTTATCCCTGTGAGCCTTTTGCTGTGTTTCTCCTCCTGAGTTACGGCTGTGCTGGTGCCTCCATGTCCCCCTGGCTCACTGTGGTGAGGTGCTGGATAATGTTTGCCAGCACACTGACACCTGGGGGTGTGCACCCACCAGGGGAAGGGGGACAAAGACAGGACAAGAGAAAGCTTAGAAAAGGGGACAAATTGATTAGGTCCTAACTGTTCCACTGCATGAAATACACATATTGCATACAATGTGTGTAAACATGGTATATTCATAATGCTGGCTAGCTGTTGCTCATGGCCACTACTCACAACCAGATGAGACAAAAAAAGGAATTGTGTCAAATGGAGGGAGGGCAAAACACCTCAACAAGCTGCTGGGACCTGTGGAGTCTCTTTTGCAGAAGAGATTAAAATATGGGCAAACATTTTATGTAGAATTTTCAGACACTGGTGAATCTCTTTTCAACAACAATCCTCTCCAGAGGATCTCCTGAAGCTCCCTCTGACGCATCATTTCTACCTCTTGACATGTTGGTTCTTTAGACAATCTGTCATCCCAGCCAGCAGTATGAAGTTCCATATCAGCCCAGCTTTTGCCCAGAATGCAGAGAGGAGATGCAAAATCCCAGCAGAGCTGTTGGGTGCAGTGTGGCACCCAAGAGCTCCTGGCTCCTGGCCCTGGGCTGAGCTGGCCTGGGGCTGTGCCATGGGGATGCTTCCCTGACTCGGTGCCCCTGAACTGTATCCTCGTCCCTCAGTGATGTTACACTGCATGCAGGAGGGGAGGGAAGCAGCAAATCTGTTTTCTAGTTGTGTCCACAGGAAATAAATCACCTCGCATGAATTATGGAGCGAGATGGGTACACAGCACGATACTGCTGTTATAAATGCTGGGGTTATTAGTTATGCTGGGGTGCTGGAGGAGACAAATCAGTGTGGATGGAGTGTGGATGTGCAGCACAAAGATTAGGGATGATGGATCACTGTTGCCTGTCTCTGGGATGGCAGCGCTGTCTGAGATCTCTGTGTGGTCAGGCAGCCCCAGAGCCAGAGGGGCAAAACTCACTGGTGGCGCAGGGGAGATCTGGGGGTGTTCTGTGGGTGGTCATGTTGGGATGCACAGAAACCAGGATTCACCCTTATTTCTTATTTCCCGCTGCTTATTTCTTATTTCCTGCTGCTTCTGAGCAGCAAATGGAATTGAAAACGCAGGCCTGTGCAGCAGCAGCTCTCTCAGGGGTGTCTGTGAGGAAGTGACAGGTATGAATTGTAGCCCCTGCCAGCAGTTAGGAGGCCCGTGGGAATTGGAGGTATCATCACATGAAAATGAAGGTCAGCTGCAATGCCATGAACATGGACTGATCGCCCAGTATATTACAAGGTCTTTAGGAACTAGCAGAAGGAATCAGTCTTTTGCAGCCCTCAGGGGTCAGAGGGCTGCTCAGTGATGCCCAGGAGAGCCAGGGATGTCTGCAGGATGGGGCAGAACCACAAGCCCCCTCCAGGGGTTGGTGCCTGTGTAGCTGTCAGGCAGGAGCTGTTTGCTTTGGGCTTTTTCCACTACAGTACAGCTCTCTGGGATTTAACAAACATGGAACAGGAGAGTTGGAGGGAAATGGAATCTCCCCCAGCAATTAAAGCCCAGTCCTTCTGTGATGTTTCTATTTAAATTGTGGTAAAAATAAAAAATTCATCTTTAGAATGACCCAAACACAGCTTATTTTCACTGAGTTATTTCACTAAAATATATTGGAATAAAAATACGAAACCAGAAAAAGCAACAAAGCATTTACACAGATCTTATTGCAAAAAAACCAGCCTGATTTTCAGCCACAGAGATCCACATTTTACTTTCTTTTTAGTTGTTTCTGTGCTCAAAGAAGAAAAACACAACTTTGAGGAGGAGACTTTACCCATTTTCCAAACTGTTCTCAGGTAAAACATTCAGAACTGTATGAATGACTCAGAAAATTCCTATTTTCCCTTCAGAAGGGGCTTGTTTTTTTGGCAGTTACTGCCAGGCATTTAATGGGTAATAAAACTACCTGCGAAGATTTCAGAACAAAAGCAAAACTGGATCAGGACAGAGCAAGGTCCATCAGAGACTTTTTTTACGTGCTGGGACAGGGAACCCAAAGCCATCAGCATGCATCTGGAGCACTGTGGACCCTGTTTGTGGACCCTGCTGTGTGCCCTTGAGCAGAGGCTGGTGGCTCCCAGGCAGCTGTGGCACACAGCATTTGCCTCTGGGCTGTTCCTCACCTTTCACTGCCTCCAATTCCCATCTGGGCAGAGGTGGGAGGCTTGGGAGATGCCCTGAGCCCTCCCCTGCCCCTAATGGACTCTGTCAGTATGCCAAGAGTGCCTTGTGCCCAGGGACGGATAGCTGGCATGGTACAGTTGCTAAAATGAGCTTTAGTTGCAGATGTAATGGAGCACATGGATGGAGTCCAAATGGGGAGCTGTAACAGCCACTCAGCAGTGAAATATATCCCCAAACCCCAATCTGATGGGTAAGGACACTTCTCACAGCTGCAGATGAAGAACCTTCTGGTAATGGCCTCAGTCTCTGGGAAATCCTGCAGGGACTTTGTGGGCTCTGATCCCTGCTGTACCCTAATTTCCATTGTCCACTAGGGCTCTTATGTGGGAAAGTCTGGTTTAGTTTTCAGTCCAAACCATGCAAAAGGCAAATCCTCATCAGCCCTTAGCAGATGTGATGGGCTGATCATTATTGAAGATGATGTATTTGGGATTTGTAATTAAAATTAAAGCTATTTGCTATAGAACATGTAGAATTTAATTTCTCTCATTAGATATCTTAGGCTAATTGTTGTATCCAGCAGGGAGCAAATAGCATTGTAATTGCTTGATATCTCATGCTGGTTTGATTAGAAGATGATAGGAATGGGAAAAAAGAGAGATAACTCCAAGAGCTTTGTCTTTCTTTCTTTGACTTCTGCTTGGTGCCAAGCATTTCTAAAATAAAATTAAAATTTTCAAACTGACTTTCTCTTGCTGTCTCAGTGAGAAGGTTATTGGGCTGAGGAGTGAAAATGCTGGTTTTGCTCACTCCCAGAGAGGGACTGGGTTGGATGGGGCTGTTTGAGGGATGGGCTCAGAAGGCACACACTGGTCATGCAGAGGAGCTCTCATGATTGCTCTTTCCATCCTTCTGTCAGGGAAACTGAGGAACTGAAGGGCAAAGTGACAGGTCTCATGGCACATAACACCAAGGCTGGCCCCAAAGACCTTCCCATTCCTTCTAGGATATACAACTGGGAAAATGACCCTGTGGAATTCAGAGAGAAGCCGGCTCAGGAAGCTGCCCTTGGCTCCCTGCATGGCGCAAGGCAATGAGCCGTGGCTGGGCACCTGTGGCTCACAATGGAGGCACCAAAGTGCTGCAGGTCAGGAGGAATGTGAAGAGAAGAAGTGAGGTGAGCAGACAAGCCTGACAGGATTTGACTTATTAATGGGAATTTGAAGACTCACTGTGGAAACCCAGGGCACTGGGAATATTCCTCTGTCTGCTCTGGGGTGCCCTGACCCCCAGGGGAGCACTGACTTGGATCCTCACTCATGGAGAAAGGTTCCTAAACTTCAAGATAGACTGGAATCCACAAATATGTGAAATAGATTATAGAGAGCACTGTAGGTGTATCACGTTGTGAGAAATTCAGGTTTTGGGATTTTTAGTATGCTGTGGATGGAATCAAGATGGAGGGCATAGGGTGTTGTCCTGGGTTTCTTCTTCATGCTTCTTCCTTCTTCTTCATGGGTCTGGGTGACATTTAGTAATTGGGCAGAAAAGTCTGCATTTTGGGCTTCCAGGGATCAGCTATGGGTTAAAAGGGAAAATAATCCAGGTGTCAGTTCATAATTAGATAGTTTAGTCTTAAAAGACCTTATAACAAAAGATTGTTGGCCATTTTGTGCCCTCTAATGTAAAGCTGCTGAACTCACAGCAGTGCGACTGTTTCACTGATAGGAAATAATAAACACCTGAGTCCCCGCATGAACTACCATCTCAAGTGCCTTCAATCCAGACCCAGAGCAACCAATAGCTCACCACAGAGGGAAAACTTTCCACAGAAGATAAAAAATCAGGGGAGCTGTCTTTGTGTCAGGCAGTCACAGGCCTTGGGAAAGTGAAAACAGCAGCCTCCACAGCCTCTCCTTTCAGTCTATGACATGAGATTTTCCACATTCCCCTGGTACAATAATTGATGCAATTACCAGTTGGTGAGCCCAGCTCAGCCACCTGCCTGCCCCTCCATCCTCATCAGTGTGCATCTCCAAGCCTGTGCAGGAAACTTCAGCCCCCAGCAGTGACCCTTCCATTAAAAAGCTGGCTGTGCATAGCCCTGTCACAATGCAAGAGGCAGGTCACACATCAGTCTTTTAAAGGTGTTTTTATGGTACTTGCTGCTTCAGACTCTGAGCACCTCGAAATCTTTATTAACATCCTCTTCTCAGCCTTTCTACAAGGCAAGAAAATGCCAATGCCTTGATTTTTGCAGGTGAGGAAAAGAGGTTGATCCACAGCATCCTTCAGGTACCACAGATATCTTCTGACCCTACACCAAAGCTCACGTATCCCTGCAAGCAACCCAAGTTTTGCACCTGGGCAGATCATCTCAGGTTCCAGGAGTTAATGTAATTACCTGAAGGCTGAAATCAGCTCTGTAAGAACTCCAGAGAACTGGTATTTAACCAGAAAAAGGTCCTGGAGGCAGGCTCATTGGGCATACTTGGAGTACACTGATTCCCAAAGCAGTCAGGCTGGAGCTGCTGTGCAGGGATGCACCCATCCCCAGCTGTGACACAAGATGTGTGGTGGCATAGAGTGAAAGCAGACTCTGGGAAGGGATCTCTTCTGCCCCCACCACTGTGTTAGAACTGGGCTTTTTTGATGGGCTTCAGAAACTTTGTGAGTGGGGGAAATTTTCCTTTGTGTCTCTGAATATTTGATTGGTTTTTTTTCTTTTTCTGCCCTCATTTTTTAGTTTACAAAGAGAATTGCCACTGGGTATTTCCAGCCTTTCCTATATGGTGACAATCTCTTATTAGAGGTTTTTTCCATCTGTGCTACCAGCTATGACTGCCTTTTGCTAACAGAGGTATGCAGGCACCTTCTGTGCCTTCTGCTTTTAACTGTTTTAAATCATCTCCCCATACACACACATTAAACAAGCTTCATGTACATGATTTTTGTCCATGATAAACGTGGCTTTTAAGTCCAAACCTGCTCTGCACCAGGCTATATTAAGACCATCTAAGCAAGAATTTTTTCTAGTGAGCAGAAGGGGGAAAAGTCTCTGTGGCTGCCATACTGTCAGCCTTCCTATCCAATTTAATTAGTTCTGTGAAGCTCCTTGACTAAATTTGCATATAATTTATTCTCCCCTCCCTTTCCTTGTTATGTGTGTTAATTATTTTCATGCAGCACCCTCGGGGCTGCAGGGGAAGCCAGATCTGGGTGAGCATCTCTGCCTGCAGCAGGTGCCCACCCCAGGGAGGCACAGCCCTGAAAGGGACAGGAGGGGGGTTCTGGGGGATAAATCCAAAGTCAGGCAGGCTGAAAGGCAGCCATGGAGCAGTGGGAAACTGCTGGCAGCCCGTGTCTTCTGTGAGTTTCTGCATACATATACAGGGGTTGATGGAAAGTGGCTTTATGACACTAGATCCTGCTGCTGGCTTAAGGGTCAATCCTGTGTCAATCCCTTCAGGATTCCAGGCTGGAGTACAGAGATGAGACTTTAAGAGAAATAAAACTGTAGCTCTACAATAAAGTGGTTTTTAGGGGTGCTTATGGGGTGTGCCAAGCCATTGCCTGGGCACAGCCTGTCACAGAGCTGTGCTGGGGACAGTGCTACAAGATGTCACCATCAAAGACAGTGAGAGGGACAAAATAAGCTGCAGGTTGAAGACTGATGCTCCTGTCATTTCTGTTGGGGCTGCTGGAGCAATAACAACCCTCCCTCAAAACCCAGAGGCTGAGAAGGAACCTGCAGAAACCAGTTTTGTTTATTTGTTAGATAAAGATACATGAAGTGAAAAGCTGACTGTTTTATACCCGTGTCTAAAGCACACAGGTCATCAATCAGGACTGAGTTTCTGAAGCAGTCATCTCCTTTGGAAAGAGGAGAGTGCTGCTGCCTGGCTATGGGACAGGGCCAGCAGTGACCACAGGCTCCAGCTCACAGGTCCCCCTGCTGCTTCTTTCCTTGTGAGAAAGTGAAAAACTAAATTTAAAAAATCTGCCTGCATACTGACAGAACAGCAGATTTCCCCCACTAACTTGATTGCAAAACCTAGGTTTATCTTGACCTTTCCCCTCACATTTATGCATTTGCTTACAGGGACATGGGGGAATTCAGAACAGCACCCTCTTTCTCTGTGTGGTGGAGCCCTGGCTTGACAAGACAAGGAAGGAGACTGCTTACTGCTCTGCTGTGCATCTAAATGAAGACAGCAGCAATCTAGTTCTGCATGATAAGCATAAAAATCCATCATTTTATGCTAGATCATCTCCTGTTGTGCAAGGTAAAATGGTTTCACATATCTGTATGCCAGAGGCAGAACCACTTAAACACAATCCAGAGGAATATTTCAGTATCCCCCTAAGTAATGACATTACTGATAACTACCAGCTAGCAGACTATCTTTGGCCAGTGGTTTCTACTAAATTTATCAGTGGAGAAGCAGTTTGTGGGAGCTATTGCATCTTGATGTTTTTATTAATCCATCTGTACAGCTATGTTCTCCCTCCGTGGTGAATGTCAGCTATGGGAATTTTCAGAGTGGACAGAGATCTGGGAGGCACAGATTGCTGGCTAAATAAACCTTCCCCAGGAAAGCATTTGGATAATCATAGAATCATAGAAGGGCTTAAGTTGGAAGGGACCTAAAGATCATCTGGTTCCAGTCCCTAATGGGAGCAGGGGTAGAGGAAAGGGAAAATCTGCTTCCAGACACAAAGAGAATTTAGTTTCAATTCCTCAGGCAATGGAGCAGAGATTTTTAACATATGACATGAGCAAATGATTGTTTTTTTTTTTTTGAGTGATTTGTTTACTGCATAATTTAAAGGAAATTTTTTGTCACCCTTTGCTACATAATTGAATTTTTATTGTGCTGTTAATAAAAATGTACATCAAATGTGACAATTATTATTCTTCAATGGATTTTTATATTATTTCAGTCAGAGAGAGATACAAGAAAGAATTAAGGATAACTAAAGATGTATTCCGAAATAATTTCCATGATTTAATGCTCCTTAAAATTGGTGAAATAGTTGGATGTCTTTACTACTTCTGTGAAGTAATTCTGGATTTTCAGAGTTGATGTATTTTAACAATGGTAAAAGAGGGGCCAATCCTGCAGTCACTTTCAGGTAAAAATCCCATTTGTTTCCACAAGAGTTTTGTCAGCTTGGGGAGACAGCTGCATCAAGATGCATAAATGTATGTAAAAAAATGTCAGTTCCAGTATGTCATTTGTTTGAGTGTTCAAAACAGCATTATCCTTTCATGTACCATAGAGTGAGGCAGTAAATCATTTTTAAAAGGTTTGGAGTCACAGAAAAATACATTTGACCCTTTGTGCTTGAACCTGGCCCCTTACCTGTCACTGCCCAGGTTTCTGGGAACAGGCCCCAGAAAAAGCTGCAGAATTTCCTTGTAACCATGAATGGAACAACAGTGCAAATCTCCACAACTTACCTTTACGCTTCATCAGGTATAAACTGATGGGGCTTAAAATATTTTTTTCTTTGTTATTTGTGGGGAAAGAATGGACACATTAAATATCTGACATTAGATTTATTAGGGACAGTCGTAGTTTCCAGCTAAAGCTTTTCTTGAAAGTATATTTATCCTTTGAAGAAGAAACAGCATTATTTCTGGAATGGAGAAAACGATGATTTAAATATGTTTTCAGATAATGGAACCACTTTGTTAATGAACAGTAATTTTCTCACTACCTCTGGAGGAATTAAGCTCATGGATTATATAATACATCTGTGAAAGCTTATCTGATCGCCCAGTAATTGTGACCTCATTGTGAGTTGTGCAATTAAGCATTAAGCTGCTATTTGGCACCACAATTAATTGTGTTTTACTTTTCTGATACGCTTGTTGATGACAGGGAGGAAAATCACTGCTGGCAGCAGGGGCTGGAGGAGTGGCACAGTCTGAGCACCCTCCCCACGCAGCACTGCAGGTGCCCCTCTCCAGTGTGGAGGAGATAATTGATCAGGCAAAGAGCTAATGACAGCAGGGAGACTCTCACATCCAGTGTGAAGGGTTTGGGGATGGGCACCAAAGCCCCTCTGCTTCCAAACCCATGTGCAATGCTGAAAGAGGCAGATGGGTTCAACATGCCAGGGAAAATTTGAGGATTTGTCTTTTGGATACAGCTTACCACATATAAATGGTTGTCTGGAAATGTGCAAGACAACAACACGTCGGACAAAATTTTTGGGGAATTGTGACAAAAATATAGGTCTTAGTCAAGTTGAAGATGGGTTTTGGGGACCTAGTGAGAAAGATAAGAACAAGATAAGCAAAAAAGCCTTGCATACAGACAAAGTCAAATAACTCCTCACTTGGAAGGCTTCTTAACACTTCTGACCCTCCAGCGTGACAAAATCTTCAGGTGCCAAGAGCCAGGTCATGCATACCTGGAGCCTCAGAGAAAGACAAGTTTTCATGGCAGAAACCTATGTGGTCACAGCATTAATTACACTGCAGGGGTTCCCATGTGGCTTTCCTGTAGGGCAATTCATTTTAGGCACCTTTGTTGACCCACTGGATTTTCTTGTCCTTCCCATTAAGGACTTGTGCTGTGCCCTGCTCCCTGCCCTGGCAATGCCATCCTGCTTGCTGCACAACGTGGCTGAGCCTGTAAGACAGCTCTGAACTGAAGAAGAGCCACAGGTCCCCATACATTAATGTGCAAGGACCAGAATGAGCAACAGGATGGAAAAAAAGAGATTAATTTTTTGGTTCTTTCATGCTGAGAGAAGCAAGAAGTGTAAGTATCCACCGTGACTGATTTCATTAATGCAAGTAAGGAAGTATCAAAGGCTTTTTATTGTGGTGCAGTCATCCTTTCTCAATTAAACATGCTTCCTCTTGGACCTCCTCCTGGTTGGACTCTGCCTTCTTTTGGGTAGTACATCAACAGTGCACCCTTTTCTGTCGTGATCTATTGTGCCCGTATATCTTCAGAGTGAGCTTTCTTTCTAATGATCTATTAGTGAAATGCATCATTTCAGTGAGGATGATGATGATGATATACTACTCCATGGATGATGCCATCCAAAGGAAAGAAAAGGTCAAACAACAAATTCAATAGAGTTATTGGATTAAAGTCAGGCAACACATCATCTCCAAGGCTGCTTTCCTAATGCCAAAGAGGATTGCTGATACAAGCAGTGTATTCTAGGGACCATTTCTTTTATGACTGTGCCTGAACTGACCCCTGAACATCAGTGAGAGCAGTACTTTGTATCATCTCAGTTGAGGAAATATGAAAATATTTTTGTGTTTAAGACTATGCATGTGACAGGTTCAATATCAAGTCCCCAGCACTGTGTATCTTCTGCTCCTCTGGCCAGGCTTCTGCCTTCTGGGTACACATTCCCAAACACTGCATGTGTCTCTCTGCCTTGGCTAGAAGCTGCATCTGTGTGGATCCTGATCATTTGGTTCACTGCAATTCATATAAGATGCTAGCAAATAAACTTTCTTAGTGAGTTTAAATTACCAGTGTAGGTTATAGAATAGCACCTACAAAACTCTTGCTTTATTGTGATCATTTCCCTCATGAAGTCTGAAAATATATTTTACTCACTCTGCCTCTTTTCCACAGCATTCAAAAACTCTGCTATGCTCAGGTTGCGCCAAAAGTATTTGCTGTACCTCAGAGTGAATTTTAAAAACATGATATGGATTTTTCTTGTCTTGTGGATTTTTATTTATTTTCTTGAAGTCCTAGAATTCTGCTATGGAAGGACACTGAGAGACACCTAAATAATGTGCAGAGCTGTATCCCAAAATGGCTTAATTGTTTAATGTCTACTGAAATGTAAATCAAGCTTATGAGAGCACTAAGAGACTCATCTATCCATCCAAGGTCAATATATTGAGTAAGGTGCAATTTGCTGGGGGGAGGGGAGGAGACTTCCAATGAATAATCTTGATTTTCAGAAAAAGGCTTCAGGCTCGTCACTCCTTTCAAGTCCCCATATTTGCATTTGCTGATAATGATGAATGGTTTTGTAGTGCCAAGATGTGACATCTGACTGCTTGATTTTGCCATTTCATGTGTGAGGCTGACATGCAATGCAGCTGCTCAGACAGTGGGAATGTGACCTGGCACTGGCCTTGGAAAATCAGAAAGGATGCTTTTGAAGCCTGCAGGAGTTCTGCACTGTATGGACGTTTCAGGAAGCTGAGGGTGGTTGGTGCCAGCAGCTAAACCATTAACACTCCATTTTCTTTACAGCATGGCATGTACTGGCAGCTCTGTCTTTACAAGGGTGGTCAGACATCTCCCAGTTGGAATCTGTGTGTGGGATAAATTCTAAACAAAATGCATGCACTTCATCTGTTTCACCAGGCTTTCCCCATTTGGGTTTGTTTATTTTTCTCCATTATTTTCCATAATTAACATAAAAGACTGATTCTTACTACAGAAATTGTACAGTTCCCTGGAAATTTTTGCACTCCCAATTCTCTGCCAACCAGCCTAATGTAAACCCCATGGAAGTTTGGTGCTTTGTAGACTTTCTCCACCAGGTCTACAAGACTGTGATCACCACTTTGACCAAGAGACATCAAAATTGGAGCTACCAAGTCTCATCTCACAGGTGGTGAGGTCTTTTCTAACCTTATCCTTTCTTCCCTTCTCTTTCTTTTCCTTATACATATTCCTGTTATTTTGATGTTTTTGCATTAATATATTACTGTATATAATAATAACCAAAATAGCTGCATACCTGCTTTCTACAGCAACCAGATTGTTCTAAAATAAACCCTACAGATATATATATATCTGTAAACACTGATTATTCAGAGTCACTTCACTCTAATCCACCCCAAGGGATAAACAGGAACCTGGGTTACCCTCACCTTCCTTGGGAGAGCTCTTAACAGGGAGAAGGTGGAGAAAAATTCATCCTGCCTTCAGCTTCCTGAAAAATGCAACCCACTAATGGCCAGGAACAGTTTTGAGACCTTCAATTCTTGTGCTCTGGTCAGAGGTAACAGAGCACTGAATGGGAATTCTGAGAAATTTATTACAACTCAGAGGGAAGTAGGAATGTAAGACAGAAAAGTCACAGAAATTTGCCAGACACAGAGTAATTCCTGCAGAAGAAGCTTAGAGACTCTTTCAGCACCTTTGCCAAATTCCATAGTCTTCATGTCACTTTCTTTTTTTCAAGAAATGTATGTTCAGGAATGCTGCTGCTTCCTTATTGAAGCAGTTTCAAACAAGTAGAACTGGTGCAGAATAAAGCATGATTTTTCTGGGTTGAGTTCGGGCATTTAGCAAGATAGAAAAATGAGAAGTCAGAAGGTTTTCTTGTTTTTAAAAGTTTGAGCAATTTTCTGGTAATGGTATGTCAAATGCATCTTGTAAAATTACACAATTCTGTTTCATGACAGCATTTTCAGCCATTCCAGGCTTGATTCTAGTTAGAATAAAAGTGAGAACAGTTTAGCACATAGAGGTGTATTTCCACAAATCACAGAGCTAATCCTGGGAAGTATGGGTCTACACGTTCACAGCAGCAAAAGCTGGAGTAAATGCAACTACAAAATAAACACTGGAAATACACGGATGTATGGATATTAAAACAAAAGATCCTACACCACAGGCAAGCAAACTCTGAGCGTGTCTATGGTTTTCTGAGATGTGGATATATTATCTACTTCACTAAATGCTTTTTTGAACAGCCACAATACAGCCAATTAATACTTTAAGAGATCCAAACACACATCCCTATGCTACACAGTTGTAAAAATTTCCTAAGAGCAAAACAAAAGCTCATAGTTATCAGACAACTGTTCCATTATAAAGAATTAATAACACCTTGGTATGAAATATTTGTAGATACATTTATCTCAGTTTAACCATCTCCTAACAATGCAGTGACTCACTCCACATTGCCAGTGTCTCCCATCCCAGAGCCTGTGAGATGCAGCATCAGTTCATTGCACCTGTAGCCTGATTTTGCAGTATGGCAAACTTTCTCTTTAGAAATAAATTTAAAAAAATGAATGGAAGAACTGTCGTCTTGTCACTAATGGTATTTGCGTCATTTTGCAGCTGTGTTGACTTTTAAGTGAGCAGCCAGTGATTTTTAAGTTAGCTAGGTGAGGTGGAAAAATAATGATGGATTCAGTAGTCTTTTGTCACTTTTGGGCCTGAATTTTCCTGATGTCTCTGTGAGTGCTGGCTGTGTACTGCCTGTCTGCAGTGAAAAATAGATTCCAGTTCAGGTCCTGCTGGAAGAAAAAATCTGGACCATTTAGTTTCACATCATTTCCCCTCAATTCCCCTTTATAATAAGTGTTAATAAATAACTTGGGAAAAAGGGTTCATGATCTTTTATCACTCAAATGTGCAACAATGAAAATTAAAATGGAGGAGAAACCGATAAAAAGCCTAATACCTCATAAACATTCTTTACCCAAAACAATGTATAATAGGAAACAGAAGCAGCCCTTAATGGGAAGATTTGGAGGTTGGAGAACCAGTCTTGATTAGGCTTTTTTGCCCTAATTTGTTGCACAGCTTATAACATTTCTTTTAAGGCAGAATAATATAGGTCAATAGTTGACTTAAAAATCTTTAAGAACTGGGATGATTAGTGATTGAGCAAGAGCCATTAGCCAGTGCACAAACTCGTGCTCTTTCAGACATGAGCTTGTCTTTTGGCAAGGAGCATAAATCTAGTTTCAAACTCCATTGTTTGCATAAAATAGATCAATACTCAGCTCTACTGAGAGATGCATCGATTTGGTCAAAAGGAAGGAGGGACTGAGGGTTGCAGGCTCTTTTTTGATCTGGTTTTCTCTAGGAAATGCTGTTTATTGTATTGTGTGTGCCTGCCTCCCTGATGGACTCTGCTACCCAATTTTAACAAGATTTTAGAAAGATTTCAGCCAGTGTGGAGGATGTTAAAGATATTGGGGTCTGACAATTTCTGTGAAAACAAGAGGTGTAGTTTGGAAGCATGAGTGAGGATACCAGGTACTACCTACTTGCACCAGCAGAGACTTCTCCAAAGATCTTGGGGCACATTTTCTGATTTGTCCATCCATGGGCAGCTGCTCACAGCCCTTGTTTGGCTTGAGCTCAGCCTAAGTTTTTATTTCATGCAATACTAGGCAATAATGAGCATGAGAAGTTGACTGCCCAGGGTGCTAACATTCCTTTTGTAATCCAGGGAGAAAATTCCCTTTTCCTGTCTTATCTTGCTCATTTTTGGTCTAAGCAATTTGGGAAGAAATCAAAGGTTTTTGGCTACAGTATTAAGGCCAAGGAACTCAGTACTGGCTGAAGTGTTGGGATGCCACAGAAATATGGATGATGTGTGCTCATGTACTCTGCTGTTTCTTCATGTCCTTCTCTCCACCTCCGAGAAGAAAGGAAACTCCACCTCTTTACCTCACATAATCCAAGAACAGAGGGCATTTCTCCAGTCCTGGCCAAAGTGCAAAATGAAATAGGTAACCGTAATTCTATCCCTGCACTGTTCCAGCTTTCCCAGTATTTTAACTTTCCAATAAGTAGATGACTTACTTGAACTGAAGTTCTCTTTGGCAAGCAGTGACTTCCCATGACCTGTTTTTTCCTGCAAACCATCAAAGCATGAGCTTTTGGACAGAGGAAAATATATACACAAGACAAAGGAAAATATAGAATGTGGTGCAATTGGCTTTTTGGGACCATTTAAAGGCAGCACCCAGGTGGAAGAAAGGTGTGGGGGATGATGAAGCGTAACTTTTTGTGTTCATAATCACACACAGTTTTCTTCTGCAATCTTCCTCCTGCAGTTTCTCTCATTAAATGTGAAATTGGGCAAAAAGATTTTGATGTTGCTTTTATCTGCACGTGGTGGGAAAGGCAGTGGGAGGAGAAACAGCTCAGCTCCACACTGGAGCATCTCTCTTGCCCTACATACTGGGGTGGGAGGCACGAAGATGCTCACAATTAGCAATGAACATTATCATCAGGCAAGTAATTTATAAATATTCCATGAAATAGGGCCCTGGATTGCACAAGCAACAGCAAATATTGTAGCAGATTTATTAGTGGAGCATGAAACATTTATATTTTTCAGATGACAGGACAGATGATGACTGTGTTATGCTAGCAGGCAGGATGAACCTCATTCGAAAAGTGCCTCATAGGTGATGGGTGGATATGACAGCAAGATGAATTAAGGGCTTTGAGCATCGAGATGGTGTGACAGACCCTGGGAATTGAAAGCTAAACACCAGTGGTATCCTTCAGAAAGCTCAGCTGAGCTTTCTTCGTGTAAGTCGAGGTACAGCCTTGATAATTGTGCTGCCCCAGTGGCACTGGCAGGGATTGAATTTTCCTGTCATCTTTTGGTGGGGTGGTTTACCAGAATAAAGGTTTAGTGCTTCAAATTAGGGTTCCAGTTAGGAAGAGATTGAGAGAAACTTGTGTTCCTCAAAGATCAGGACTTTGAAAAAGGACTACCTTGAAGGGATTTTGAGACAGTGATAACTTCCTTTTCTACTGTTCATTTAATGCATTACACCCCAAATACGTCAAAGAGCTGGACTGTGGTGGCTTTTGTACAAAAAGCTGATGGAGGAGAATTGCTGAATAAGATCTGACTTGGAGCTGCAGTCCAGGTAGCACTAAAGTAAGTAATTATAGAAAACATGTCACTTAAACAGTCAAGGTCTTTGGAGTTACTGGTGCTTAATTACACCATGTCAGTCCTCAGAGGGAAAGGAAAAGGCCATGGAGTAGAATCAAACAGGACTTTCCCCTCAGCCATCAACTGCTCAGAGGGAGAGACTGGCATCTTTATCTCCTCTGCACTTTTTATCCCCTTTTAGATTTTGCCATTTTGAGCTGACACCTTTCTTGATATAAGCACATTTCCAGATGACAGATCTTCCTACCTTTCCCTCTGTTACTACATTTAAATACATTTCCTTGAAGCAGCCCAGTATGTGAATGAATTTCATGGCTCCTTTCAAATGTATATGCAGGTGGATCAAAACAGTGCTTGAGATGGCAGCTAGTCTGACTTATACCCTGGGAATGTGTCCCCTGTGAAACTTCACTCCATACATCAACATCATCTACCTTTCACACTCAAATACTTTGAACACAGCCACATCCTGACAAATTGCAATGGTCTCCTTCCTACAGAGAAGGGAGGAGGTTGTGCACCTAGATGCACTTTTTCTATTTTTTTTCTCAAACATCAAACAAATTTTGTCTTTTTTTATAGTGTTCACTAACTATAAAAAACTGTTGTGTTTTTTATAGAGTTCACTAACTGCAAAATAAAAATTAAAAAAAATCCAAAGCCAAAATCTGATGTTTTCCCTTTTTCTTTTCTTTTTTTCTTTTTTTTTTTAGGTATATAACATTGTCCATAGTTGTTTTAGTCAGGATTGAACTAATTCATGCCAGTGTCTGACCTTCTTTCCATTTCACTGAAGAATGAGTTGCTGTTATACACTATAGTTAGTCAATTCAAATTTGTCTAGTTCCACTGAGACACTCATTTATCTCCCCTCCTAAAAGCCACAATCATTCATAACCAGCACTAAAGGGTTGTATCTTCATTTTACCAATGATCTGAGCTTCATGATGAATATTCTTATTGCTGGGAGACTTGAGGAGATAATGGGAAGCCTGCAGGACTTGAGCAGACTCCCTATCCTTCACCAATACTACACAGAGGCTGTGTTGGCTGCAAGCAAGCTGTGAGCCCTTGAGATTTAGCCTATTTCCATTTTCAGGCTTGTTGGCTCCAGCTACAAGCACTGCTGAGCTCGTAGGAGAAAAAAATATGGGAAAATGTTAGAAAAATCTGTGTTCCAGATTAAGAATGGGACGGAGGTTTAGTCTCTACAAACTCATGCGGATTAAAAAAAATAAAATTCTAAATTATGACTTAGAATAATTGGTTCACCACGGAGAGGTCATGCAGACAAGGCTGTCCCTTGGCACAGAGCTTCTCCCTGCCATGGCTGCTGTCCTGGAGCACCCTTGGCACTCTGCAGTGTCCTCCATCTGGAGTCTGTCCCCATTTCTCTGGCAGACCACTGCAAGGGGACCTGAGCAGAGCTAAGCTGTTCCCCAGGAGAAGTTGGGCTTTGTGACTACAAACAGGCAATACTTCCCCTGCCTTAAGCAAACCTGGAATTTCTGGCACAGAAGAACAATATTTCTTGGGTTTTATTTTAGGTGTATTATGTATTATGACATCCTGGTTTTTTGAGCCTGTGCCCTCCCTCCTCACTCAAGGCATGAGGATCCCATGCTCTCATGCTTGTCCTACATTTCTTAGTCAAGCTAAATGTTATAGGAAGAAATAACTTCTTTTAATTTTGAACAGTTGGGAGAATTGGAAGAAAAGCAATGAACTTTTGGTGTTCATTTCCCTGTGGAGAGTGTGGCATTGTGAGTAATGCTTATGGATTCATTTCTGTGGCTTAACTCATCCTTCTGGACAATGGATAAAATCCTGATTTTAGTTATTTTTTCAGTAAGATGTAAAACAATTTTGTGTGCTTTTGAGGAGTGTTTAAACAGTTGAATGAAAGGGCACTTATGGTTAAAATGGATTTGCTTGAATCTGCTAGTGCAGGATGCTCAGTGCAATCTGAATTGCCTTTTGTGCCTGGCACTATGCATTCCCTATTTATTTGCTCATACCACGAAATCTGGGGCTAGAAGTTACATGTTTGGCAACAAGTAGGTCTCACAGGAGTTTGGATGTCAGAGCAGAATGGGCTTTCATTGAGTAATGGAGAGGAAAAAGGGAATGAAGTCCTAAGAAGGTATTTTATGAAATTCTTCCCATGAACATTGTGTTATTAGAGTAGCTAGTGAGTTAAAACAACATTTGAAATCCCAACAAGCCAAGAAAGATCATAAAACTGCAAGGAGTAGGCTAAACAGCACACAGCACACAAACATTGTAAATTAAGACAAAGCAAATGACTGTAAATGCCAGCAGTCCCTAAAACATTAGGGACTAATTTCTAACAAACCATTAGCTGCACAGGGAATTGTCAAACATTATTAAATATAATCTGCTGCATCTGCTTTATTATAGAATTCATTTGGCACATATGCTATTTATGCTGTACACCACTTTTTTTTGCTATAAGCAGTGTCTTTTTCTTTAATCCTTACATGCCACCCCAGCACAGTACAAAAAGTGAATTTGGATTTATTTCACTTCTGCTGTAGGAACTCCATTTGTGTGTTCTCATTCACACATATGTGGACCAGTTTCCATCCTGCCCTAGACCTCCTCCCACAAGCAGCTGCACTTGAATGTTTCTGCAGCACAATCAGCATCCAGCCCCCAGCAAGTGCCCTTTCAGCTGCCTAATGCTGTGAATGCTTGTGTGGAGAGCAGGCTTTGCAGCCTTTGCAGGAATACTGTTGCCATCAATATCATTGTGCCATTAATATTTAAATGGACCCATGCTCTGAATTATACTGGGGTTTTCTTTTGAGCTAATGTTCAAGGAGTAGGTGATATCCTGTAAGCACTGCTATCAACCACATCAGCCAGCCAATGCTGTAATCTGGATCAAAAATAATAATGTCATCCATAATGCTGTAAAGATTTATTAGTTGTGACAGATCTATACATTAGCAAATCACTACATGGCCCTGAATGCCAAGTAAACAGAGCCAGTCTCATAAGGAGCAGTGCAAACCTTTTGGGAAACCTATTAAGGAGTGCTTAACATAGGAAAAATTTGCTCTGAAAAGAATCCAGATGTTTGTTTGTGTTTGTGATGGATGGCTGTCTGTCCACTCTTCCTCTTCTCAAGTCAGGGTGGGGCATGGCTGGCAAACCAGAATGGGCTCTGTAAGTGTTTTGTGGTGCAGTTCTGATTCATGTTCTGCTGTAGCTTGAATTTGTCCAGATTTGGTTCCACCTTTTCTTCTACACAACTTCAGGATAACTCACATTGCAATGTTTTGGGAAGATGTCCCAGTTAGAACAACTTTTCAGCTTAATCTGACTCCTCCACTACAATTTTTTATAATGTCCATTCCTATGTTGGCAGTAAGGTGATCTTTCCTGATACTCATTTTGATGGCTTTTACCAGTTTGTTGTACAACACATAAAATCAGAATTTTCTTTGTCATAATAAAGTTTTAAAAATATGATTAAACTAATGAAAAAGGCAGGCTGACATTATCCATTCATGCTTATCTTTTTCTCTAGATGATCCCTAGACATTGGCCTTCACTTGCCAAAGTTCAAACAAGCTTCACACTCTTTTCCTCAAGCTTGGAGTGAACTCACGGTGAACATCCACCAACATTTATCCCTTTCCCATCACTCTAAATGGATCTGTGTCTGTCTGAGAGCCATCAGAATCCCAACAGTGTCTGAATGTGCTGGAGGAATAAGGTAGAACAGAGGGTTTATCCCTGGACCTTTCTTTTTTAGTCACTAAGCTGGTGCCAGGATGTGGAAGCCTCAAATCATCAGCTACCAGTTTTTGAACAGCTGATTTTGTATGATCTTCAGGGAGTGTCAGCCTTTGCCAAGCATTTGTGCAGGGAGGGGGGAAGTAAAAAAGCTGAGGATCATCTGGTGATCCAATTTGTCAAAGATTCACAAAATTGATTTTGATTAATTTCATACTTTGGGGAGAACAAGAAGCAACTTGTATTCACTGATGTCCTACTTTGTCTTTTAAAATACAATAAAAGGTTTCATTAAAAACAAACAAAAAAGCTTAGATATGTGTGAAGAACACTGAAATACTCTCCTTCCATTTTTTGAATGTGAGTTTAATAAGATCTTTGAGATTTTGGGTTGGACTTGAGCTGAGACAGAAGGTGAAGTATTTAATCCTCCATGCTCTGCAGACTGAGGGATCTGTTTTCTTCCTGGGAGAAAGTTTCATTGCCAAAGTCATCACTCTCCTGGTGGTCTATTGATCCAGGCTGGCCATGTCCTGGACAGCTTGAAAAATACAACAGGATCAGATGAACAGGTTTACAGCCTACTCTTTCTTCTGAAACATGCACTTTCTGGAGCTTTAATGGAAAACATGTTAGGAAAATATTTTTTGCAGCACTCATAGGTATAGAGCCCCTGATGCTTTTGGGAGAATGTTTCATAAGTTATGAATTGCACCTCTGAGGCAAAAGCTAAGCATTAAAATCCTCTTTTTAAATATGAGAAAGCGAGAGCAGGGTTGTTTGTGTAAGGACATCTGTCTGCTCAGTGATGGAGCTCAAGGACTGAACCTTGTCTCCTGCTCACACTCCAGGTACAAGGCTGCCTTTTCTACCTGTCCCACACACAGACAGAATCTTACCAGGGTTTGGGAATCTAAACTGATGTCACATGTAACAATTGACAGATTTTCCTACTTGGCAGTGGAATATGAGAATATAGAGGAGTGTTGAATATCTTCAGCATCTTTATTAACTGTGTATTAAAATATATAAAGAGCTGACAAATTGTATCTACAGGTAAATCTAATTGAGATAGGAAGATATTTTTTAGAGGATTTTACTATCTAAAATACTGGGATATTAGGAAAAATGGTCAGGAAAATTATGACATGAGACCAAAGCAGCAATTTGGTCTCAATATTGTGACTGGAAGAGGACATGCAAACCTATGCAACAGGCATAAGCTGAAACAGAATAAATTCTGCCTGGACAAGGGGATAAACCATTGGGGAGAGCAAATTACAGCAACAGGTCACCTGAAGAGGCTGTGCTGTCCTTGGAGGTTTTCAATGCGTGACTAAATGAAACCTTGAGCAACCTGGTCTCATCTCACAGCAGCCTCAACTGTCCCATTATCCTGTGGAAATGGGACTCCAACCATAGACAGGCCAACCCCATAGAAGTGTGGGGTTTTTTCAACAGGAGAATGAGGATGTGCCAGAAATTATTCAGCAGCTTCTCAACAGAGCTAGGATGCAAGTAAGGAAACTATGACTTGGACTTTGCTGATCAGCTTGTCAATATTGCAAAACCCAATCTTTGTTTTCCCTCCAGAGAGACTTCAGGCCAAAGAAAACCTTTGTGCTTTTCTTTGTCACTCTCTTTCTATAGTAAAAGCAGGGGAACCCCGATGAAGGGGAGAAAAGACTAGGAGGACTCCATAGCATCAGAAGGCTAATGAATGACTTCATTATACCATATTATTCTACACTATATTACACTGTATTACACTGGATTTGCACAAGCACTCAACTCAACTCAACTGCACAGAATCTTGTGACTGTCTGCTGACTGCACATGTGCTCAGCCCTGATAGGCCAAGGAAACAAAACACCATCACTCTGGATAAACAATTTCCATATTGCATTCTAGTTTTGCACAAACACAGGCACAAAAATGAGATAAGAATTGTTATTTTTCTCTCTGAGATTCTTTGCTGGGATTCCCAGAAACATTCTCGGGAAGTTGTGATTTGCTTTTCTCTGTGAAGAAAAATGTGGCCACTTCTTTCCCCTCCCCTTGTGAAGGGCCAAGAGAGCAGGATGTGAGCTGTGGTCTGAATTAGAGGAGGGTGCTCATATGGAACAGCACACAACCTCCTAGATACATTCTTCTGTACCAGGCTTTTGGATCTTGCTTCCAAGCACTGCTCGCTCTGCCAGCAGGGCGAGGTGGACACTGCACCAACATCCCCCCCATGGCAGCCTCTGTAGCTGGACCATCAAATCAGTGACACAGAACCAGTAAAAAGTCATCAATCTGTCTCCACAGTGACATATCTCCTGCCAAGATACCTGGGCAAGGCACTGCTGAGAATCAAAGTTACAAAAGGTGGGGTTTTATGCTGCAGTTGCTGTTTATCTTTTATCTTTGCTTTTTATACTTTTATTTTTTTTTTTTTTGGTGCTGGTTTGTGGTTTTGTTTGGTTTTTCTTTTCCAAAGAGGTCCTGCTGTTCATATATGCTTAGATTATTATTTTGTTCTTTTGTGCACTGGTTCATAGAATTGTAGAATCATAGATGGTTTGGGTTTGAAGGGACCTTAAAGATCATCCAGTTCCAAATTTTCAGCCATGGGCAGGGACACCAAACCAGATTGCTCAAAGCCCCATCCAGCCTGGCCTTGAGCACTCCCAGGGATGGGGCAGCCACAGCTGCTCTGGGCAACCTGTGCCAGTGCCTCACCCCCCTCACAGTAAAGAATTTCTTCCTTTCATCCAACTGAAAAATCCTCTCTTTCAGTTTACAGTTGTTACCCCCTTGTTTCTCTTGTAAAATACATCTCTGGAAACAGATAATGGGTTAGGACTGAAAAAGAAAACCTTTAAAGCCTGGATCCAAGGCAACAAAAATGGTACTTACACATTTCTATAATGGAGTCACTTCATGAGAAATCCCCAGCTCCAAACTCCCAGGAGAAATGTGTGCAGCCAGGGTTGAAATCCAGATCTGAGTTCTCCACTCTGAGCTCACCTCTAATTATTAACAACCCTTTGCTGGATTAATAAACATGCCAGTGCAGGAATCTTGTTCTCATTGTACTTATTTTCTGACCTGTCTGTTTTAGCACATAACTTGATAAAAAATTTTCTACTTTTACTTATTGTAGTATTTGGAAGTTCTGAAAAATTGCCTGCCACTAGAGGTTATTCAAATTCTGGTCTTGATGTATTAGCCTAGACAGTTTTAAAGCCATATCTACAGCGAGTAGTTAGCCATACTGCTGAACAGACATTTTTTTAAATGAACTACAAAGAATAGTCTATTGTGGTTAGCTTATTTTATTTACAGCATTTCACATGGTGTGAACATTAAAAATTTACAGAGTAATATTGATTTGCAGCTTCATCAAACCATTCCTACCCAAACTACAGGCCTGAACTGTTTCAGGAAAGGTGCCTGCTTCAAATGGTTATTTGTGCTGCTCTGAAGGCTCTGCTCTGCCAGGGCAGCCATAAATTCATCTCCTGGCAGAAAGTTAAAGAGGAGGCTCAGAAAGTAAATAATTGCCAGGAAGCATCAGGAAAGGAGTCTGTTAGTGGATGTGGGAGAGGAGGAGGAAACTGGTGTGGCTGGGAAGGGTTTAATAAATGAGTTTCCAGTGGGTCCCCCAGCCTGCAGGGACACAGGGTGGCACTGTTGTCAGCCACATGGCTGGCTCCAAAGCATCACCCATCCTCAGCAGGTGAGAAAGAATTTTTGTCATTTCTGTCACTCTCCGGGTTAAAAAATGCTAACAAATATGAATAGACCAGAAAACCAAATGGTGCTGGGTAAATGGCACACGGTTTTTTGCACTGACACTTCTGCCTGACAAGTGAATCACAAAATAGGAAAAGGGAAAAAAACAAACAACAAAACCCTCTAAAAATCCAGAAAGCCAGAGAAATCCAAGTAACAAACAAAAAAATCCCACAAAAGCAACATGTGTATGATGAAAATAAAAATGCCCTTCTCAACCCCATTAATGGGAACTTAATTAGGAGTAAAATTTATGAAAGATATAGGAAATGTGATCTTTTATCCTATTAGGAGAAAACTGGGCTGCTTCAAGTCTGTGGGAGTGCTAGGTGAGATTTGTATGTAATAAGATATATATCCATCAGGAAAGATATGTTGAAAACATCTGGTGAAGTTCTTTGGTCAGTAATCTGTATGTCTTGAAAAATTATATGTAGAACCCTTTTGGTCTCCTTTGTACAAAACACGTGGAATTAAATTGTATTTCATGACAACGTAGTAAACTAGATTATCCAGCTTTCAGTCCCTCTGCTCACAAGTTCTGCTCAAGCTTTGGAGCTCAACATCCAAAATTTTAAAAGGAATTCAAGTGGCAGGATGACCAGACTTCACTTGTCAAGACAAAGGAGATGAAGTTCCAGACATTTTGGAAGTACTAACCTAATTCTGCTGCTGCTAGCCTAAGTTGGGTTTGTTTGTTTGTGGTTTTTTGTTTTGTTTTTATTTTTTGGTTGGTTGGTTTGTTTTGTTTTTTCACGCTGCTATAACCCAAAGAATTTTACAGTAAAACCTTCAGATTTTCATCAAGGTAAGTTCCAGCAGGATAGAATTAGTCTTATTTAACTCACTGCTCATACTAATTTACCAGCATAGTAAGGGCCAGAGTTACACTTAATTCATTTGAAAGCATCCAGAGCAGGAGGGATGAAAAAACGAAGAGAGGATTTGGTAGCTCAGTCTAATACTTCTAAAAAAAACACATTAAAAGAAAGTCTGGCAAGAGCAGACAAAACATAGCTTGAAGTCTGTGGGTCAAATCCAACAAAGACCTGGACAACTGTGAAAGTTACACTGCAAGCTGTGAGGGGCTGAAGAGAGATTTCTGAGTAATTTACAGTCATCTGAATGCATGGATTTCTCCCTGGAAGGACAAGTAGCAACAAGAGCAGACAAAGGCAGTGTCTGATCTCTGTGGCATCACCTCCCCTTCCCATGGGCTGGCAGTGGGGGCTGCTGCTGCCCTTGGAGGGGGGCACAGCATGGGGGGCTCTGTGCTGGGGGCTGTGAGAAAGGCAGCAAGCAGGAGAACACGTTAGTGCTGGTTTATAACAATCTCTTGTTCTGTTTCAGGGCCTTTGTCCTCTGTCTAAATTACTCATGTGGGTTACCCAGCAGCTTGTGGGCAGATCTGAAGACACTCAGGCTCTTCACGTAAATGTAGGTGATTGAGGCCATCAGTATAATCCATTACCTTCCCCAGCCTAATCTTTTAAGTCTCTGGTAATTTTTTTTTTTCATTGGCAAAGTAACTCCAGCACCCACAGTTTTGCTCTAGGGGATATATATAAGGAAGGAAAATTGTTCTTGTGAACACAGAATTGCTTTGGTCCATAAAATGGGGCATCCCAGAAAGGATTCATTATTTGTAATGGTCTCATAAGTGATAGTGAGATAAAAGCAATGTGAGATTTGAAACAACATGAGTGTTTTAAGGAGGGATCTGAGTGACAGGAGATAGTGAAAATACCTTCCTTTCCTTTGCTGGCATTTCAGTGTGTTCATTGAATCAAAAACATATTTACGCTGGGAAGAAAGGAAAGGAAAGGAAAGGAAAGGAAAGGAAAGGAAAGGAAAGGAAAAGGAAAGGAAAGGAAAGGAAAGGAAAGGAAAGGAAAGGAAAGGAAAGGAAAGGAAAGGAAAAGGAAAGGAAAGGAAAGGAAAGGAAAGGAAAGGAAAGGAAAGGAAAGGAAAGGAAAGGAAAGGAAAAGGAAAGGAAAGGAAAGGAAAGGAAAGGAAAGGAAAGGAAAGGAAAGGAAAGGAAAGGAAGAAGGTAAAAGCTTGGTCATAATCTAGTTTACTGCTGTCAAAATTAATGGCAAAGATCCTGTTCAACTTTATTGGCAGAATCAACCTTCCTAGCGAGAGTATGCTATGGACCTGGGGTTTGCCTGCAATCCCACTTCCAAAGATGTAAAGTGGGACTGCTTAATGAGAATGCAGGTCATATCACTGGGAACATTATGCAGGAGGCAGTTGCATCTCTTCCTAATTCCAATTCTTTATATTTTACAAAGATCTTTCTTAATGGTACAGCTCTTTGTTACCTTGCCATACAAACTGCTAAAGGAGGGATAGGGGGAAGGCAGTTCATTCTACAGAAGTAGGTCCACTGGAAAAGTATTTAGGTTTTATAAATAGGTCTATAAATAATACATTTCTATTTCTGCTGGTTTTATTGCTATTGATATGCAATATAGTCCTCTGGGCTTAAATCTGCAGATATTTTTTATTACTAGAGATCGTTGCCATGTTGCATTGTACAAACAGAACACTGCATTCACCTCAGCAAATGTTTATTTTTGCATGCCTCAGTGCCTGCCTTGAAACAGCAGTGCATTGGGTGTTATCCATCTCTTCTACCTGTCCTTAGATTTTGCTAAGTGCATACTTTTATGGATCAGTTGAAAAGCCCCAATCGCTCTGTAAATTAAGATTTTATGCCTGGATGCTGGATGTCATCTTAATAAGAGTGGTGGTGGTGTGTGTGAGTGTCAGGAGGTATAAAAGGAAATCATGCTTTGTTTCTGTGATGGATTTCTGTGACTATTTCATGATACTGTCCTGTACTTTGCTAATTGAATAAGGATTATTTTGGAATGAGGAAATCTGTAGCTGCTGAATAAGATTCAGTCAGTGCAATTAAAATGTTAACATAGATTGCTGTTAAAGATGCAGTTCACTTTTTCTCATTGTGTGTAGAAGGAGCTGAGGTGGGTGGGTGGTCAGCTGCTGGGTTTTATTCTCTTCCAGCTTACAGCATGGCATACCACTAAGTCTGCAATAATTACCTTTCTGGAGCTTGTTTTAATTGTATTGTTATAAATGTCAAATCACCAAATGAGATCCAAGGCTGCTATTTATGTGCTGGTTTCTGAATTTGGCCATGTGCTGCCTAATGTATGCACAAACAGCCATGCTGCAAAAATGGCTCTGAAGATACAGAGCTTGATGTTTGTGGGGTAGCAAAATCATGCTCTGTGTTCCCTCAGGTACTGAGTCTCAGCCAGGTGGAAGTTGGGGCGCAAATCTGTGCATTGGGCATCGCCAAGGGTATTGTGGCATCACAGAAACAGAGAGCAAGGCTGTGGTTGAGTCCAGCTCTTCCAAATTTGTTTACTGGCCATGTCTGGAAGGTGGTGGAAACCAAAGAGAAGTGCCAATGCTGTTCATGAAGCCCTGAGACTGCACCACCACTTCCAAGCAGGGCTCTAATGAAATGAAAAGTGCTTCCCTTCTCCCTTGTCATCACCTCTGTCACTTCATCCTGCAGAGATCAACCCCCTCGCTCACAGAACGGTTTTCTCTCCTAAAATCTATTACCTCATCTCTCTCTCCTCATATCAGCACTCTAATCGAGACTTAATGTATTTACCTCTGCTTTTGTCACCCTCCCTCCCTCTCCGCTTTTATTGGTACTTGGGTTGGATTTGCATCCATAAGCACTGTGCCCTTTCCTGCACATGTCAGACAGGCAGAGTGCTGTCAGTGAGACCCATCATTTAACCACTGGTGTTCTGGATCATTAGCACAAAGTCACAGTTTCACCCTCCATCCTGGTGCTTTCCTTTAAGTAGATTTCCCTGCGTAAGTCTCATTTTCAAAATGATGGCTTAAGTGCACGTGTTAATTGCGAGATTTAATTATATGGTGGCAAAGTTGTGAAATTTTCCTCCTAATTAGCAAGGGAAAACTTGGCTCAGGAGAAAGGGTATAATGGGGAAATGCCTTTTGCATTTCATCATTACCAGTTCCTGCACGTGGCTGTTGCAGTGGTGCATGCCCTGCATCATTGGCTCCCCGGGGTGAGGGTGGATCAGGTGCAGGTGAAAGGCCAAGCTGTCCACTGACAGGTACCTGCAAGGAAAGCAGTGGTGCCAGAGCTGGAGGTGAGCACAGCTTTGGCACTACAAAGACAAATATCCAGAGAGTTTCTGGGAGCTTCTTTTCACAGGCACGTTGACCTGAGGTGAGGCCCAAATCAATTTTACACTGAGGTTTCTTTCCAAATTGGCATCTGAGAGATTCAGTTCATATTCATATCCAGGCTTCAGGAACTACATCTCAGCATTAGATGGGAATTAGAGACTCAGACAAAAAGATGCTTTTCCCATATGATGAGACTCCACAGATCTGCCTGCCTCCTAATGTGTTTTTCCAAGGTGGAAGAACCTGTTTGCTCTCATCCTCTTTTTTTCTTTTTCTTTTTTTTTTTTTCAATTTTCTTGTTCCAGTAGCCAGCCTGAAATATTTAGCCTTTCTGCTTAACTCTCTTTTCTCTTTCCTCTCCCCAGGGCAGACTCATGGAGAAGCTGTTCTGGCTGTGAGAATAAATCAGAGCCAATGTCAGTCTCAGTGAATGGAAATGAAAGAATATGAGTTGGTTAATGCCTTCCTTTGGGTAAGGCTCTCTCACAAGCCCATCCTAATCAAGCTGAAGGGGTACAAATTATCAAGACTACCTCTTCCCTCTGCCTATTGCTTGTTCCTCCCTTCCTTTAACCTTTGTCATTGCATTATGTCACAGGTTTTTATTTACCTTGATTGCCTCTGGTGCTAAATGGCTGATGCCCTCAGGCTTTTTGAAGCACTCAGCTCTTCCCAGCAGCTTTGGCCTCCTGATTGCCCATGTCACTCCTCCCAGGGCTCCCCTATGCCACTTGTCAGTAGAAGAGACTTCTAGGGCCTGGCAATCACCTTTCAGTGAAGGAAGAGTGCCTCTGGAATTCCTGGGAGACCAGGAGGAGCAGGGTTTGTGGCGACAGCCTACAGCTCTTTTCTGATGGGAATTCATCTTGTGTAATTTTGGAGACCCCATACAAGTCGAAATTGCCATGTTTCAGGATTTCCAGATAAGCTGGTTTGAACAGCAACTGAAAAACTCACCTTTCTAAAATATAAAAATACTTTATTTTCGTTTTGTGTTTGTTTTAAATCAGAAATTACATTGTGATGTATAATGCAACATCCCTCGTAAAACTAGCATTTGAATCTTTGATTTTTGATCTGATCCAAAAAAAATTTGGATTTTTTCCTCTGACCTTTTGATAAATCCAAAGCACTCGCAGGGAAATTCCTGAGAGTAGTCACTATAGGGACATGAAAAAACACAAGTGCACACCGCTGTTCTCAAGGTGAAGAAAAGGGAAGCTTATTTTCTGACTCCAACATTTATAGTTTTCCAAAAGTGACAGTGGATTAGGAGGGTGACAGTGCCACCTCTTCAATGAACACTGGTCAAAACCAACAGTCCATCAACTTTCTCCTCCTCCATAAAGGAATGCAAAACAATGAGTTATTTACAGAAAGTGTGTGAGAAAAGTTTCATTACAAGAATGTCAACATCAGAGGGCTTAGAAAATCTTAAAAAAAAACAGGGTGACATAGTGGTGCACTCTTTTCATTCATCATGCAGTCACCTTATCTGACATTAGAATTTCACCTGCTTTTTCTTTAAGGCACACTTGCTGGAATACATAATTCCATACTCAGACTTCAGATAATGAATAATCATTTTCACGGGATCAACCTAATTGGGTTAGCTGAGAGTGTTGCCTACAATAGAGTGAAAAAATGTGTGTATTCACAGCCTAGACAGCTGCTCATTAGGGGCCTGACCTTGGAGCCGGAGCCATTATTCATATTGAGTGCTACTCACTAGAGGAGATACTCCTATTGTCTTCAGCACGCATATTACTACATAAAATATCATCTGCCAATGTTATGACTTCCTTAACATCCCAATATTTTCTACCTACAGTGACACCTGGTGTAAATTATGCAAGCAAATTTTTGACGGCGAAGGCAGCGCTGGCAGAGGTGCTGCACATTTTATCACATCTGTAGGAAAAATCCCTCCTGATGCAGCAAGCCCATTCCCACCCTAGAGCTCAGGTAATCACAACTGGCCTTGAGTATTCTCCCAGTCTGTTGCTGTGTGATTTAAAGTTTGTTTACTTTAACCCTCTTGGGGAAACCTGTCTGACCCTGTGCTGCAGGAGGAAATGGCCCTGACCACACTGCAGCTGCCGGGGCAGGTACCAGCAGCTGGGGGCCCCGTTAACACATTAAAATGCACTAATGCAATTGCAAGCAGTTGTTTCACCAGTCCCTCAGGGATGAATGGATTTGAATTGCAGATTCTTGTTTTCTTTCTCTTCGGTGTCTCTGTTTTTTTCTGTTCATTTTTCCTCCTCTTATCCAGGACATCAATTCCTTCTCCAGCCCAGCCTGGTCAGTTCTGAGTGCTGTGTGTGTCCTGCACACTGGCCACATGCCAAACAACCCTGAGTAAGTGCAAATCTCTGGAAAGGGGATTGTTGGGAGCAAGCTGGTGCTTCCAGGCCAGTTCATGCACCCATTTGTGCCCTTTCCTGTGGGAATTGATAGGGAGTGGGCTGCATTATTGGGCCACCTCCCGCCTTGCTGTGTTGGTGGTTAGTCACTCTTCTGCTGCAGCACAGGACAAACAAAAGATATTGATCATCAGACACCCATGTAACAGTCATCACATCATTTTTGTATTTCCCAGTGAATCCTTTCAATGGTAGAAGGAGTGCTGGAGGCTCCTTTCTCACAAAGCATACCAAGGCGAGAGGTCAGTCTAACATGGAAGAAGAAGTTGTGTTTCAGGGATAGATAATCCTTTGAAGGCTTGGGATATTCAGGTTTTTCTCTTCATTTTGCCACAGACTGCCTCCAGGACCTTAAATAAATCACTGATCTCATGCCCTGACTTAGTGTCATATGACATGCTTGAGACCTGTATGCCCTGACAGAATATTTTCCTGCCCTATCTCTGCTCTATCTTGCCTTTTTCCACGGTTCAACCAGCTGGAAATGAAGTACTTTGCAATTGCATGCTCACTCCTCTCCTCTCCAGTGGGCTAGAGAGAAGAATTAAAAAAAGATAAAATGCTGGCTGAGATAGAGAAGAGAGATTTAGTCATTGAAATAAAGTAAAATACAACCATTTCCATCATCAGTAGCAAAGGTGAGAGTAATAAGACCCAAAAGAAACAAGTGATACACAATACAACTGCTCATTCCCTCCTGGCTGAAGCCCAGCTCATCCTTGAACAGCATTTTCCCCCTTCCCAGTTAACTCCTCCAGTTTATATACTGGAAATGGTATCAGTATGGCATGGAATACCCCTTGGGCTGTTTCAAGTCAGCTGTCCTAGCTGTGCTCCCTCTCAGATTTTTGGGCAGCTCCTCACTGACAGGGCATGAAACACTGAAAGTTCCTTGACGATATAGTCACAAAATAGTCACTACTTAGCAGCAAATAAAACAGCAGTCTCTTACCAACATTATCTCATACTGAATCTAAAGCACAGCTGCTGAGTAAAACACTGACCCTACCCCAGCCAAAATAAAGACACCTTTTAAAGGAGCCTGTGCTACCTCAAACTGCTACCCAGTGCTGGCACAGCCAGTCCCTTGCCTTGCTCTGCAAGCACTGCTGTGCCCCCCCAGACAGCAATAACCAGGCAGGCCCTGTATTTGTTCAATGCTTTGCTGTGTGACAGCTTTTCGATAGAGGGAAGCTTCGTGGGAGAAGCGGAGGTAATGAGCTCCGTGTATTGGCTTAATATATCAGGCAAGAACATTCCCCAGTACAAGGCACCTTCTAACCGTGAGCCATTTGTGAGTGCTGGAGATGCTATCTGCTGCCAGCAAAGTGGGCTCTGCGTTAATATGTGAGGCATGTGCTGCTGTCAGGTTTTGTCAAAGAAAGGATGGCTTATCTTATCTTGTGATCGGGCAGCTCTGAATGAAAGCCATGGCACAGAGCTGGTGACATTGACACCGGGAGGTGAGCTCCAGACTGCAGGGGGATGGAACATAGAGTGAATAAAGGTGGTATAGAAAGTAATCTTACCCCCCTAAAGAGCTGCAGCTGAGCCAATTACTAAGGATCAGGAGACGGCCTGATTGTTGACAGGCCACACCTGTAGCTAATAAGAAGAGTGTTATAAAAGAGTGGATTGGTTGGTTGAGGAAACTGGAGTCAGTTGGCTCCTGTGAGGACAAGGAAGAGTCAGTGCCTAGAGGAGCTGCCTACAAGAAGCAGCAAGGAGGTGTGAAACTCTAGCAACATGGAACCCTTGCAATGTAATGACAATAGAACTCTTGCAATATAATGGCAACACCAGATGGCCTTTCCAGGGAGAGCAGCTGCAAGGGGTTTGGTGTCCAGCAGATCATCTCCCCCTCTCTTCCTTCTCCAGTAAGGAGCTGCCCAGGGAATATGTTAAAACTGTTTTTACTGTGGTTATGTACAGGATCTAGTGCCATTGAGTGTGTGTGTAGGTGCAGGGTGACCAGGTGTGGAAGCCCAGGGCACTGGGAATATTTCTCTGTCTCCTCTGGGGTGCCCTGACCCCCAGGGGAGCACTGACTTTGACCCTCACCCATGGAGAAAGTTTCCTAGACTTCAAGATAGACTTGAATGCACAAATGTGTGAAATAGGTTATAGAGAGTAGCTGTATCACTTGGTGAGAAATTGAGGGTTTGGAATTTTTAGTATGTTGTGGATGGAAGCAAGATGGAGGGCACAGGGTGTTGTCCTGGGTTTCTGCTTCAGGCTTCTTCTTCCTCCTTCTTCATGGGTTTGGGTGGCACTTAGGGCAGAAAAGTCTGCATTGTGGGCTCTTTGGGATCAGTTATTGGGTTAAAAGGGAAAATAATCTAGGTGTCAGTTCTTAATTAGATAGTTTAGTCTTAAAATACCTTGTAACAAAATTTTTTGCCTTCTAATGAAAATCTGCCAAACTCACAGTAGTGACACTGTTTTACTGATAAGAAATAATAAACACCTGAGTCCCCACATGAGCTACCATCTCAAGTGCCTTCAATCCAGAGCCAGAGAAACCCACAACTGGTACAGCCACAACCAGGCAGCAGGTAAGAGGCCTTGTGGTCAAAGAGGAGTAACACTGGACCAGCTGCCAGGCCCCTCTCACTAGCCACTGCTGCCATTCAGGTTTCTGCTGTGTCTGACGAGAGCAAGACCAGAAACACATTCCCACAGTCCGGGAATTAAACTGGAAGGGCTTTCAAGCCCATCAATGTCTATGTTATTTCTAGAAGCTTGGGCTTAAGCATTCCTCTCCTGGCTTTTGCCAAAACCAGTCCATGTACACCAGTGTTCTAAACTCTGTTTCATGGGGAATCAGGTGGAATTTTTGGGCTTGATGATTGTAGAAGATGATCTGACTAAGCTGGAAGTGATCAGGAGATCAATAACATATTGGTATACTGTTAAAATCCATCTGGTCTGGATGGGTCAGGCATCTATTCAGATATACCCCAAGGCATTGGAAATCTGCATTTTATTTGAGAGCATCAGGCTATCAGGTGCAGCTTATCCTGGCCAGGATCCTCCTGCTGTCCCACTCTCTGGAATCAAGGAGATCTTGTGTAATGTGATATCCTCAGTATCTTCTCTTTTGTAATTCTTTTTTATAGGCTTTCTCCTCTCTGAAACACAGGTTTGTCTGAACCTTACCCCAGGATAAGACCTCAATATTCTCCTTGGGTACAGAGGCACAAGGGCAGCTCAGCACCCCTCCTTTCCAGCCACCTGCCCCTCTCTTCTGTGCAGCCTCTGCTGTGCCCATCGCTGGGGCTGAGCTCTCAGCAGCTTTCAGATGCCTCTTTCTCATGTTGAGGGTGAGACATAAAGTGATTGTGAGAATTATTTCAGCCCCATTCATCTGAGAAGGGCTCTCTGTCAGGGTTGTGATTTTCCTGATTCCTTTCCCGTAGTGCTGGCAGTGATACAAAAGAGGAAAAGCCACAGACAAGCTCTGAGTCTAAAAAGAGCTGTTGCTGTACAGCAGCCTTGTGATGACTTACTGCCAACAGACATGTGAGTTTACCATAGATCTACTGTAGGTCAAAAGTGCAAAAACATATCTCGTTAATATTTAAAGATGCTTAGCACAAAAGCATGCATAATTAAACAGCACATCAGAGCTGATAATTCCAAATAATCTGTCTTCTGAAAAGGGATTTTTGTAATTTGTTAACTGGCTTGAAATCTGCAGCTTAGCAGCAGGAGTATGTTTGCATTACAAAATGAATAATTTTAAATATGTGTCCATTCTATCTGAAAAAAAAAGAGAGACATAGCATGGGAGAGGATTTTTAAACGGGCACATAAATGTGGATTCAGCATTGCCCAAAGCTCTCTGTCTGCCTGAGATATATGTCTCATTTTTTAAAAGCAAAACTATATTCCTACCAGGTGTTGCATTGCTTTCTGTCCCAGGATATTTTCATAGTCCACAAGGAGCTCATTGATATTAACCATGTCTTTCTCCAGATAACTCAATGGTGAAGTAATGCCTATAAAAAGAATGATCAATTAGTTAGTGGAAAAAGTGACACACAAGACAAATATGAAAATATTAATGGTGTCAGGTACAAAATACAATATGCTGTGAGATTTTCATTACATCCAAAAGACTATTGGAGCACATTTTCTGCCTGGATGCTAAAAATCTATGAGGAAAGAAAATGTGCTTATGATCCTTTGCAAATCATGCTTTTCAGAATGGCCAAAATACAAATTGATATGTGATCACAGCAATACTTTAATGTAAGATCAAAAAATGTCAAGTGTTAAGGGCACATGCAGATCATTGATCACAGAGGAGGTTTATTTACAAGGCAAATCTAAAAAAAACCCTCCTCTTTTATATGTTTCATTGAAGTTATTTCTGGAAGTTACTGAAGTTGTCACAGTCTTGTTTACATGAGACAGTGCTGGGAGAGCAAATCCCAAGCTTTGCAGTGGTGAGGCTGCATCAGCTGTTATTAACTCAGGACCTGGAGCTTTGGCTAACTCCATGCCACAGATGGTATTTTCTCTTTAGGCTGGGGGGGGGAAGTCAGGGAGACTCATTGGGAACTGTCACATAAAAGTGTCCTGCTCAGTGCTGTGGTTTGTGTACCCATCCAGCACCTCATTGTCACTAGGAGCTGAAATGAAGACTAAACTGGATGTGCTGGGTTCTGTTATGAAGTGGCCAACACCAGTAATGGAGAGAGAGAGGAGGGACACAGTGGGGGTTTGCTCTCATAACTGGAGAATGCAGTCCAGAGAGGTGTATTCATGAGGTCTGTCCTGGAAGTGGTGGCATCCAGAGTGGATTTACAATCAGTGCAGGTATCTAAATGCATTTGACCACAAATGAGTGTCTAGCAGGGCTGCTGTACTCAAATTTATCAGGCAGCCAGGGAAGAGACATGAGCAGCCACATCACAGCTGTCTGAGGGCTGACTGGTGTCACACCTGACTTTTCTCTGGCTGTATTGGGAGCCCTCAGTATAAAGGTAATCCTAAGAGGTCATGATTTTCTTGAACTTAAATGTTCCAGTTATCTATCTGAACATAGCCCAGAGAAACATTAAGGCTAAATCACGAAATAGTTAGTTAAATAACTAGTACTTGCATGTATAATTAAGGGAAAAAAAAGGAGAAAAGAAAAAAAAGGCTAATTTGATCATCTGACTTGGCTTCTTTGGAACCAGAAGAGGAATAGATCAAGGCAGCTGGTGCTGAGGCCCCTGTAATTGGGCTGTATTTGTTCCAGGGGTTTATTTTGTGCTAGATTTTTTTGGTTCTCAGTGGCTCAACATCCTCAACAGACTTGGGATTCAAGGCTCCCCAAAGGACTATGTGCAAGCCGAGATGTCCCCATCATGGAGCACATCAGTAGCACACATGGAAGGAAGCTTTCCTCCAGAAAGGATCTAATGTGAATGAATCAAAACTGCTCTGTGAACTGGATCAGCCTGGACTACACAGGGCCAAACTGGGGATTCACTTCAAAACATCCCCATTGCTTGGAGCTCATTGCAGATGCAAACACAGACTGGTGCCTCCCCTTCAGCATCTGGGCACAGGGGACTGTGCATGGGTGGTGATGAAGCCCATGTGACTCAGTGTGAAACATTTGATTCTACCACAAAACTGCAGTGGTCCCAAATGTAAACAATCCAAGTTTAATTTATGGAGAATATGCATTTTATAGATTGGCTGTGAGGAAGAGACAGGGCTTTCCATCCAGTCACTCGAATTTGTTTTTTTCCGCTAATTCCCTGTCTCTTGTCTCTCTGAGTTGGATGCTCTGGGAAGCCAATGACTAGTTTGACTGCTAATAATGAAGCCCTTCAGACTGGCCACAGAGGGATAATCAGAGGCTGCATAATGTGACATGTACCTCTTCTCTCTTAGAGCTGCTGCTGATATTTTCCCATTAGCAAGTCACAGAGTGTTGATGAAGGAGGAGGACCCAGGGAGCTGCAGCCTGTCAGCCTGACCACAGTGCTTGGCAAGGTCATGGAGCAGATTATCCTGAGTGCCATCACACAGAACCTACTGATGCCTAAAGAGGCTCCTTGGAACAGAGGCCTAGACAGTGTTAAAGGAATGAAGTAGGTATTTATTATAAAGGCCTTAAAGGATATACCTTGGGCAGTACAAGAGCCTGGCTGAGGCTCGACCCAAGATGGATGACTGGTCATGAATTTTCACACTTTTATAAGTTTTGGTCCATTTACATATTGGGGTTAATTGTCCAGTTACAGCTTCAGGTTATGAAGTCCCATCCTCCCAGTTTCCTCTCCTCAATTTGCTGTTTATATTTTTTTGGGCCTGAAGCTGCAATGGTGTTCTTGGGCTGGAAAAGGATTGCTTTGTCTAAACTGAGAAGGGAACTTACTAATGTATTATATGAAGTTCAGAGTTACATCCTAATGCACTGCATAATCTGGAAAATATGAAAGCTAAAACTTAAGGCATCACTACAGGACAACTGTGGGTGAGGGTCTGTAGTGGCACAGAGTCCCCAGGCAGGTGCAAAGGAGAGCAGCTTTATTGCAGAAACAGGGCCTCTTTAAGCTGTTAGGGCTTTATCAATTACACAGTTTTAAATCATAAGAAACATAATTGAGCCAACCACCATACACCATGATGTGAACATGTAATGTAACTTCTTTTTCTACCTCTAATTCAGCTGAGTCCCTTTCCCATAGTCCTTTTCTACTTAGCCAAAGTAACAGGCCTGAGCCATGATTTTACAAGGCTTTCTTTTAATAAGGTTTTGCCTACGTGCAACAGACAGCCATGGGATGGGACCCAGCCAGCAAGGCTTTAGGAAAGGCAGGTGCTGCCTGTCCAACCAGCTTTCCCTGGAGAAGCTGCAGCCCACAGCTTGGACAGGTTTGCTCTCAGCTGGATTCAGAACTGACTGTACAGCCAGAGAGTGGTGGTGAATGGTGCTGCATCCAGTTTGTGCCTGATCACTGATGGTGCCACCCAGGATCAATCCTGTTTAACATCTCTTTTGATGACCTGGATGAGGAGATTGAGTCACCATTAGCAAATTCACAGACTTCACCAAGCTGGGCAGGAGTGATCTGCTGGGGGGTAGGAAGGCTCTGCAGAGGGATCTGGACAGATCATACATACTATGTGTCTTCTTATCTAGACGGTGCTTTTAGCCTGCTGTCAAAATTTACTTCCCATGGTGCAGTAAACTTCAGCTCCAAGACTGCAAAAAACCTACCTCACACAGGGCTGCTGTGACCCTCTCCTCCTCAGTGAAATGTGCTGTGTGATTTAATTAACAAAGCACCAAGAAAGAATACTACAGGTTGGAATGAGTTTTATTCCAGAGTTTACCTATCTAAAATGATTAATGCATTCTTCATAACTTCAAAGATTTCCCATCTCTTCAGAAGGAGGGGGTTTCTTCAAAGCTTTCAGGCAGATAGTCTCTCTTTCGAGTTGATGAAGGCACGGTCCCAGCGGAGATTTTACATTGCCAGTATGCACCCCTTCAAAGATTTCACTGTTGGCATGCTGTATTTGAAGATTTCCTGCCCTTTGTTACCCATTCATTTCATTTTACAAAAAAAAAAGCAAGCATATCTTTGGGGTCTCCTTCAAAGAAATTTCACATCACACCCCTGAACCCTGGAGAAGAACAGCACACACCACATTTTGGGGTTTGCTGTAGTGTAATTAGCATCTCTAAGGAAAAGAGCTGCCCTTTACTAGAAGATTTGTTTTTCTTACTGGGAATTGTCTTTGATGTGCTTTGATTCAATTGCCAGATAATTTTTTCAGATTAAATGCTGAACAATGACTCCTCAGCAAGTTCATCATTCAACTGGAAGGTTTTGGATCAAGGAGACACCCACCATAAGTCTAGAAGGATTTAAAAGTGTTTGCAAAATATCAGAGAAAAATATTTTAGGATTTTTAGATGCAAAAAGAAATGCTCATCAGATGGAGATACTTGGACTGCAGGAACAGTGGATAAGTTGTTGCCTAGCTGTTTGTGGAAAAAGATGTACGACAATATATTAACTTCTGGAGAGCATATTTTAAAAGTTTGCAAGGATTGCAAAAATTTATAGCTGCTTCATTTCCACTACTCAGTCCTATCAATATAGTTCAAAGTAGACCTGAGAAAGATATAATTCTTCTAATGGTTTAATCAATTTACGAACACTGCTTTTACTCCTATTTCCCCCTGGGGAATAAATTGTTAATTAATATGAGTCAGAAACATATGAAAAAAAAAGTCCCAGCCTCTATAGGCTGCTGAGAAAAAGAGGCAATTTTTGAAAATTTACATAGTCTTTGGAAACAGGTAGAGCTGAGACTCTGGAGCATAATCAGAGGTGCTACATCCTAACATCCAATAGTGTTCTGGTTTGAATGCCTTTTCTTTCTAGTTGTCCTTTGTGTTGCCCAGTGAGTGCATTCATCAGCTCTTCATGGCTCAGTAATTCATGAAATTCTCTTTCCATTAAAAATAAATACTGCATTTTATATCCTCGAGATGGACCCCATATTTGATTGTCTTTTCCATGGCTGTGTATATTGAAAACTATAAAATTATAATACAACTATTAATCCCCTGTATCTGCTTGTACCTAATTTTTATTAAAAATGTATTGTGCTCCAGCTGGCTCATAAATTACGATGCGGTAAAAAGGCTCCAGTTGGATTACTTCTGAAGGAGAACATATTGAAATAAAGAAAGGCTTACTGATTAATATTTTGACTTTATATACAGTACTACTAAGGTAGCAGCTTGATTACCATAGAAAAGAATTTGTAGTTAACTATATTGCAGATCTGGTGAATGTAACAATGTGAAGCTTGAGGAAAGTGGCATTTACCAAAGAAAACACATTATCACTGATCAAATCTTTCAAGTCATCTTCTCCTTTTATGAATGACATAAAAAAACTTACTTTGTTTCACCAGTAAATTAATGCATTTATAGGAATGTGGCAGAACCTGGAATCACATACCATCTGTTCCGTCTCTCAATTGCTACCACTGATTGGTTTTGATAGCCTCTCTAAAAAAGGCCTAGAAATAGCTGAAATAGCTTTGTCTTTAGTTTTAATACCATGAGAGGCAAAATTGCTTAATTACGTCTCATTTGGGAAGTAATGGGAAAGGAGAAATGAGAATATTTGGCTTAGAAGCAGCTAGGGGCCTCCTTTCCCATTTTGTAGCCTTAACAGTCAGCACAATTTTGGGGGTAAAATTTGTAGATTAAAAAATACACCATGGAGCTCGGTGAGCGAACTGAGAAATTTCAGCTGAGAGCTTAATTATTCCAATTCCCACTTGCTGCCTAAGACCAAGAACACAAACTCACAGAGTGCACCCAGTCCTTAAACTGGAGTCTGTGAATGCTCATAGGGGAAGGAGGTCACTTGAAAAATGAGCTGCTGTCTATAGGTAAATGGGGACACAGGCGCTTGGACTATATGGGCTTGGACACAGCCCCCATGAGGCTTGGTAGTTTCATTTTCCACCCTGAAATTTTGATTTCAAACCTTTATTTTACATTAGAAACTCCTAAAGTTGTTTCCCAAACCAGCCCTTTGCTTTCTTTTTTGTCTGTCACATCTTCCCCCACTCTTTCTCACACATGCATTCCAGGCTATGCTCCACTTTCATCAATAAGACAACAGAGAAGGTGAATTTTTTCTAACATTGTGAGTTAAATGAGAATAAACCCCCATTATTGTCTGTACTTTATCCCTGAAGTTTTGCCAATAATAATGTTGGCTTTATTAGCTGTGTAGGATTGAAGATGCTGTCACGGTGTCAGACCACATACCAAGATGCAGGACTGCAGATGTTTTGAATGTTCCAGTTAATTGTCTTGTCCTTTCTGGTCAGCCAAAGACTCATGAGAACACCATCAAGCAATGAAAAATAAATGGAGTATTGGAAACAGCAGTGGCAGCTGCATAACCTAGAAAGAAAAGCTTATTTAATGTCTGCTTTCCACAGTGTTTTGGGGCAGCCAAACCAGGAGATTTACATATGCTCTCTAAAGATGTCAGTGTAAGAACATGAGCATTATCTTTGATGTACCATAATGCTGACAGACAAGATATACACATGATAACACTACTTTAGAGAGTAAAGTGGTGTGCTTTTTGATCATGGGTGTTTACAGCCAGATGTAAAGCCCAATCCATTCCCTTCTTTATCTGATAACAAAGAAGTAGCGCACAGACTTTAATACAGTGTGAATACTGAGTAGTGAAACAAATAAAAATAATATTATAATATTTTGATGCCTTACAGTATTCCTGACCTTTCTGCCCCCTTGGATAGGAAGGCTCCCAAGGCTGACCTGTATGTGTGGCACCTGGGTGAAACACCCAACACAGAATATGGCCTCACACCACATCTGAGCTGGAAAAAGTAATTTATTTGCATTTGTGAGTATCTTCCATTTTTTTAGTCATTATGTTCTATTTTTACAGGCAAACCCTCTGCAGTTTCTGTCCTTGGCTGCTAAGAGTGTCTGAACAATGACTGACTATGGCGTCTCGCTCATGTCTGCTCTCAGCTCTTTCTGGTCCTGGGACTACGGAAAACGGAGAGCAAACAGACATGCATCAATTAATATGAGA
Organism: Calcarius lapponicus; assembly: GCA_039654755.1. Taxonomy (NCBI): domain Eukaryota; kingdom Metazoa; phylum Chordata; class Aves; order Passeriformes; family Fringillidae; genus Calcarius; species Calcarius lapponicus. The sequence continues at coordinate 55,322,297 of CM077468.1, read as the reverse complement.
GCCTGCCACTGCAGCAAATCCAGCTGAGTGAGGCTATTAGAGGTAAACATTAAGAAAACAATTCCAGTGATTGGACCATTTAGTTTTTGATTCCTTTCAGAATTTTCATTGCAATGCCTCCCCCCCTGCCTATACTTTGGGGGTTTTTTTTCTCTGTACAAAAGTGAAACACAAGACATTGAGACCTCAGCTCCTGTGAAAAAAGAGAGTCATGAGTAAAGGCTAAAAGTTCTTTTATTCCTAAGGAACAGAGTGGGAAAGATATCCCACACTAAGAGGATACTTCTTGGGGTTTAAATACTTTTGGAGTTTAAAATTCACTTTATGTTTGGATTTTAATTTTTATATTTAATTTTCTTTAAATTGAGAATTTGCTCCAATGAACAAAAAGGAGAGTAGCTTCAGCTAAATATATATTACTTTGGATTTTTTGAATGCCTACCGAGAAAACTATTTCACGAAAATTGTGGGAAAGATAGTGATACATTCAGCTGAGGAAATTCCCATCAAAGACCTCTGAGGGTGTCCATGTTAATTATTTACTATATATTTATTATTATTTTTTATTATTTATATTCTTTATTACTTATTACTGTCAGAGCTTTGTTGCGTGCTCTCATCTTCCTAAGTCAGCAAAAGCATGGCACAGACACAGGGCTTGGGATTCTTACACCTCTTTACCAGTTTATACTTCCTGGAAACCACCAAATTCTCTGGTTAATTCCCACATGCTGTACAACAACACCAGGACACTGCCCTGGGGGGCTGAATTTTATTAAAGAAGCACCAAGAGAAGTTTCTTCAGCATAATCCACTTTATTCACTCAGCAGCAACATCCTGTAGGCAGGTCTGGTGCCTACCACTTACTTGTGCTGGGATTTGAGGCACTTTGATGTATCTAACTGAATAATCAGCATTGTCCTGGCTTGTGGGGACACTGTTTTTCTTCTCCCCAAAATTAATTTTACAGCAGCCAGATATCAAGGCCAGAAGTTCCCTGTATTCGATGCTTTTCAACATATCCAAGCCTGCAAATGTGTAATGAAATATGGCACCAGTGGAATTTGTAGCAGTATTAAAAAGGGTGAAATATTAAACAGGGAAAAGAAATCAGTAGCTCTGTGCATTCATTATTGCTTTACTAAAAAGTGCCCAAAGGGATTTCAAGCATAGAATTCTAGATCTGTGTGGATGAGTAATCCCTGAGGACAGAGGCTGAATGATTCCTAAGTATGCTGGAATCTTGCAATAAACTCTCATTGATTCACTGTTGGGATGGGCCAGGCTCGGTCTGGAGGAGCCTTTGCTGTGTGATCTGCAGTTAAAGGGTCTCTGGGAGATTTTGGGACTGCACCTTTTAACTCATGTGATTGTGCTTTGAAGGTGCACAAAGGCTGAGCACGCTCAGAGCTTCTGAAACACCTTGGGCTGTGTCCTGCTCACCTGCTCATGGATTGATGGAGCCATTAGGGCCCGAATGGACGGACTGTGATGATTCCATTCGGACCGATCCCATTTCAATGACATTGTCTCTTACAATTCCATTAACATCAGAGCTGTTACAACCTCAGTGACAGATTATTATTTCTTTTAAAAAAGGAAAAGGAAATTAACAGAATATATTGAATTGCCCTGAATTGAGACAATAAATAATGGAATGTACCAGACACTAACCTCTTCCTTCTGTAATTCCAGGAGGAAAAATAGACGTATTTACCACAAAGTTGATGACATATGTAGCACTTACATTAAAATATGTGGCAAATCTTTATAACATATGGATAGAATTATAAAACTGGCTAGGTTTCATATTGACTGCAATTTAACTTCAGGTGTAGAATTAGACAGAAAATATCTGTCTACATCTATCTAGCAATGCTCATTGCTGTAGTCACTGAGCAAAACACACTGCTAAGTCCTCTATAATGGAAGAAACAAATTTAAAAAGCTAAGTTTTTCAGGAGGCACACACAACCAGTGGCAAAATGAAGTGGGACCCCTACATGAATATTTGTGTGGACAGGGGAAGGGCTGCTTGAGGGCATAACCTGAGAGGCTCTATTCCCCCAATGGAACATAACATACTGGAGGATCTTCTAGGAAAATATTTTTTTGTCTAAAAATATTTGTTTTGACTAAGTTTTTTTATTATAAACCACAGTCTCTGACAGATCCACACCCCTGATTCATCTGATCCTGAAGGGAATCTCCATATCTTCATTGCAATTAAGTAGTAGGGTCTGTGCTTATGTGTACAATTTATTTTGTCTGAAGAGTTTGATGTTAAAGCAGCAAGGTCGTCCTTGAACTGCCTTGCTGGGCTCAGCTTCAGAATGAATGTGGTGAACTTGGATGGTTCAGTTTGGAGTAGTTATTCCCATTTGCTATCCAGAACCTCAAGATACATTTCTTGAATGCACAAGCACACGTTTGTGCAATGATACCAAGAGGGACTTTGACTTCTGTCTCCATAATGGTTAATCCTGGTTTTCCAGCCCTTTGACTGCTTCCTGTGCATTTGTGGTGTGGCAGATTGCTATCTGCTATTTGCATTCAGAGATGGTGAGGTTCTTTTTCTTCAAGTTCCTCATTTCCAGTGTGCAGCACTTTCCAAATCAGTGGCTCTGTTGCAATTCCCTGTCCTTTACAGTGAGAAATCAAACAAAGGAAGAACAGGGATATTTCTACAACATTCAGGTGAATTAAGACCTGTTAAATAAACCCCTTTTTCTTCAGTGGAGATAGCTGCTTAGGGCAGTGTCAGAGAGCAGACAATCAGATGTGGCTTTTGGCCTGACAGCACCAGATATGATGGAAATGTGAACTTCCCAACTGCTGATGGAACTCCTCAGCTTTTTCAATCCTTCCTTGTTAACAAATTTTCTGATTGAATGACTGTCCCCTAAGTAAGTTCTATGGACCTTGAGTCTTTGACTCTTAACACTTTCTGCAGATATTTTTTTTATGCTGGTGGATGGATGCTCAGGGAAGTTTCCTCTGCAAATATCTCACTCTCAAATCCAACATTTCTGTATCTGAAGCTAGAGTCCATCCAGCTTCTCACAATGCCAGAACATTTGCACACCCTGGAAGTACATCTGTTTGAAATGTAATAAGGCTCATAATGGGAAGTGAGTTTAAGCTTTAATTAGAATGAGAGAACTTCTTTTCTTTCTAATCTTTCAGGAGTGCTCTGGGCAGCTCTGCCTATCTACACATGTATCTGTTTCCCTTTGTTTGCTTTAAATATGCACAGAGTCTGCCCACAATTGTGGGTACCAGAGGGGAAATCAGCGTGATGCAGTGAGAGAGGGCAGCAGACATTCCCTGCTCCCAGCCTGGTATCCTCTATGCCATCATGAAATCCCTGCTGTGCAGGAGAGAGCAGGGTGGGACAAGGCAGGAGCCTGATGGGAGAAGTGATGGCAATTCTGGTGGAATTCAGGTGCTGTCAGCTATGAGGTGTTATCACAAAGCTAAAGCAACGGCCTGATGTTTTACAAGAGCAAAGTTTGATCCTGAAGGGGAAAAAAACTCAGTAATGCAGAGTTACCATTCTGTCTTCAACCTGCTCATCTCTGCATTTTGTCTTTACTGTTTCTACAGATTCATCTCTGCAGCTGTGGAAATAATTAAAATTACTGGAATGCTTGTGGATGGCTGCTTTCCTCATAGTGTCTGTAGGCTGCAGTCAAGTCTTACCACAGAGACAGCAGTGGGGTTAGTGCTGATTGTAGATCTGCAAAGCCTTTCTTTGTAATATTCACCTTTGATACTCTTAAGCTGCCTTTGTAGAGCCTTTGCTGTTGTTGTACAATCTTAGAAGTGGTCCATTGCACACTAAACCATTATTTTAGCCTCCTCAGCTACTACAAATAGCAATGGGAGTTTTCCCCATCCCTTAATTCACACAGTGGATGAGTTTTATTTTACTGTAAATTGTCTTTTTCATAGGTTAGATGATTTTGCAGCATTATCAGGATACAGGAAATATCACTAAGAAAAGCTCCAGCAATAGAAATTAAAAATCCCAAGCATGAGGAGAGATGACACACTGAGTTCTAATCAGCAGGGATCTTCACAAATTCACCTTGCCTTGAGGGAAAAAGAGAGATTCACTATTTTCACTTTCCCTTGTGATCTGACCCCATTTGGCTCCTGCCAGGATGAGCTTCCAACTGCTCACCAGGGCTTGTGTTTTGGTCCAAGCACTAAGCTTGTGTTTATTAATAAACTCTCATAAATCATTCTGATTTTGAAACAATTTCATACAAGTACCAGAATTTTTCATAAGATTTAGACACAATAAGCATTTGAATTTCACTTTACATCACTTCAAAAGGAGGAGCTTTGTAACATATCCTATTAGCTTTACAGAGTTTGGGGTATGTGTGTGTTTTTATGTGTTTGTAAGGTTGATTTTATAGCTGATTTTGTAATCAAACACAGGGGTGGAAGAAAAATAATCAGATTCCATCAGTGTAACTGATCAATTTAAGTATTTCCACTTATAAAGAAATTGGCACATTCATTTATACGTATTGTTAATTATCTTCGCTGTGGTGATCTAAATATTCCTCACAGCTAAATAACTGCAGCATCGTGGATTATCCTGAATTTAAAGAAAAAAAAATAAAAATGGAAAAAGACATGCACAAAACATAATGAGATTCTCATGGGTTTAAAAATGTTTCTGCATATTCTACGCTTTTATAAAGCCATTTAAATGAAAGAACCATTGGGGGGGAAAAAGAAGGGAAAAACTCCTTGCCTTAAAGATGCACACAGACATTAAAACTTATTCCCCATGGAAATTGTGCCTCTAAATGACAATTCACTTTTATGAACAGTTTTATTACAATATAGATTTCCTGCAGCTGATTTCATCAGTTGTCCCATTCTGCTGTTACTTTCCACTGCCTCTCTAACTTCTTGTTATCTAAGTACAGGTACATTAATTGCTATATGATGTAAGAGAGTGGGCTGCATGCCAGAGCCATAAGCAGGGAAGCATTTTGCCTGGCAGGTCTCCCTGATGATGCCTGCACCCAGCTGACTGTGTAGCAGTATTTAAGCAATATTTCCATGTGATGGATTAAGTGTCATTGATGGATGTGGGTAATGGAATCTCCTGAGTGTCATTTTAACAAGACATATATGTTGTTGGACGTATTTCACAAGTCTCTGTAATAATGCATTAGTCTCACTGAGAAGGAATAGGTGATTAGTAGCACTAATTAGAAAGTTCTTGGAGACAGACTTTGGTTGATGAAGTATGGTGGGAGCTTTCAGTCATTAACAATACTGCAATGAGCTCAAGGTAGAATCAATCTAGGAGGGTGATTGCACAGATGACATTAAAAATTATACATTCCTTATTAATATATTGATTTGCATTCTAAATTAAGTGATGGCATTTAATAAAGAAGAAAAAGAAGAAAGGAATTGTATTTTTCTATTTTATTTGCTGCGTGAGTGATGTGTAGTTCAGTTTCCAAGTGAAGAGTTTAATCTTCTGTTATCTGCAGCAAGACGTGCATGTATGGCAAAAGAAAAAGAGGAGCACAACAGAAGGAATTACCCAGTGCCTGGGAAAGCTCATTATCTTGGATCTGGGTGGGCTGGGAAGCCTTTCACAAACATTGCCAGTCATTTCTTTCCGTGTGGCAAAAGTGAGGAAGAAATCAATTTCTCATTCTGCAATTTCCATTTCCAATTACCAAAGCTGAGGGAATCTTGGAAATGGATGAGAAATGGAAAATATTTATGGCTCCATTCAAAATGTTCACCCATCTGGACCAGTCCTTGCTGGGAAATAGCCCTGAACACAGCCATCAGGAGACCACATGCTGTCTTTGCAGCATGGGGCTGGAGGCAATAGCTTGCTATCTCTGCTTCCAATCCCAGTGTTAGTGTTGAGTGGCTCAACAACCATTCCATCCCATTGAACCACTCCGCCAGTAGTTGGAGCCCCTGCATGGAAGGAAGGGAGGTTGGGATCTGTGGAACCATCCAGCAGCAAAAGCACTTTGTCTCATTTCAGTCCTTGCCCAAACTTGCCATGGGAAAGCCCTTAAACCTTTGGTATTCCAGGATAGCATCAGTACAGAGCTGCTCTCAGGCTGCCACCCATATGAGCAGCTATTTCTGCCCTGGAAGTGGGATTCTGGGTCAGTGCCTCCACTGAAGGAAAAAAATTCATTCAACAACAACAAAAAGAAAAAAAAGAAAAAAAAAAAAAAGAAAAAAGAAGGTGCCAGGATCCTCAGGATGGAGATGCACCACAAAGGAACACTGCATGGTGGAGTTTCCTGCATGTGCTTGACTGCCCAAGGCAGAGACTCTCACTGGGCAAGTATTTTCACCCCTTCTCATGGGCCTGCTGGTTGCTGTATGTCAAAGTAACCCCACAGGTGAATAGCATGAGGTTCTGAAATATCTTTCTTCTTCTTTATTGATCAAAAAGATCCCTTTGTGAAGTTTCCAAGTTATGAACACCATCACAAAGAGGGCAACCCTGACACTCAGACACCCAGGACGCAAACCAGAGCGGGGCACAGCAGGGAAGGTGTGGGGGATGTATTTCCATTTCACAAATGGGCAGGAAGGGTTACAGGCCAGGCCTGAGCAATTTCCCTGCCTAGAGATGTTGATGGAGAAGATGCCTGTGCTCCAGGAGTGCACAGCCTGTGTGTGTCTCCAAGCTGGGCAAAGAAGATGAAAGCACAAAAGGGTAATACAGCTGTCAGCAGCACCAGAACTTCAGGCAGGAGTTAATTCCTGTATGCTCTGTGTGCAGAGCTGTGGTTACCATCAGCAGGGAGCAGTGTGCACCCCATGGGATTGGCTCCTGCTGAGGAGCATCTCTTTGCACCTCAGAAAATCCTTTGAGAATTGCATCTGCATCATTTTCAGCCACCTAAGTCCAAACTGTACAAGAAGTCAGAGGCTCCCCATTGCCTGAAGAAAGGGAGTAGCAGGAGAACTCCAGCTGGCAGTGATGTGTGGTGCTAAGAAAAGCTCTCTCCAGTATGGTGTCACCTCACCTCAAGCCTTTGGCATCTGAGAGCTGGTCCATGACTTCATATCTTTAATGATGCCACACAAGCTCTCCAGCTCCCTCAGTAAAGTGCATTTAGGGAGACATCAATCCACTGTGTCTAGCCTATGCTGTCCTTGCTTACTAAAATACAGAGTTAGACTCACAGAGACAGAGTCAAAAGCATTTTTAAATATGATATGGTTATGCTTTTACAGTACTATCCTGCTTATGCAGCTTGGGACAAATTCTTAAGGTCTCTTCTGTCTGCTGCTCCTTTTGGAGGCTCAGCTCCTTTTTCTCCTTTGTCTTACTGGGCTTAGTTGTATCTAACTATAATATAAAATTGTATCAAACTATTCTTTAAATTATTCTCTGAGATTTGGATAGAAGTAGATCATGACATACAAAGTGAAGACAGCTCATTTGTGACCTCCATGCCCCCGAATGTGCAGTAACTCCATGTTCAAGTAATTTTCTAGCAAGCCAGTGTAACATAACTTCAGAAAACGTGCACATAGAAGGCGACATGTAGGCTGCAGGTGTGATTCCTTCCTCTGGCAGCAAATTTAGGAACTGATGCAGCCTCAGATCTCAGCCAGAAGCCAAACTGGGATGTGGCTGGGAGGCACCACATGTGGGATTTCATAAGCTTACCCACAGTCTCTCACTCCAGGCAGAGCAGGATGTGCTGGAAAGGGCCCTATGTCAGCAGCACAGGTTGGTACATCAAAACACCAAAGGTTGTGGGGCCGATGCCTGACTCCTCCTTTAGTCTATCTCTGTGTCATGCACACAGCTATCACATGCATTAGACTCACATTCCATCCTTAAAATCACATCTGGAGAGAGGGACAAACAGACAACCTTCTGCTCCCTAGGGAAAGCTGTGTTTTGGGATAGGTTCTTGCTGTCATTGTAGCACAAAAGTTCTGTTGTCATTTTATTGCAAGGGTTCCATATTGCCAGAGCTTTGTACCTCCTTGATGTTTCTTTTGGTAGCTCCTCTAGGCACTAACTCTTCCTGGTCCTCACAGCAGCCAACTAACCCCAGTTCCCTCAACCAACCAATCCACTCTTTTATAACACTCTTATTATTGGCCATAGCTGCTGCCTGTTAACATCAGGCCTGTTCCCAGTCTCTAATAATTGGCTCAGCTGCAACTCCTTAATGGGGTTAAGATTACTTTCTGCACTACCTTTATTTACTTATACTGTATTCCCCTACAGGTTCTCCCTTAAGCTTCCTTCTTGAAGGAAGCTTCACAGCAGAGCATGCATTACCTGCTTAGGTAATAAGAACTCTCAGTGGCACAGGACATCTGGGTTTACAGGCAGGAAAGTGGTAAGCTGGGAAAACAGGTGTCCAGAACTGAAGCTGAGCCTTTCAAGAATTACATTTTTAGCAGATGCAGAGCACTGAGTTCTGCCAGTTGATAATTAGCAGGATGGGCATGAGAAACCTGCCCCGTCCATGAGTGCCTTTTGAAGATTCTGCATTTGTGATGAGTTATTCTGATCATTTTGAGGCATGACTTTCTTTTTACTAGTTAAAAAAAAAAAAAAAAAAGAAGCAGATGGTTCCTGTTACAAAAACCCACACCAAAAAACATCTGCTCAGGGAATTTGTGGAGCCTGTCCCTTGAGTGCCTGACTGCAGACCTGGCATGCTTTGGTTTTGATGTCTGAAGTTTATGCCATGGCAAGGCACACAGGTTTAACAACTCACCCTGTGTGCTAGGGAGAAATTAGAGTGCACCCTGCAAGGAAGAGACAGGGTCACTGAGTGTTAGCAAATCCTCTTAAGAAAGCTGAGTCAGAACTGAAAGCCTCTCTTTAATCAAAAGATTGCTCCAAATCTTGTCTTGTCCTGAAGATTAGACAGAAATAAAAAGTCTCTAAGGAATTTATCTTGTTTTAACTAGAATTCTGCTAAATTTTGGATGCCAGCCCACGCTTAAAAATTAGGAAGCTAATTTCAAGTATCTTTTTAGATATTTTTGTGAGAAATAGAGCTGTTTACAGGAATGCATGTGCATGAGAGGCCTTGTTCAAGGAAGAAAAATATCTTTTCTGAACACTTTCAAGTATTAAAAAGGAAGGACACCAGTGTGTAGGAAAGTAATGGGAGCTACAAAAAACTTTTATGTTTGAACATAAAGAATTTATGAGCTTGTTTAAGTATAATGGGTGGTGGTCAGAAGATAGATCATGAAAACCTTGGGTAGAGGGAATTTCATAGTGAGTTTCTTTGTTTCATTGTGTTTATTCTTCTGTCATTCTGTGCAGGAAGGTCAGAAAGGATTTTGGGAGACTTAAGATGGGTTTTTATCACTGCTAATTGCTGCTCTTTGGCCCTTGAACAGAACTTGATTTTACATGGAGATCCACACTGCATTTTGGCACAAAATTTATGATGCCCTTATTAATTAATGAATATATGCACTCCATCAAAACAATACCTTTTGCAAAAAACCAGAAAGAGATACTTGGAAAAGTGTCTTTACCTCCTCCTCTTTAACTTCTTACCTGGATGTAAATCTGAAACAGACTGGGATAATTTCCATAGCCAGCAGAGTGAACTATTTCTCTGTGGTTTTCTCTCATACCACACCAAACCAAACACCGAAGAAAGATCAGAGAAGTTGCATCCTCTAACTGTGAAAACTTTTTTTGGCTATAAAGGGTTCCAGGCTGGTGACTGGCTCAGACTTGTGCATCTCATTTTTAACTAACTGAAGCTGGAACATGTAAATCCAGGCAGTGCTGTCTGAGCCAGGCTCTGCATGCTGGCAGTTTGAAAGGTGACAGGGACAGATGTTGATGCAATGTGTAGCATATGCAGCACAATGTATAACAACAATTCCATCACCAAGATAGGAAGAAGTGAGATTTTTTTTACTTGATCTTCTTGAGGAGGGGCTCTTTTCTGCCTTTGATGGACACCAGCTTTCTGGCATTACAGTCAAGGCTGTCATTAACATTTTGATCCTGACTCCAATGCATATTCTTCAGCTTTTTTGTTTTGGATGAGGCTGTTCTTTTGAAGCACATAATCTGATTTTTTTTCCTACTTACCATGCTTTGGCTGATGTTCCATAGCAATCTTGAAGCACACAAATTTGATTTCTTTTTGGCTGAAACTAAACTGGAAGATGTTTTCCAGCTGTGCACCAGTAAGCAGCTTCTGAAGGGAAATCCGTGCAAGGGCTGCTCAGCAATGAAGCCCCTTACACCACATAATGTGGGTATGGGGGCTCAGCACCAGAGGCTTCATCCTGCAGGGCCCCTCCTGCCAGAGCTCAATCTGCAACTTGACCTGGTGTATTCCTCAACAAAAAGGTAAAAGAGAAGTGATCCAGGCATGGCTCTACCAGGCAGGACTGATGCTGTTGAGGAGCTGTATCCCCTCTAAAGCTCCTACAGTTTACAAAACACAGTTTATCTGATAGGAGCTGTCATGTTTGAGAAGTAGTGAGCCTGTAGTTTACTGAAATCCATCACAGCCAAGACCTGTGCTTTCAGGCAGCATGTGAGAAGAGTTTTCTGTGTCATTTCAACCAAGATCCACTTTTTCATGAAAAGCAAGGAGCAGTTTTTTGACAGCACAAGGCATGTGGAAAGGTTGGTATACTTCTCCTTGAGTGGAGACTGCTTGCACACTTGATATAAATTTAATCGTTAAACATGCCATTCTTTTTTATTAAAATAATAACATCTTCCAGGCAATTAAGCTGAGTTTCTTGAAACTCAGCAGTTTTATCAGTTTATTTATGGTGACATCAAAGTAGGGGCACTGTCATTACAGTCTGTAAATAACCAGGGTTATGTCCTTGATGGGTGAAATATTAGAATGTTGTATGAGTGGGAGTGTCTGGCTGTTAGTCATGGGAGGCCATAAATGGCACTGAAAATAATTACCTTTTTTTTTTTTTAATTTTAGTATTTGTGATAATACAGTCATCCTTTTCTGATGGGGTATCTATCAAGAAATATGTACTCCATCAAAACAGCACCTTTTACAAAAAAGAGAGAGATACTTGCAAAAGCAGCATTCCTTACCTGATTGTTCAACCACTACAGGTGTGAATCTGAAACAGGCTGGTCTTTGGTACTGTCTTCCATAACACCTCAAACAGAAACTGAAGAAGTCATCAGGCTGCTCAGCCTCGTGGTTCCCTGGGTATTTAATGCCTCAGACAAGTCCATGCAGAGCAGAAGGACACAACACAGTCCATTTTCAGGCAATAAGTGCTGGCAGAAGGATGTCAGGAAATAAAAGAAGGGTTTGCTGGTGAAGCCCTTCTGAATTCCATTTCAGATCAACCCTTCTAGTGTTTTGCCACCCAGTGACAGACTTGGCTTTTGCATAGGAAGGGTGTGTCGAATGGAGGCATTCAAAGGGGACAGCTGGCAGTGGTGGCTTACAATCGCTCACTTCTGTGAACCCAACATGTATTTCCAGTGACTGCCATACCTGCAAGGAATGGAGATTTCAGTGCACAACTCTGAGCTCCAGTTGAAAAGGAAGTACTGCATGAAAAGCAAAAAATGGTGAGGGAAGCTTTTTAGTCAGCCTGGGAATGTGGATCTCTGTTGGAGCTGTTCCACAGGTGCTGCTGGCACCCACACAAACAAAGACATAAAATCAGTCCTGAGTATCCACATCTGCATCACTAGGACAGAAAACTGTTCCTTTGTGGTAACACAAATGGAGCAAAGAAAAATTTCAATTACTGGCTTTGGACTGATGTGTTGTGCCACAGGTATCTGTAGTCACCATGGGACTGTGTGAAGCTAATCTAGTCCTCCTGTGCACCACACATGTGCAGGAGCACTTGTGCTCTCAATCACCTCATCTGCAAGGATGAGGAGTTCTAACAGCATGCTTTACTTGGCCAGACTCAATAACTAGCCCTCACATTTGCAATTGTTCATCATTTTGGTATTTACTCATTTTTCATCATTTACCCGTGGAGATGAGATGTAAGGGATGGAAATGTGAAATCCATTTGGCAAAATATTCATCCTGCCAACACAGTGTCTGTGATATTTACATCTATGATGCACTGATGAGTAAAACTGAGATTTTTGTGTGGGAGATGTTCATGGACAAAGGCTTGGGTCGCTGGGAGAGCTTTTCCAGGCAATGGGATATGAGATTTCTGCCACTCCTTAGCAGACCACTAGCCCATTGTATGAATATTTGTTTGTCTGAATATTTGTTTGTCCTCAAATGTTTGCAGTTGTACCTGTAGTGAGTGCTTCATTTTAGCATTTCTCCAAATACCAAATGTCCTGAGCAAACACACTGACGCAGCTGAGCCTGCTACAGAATCGCCTGCGCTTTGTAGAGGTTTGTAAATTGCTTGTATTATTATTCTTTCCTTTCTGACCTCTTTCCCTATATTTTTGTTCTCATTTAGCCGTTCTTACACAATGACATGTGCTAAGTGTTCCCTTCAGCATGTGAATGTCAGGATAACCTGAGGTTAAATTATAGCTTGCTGAAGGGGAGCCTTGAACCATGTGGCTTTGTGCTTCCATCTCTCTCTTGCTGGGGTGGGGGTAGGGGGCAGAGGGAGGAGGAAGAGGTTTCGTTTATTTTGCATTTAGCAACATATCCACATTCTAGCTTTGTGATTTTGCTCTTTATTCACACTCCCACTTAAGGTGTATGCCATGCTTGTGTGTGTGTTAAACAACATCTGAAGAAGTTGGAATACATTAGCATTTTAAGCACCGTGAAAATGTACAGGGAACCATCTGGGACTCTGCAAATTGTAATATGAAGAAGCAAGTTGTATTTAAAAGCTGCAGTTAATGTTTGGAATAAAATCTGTGTTTTCTTAACAGCTGAGAACAAAACATTTTCTAGAGCAAGGTTTAGCTGCCTGGGCTCTCCCCAGCGGCCCAGTACTGTGTTAAACAGGGCAGGAGGGTCCCACTTTACATAGATTTCCTCCCCTGATGGGAAGAAAAGTCTTGATGGCTCTTTTTGTTTGCTTACTTTCTCACTCTGGAGGCAATGCTAAGAACTCATGTGCTGTGCTACAGAAAAACCCAAAAAAGCCCAAAACAAACAAACAAAAAATGAGTTTCAGAGGAATATATCTGAAAACTCTCATTCCTAAAACTGCCAATTCCTTTTTTAAGGTTCACTTGCCCGTGGCTGCTCATCAAGCCTCTCCACCCTGTCCAGCACATCTAGGAGTGGGTGCTCTCCTGTGTGCATCCCACTGCTCTCAGAAAATCACTTCACTTCTCTGTGCTAGTGATTGATTTTGTCCTGATTTTACTTACCTGCCAAATGAGTGTTTTGTTACTTCACTCAGAGTTCCAAGCATGGAAATTGCAGTATTAGGGAAAAAAAAAGACAAGTGAATCTTAGACCAGGGGGTAATGAAGACGTTTTTTGCTCTAGTGTTTCCTTATGAGCTTTGCCAAAGCTGCATTTCAGGGAGGCTGCTAAGGATCCTTATTATCCAGCTTGCCTTGGCCAGTGTCAGGGTGAGTTCAGCAAAACTGGTGAGTGTAATGCCCAGATTAATTGAGGATAGGCTGTTCTGCTCATGGTGTCAGATGTACACACAGCTTGGGTTATTAACAGACAGAGCATGCTGGAGATAATTGTCTGACACAATATGATGAGTGGGGTGTCTGAACATGTTCCTCGTTTCACTCACAGTTGATCCCCACAGCAAACGAGTGTGTGCTTGGAGCTAAGCATGCTGTAGAGCCCTGATAAACTTAATCCCATGGAATTTCCAGGGAATTCCTATGAAACCTGTAAGGCACAGCACATGGAAAAATGGTAAAGCAAGAAAGTTTTATTACCAGCCTATAGGGAGCCAAAATAGGTCTTGCAGCTTTTAATATGGCTCTAGCCAAAGCAAAACTTTGTGCCATGGAGCATCACTACGTGGTATTGAGGTACACCAAGGGGTGCACAGTGCTGCCCTGGCTTTGGATGGATCTGCCCTTGCAAGGGAAGAATTGTGCCTTCTGAAATGGGATCTGTGCTATCCAACAGAGCAAGCAGCTGGGAAGGAAGAAGGGAGGTGGACTGACTGTTTCTGACCTGTTTTCCCAGGGCTGAGCTGGTCTAGACGCAAATCCAGCCCTGAGGAAGCCTCCAAAAAACACCTCCTTCTGTTCCCTTGTGTAGGGCCATAGTGTGCTAGTTAAATCTATGGGGTATAGTTTGTTCCTCCAGGAATATGGACACAGGATTGCCAAGAGTAGATCAGAAAATGACAAGATGTGGTTTCCTGCAGACTCCTCTTTCTCTTCTAGCTGACAACTGGCTACATGTGATTGGGAAATCAAGGGTCTTGTTGCTTTAAAGCAGAAGAACAGTGCATTCAGGACTACAAACCCTAAGTAATGAATAATAAGAATAATGTTATTGAAGAGCTGCAGCACTGCAGTGAGTACTTAAATGTCAGCTTTAAAAACCTATATGCCAAATATATCTTCTCTCAGAGAGAATATTTACCTTAATGTTCTCTAATGAAAAATATAGCTAAAAGATTTATAATTACAGTGGAACACTTAGAAAAGATTTACAAGTATCAATGTATCTACTGAGCTGAAAGAAAATCCATTAAGTTTTGTCCCCTAAAAATGGTTTCTGCCTTCCCTGTTCCCAAATAAAATAATATGAGTAGATGTTTTTCCTGTGAACGTTCCTTAAATGCTCATCAGGCATAATCTAAGTGACAGCAGAGCTTCAAGACACAAATCACTCTCATGCACCCTCACACTGGATCATTCATTTAAATATGTACGTGTCTCTTCTTTTCTCTTTTTATAATGATGCCTTTCTGTTGCAAGAAGAGATGTTTGATTGTTCTTTACAGGTGAAATTTTTTGCTCCTTTTTAAAAAATCATTAGCATAATAGAAGAGTGACATTTCTCCACTTAAATTATGCACTAATAAGACAGACAATTTTAAAATACATTTTTACTCTTTTTCTTTTAATGGAAATGTTTTTTTAAAACAAACTGCCTGAACTTAAAGGATGTTATTGCCTCCCTTCCCAAAAAACCTTCTCTTTACAAGGAAAACTTGAATAAAAATGAAATCCTTTAGTCTACAGAGAATGGAGAAAAATAGATGCATTGAATGAAAATGGGCTGTTAAAGGAAATTAGGAGCATATGCTGCCTTTTGGAAAAGTCTCATGCATTAGTTGTAAGTCTTTTAAATTGGCTGATTGTTAGCAGAAGAATGACATTATGTAGGACCAAGATACAGAGAGTACACTCCAAATGCATTGCTATATTCACCAAGCTGGAGTTGAAGGGAATAGCAAGACTTATCCTAAATGGAAAACAAGGCAGGAAGGAGCATTTACATTGTCTGATGTAGAAGAAAAGATGATATAAATTCTGCTTAGAGGTTAGCCTGTCATTGCCTTTACTCAGTTGCTTGGTAAAGGGGAGAGAGCTGTTTTGGCAAACTCTCTCCACACGCCCATTGCACTCGGGAGGGTGGGATGAAAAGCCACAGGAGACCTTTCTCTGAAATGGGAGCAACTAATCAATGACTCCATTGCTTGAATGATGTCAGTCGCCACTGCAGCACACACATTATCATCCTGGCAGAGATGCTGTTGTTAATGTGCTCAATGGAGTTATTAAATCCTGAAGAGAGCCTGCCCCAGCAGTGGAGGCCTGGCTGGACTCCTCAGAGTGTCTTGGTTGTCTCCTCATCCATGTGCCACCCTGGAGCAATGACAAAGCAGAAGGGTGGCAAACCCCCCTGCCTGCTCCAAGGATTGCTTGGTGTAGGGAGCAACTTCCTTGTACAGGAAGGAAGAAATGTGGGCAGCCTCTAACTCGATGATTTGTGTGAAGGCAGCTAAGGCCCCTGCAGAGACAGGGCTGCTCAACTGTGGACTAGTCCAGAGTCGCTGTGATTAGATACTGAAGACAGTTATATCCATATTTATACACACCAGATTACAGGTGCCTGTATCCCGCTGGTCCCTCACTCTATTTTGCATCCATCTTCACTTCTCCCCCTCAGGGAGGAGTGCTACATGAACAAAGCACACAAATCAAAGTTCCCAATATCTTTCTTTGCATTCGCTTACTCTCTTGATAGCAGCTTTCTCCCTCTCCGTGGATCACTTTACTATAATTTAAAGTCATCATACACCATCATCTATTTGCATTCCTGCAGTTTAGTGTCTTTCAGAGGTTGTGTGTAAAGCAGCTTCAATTCACAGGTGTAGTTTAAACAGTTATGGATCAGATCCAACTCTCAGGGACATCCACAGGGACATTTCTGCAAGCTCAATTCATTCTGCAAAAGGCAAATTGCATGGTCAAGAGGAGGGGATGCTGAATGTGATGATTTACCTGTCACTGACCTCAGGACCAAGATATCAGTCTTTATTTTCTTATCTGACGTGGAAACTCTCAGGAGAATTCCGCGATCATCACGATTCCATTCACTTCTCCTTGAAACATGCCACATTAACTTGCAAAGAAGGTACGTGGGCTGGAGATTAAAATGAATTTATAAGGCATCCATACAATATTAGCAGTGGAGGGCACAGTTCTGCTTCTAGTTCAATGACAGCAAAGCTGAGCCTGGTGGGATTATGCTTCAGCACTTCAATATAAAAAGAAGATATACCTAAAATATTTAAAAGTGTTAGTCTAGATTCTACAGAAATCAGGAGTGATTTTATCCAGAGGTTTGCTACTTGGGAGAAACCCATCTCTCCATTCCAAGAAGAAGCAGTGTCTTATAATTAGAAAGCAGCTGACTCTGTCTGTCTAGAAGAGCTAATGTGGTACAACAGCATTTCTGATTGCTTCAGAAGACAGCCAGCAGGATGAGCAGTGAGGTGAGAGCCGGAGCCGTCTGGCTCTCTGCAGAGCCAGTCTTTCCTCCAGTGAGACTGTGAACACAGCTTGATGTCCTCAGCCTTTTCTGTCTCATTCCTGCAGGATTCCCTGTGCCTGAGAGGCCAGCTGCCCTCTGACTGTGCTCCAGGATTGTTAATGGGTTTGTGGCCATTGACACAGCTAATGCAGTAACTAAATGCACAAAGTGCTTCCCAAGCTGGTCTTTACACAAGCTGCACCATTGTTCATGAGCTCCAGCATGAATTTCTTCTTGTGTTTATCACTTTTTGGTGTCTGATCTCCTCACACTGGGCAGTGTGCTGCAAGGACAAAGGCTTACAGTCCTTTTCCATGGTTTCAGCTGCCTGTACCCCAGCTCACACCTGCATGGTGGAAAAGAAAACATTTCCCTGACACATTAAAAGTTGCAAGACGATGTAGCTAGCAGGCTGTATTCCTTTAGTTAAGAGGTTTATAAAGAGTAGATTCTCACAGCATAATATGCAGGTTTTCTACAGATTAAATTACACCATATTGGAATATGTTGAGGTCTTTATGCACAAGGTGTTGAATCTGTCTACCCTTCTATAAAAATTGAAACAGTGGTACAGGGACTAAATTATTTTAATTGGATGTTCTCCATATTTGCTAACAGTTGTCTATTTTTTTTTAATCCTTGAGAGATCAAGTGTTCCTCAAACATGCTGATTAAATGATATTTATCCATCATGGCCCCTCTTTTCCACAGACAGGATTTGCAGTAGCTGCTGCATAGCTCAAGAGCATATTCTGTCAGCCTGGTACTTAGATTTATTACACTGGTGCCTGGATCAGCACTTGCACAGCCTGGCAGAGAATCAATATGTGCAACCCACCAGCTAGTCATTCCAGTAATTATGATAACCCTGTAGAACAATAAAGTGGGAAGTGTTTTGCTGTTATTGTTTTCTGAGACGCCAGAACACATCCTCATCTTTAACGGTGTTTTACAATTATTTGAATAATCAGGAGACTTCCCTGAGAAAGGATCTGGGAGGAGCACAGACCAGCCCTGCAGGCTGTTGGTGCTGTAGGGCTGGGAAGGTCCATGGCTGCATGAGTGGGGTCAGCTGACAGCACAACAGCAAAACCCTGCAGCTCATTTCTGCAAAGTTTCCAACAATACCCTTGACAGTGGCCAGGCAGCTGCTGTGCAAACTATAATCACATCACTGTGCCTTGTGCCTCTTTGCCTGTTTGACACAGTCTCACAGTTAGTCCCTTTTGCCAGGTACGCAGAGTCCTGCTCTCTCTTTGTCCATGCTGGAGCAGAGGGACGTGTCCAGGTTGGGGCTTGTGAGGAATTGGAATCCTCCCAGTAATGGCACTGCTGCTTCCTAAAATCCCCTGTTCCAGGGGTGGCTGATTCACACTGAAACTCACACGGGAAAGGAGGTTCAGACACGTCCTCTGCTGAGCTCTCACTGCAGCTGGGCTGATAAACTGCAGAGCCCAGGGGTATTCACTGGGACTGAGATCTGCTTGGTGCTTCATCCATGGCCTGTGCATGCAGGGGCTGGCCTGCATTGACTGTTTTAGCAAAGACTAAGTCCTAGACTGATGGGTGAGTGATGGGAAAACATCAGCAAGATCCCACTGAAATTTGGGTACTGGTGCAGCCTCTGAGAAAGCATTGATGGGAGTGAGCTCTTGTACTGACTGCAGCTGAGGGGGCAGCAATAACTGGAGTTATTACTCAAGGATGGGAGTGACTAAAATATCTGTGAAAGAACACAAACTGTTGGGAGCAGAGAGGAAAGCCCAGCCTCTCCAGAGATAGATGAAAGGGCCAGCTTGACCTGTGTGATCTGCAGGATTTTTTTTTTTCCAGAAGAGTGAGAAAGAGGGATGAGCTGGTAGAGCTCCTCTAGCACACAGACAAATAGCCTTGCTTGGCAATACTACACCCAAGATGACAGAGCTTGAAGTGCTAAGATAAAACACAGAAACGAGCAACTATGGAACATGTTGCATTAAAATATCAAGCTCCAGTGACAAGTCAGGTGTAGTTCAGTGCCTTCTTGGCCTTTTGATGCACTGTAATTATTGCACAGGGAAGATAAAAGCATTTCTCAATGGTTGGGGAACAAATGTCTATGAGGCAAGAAATGACACTTCTGCCTTTGGGCCATATTCTTTGCTGCTTCAAGAGGTGAAACATGGTTGAGATAAAGGAACCTCCATCTGTTTCTCCCAACACATTAATCATTTGGCATCTTTGCATGAAAACTGTTAGTACTTTCTCAGGTTTTGGAATATGCTTCTTCTTTCTCTGTGCCCCAGAAAAAAAAAAAAAAAAAGTGGCATCTCACTAGGCAGCAAACAGCACAAAACAGTCTGTGCAGCTGTGAGAGCTGGTTGGGAGAGGATTTGATACCTCCAAGGTAGACTATTGATTTGAAGCCTGAATAAACAGAAAAAAAAAAAAAAAAAGAGGTTTGTAACTTTTAATTGTAATTACTAGAGGTATTGAATTGTGAAATCAGTGCTGTTTTGCAGAACTGAAAACACACCCTCTCAAAGTGAAATTTCTTGGAGAAGCTATTTGCCTGGAATGGCACTGGAACAGCCAGAGAAATATTTATCAACCCTTTTTATTCACTTAAAATGACTACCATAAGTTTAAAAAGTTGATATTAGGTTTGGTCTCAAGAAGTGTGTATGTCTTTATATATATATATATTTATATATAATAAATATAATATATATATTTATGTATTTTTGTATATAGATATAGCCTTATAGTCTAATGTAGCATGTATATGATATATTTTGACAAATATTTAGTAACTTTTTTTTATTGGCTTGAAATTTGAAAAAAAGACCATGGTAGGATATTTTATTGACTGATATTTTTTACCTTTTCTAGTCAATTCTTTCCATTAGGCAAACAAAACAGATACCTAAGCCACTGAAATTTAAGGTTTTTTGTGGTTGTGCCTTTTTCTCCAGCACAGACAGTATAATCTCAAATTAGTTTTCATTCTCTACCCCCTGGTGAGCTTTTATACCTGATGAGACAAATTGCAGGGTATTTTCTCTTCTCTTGCTGGATGAGCAAATAAACACCTCAAGAGCAATATGAGGTTTAAAACTTGCCTTACAGGCAAAAGCCACTGAGCTTTTATATCAACATTTGTTGGGAGGAAGAAATCATTGCATGACATTTCGATCACTACTCACCCAGATTCATCCCCATTTCCAAAAGTGAGAGCCCATTTTGTCTTTTGATGTGGTCAAAACTGTTTTCCCATCTCCATCCTCAAAAAATCACCTGGGCTGTGAACTCAATTCTTGTCTTGTGTGTGGCTGCTCTTGCCCTACAGAGCTTTCCTTTATAAATCCTTCCATGCCTAAGGGAGGGCACCTCTTAGCTGCACTTTCCCAGTGCCCCTCTGTGGATTCCCATGGGTAGGGCAGGGATCACACCCTCTCAGACCTGCATCCCTGGGGGGTTGGTTGAGGCTCTGCATCTCCATCTCAACTAAAGATGCACAAGTTTTGAGCATTGAGTCCCTTCAGAAGTGGGGTAGTAGGAAGAGAGTTCTTGGGACCTCTGCCACAAGGCAGTTTTATTGCATCTTTAACTGAAAGCAAATTGTTTTCTTCTCATTCCATTTGACTGAGGGATATATCAGTGGATAAGCTGAATTTCTATCACAGCTTTTTGTTTTCAAACATCTCATGGATTTTCACTTCTCAATAAGGCTTTTTTCCTCTTTCCTGGCCAGGTCCTAATCCACATCTACAGGCTGCCCAGGACTGGGTAGATTAGCAATTGAAAATTCTGCTCCAGAGCTCAGGAAGGCATATTCTGGGATGAACCAAGGGGTGCAGATTTAGCAGGTTCCCATCCTCTGCAATCTAGGCAAAGACTCTGTCCTATACAGTGTGCACAGGCACCAGCCCTTGTGACAGCATCCATTCCCTTTAACCAGTGTGAAAGATTTGGTCAGAAAAGTTTCTTCTAGGGAGATTCAGCATGTTAGTGCAAGTGTGCTGGTTCCTCCACAGATGAAGTCTGAAGTCATCAATCCTCGTGCAGGTAATCAGAGGGGTTTTGCTGGAACTGTTACACCCAGTGACTGTGATGATGCTATATCCAGTGAAAAGCTAAGTTTCTAGCTCTCCCTTAATGAAAAGCAAGCAGTGTGTAATGGCAGTATAAAAAAGTGCTGAGGGCTGCTCTTTATTACTGCTGACTTGGTGTTTTTATGTGCAAGGCCCAGTAAAAGCTACTGACCATGGCCATGGACCCTTCTGGTCAGTTCAGCTGAGGCCCCACAGGAACAATCACAAGAGGAATAAAAAAAATTAAAAAAAAAATAAGAAAAGGAAGAGCTGAGAAGTCACAAATCCCAGCTGCCACCTTCTTTAAGATTTCTGTACCACAGAACAAACTCAGATCAAGCTGGATGTGCCTCTTCATGAATAGATATGTGAAATGGGAGTTTTCATGTAAATTGGTGTCAGCAGCCTTGGAAATTACCAGAGTTTACAACAGAACGAGCTAATACCAGGTGTTTTCAAGGGAAATCAGTCTACAGATTGACGGATGAGTTTTGGGAGGATAAATTCTTAAGCTTGTGAAGATGAAAGTCTCTATTTGCACAGGTACAAAGTTTAAATAGCTTTTTTTTTTTATTATTCACAGTTTTGAACTGCAAAACAGCGGCGTGCATTGTGCTATGTGTAACCTAATAATCTGCTTTAAAACAAATGTAATAAGGCAACACCAATTAGGTCCATGTTTTTTAATGAATAGCTGCTCAGCCAGGTAAAAAAACACCATGTAGCATATTGTGCCATCCATTTTAAGCAGAACTTCATGCAGCCCTTCAAAGGCAGGTTCTGCCTAACAAATGGAAGGAGCCATGTATCTCTATTTTACAAGGCAAAAGGGAATAGTGTGGGCAGTGCATGATGTGTGTGCGTGCTCGCAGTGCTGAAAGCACCAGATTAGGCTGAACTGATTAAACAAGCTTACAATTGCATTACAGCAGACACTGTGATGGGAGCCAAAATATGATTGGCAAAATATACATGACATATTGTAAAACAGATAAAATGATAACAGCTTTTTGCCGAGGAGCATCTGCTATTCAGTTGGGAAATTAGGGCGGAATGCAACTGTTCTTATAAATCATAAAATGGCGTTATCATCATCAAAAATTTCCTGTCATAATTTTTTAAAGTGTGATATAGTTGTTGCTCTTGCCTGTATGACAGAAAGTTAGACTTCAAATTTTTTCTCTGAACGTGTTAGAGAGAAAAAAATTCCTTTAACTACCCTTTAGCATTTGGTTCTTTAAACCTTGTGCTCATTGGAAAGTTTGAGGGTTAAAGCAGATCAAATGAATAAAATGACTGGACATTAGGGGGTTTTGAATTTGTTCAGAGGAACTGCAGAAGAAAGGAGAGCAATTCTGATGTTAGCCAAATCTCCTTGCCTTCCTGCTGTAGTGGTTTACCATTTGTTCTGCAGGGGAGGCTGCACACACAGATTGTGTTGTTTTGTGTGTTGATCTGCTGGGATTAGCCATACTCTGACTGAACGCAGTGACCTTCAGATGCTGCCATGGAAGAAGGTCTGTTTCTTAAGACAAATAATTAACCACTTCTGGATGGATGTTGCCTCGCTATCTATTGAATTGCTTCCACAGGGTGTAATGACTCACTGCTTAATTGCTATGTAATTTTATTATTATCTGTAAAATGGTTTTCAGAAAGGAAAGGAATAATTGCAAACGGTCTGATGTAAACTGCCCCAGCTTTACTGACATCCATGTGTTAGGTCCCTGGTGGGTGTAAATTCATAGCTTGAAAGGGCTGTCCTGCTGTAAGTAGCCTGCCATGCAATTCCTTTATGAGAGCAAAACACAGGAGAAAGTGTGAGACACCCAGTGCTCTTTGTGCTCTCATCTCCGATTTCATGGTGCCAGAGCAAACCATATCCAATTTTTTTGCTGTGCTGACATCTTTCCAATCTATTCTGACTGTTCTGCTGCCTGCCAGGTCATGTAGTGGACACTCATTTCGTTGTCTACCATCTGCAGTCAAAATAAATCTTGATATATTCCCTCAAACACACATGTTTCTAGATCTACCTGTCCTGCCCCACACTGCATCTGCTTCAACTTACTGGCTGCTCAATACTCATTATCTTTTTTTTTCTTTCTTCTAACTGGATCAGCATAGGAAATGCCCATGTATATTAAGATTTTTATAGGATCATGCAGAAAGAAGAGACTCTGCCATGTAACTGGGCTGGTCTGCCAATTCTGTTTATACAAGAGGTTTGTACACTCAGCCTTGGCACAGTGCTTTTACATCACACACCATTTTAACCTTGAACTGTAGTGCAGGTACGGGTCCTTCTTGATTTCTCTCACAATAATATGTAAATATATCCTGTGGATGTACAAAATACAGCTTTTTTTTTGTCTGAAAGAACTGTTTCTTTTGTCTAGTACTTGTTAGCCTGCACATCTCTCAAAGGCTGTTGCACTCTGTCCCATCCAGTGTCAGCTTGTGTGTTTAAATGGGTTTAGCACATATTGGGCAGCAAATCATTATGATCAAGAGTCCCCCCACATACTTCTCCCTTTTTACTGGTGCTTACCCTGTGGTAAGCATTTAAAAATGCTTCTCTCTCCATTTAAAAATTGCTGCATCTAAAGGCTCAACTGAGAGCAAACAATTGGCAATTCTTGTGTCATCTCTGTTCTGGCAAAACTCATGGGCACTGTCAGGTATCACATTTCTGAGAGCTGACCTGTGCTTCTTTTTCAAGGTTCCTTTTTTGTCACCAGTCCTTTCCAAGTCTTGTCTCAAGTCTAACAGATGGTATTAGGCTGGATAGCTGGATACTGAAACTGGGACAATCTTGCCACAAAGCTGTTTGCAGCTAAGTGCAGAAAGTAGAGAACCTACCTTAGATTCCACTGCTTCCATAGCCAAGGTGGTATAGGTCTTCATGGGCCAGGAAAGGCGTTGTATTTTTCTATGTGAGCCTTAAAGCACATGAGGTGTTGCCCTTGGGAAGGACTCATCCTCAGGAATGGTTGACCAGGGGGGAGATGGCTGAGAGCTGCTCTGCTGCAATGGATGTGAGACACTGTGTGCCCAGGCAGCAAAACCAGCCATCAGCATCCAGGCCTGTACCAACAGAAGAAATAAGAGATCAAGGAAAGCGATTATCCATTCTGCCTGGAACTTGTTAAAGCCTATCTAAATAGCTTATTTAGTCTGGGCCTTCAAATATGAACCAGATATTGAAAAAGTGTAGCAAATCCAGGATAGAGCCAACAGGATAATCAAGTTGGGAGCCTTTTCCCTTTGAGGAGATCCAAGGGACCTGGAGGACGTGTGGATTCAAGGTGCCTAATAGCTTCAGCCTCCTAGTAACTAAGAGAAGATCATTGAAAAGTCAGATCGTGGATTTTTGTAGTGGAATATGGTAGATCATGAGAAAAAACAGGCATAAAATGAAATAAGAAATTGCATGTAAAGATTATCAAGATTGCATGAGTGGAAGAACTTTTTCATCATGAGAACAGTTAAGATATAGAGCAGGTTTCTCTTAGAGGTTTTGCTGTCCTCATCCTTGGTAGTTTTCAAGAGTCAGCTGGATGAAACCTTGAGCAACCTTTTTTGATCTCACAGCAGACCCTGCTTTGAGCATTCTGTTGAACCAGGGATCTTCTGAGGCCCTAACCAAGACATGTTATCTGGTGATTGTGTGGTACTTATAGACCTGTTTGATTAAAAGCTCAGAATTTCTTCAAATCTCTTAGCTGTGTCCCTGTGCACTGAGGGCCCTTTTCCAATTTTGAAAAGTTATTGCTGTGACCTACTCTGCTCAATTCAACTTCTTCAAAGCCTCCAAGCTTCTCACGTTCCTTCTGTTAGTATCAGCTTGTCATGGTGATTAATTCACTAACTGTCCCTACTGTCCTTCAAAGACACTTGTAGGGATTGCTCAGATCTGCAGTATTTTCTAAGATTCTCCCAGTTATACTCACATTTTGCTCACTTCTGCACATTTCATGGAGCTTTTTGTTAAACTTTGCCACGTGTCCCTTCTTGGGGAAGATCCCTTACATGACCTGTGTGCCATCGTGCTTTGAAACAGGAATGCATTTCACCCTCCCTCTGATGGAGAGCTGAAAGACCTAAGCTTAATTTAAACCTAAAATTACCTTCCAGTGCTTCACAAATTGTTCTTATACAAACAAGAGCAAAAGTCTGTGGATTGCTTTTGTCTTATAATTTTTATTACACATTACTAAAGAGTTCAGGAACAGTCAGTAAGTTGAACTAGAAGCAATTCTCATCTGTTGTTATGGTTACCAGGAGTAGAAAATAATTTCCTGTAATTTATCTTAAGATCATTTATGTCAGATACAAACACAGATTAAGCGGAATACCACGGTAATTTCTTCTTCAATTGTGTTAGGAACCATAAGACATTCATTTTTACTTCATAAATAAGGGTTACAGTATGTCATGCTCAGTCAAAGAAGATAAAATGAATCTAATTAAGTGCCATCAGAAGATCACTTTGCTGTTTTTATTGCAGCAATAAAAGTGCCCTTACCTTCTTATTCTTAGAGAAATGACAGAGATTATTATGGAAATAGGATGAGATCAAGTAAGTCTTGCTTGACCTAGACTTGGATACAACAATATCCTTGTGTCAGTGATTGTTGAAGTGAATAAGCAGTTTACGAAATCTGATGGGCTAAAGCTCATAAGAGATGCACTTCCTTTATTAGAATGAATGAAACCATATGTAAGCCTCAGACAGGACTTGTTTATTGGGTTTTATATAAACAATATCATCTTTTTATTGATCTGTAGGCCTCAGTGGTGATGATGGCAAACAAGGTTTTCAGATTGATGACTGCAGGTCCCTTATGTTGATTAGTTGATGTGTGCACAAGTGAAAAGAACCATTTAGCATTAGTGGTATGTGTATACCAGTATAATAATCTGGAGCTTGCTCCAGGGCACAGAAGAGCTCTGCATGGAAATAAGAAGAGTGGAGAGCCCTGAGAGAGCACAGGTTAAGTGAAAGGCTGTTAAACAATATTTCAAAGACATTTTTATCAAGTTGTCACAGTCTTTAAAATGCCAGCAGGGAGTTTACAAAAAAATAAATAACTGAGGTCTGTTAAAAGTCTGCTCTAAACCCTGCCATGTTTGAGGAATCTCACTGCCTGTAATGTGGAAGAGAGTTAAGGTGACTTGTGGTAACAACACCTGACCCATGTGTTTGGAGTTTTGATGGATAATAAATCTAGCCTCCTATGTGTTTTCAAAATAAAAACCCCAAAAACAAACAAAAAACCCCCACAAAACAAACAAACTAATAAAAAAATCCCCCCAAAACCAAACCACACAAACAAACGGAAAAAAAAAGCACCAGAGCCCCCAAAAACTAGTCTCTGAAACCATAGTTATCTAAACAGAGATAAAAAATCACGCCAAAACAAAAAAGCACACAAAGAAGCTGAGTTAGAGTTTCCTTCACATACATATAATTTATCTCTGAACCTTTGTATAACATATCCTTTTCCACACCTTTTTACAGCACATTTTTGAAAATGCTAAGGACTTGTTCTACTCTGGAAAAGGTCCTGTGTGTCTGATGCTACTTTTTTTTTTTTTTTGGTGCCTCCAGGACTGCACCTGAAAGGCTGTCCCATCTTTTGATATTAAGACGGCACATTTTGGCACAGAGGATTAAATGTGCTCCCAGTCTTGTTTGACTTGGTAGACAGCTGTCAGTTTGAACAGTGCCTAAAAGTGCAATCAGTGGAAGGAGCAGAACGCAGCTGGAATGGTAAACATTGAAATTATTGAAATATGGTAAAATTTGAATTATTGGTGTGGTAAAGCAACTAAACTCTGTATCTCTACTAAGAAACCCTGGGAAGTTTCTTACTCAGAATAAATGTGCTGCTTTTGGCTGGGGTAGAATTAATTTTTTTCACAGAGGCTGGTATGGGGCTGTTTGGGGATTGTGCTGAACGCAGAGTTGTTAATACAGAGATGTTTTTGTTATTGCTGAGCAATATGAAATTACAAAGAGGCCATGTCTTTTCTGCTTTTTGTAAGCAAGAAATTTGAGGGGGGGGCAGCATGGGAGGCTGGGAGGAGACACAGCCAGGACAGGTGACCTGAAGTGACCAAAGGGATGTTCCAGACCATATGGTAACATGATTAGGAGGAAGAGGGAACATTTGGAGTGGTGGTGTTTGTGTTCCCAAGTCACTGTTACTAGGATGGAGTGTTTTCTTTCTTTATTAAACTGTCTTTATCTCAACCCATGAGTTTTCTACCTTTCGCCCTTCCCCCAGGTTCTGGTGGAGGAGGGAGTGAGCAGCTTGTGGGGCTTGGCTGCTGGCTGGGGTGAAACCATGACAGCCAATAATCCAGTTCAGCAGTTTCTCCATGCAAGAGACAATACATCTACAAGTTTATATTTTTGTATGGGCTCAGGGCCCAAGTAGAGACATCATCTCATTCAGGAGAATGCTGTCCTTGCCATTTTCACTTTAGCTGATCTAGCAGAGATGTAAAGCACCACAAAAATCCAATAATGCTAATTTATTTAATTTCCTGAGCTGGAAGTGACAAGGAGCCAAGTGCACGCTACCCTGCTCACATGAAAGCTGATGTGCAAGTTGAAAATCAAAAGTATTGCCAAGGAGACCACAACTTGCATGGAGTTAACCCAGCTCAAATGAAAGCTTCTGAAATCCTTAACCTGCTTCAGTAAATGGCATTTCAATGCTAATAAGAAGTGAGGAAATCAGGGGAAATATTTAGAGGAAACATATTGCAGCTGCAAATGCTGAGCCAGATCCACTGCTATAAACACTGTTGAAGCAAATACAAGACATAATGATTAGCATCAGCTAGGAATGCCCCTTAGCACTATGCCATTAAAGTTCCTGAGAGTGGGAGTTAACAAAGGCAGTTTAAAGTGTATTGGAAAATGATTTTTCATTCCATTTTAAAAACTCATTTCATGCATTGTTGTGTCATCTACTTTTAAAATTACAGTACAACCAGAAAGACCAAAACGTGATACTGATCTTTTAAATCATGATCCCCAGGGCAGAAGTAGAGGATTGACCTGTAGTTATTTGTTAGATCATTCTAGGCCATTCAGCAGAATAGTATGCAGCAGAGTCATATGAGCACCTACCTAAAGAGTAAAAGGTATTTGATTGAGAACTATATTAGAGTGAATAAATAGCAGTGAGATGGCTCATGCTGTGAAGCTGTGACTGAAACTCAAATAGCCATTTCTGCTGCCTTGATGTAATTGGTGACCTACTGGAGCCAGCTCTTTGTTGGTAATCTATATCAATGCTTGGACAATAGTACCTTTCAATTCATCATTTCTCAAGAGATTTAAAGCAGTCATAGAAACATTTTCTTTTGCTGCATGCCATTTATTACTTTGAAGGATGGAGCAGTACTTCTAAACACCCACTGTGCATTAAATATTATAAATTAAAATAAACTACTCCCTGACTAAATAAAACAGTAGCCACAGAAGTGGGCTGGTATCAGCTTATTTTCTAACATTTTTCTCAATTAAGGAGAAAGACTTTAGTAACTGGAATATAACAAAATGTTGCTTCTTACTCTCAGAAAACATATGTGTGCATATGTAAAAACTACGGTTCCTGAAAATGAGAATTAATTGTATTCCAATACAGATAGTGGATGGGGAACACTGTAACTTCTTATTCCTAGTTTTATTACTTCATCATACTTGCTGAGCTGGAAATGCCTCTTGTGTATGTATTGAAGATAATTAGACTTGCAGCAAGATATTGACTGGAAAAATTGCAATTTATGAGTAATGAGCATTTGTTGATTTCTTTTTTCTTGTGGATGAACAGAGAGAGCTGGCCAAATTTGAATTTCTCTGTTGCTGTTCATATCACATAGTGGGAAAGATGTCCTAAGCCATGAATCTAACTGTGTTAATGTAAGGCTTCTTTGTAGTATAAAACTTTAGTTTTCTCCTCTCTATCCATCTTAATACATTTTATTTCACTAGGAACAAAAGAAAATCCTGCATGAGAGATTTCTGTCCGTGTTCAGAGTCTGCTTCTTTGATCAAACTCCTGGATTCGACCCATACTTTGGGATTCTGCCAAGTCTAGCATGCATGAACCAGAGAAAACGCCTTTTGCTTTATTTGAATAAAGACTGTCTGTCTGATTCCCCAGTTCCTGATATCCTTTGCTGTTTTCTCCTGAAAAGAGACTCTGACATATTAAGAGGGTTATTGACTTTGGCTTACACTGTCCTCTTTTAAATTTAATTTTAATTTTAGCAAGCTGCTCTCCTGTGGAGGAAGAGAGAGAGGATGGATGGGAAACACAGATGGGAACCACTGGCCTCTGTCTTTTTTTTTAATTACTGTTTCTGACCAATATTTTCTTTAATGATATTTGGAGATTCTATCTGTTTTGAGAAAACACCTACACTTTAGCTCTCCGGGCTTTCAACAGCACCAAAAGTCTAATTAAATTTCACCCCAACCCTGCCAAAACTCTTTATTACATGGAGAAGATATCTTTTCCCTAGGAAACACAGATTATTCCAAGCACTAATAAACATGGGCGCACAGAACATTAAGCCTGATTTGACACTCTAATGTTAACTGTTATGTTTATTTGCTATTACAGATGATAACTGTTATGTTTATTTGCTATTACATATGATAGCAGCTGATAGCCACAACTGAAGCTTGAGTGTCAAGGAATGAAGCAGTGCAGCAGAACAAACACAAGAACACAGTCTGGCTTGGAGTTCAGAGGAAAAACCAGGGCATGTAGGGGTGAGCTGTCCTGCCTGAAGGCAGAGCAGGGCAATATTTGAAAACAGAGCAGCAACAGCAGCTCCCTGTTCAGTGCTGTGACTGCTGGAATGAACTGCTTAACTCAATTTCCACCTCTGCTTTGTGGGTCTTGCACCCTGCAGAATCAGCACAATCCTCACTGCAAGCACAGAGAGGGAAAAAGCTCCGTGTTTGCATGTCTCCAGGCTCAATCTCTGTGTCCAGAGAACAAAAATGCATCCCTCAGAATTACGATGGAATTTCTTCTCTGCTAGGGGATTTCTGTTTGTTTTCAGTGTGAGGCAACAAATGCCTGATTGGGAGATTAGGGGCAGATTCTGTAATCATGAAATGTTGTGTCTTCTGTAGCCCAGAGCATTCTCTGGAGTAAAGATCCCCAATTAGATGAAAGAATATGTCTGGGGTGAAGAAGTCAGGGTAGCATCACTTCCAAGAAAATTCTTTCCCATGTCTTTCAACCAAGGAGATTTTGAAATGAGGAATAAAAAGGAAAGACAGTAAATATGAATATTTCATCAGTTTGAGGTTCAAATGGCCCTTTATTTTCTTTTCTTATGCAATGGGCAAAGAAGGTGCAACATAAGGCAATAATGATGTGTAGTGTTTTGCGGAGATAATCAAAACTCCACAACTTTGTGAAAGTTGTAAAGCATCCAAGAACCCCTGTGAACACCGTCACAGGTTTTCACCATTTTTGATCCATAATCAAAACTCCACAACTTTTGTGAGAGCTGTAAAGCCGGTATGTTTATTACAGCGCTGGACGCATGTGGGAATTGTTCCCCTAAAATGACATGCCTGCCTCTGGGAACTTCAGGTCCCTTTTTATCCCCCTCTCAGATACATATGCATACAATTTCACAATAGGTTCATACATATTCATTTTTACGAATTTCAGTGACATTTGCTGCTAGTTCCTTATTAGAAAGAATTCCTAGGTCAGGTTGACCTGCTCTCACAGCAGCCTCTGTCTCTATCACCCTCTGTATCTCCCTCTTTATCTCTGTCCTTCACTGAAGCAACTTCTCTGAGCCTAGGTTCTGCAGTCAGGCTAAATAGCTATGTTTTCTAACCACAGACTCAACTCAAAAATGTACATTTCACCTAAATCAAAATGGATTTCTGCCCTGGAAAATTTCCACTTTGCCTCAGTAGCATGGGGTACTTTTCCCCACCCTGTGTGTATAACAGGTAACACACAAACCAAACAGTGCAACCTGAGCTCTGCTGTGGTGGTTCTTCTCTGAAAAGTCTCATTTCTTCCACTTATAGCTCAGTTACTAGTCACATGTGTTAGATATCAGCCAGATCTGTGGTTTATATTTTTCTAAAGTGTAATCAGAGTTATGGGAGGCTTTTCACAATTGTTCACAACACTTCAAGCTGGGATAGAGCAAACTTGCAGAGCAGAGTGTACAAATTCCAGCTAAGGGGAGAGAGGGGATAGGCATCCACTATCTGTTGTCTCTTGCAATGCAGTAATTACGTGGGACTAAATGAAGCTGGCAGGAGCAAAGTACAAACCAAGCGAATTGGGACAGAGCTTGCACACAGCAGCAGATCTGTGGGGGTTTTCCACAGTTTGCATTGGCCCCAAAACTCATCCCTGCTGTTGGGTGGGGCATCTGAACTTCTGGACAGCTTGTAAACACATTGCCTTCCTCTGACACTGGCTCTTTCCCACCAGTTACACATCTTCAGAACCATTCTACATATTAGAGTTTCCCTTGAGTCAAAAAGGTCAGGGAAATTTTAGAGAATTCCAGCTCATCCTTTCCTCCAACTCACTGTGATTTTGCTTATGAGGTACAGCCAGTCTGTGGGTCTGTCCCTTCCCCTTATGAAACCTGTAGCTGATTTATTTTCTTCGGACACTGTTTCAAAACAGATATCCATAAGCACAGTCAGGACCTGTTTGAAAGAAGGTCATCACAAATCTTCAACCTCTGAAGTTCTTGGCTTTTGTAATAAAACTCACCTCCTTGTGCTTAAACATATTTTTCCACCTTTAAATAGGTGACACCTACACTTTAGAAAAACACAAAAGTGAATATAGATTAAATACCAGGCAGAGACTACATGACACAGGTGTGAACAAATAGGCTTTTACCACCTTAAATAGACCCTAAAGCTGCTTTCATCTGTGCTTCCTTCCCTTCCTCTGTTGAAATTGATTCATTGAAAAAAATTGGTCATTTAGATTCAAAAGCCTTGGTTCCTTTCTGTATTCTCCATCAGTTTATATCTCTGTTGCTGGAGATGTGTTGTTAAACATCCTTTCAGGGCTCTTTAAACTCTGATATATTTCTGGAAGCACAGATTTGTAGTACCAGTGGCTTGTCTACTTAAATGCAAGAAATTATCTATAACTCTGAAAAAAACCGAGTTTATGAAACATTTTGCTACTTACCTTGGTTTAACCACAAAATTGAGCCTTTTACTGCATTTTCCTTGGTGAGATTTGGAAGGCAATGCACCCAGGGCTGGCTGATGGAGGCACACTGGGGTGGGGGCAGTCACATCATGTTGGATATCACAAAGGAATCTCTAGGAATTTAGGGATGTCCCCAGACAATACCATCAATCCAGCTGCAGGTATTTTAATGCAGAAATAGAGGAAAGCTTTTAGTGCAGAATGCAGAGAAAGCTGAGTGGGGATGACAGCAAATTTAGGAACCCAAAGGGTGCACCATCAGTCAGATATCAGCATTCTGATTCACACTTCAAGCACAGTCAAAACCAATCCCCACAAATCATGTAAGCAGGACTGGTTCTACATTAATCTGTATATAGAGATTTCTTTAATGAACCTGATGCAGAGAGAATCACTGATACTGTCATGGCAGGAGATTCTGTTTTAATTATTATATGTAGTTGTGTAATTTTAATTGTATAATTATTACAACATTAAAAGATGCAATTATATTTTAAATCTTCTTAAGACCTCAATTTTATTACATTTTCATTACTTTGTAATGGTATGATATTTTATTATTCAAAATTAGAAATTATTAGAAATAATTTTACGATTACACTCTTTTAAAATATGATCTTTTTATTCTTTCATCACTTTGTCTTACAACCATCCTACACATCCAGTGGAAAGTGAAAGGCTGCAAGCATTTTGAGATGATAAGACATCAAAGATGGTGCTGAAATTTTTTCACATTAGCTGTAGCCTGCCTTACAGAATTAATGAAGCAGCTTCTGATGACAGAAGTTAGTTCAAAGCAAAACTCAGGTTATGAAAACAGCTTTTGTGGAGGGCTCACGCTTAGGATGAGCTATGTCACAACTGTCTGTGAGATCAGGAACCGTGTGAGAGGAGGTGCTGAAGTTGTCTGGTGCTAATTGTTCCATTTGCTCATAGCAACCTGAATCAGAGGCAATCCTGTTGAAATCAGAGGCAACACTTCTGTTATGGAGATCTGAGACAGGTTTCAAACCTGAGCAAGCCTCACTGTCACCCATTTTGCAGCACCCAGGGAAGCACAAGTTTTTCAAAATACAAGTGAAATTGTCCAAGCGGCATATCAGAGCTTGAGCCACCTTAAATGCCCTCATTTCCTCTTCTATTTTTTTATATTTGTATTTACAATTTGCTTTTATGTGTTTTCCTCTGTGTTTTTATTACACAGAATCCCCTTGTTGAGTTATATTAACATTTTCCATTGTTCTTCACACTTTGATATTATACATAACAACATCCATCCTTTGTCTCAACTTGTTCCTGAATCCTGTTACAAACAAAACAGTAAGAAATCATACTTTGATCTGCAGTTAATAGAAATGCAAAGGCAGGGAAGCAGGGTGGGTAGGGATGTTTCCACCCTACCCTAAAGAGCTGCTAACCTGAAAGACAGAGAGAGAGTAATTTTAACCACTGCACTGCCAGCAGTGCACTGACTGCACAATTTGTGATCAAGAAGAGTCTTTCTGGTCTGTGAGACACAGCAGCAAGGACAGGATTAATTCTCAGTGAGGATGTCTCTGCCTTCACAGTTTGGTCTCACATTCAAGGGTTGACCTCAACAGAAAGGAGACTTGTGTCCAGATGCCTCCAGCAGCATTTTGTCAACAGTTTGGTGTCCCATTGTACAATCACACTGTCTACCCCACATCCAAACTGTGGGACAAGACAGAGATCGATTCTTACACAGACAACACTCACTCTAAACTATAAACAATCACAAAAATAAAATCTCAATAAAAATCCAATGTAATATATTCTGGTGGGCACACTTTTTTGTCCTAGGTGCAAACCATCAAGTTCAAAATTTAAGCAATTGTTTGCTCTCGTTTCTTTCCACTGTTTTCAAATCTGTATTTTCAATCATGGCTTCACCTCCTTTATAGAAAATTAGAGAACAAACTTCAGTGGATCCTGCTGTTTTTATAAAAGCTTAGGTAATATTTTGTCTGCACAAATGTCACAAACTCTTTTCATTTGGAACAGAGGAAAAGGAAGTATTCTATCAAAATTATTAGAAACAAAAAAGAAAGAACACTGGTTTCTGAATTATAGAGACTGCATTAAGGTTGGGTCTGTACAGAGCATACAGATGCTAGAATTGCCCTGATTTTGCTTCTCTGTAGTTTTTAACTGGCTGAAAATATAACTTCTATATATTAATTTCCTTGTAGCAATGTTGCAGTGTGTCTCAGAATGGTATCTGAAGTTGTGCCATGTAGTGCAGTACATCAGGGAGCGTGAATACTTTGCAGGGAAGCTCAAATCACAGTGTGCAGTCAAGAGTCACACTTCATCTCCTGCCATTCTTTCACAGCAAATGAGAATTTACACATCAGGACCTGATATGCTGAGTTGCTTTCTCTATTTAGTGTCACAGCTGACATACATTGGAGGGCAGGAGTACTCACATTCATCAGAGCCATGCTTAAAAAGCAGAGAGATTTTAGCATTGTGTGTCACTGCTTTTGATACCAGCACAGGCCAATTACCACTCTGTCCTGCTCTTCCTTTCTTTTCCTTGGGTGATGATGGAAGTATCCCATGCTGAAGAGGTTTGCCAAGCTGAAAGTGAAAAATTAAAAGCTCTTCTGCTGTAATAGTATCGGCACTTGCATCAGTACTTTTTTTGAAAGCTGATTGTGTTGCTTTTAAGGGATAATTTGTTACTAAAGCAACAGCTCTATTTGCTACCCTGAAAGGAAAGAAATTTCTGTATCCTGAGAACAACATCAATGTGTTGAAGTGTAGACACTCTGTATTTTTCTTCACACCATCAGTGCAGGTGATGTTTGATTAAAGACAAAATACTCTTTCCTCACCTGTTAGCTTTCTGAGATGGGATATGGAGGAGGGGAGAGCTGGACTCTTAAAATAACAACCTGAAAGTGCTTGGGAGGACTCCTGGGCAGCTGTGGCCTTTGCTACCTCAAACCACTCAGTGCCCAGGGATGCAGAGCACCCCACCCTGTCTGGAGGTGAGCAGGACTTTTTGGATGACACCAGTGCCCTGCTTTGGATGCACACACTGCCATAAACACACCCAGACGCAGATTCACTCCACACTTGGCTTCATCCCAGCGCTTCCAGCTGGGTCAGAGTGTGCTCGCTGGAGCCAAAGGGGCAGCCCATAAATTGACTGCAGTAAGTGCTGAATCAAGTGGTCAGAGAGGGCTCAGGATATATTGCACACACAGGCAGGAGTGAATTCCTGAGGAATTTACTATCAGCAACACTGATCATCTCATCACACCCGGTGTTACTTCATCTGCAGGGAGCGAAATGAAAGAAACCGACCCCTGAATCCCATGCCACCTGCAAGTTGTTTTCCCACATCCCTACTGATTCCATGTAGAGAAACCAGATAAAACAAACACTGAGTTTTGAATAAACAATGATTCACCTCAGGGAAATTATCTAACAATACTCACAATTTCTTTCCAGATCAATCAACTGAAGTTATGGGTCAGATCTTCTTGCTGCTAGGAGCACTTGGGTTTTTGGCAGAAGAAGGACACAGTTTTGTATTTTTAAAAAGATGAACTTTTGATTTTGACCAATTTAGTATGATTAAAACCGTGAATTGCTTGGGGATTGCATCCCAAATCTGATTCATTTCATGCTTAATTATGTCTCTAAACTGGGAGTATTGCCAGTGATTGTCTTTATGTAAACAGAAGCCTATATGTTGTGAAAAACTGAATGAAAACATCACCAGTACAGAAAGATCAATAAAGCTCTCTTTTCTGAAAAAAGAGAGCTTTCTTTCTCTGATATTCTTTCTCTGATATTCTGAAAGCTCTCTTTCTCTGATATTCTGAAGATCCACATATTTTTTATAATTGAGTGTAAGGGCCAAATTTTTAATTGATAAAAGTCAGTGTAGCTCTTGGGACTTAAGAGAAGCTCCAGGAATGCGGATATTTGTGAGGAAAAAGAAGGACTTACATAGCTGATTTCAGGTATTATTTGCCATATTCTCCCTGACCCTCTAAGTACAGGGATTTCAGAAGCTTGCTGATATCAATAAAATTGCAAGAATTAAACAGGAATAGTCAGAGGATCGTGAATTGAAGGGTTAGGTTTGAATGGTGATAAAAAGAAGTGCTCGCCTGCCTACCTGCTTGTGTGATTATATATAGTCTTGAACAAAATCATGGTCCAGAGCATCCTTCTTCAGCAGAACAGGTAGGAATCTGAAGAAGGGATGAGGTAGGAAGTTGATTTGAGCAGTTCATATGCTCATTTTCAGATTTATTTCAGTGTCCCTCTGACACTCTGCATTTGTGACTGTGGTCCAGATCCTAAGGAACTGCTGTGTCCCTCTTAAAAGAAAATTATTAATGAATTTAAGAAAAAAAAAAAAATCCTTCTGAAAAGGATTTTGATCTGCTGGAGCTAGCTTTTGTTCCAAGTTGGGATGACAACTGAATGCATCAAAATGCTCCACAGAATGAACTGTAACAGCATTTCTGCTCAGTGAGCTGTGACTCAGTGCCTTTTGGTTCCTGGAACCTGGCCAGTCATTGGGATGCTGGGATCCAGTCACAGATCCAGGAAATATGGGAGCCACGTGTTGAGTCACCTTTCTTGCTATGTCCAGGATTTCCTGTTCATCATAAACCTCAGCTGCAGATTGTTGCAAAGAAATTGGGTGCATTACTAAAATGGGTGCTGGTGCTGGTGCTGGGGAAACATAATTTCCAACATCTTGTGAGAATACTGTGAGAACACCACTGGGGCTGAGCAGTCCCCATGTCTGCTGGCAGCAAACATGGCTGCTTATATCTGCTTGTGTTTTCTAAACACCTCTTCAAAACATTTAGATGCAGATTAAGTTGAATTTCCCATGATAAAAAAATGCTGCCCTAGTGTTTTTTAAATCAGATTTTGAAGTCACTTTCACCTGGAAGTCAGAAAAAATAATGAAAAAGAAAGGTAATGAAATTGTCCTGTGCTCTGTGTAAGGGAAACTTTGTTTCCCAGTTACTCAAGTGCCATTGTGTTGTACAAAAGCCTATTCTCTCAGTATTCCTGGTCTGGACAGAAGCAGAAATGAATTGAAATTTCATAAGGCCCCTCATTCTCATGACATTTAAAGCCCATCTTTGAAAGCTGATTAGTATACAGTGAGTGCCCTGCTGTTAAAGTTCACTGTATTATGATATTGATGGTCTACTGTTGTATTTCGAGACCAAACATTGATTTGGGGAGCTTAATAGCTTATAACAACCTGTACTACCTTTGGTGGGAATCACAGATTTCTGATTCTTTAATGGACTGGAGAAAAGCTTGTTCATTTATTGACCCTTGGTCTTTTTGAGAGAGAACACAAAAATTAATTTTTTTTGGGTAAATAGCCTAATTTTGCACCTTCCAAGTGAAGAGATTGATGGTCTTTCTGCTTTGCCATAATAATTGGGTGAGTGGTCCAGTAACTCCTCTGGTCCTAAGCTGGGTGATTCTCCTATCATTTACTTTCCTGTGTCCACAGACTAATCTAGAGCTGTAAACACAATGTACCTTTCTGTGCTTCTTTCCAGAATTGCAACACATTGCTCCTCTACCCTTTTCACTCAAATGAATAGTTTACAGCAATCAATAATATTACTTTCATCTATCTTTTTTTTTTTTTCCTGAAGCACTATCATTATAATTTCCTCTTTCAAGTCAGGGAAATAAATGTGAAATAATCTCAAGCTTCCTCTCCCTAATGTATTTTTTTTCTAATTTTCCAAATGAATCCCTGTTTCTGGTCAAAGACTAGTACAGTGTGATGAGTTCATTAGTTTGCTGGTGTGCATTCTCTGACTCACATTAAAGCACTAAAGGTCTTTAAGTTAGCAATAATTAGATGAGGTCATTAAAGCTACAATGAGATCACAATTGCCAGAAATGGCCTCACATTGTACAAAGTAAGGTCAAATCAGCTATAACCATTACTCATTCTGGATTTTTAATTCATTACATATGCATTAAGTAACAGTAGTGGGTGATCCACAGCTTAGAGTGAGTGAAAAGCCCTACAACCTGCCATGTACACAGTATTGTACACTGAGGAGGGAGCTGCATGGTGAAATCTTTTATATAAATGATGCCTCACACACAGGAATCCCCACAGGGACTAAACAAGACTGGATCAAAAGAAATGGCAGCAGGTGCCAGCAATGTTTTGAAGGAGGAGCGAGGCAGGAGCGCAGGCTGCACTGTGGAAAGTCAGCAGGAGCATTTTCCCAGGAAGATTCAAACCAAGAGGAAGCAAACAAGGCTCCCAAGCAAGAGAGGCTGAGCTGTTCCTCAGGTCTAAAGCTGATGGGAGAACCATGGCTCCATGGAAGGCCACAGCCACAGCACATAGCCAGTCCCTGTGTTCAGCTTGGCAGAAGGCAGCAACTTTACCTGAGCAGTGTGAGAAACCCACGCTCCCCTATCACATTTGCCTTTGTCCCATAGACCTCTCCAGGAAAAGTGATGAGTCAGTCCAGCTGGCAAAATGGATGGATGAGTTTTCCTTCTTATAAGAATAAGTGATGTTTCCATTCCTTAGGTGTGCACGTAATAACTTGGTGAGGGAAGGCAAAACTCCTTCCATTTTTTCTCATTTTCTACACTGCCACAAAGCAGCTTTAAACCAAGCCTCTCCATGCAATAGATAACCCAAGTGAAGCTAAACAAAGAGTTAAGTGGGACAATAGCCAGAAGAGGAGAAAATCAATATACTAATGAAAGTAGCAATTGCTTCCAGATGAAGCAATTGCTATCATAGAAAGATGAGCTGGTTTTTGTGTGGTTTCCAGTTATCTCGCTCCTCCTCTTCCTCACACTCAGCTGATTGCAGACAGAGTGGGAAAATGACCCTTCCAGCACTCTAATGCATCCCATTCCTCCAGCACTGTGGAGCAGGCGGGGTGCCCAGGGAGAGCCAGGGAGGCAGCAGGAGCTCCATGCTCACCCCTGATGCACTAAAGCTGCAGGAAATGTAGGGCTCTGTCTCATCTGCTTTCGCTGTGAAACACCTCCTTCCTGCATTGCAAGGAACAGCCTCACCTACATGTCAAGGCTGGGGAAACATGTGAAATTCCACATCCATTGTGGGCTGTGGCAGAGGAGGAAAAGTGGCCTCTTTGACAGCTACAGTCCAGACCAGAGCCTCTGTCTGAAATCCAAATTATTTATGGCCAGGAGCATGAGCATGGTGTCCAGGTGACCCCCAGAAAGTTGCTGTCTGCAACTTCCCCCACCCTCTGGAAAGATTTCCTTCCAGGAGAGGCTGGACTGTTTTAAACATGCAGAGACCCAGCTTCTGCTTTCAGGCAATTTCTATTTGCATTGTTCTTGTAAGCAAAGTAATTAATGAGCCTAACTAAGAGCAACATCTGAATTTCCTTACAGTCATACCTGCATTATGAACAAAATTAATAGTTACTCAAGAGCTCTTGATGTGCAGAGGTTCTTCTGCCTGGGTACAGAAACACTCTGAATGACTGGGGGAAGTTGCAGAGCTCCCTTCAGCTTGCAAAATGCTGTCCTCGCCCTAAACCCCCTCTTTTTGCCTGTTATTTTTTGGGGAGAAGTACAGTCTTTTATGAATATATTGAGACTGTTGGATACAGATTCTAGAGTGTGAAATGAATTTTGAATGCATCACCTGGGGATGCTGGGGAATCTGGGACCCTTCAGTGTCACCTCCAGAGACCAGACCCTCTGGGTCAGCTTCCACACGAGCTGCCAGCGTCCCCACGGAGATGGAGGTGGAGTTTTACCACCCATAGTATGGAAAGATGCTTCACAAATCTGTGCCTTGCAGTTTTCCCTTTTTATTTCCAAACTTGCTTGACTGGTAATGAGAAAAGGACATGGCAAATGAAATTGCAAATGGAGGAGACTGTAGATTTGGCATGCTAATGCTTTTCTGACATTTCAGCTGCCCTGAGGATCTACTTCTTTATGTTATGGAGCCAAGGGTTGATTTTCTCTTCACAGAGTTTTTCTTTCAGAGAAGAGGTAAGTCATTAATGTTAATAGATCCTAAAATATCCACAGTGATGGAAAAAATGTTTTGCTTTAATGTGTGCAGTAGAACTTATGTGCAAATAAATAAAGCATCCAGGTTCATTAGCATTGATGTGTTAGCCTGAAAGGGAAAAAGAGAATATAAGCAGCTAATGTTGTTTGTCCTGCAATCCATCTTCCATGTCACTGAGGGGAAAGAACCCGTCTTAAATTTCCGATCAATCTTCCTGACCTTTTTACATCATTTGCATCTTTAAACAGATTTTTTTGCTGTGAACTTTCCCCTTGATATTTCACTTAAATAATAAAAAAAAAAAAGCTTTCCCTCAGAAATCTTTGCTTCCAAATGCCTCAGCTCAGACATGGGTCCTTACAGCCCCAAAAGGAATACCCAGCATTTGCTAATTTATCCACAAAGCAGCAATCCAAGGCTCAGTTTAAAGTGGACCTCAAGTGATGTCCTGGGGTCAACCACATTGTTCATTCAGGCTAATGGAGAAGCAGGGGCCAGGGGAGCTGGTGGACCCACCCAGAGCCATTTACTCAGTTTTCTTTCCTTACACTGCTTGAGTAACTTTTGGAGATACAAGTCAGCCCTCTGCAGAATTGACTTTCCCATTTTATCTAGTTTGGGTGTTGTTTTTGCAGAGCTACATCTTATTTACACGGTTAATAACAGACAGACCATGTCATGACACCTTTACCCTACATTAAAGATACACTAGGCACACAGTAGCAGAGCAAACAGAGGTGGTTGATATAATGGAAAACACAAACACATTTACACATTCAGCATTCAGGTGCTGCCAATTACAAATCGTGCACAGCTTCTGACAGCCCACAAAATTCTTCACGTATTTATTTGAAAGTGCAAGAGTATAAGGGCAAGTTAAAGAGGCTGAAAAGTTTCTTTGTCAGCTGTGGAACCTGCTGTTGCCGAAGGCAATGTGAATAATATCAGTAAATCAGGCTATTGCAAGAATTTTTTTAAATTATACACTGGACAAAACTGCCAAGCTTACTAATAGTAGTCAAAAAAGCAAATCTGGAAAAAAGATAAGTAGTATCTTATCTATCTAAGGAAATCAATAACCATTGCATTTTATACAACAGGCCCACTACTACTCTGTTTCTAGAAAAAAAAAAAAAAAAGCAAAAACATCTTTCACCCTTTCATACCAGTTTCTATTCTTGTAGTGAATTTTGTCAGGAAGACAGAGGCAGGTTCCTCAACTGGGCTACCAGAAACAGCACAGCAGTCTTCTGAGGGGAGAAAGCACTTTGGCTTGAAAGCTTTAGGAGCTGGCTTTGAGGATTTCACACCAACAAATAGCTATACTCAGATTTTTTTATCTCCATTCTGCTTGTACACTGTTGGCTGCAAATCCTCACCCTGCTACCCAACAAAGGGTTCATCTGAGTCCATCTGAATTGTGTTTGTGGCTGTAATTAATGGGGAGGGAGAGAAGGAGTGCAGAACTGCCCATAAAATACAGCTCTAAAAATTACACCCCACAGAACAGTAGGAGCTGGCTGTGGATTCACAGGACATGAATGGGGTGAGTCATTAAATCATCTTTGACCCAAATTTCTGTAGGAATTGCAAAAATAAAAGTTTTGCTAGTGTTACACCTTAGGCTTCTGAAGTGTGAGAGGCAGCTTACTGACACACAAAAGAAGAACAATTTGCTGTATTTGTGATTGCTATCATGACATTGACTCAGCATTCAGATGTTTTTGGTGGCATTAAAAGGGATGGAATTGGGTGAGGGGGCCTTCCCAAGCACAGCTCCTGCTCCTGCTCTTCTCTCTGACTTCCTGAGCAAGAGAGGAGACCTGGGGAGTGGCTTTAAAGACCTGGCACGCAAAATGCATCCTGTGTGAGGGTGTGCTGTGGGAAATGATCATCAGGACCATTCTACATGCTGTACTGCCTGCTGCATCCCCCAAAGCAGTTAAAGAGCCAGGAGAATACGAGACTGTCATTACTCTGTCTCCCTCCCTCTGCTTTGGAGCATAAACCTCTGCCAGACACTCAGGCAGAACAAAACACTTAATCAGTGTTAAGGATGCATCTGGTCCCCTCAGAGAGATGAGCTGTTCATTTATGCTTGTTTACAATATGTTTATAAACATTAGTGGACAGGAATAGATTACCCCAGTTTACTGCCACATAAAGAAGTCAGCTGCTTACGTTTCCCATCATATCTAGGTGCTTTTCTTTTACATTACTCAAGTGGTACCTTATGGCAAGTAATCTTTGTGAATTAGGCCAGAAATCAGGAGTGTCCCTGCAGAATTTATGCTATTTTCCCTGTCATTATCTCCAAAGTATTACTTTTGGATCAAACCCTTATCCACAATTCCTAATTTTCCTTGCCATCTCAATTGCTCTACTTCATTTTACCTCTTTTTTTCCCTGAGGTCCACGAAGGAATAGCATTAGGTTTATATTTGAAATGAAAAGCATATTGTTTGGACAGTAATGGAAAAAGTGGTACTGTGATGACACTTCCCCCTATGTCAAATGCTCATAACCAGCTAAAGAAACATCTCTGTAAAGGAATTTTTTAATTTTTATTGTTCCTTTTTAAAAACAGATTTTCCATGCATGCTCACTCTGAATCACAACAGAGCAGAAGGAAAGCAGAGACTAACTGTGCAGCTCAGGTCATGTACCAAACCAGTGTCCTCTGAACTAGGGTGAGGACATGGAAGTGCCCCCAAATCCTGGGATGAACCTTGCACTGCCATTTTACATTGTACTCCACCTGCTGGTTCTCCCTCTTTCTCTCCATCCTCAGTTTGGCTATGAGGTTTTTAGGACTGAGTTGTTTCATTTTAAGCCTTTGAATTGCACATCATGAGCCCTGATTTTAGTTTGATAACCACAGAATCATAGACCATGGAATGGTTTGGGTTGGAAGGGACCTTAATGACCATTTCATTCCAACCCCTTTGTTGGGGCAGGGACACCTCCCACTAGGCCTGGTTGCCCAAAGCCCCACCCAACATGGCCTTGAACACTTCCAGGGATGAGACATCCAAAACTTCCCTGGGAAACCTGTTCTAGTGTCATCCAAAACTTCCCTGGGAAACCCATTCCAGTGTCTCACCACTCTCACAGTAAAAAATTTCTTCCTAATATCTAATTTAAATCTAACCTCCTGTAGCGTGGGGACATTTCCCCTTGTGCTATCATTACATGCCCTTTTGAAAAGTCCCTCTCCAGATTCCTTGTAAGCCTCCTTTAGGTACTGGGACGTGCTATAGGACCTCCATGGACACTTCTCCAGGCTG
Organism: Calcarius lapponicus; assembly: GCA_039654755.1. Classification (NCBI taxonomy): domain Eukaryota; kingdom Metazoa; phylum Chordata; class Aves; order Passeriformes; family Fringillidae; genus Calcarius; species Calcarius lapponicus. The sequence goes on along the minus strand of CM077468.1, from coordinate 55,278,679 downwards.
AACTCTCTCATCTTGTCTTCATAAGAGAGGTGCTCCAGCCCTGTGATTAGCTCAGTGGCCCTCTTTTAGACTGGTCCCAGGAGTTCCACATCTTTCTGCTGTTGGGGACTCCACAGCTGGACGTGTCACTCCAAGCTGGGCATCACAAGAGCAGAGTAGAGGGGGAGAATCACCTCCCTCAAGGTGCTGGCCATGCTCCTCTCAGGGCAGCTCAGGATGGGGTTGATCTGGCTGCAAGCACAGGCTGACAGGTCAATAAACACATTCAGGGTAAGAACACCTGTGGCTGAGAAACACTGATGTAATGAAGGAGGAATCAATTGAAGGAAGACAGTGGAAGAGATTTCACAGAGAGGAAATGAGATGGGCCAGGTGACCAGCTGGTTATAAATTAATACAGACCAATTGCTCTGGGTGAGGACTTACTTAATTGATGAGAGGTTTTAGCACCAAATATTTGACTTAAGGTTGCTGTGTTGCGTGCAAACCCATATAAAACCTGGAAAGAAAAGTTTTAGCCAGCTGTAACATCTTCTCCCTGATCTGCTATTGGTCACAGAGCCTTCCAGGATAAAGTGATAATTTTCATTTTGTTGGCTAAAGATCGGGTATTGTAAGGAATATGGTCACACCTTTTATTAGATCAGTATTATAAATGATCCTGCAATCCCATCAATCAATGGATACGTGAAAAATGTTCATGAGCCTTCTCTCCTCTCATGGGATTCCCTGAGATGCCATCAGGTAGGACTTGCTAAACAAATCAGACCTGAGAGTGAGACTCACTCATGCAAACCCAAATGTAGCAAACTACAGAACGAGGCTGTGGACCATTTGGAAAAGGCAACCCAAGCAAAAGGCACAGTGAAATGTGCAGCAGGATCCTCTCACACACTTGCACACCCACAGAGACAGCTCTGGATCACCAATATTTTCACATTGACAACTCTCCTTCCAATAAAGTGCACTGGAAGGCAGATTTTTGCTCTCCTATCATGAAGCTGCCTGTACTGCTTGCTATCTGTGTGCTTCATGTCAAAAATCAAAGCCAATGCAAGGTCAAACAAAGGAATTTCCCGGCCTATTTCCAGTGACAGCAGGACAGAGGGCTCCCCATGCCAATGGAAGAGCCTTCAACATCCATATCCTCATTATTCTCTGCATTATTTCGCTGAGTGGTAGACAACTTCCTTCCCTTCATTAAGTCTTCCTTCTTAGGAGGGAGATTAAGAAAATTATATTTGTTTGCACCTGCTTCTTGAGGACTCTATTCTCTGAAGAATAAAACAAGCATTAGGGAGAAAAAAGATTCCTATATCAAACCATCCTATACACATGCAAATTGATCTGTTTGCAAGGTAAAATAGTGTGTAGAAAGATTAATTCAAAAAATTGTGTGGAAAGATTCTTGATTTATTGTTATTATTATACAGCACTAATATGTAATCAAAATAAGTTAGGCTGAGTAATGCAGTACTTCAGTTCTGAGTCACGACAAAGATTTGCACTAAAAAGAGCCAAATAACCTTTCAAACAGATTATTTCTACCTAAAATACTACAGTGCTCCATTTCACAACAGTAGAAATAAAATGGAAAAAAAAGGCACTTGAGATATCAAACAAATTTATTTCAGATACGTTGGCAAATTTTAAAAGGTTAAAGTACCAATATGAAATTTTGAAAAAAGGACAGAATAATGTTGGAGACCTTTTCTTGGAATCTCCTTTTGCATGACCAGTATTTGTAGAAGAGACTATTAAAACTGAAAAGATCAAAATTTGTGATGCTCTCCACCTGAAGCATGTCTATGGGAGATGGCAGATTTTATATTGGGCCCCAGGCTTTACAATTCAGATACTTCTTAGAAGCAGTCCTTGCCACATTACCAGAACAAATGAGGGCTAACACTTTCTTGCTTTGTAAGCAGAAGTGTCTGCCACCCTTCATTTAGAGGCAGTTCCATTGATTTTGCTTTCAAATTTCATACATAAGAGTGGCAGGATCCAGCTCTGAAGTTTGCGTGTTTCTTTCGCACAGGCTCAACCTGGTAAAATTTTCAGTTGACTCAAGGATACTTTTTCAAAATATGCTCAGTTGGGCTAGAACTTTTCAGCCTGGAAAAGAGACAGAGGAATATAAAGGTCTAGAAAGACCTGAGTAGGCTGGAAAACCTGGTCAGAGGCTGTTCACTGCCCCTTTCTGTACTGGGCAACCAAAGAAAACTACTGAGAACCAGAGCCAAAGCAAACAAAAGCATGTGGCTGTTCATGAGGTCAGTGATGGATGTGTGAGCTCTTTCTAGGAGTCACTGTGAATGCAAAATGTACTTGGAAGAGAGTTTTGTTTGGAATTACTAAATAGAGAGAACAGCATTTTAACCCTAGCAAGTCCCAGGAGCTGAAAGCAGCTTGAGGCTGAAAGATAAGAGGAGACAGCCAGCCCATGTTCTTACAGGTCAGATTGTGAATCTGGTGAAGAAAGGAAAGAGCAGTAGGTGAACCCTTCATCCAAACACAGCTCTTCCTTGCTCTGGTGTCCAGCTCCTTGCTTTTGCAGATGATGCCATATACTTCCTCTGAGGAAGCCATGGAGATCTATCTTAAAACCAGCTCTGCTCCTTGCCCACCTGTCCCTACCCCTGCTCAAAACCATCACACCCTGATCACAAGAAATGTCCATGTATTATCCATCCATAATTCACCAAGGGAGAATTTAATCATGGCATTTGTCACAGTTCTCTCTTTTCAAAAATGTTTTAACCAGTGACTGTCTATGGAGTAAAATAGAGATTTTCAGCATCAACACAACAAATGGTTTAAGATGATAAACCTCACCCAGCTATAACAAGAAAGGATGAGCTAGGAGAGCCTTTCTATCAGAGTGCCAAGGGATCCTCAGGGGCTGTTGTGTGCAGTGTCCTGCATCCAGAGAGAGGCAGCAGCTCCCCATGCATCGTGTTCCCTGGTGGCTGCTCCAGGCTGCTTCCCAGCCATTCTGATACCTTTTTTCTCTTTTTTCTTTTTTCTTTTTTTTTTAATATCTGTTACTCTGGAGCTGTCTAACTAACAGTGAGTTATCTCCAGTAAGCATATGGAAAACCAGAACCCTCTGAATCAATACCCTTTACTAAAGGTTCTAACTCTGGGGAGCTCTCAAGCTTTTTCCAGAGGGTTGGCAGGTCCAGTGAGGAAATTCACATCTCCCAAATGCTGCTTCTGAAACTAATTTGAAACATGTAGGCTTAGCTGGGAATTCTAGTTTTGAAAAACTGTATTAGTTTGACACAGGCTTTTTTTTTTTTAATTAAGAAGTAAAAAAGTTTGAATCATTTTAATTATAGTAACCTGCTTCATGCAGTGTGCAGATAATTCAGGCAATTGAACTGCCTAATGAGTAAGTCATTAATTCTTAAAAACACCTTACACATTCCAATCATAGCATCAACCATTAAGAAAAAATCCATACTCCTGTGTTTGCTCTTATTTTCATCTAATAATAACAATGGCCACCCCAGCGCAGGGCATTCTCAGGGATTAATGACCAGCTGGGACTAATGGCACCCTTGGCTATACCTCTGGCCATAAATGCTTGTCAGACTGCTATCAATCCTCAGAAAATGCCCTGTGCCCAGATCATTACTACTTAACCAGGAGTCAGAATGGAAATGAAAGGCAAACATAGGGAGAGTTGTCAGGAATTTCCACATGGGAGAGTGTTTGTCCCTATCAGAAATCTTTGTGCTGGGGTTTCTGTGATTACTCCTTGTGCAGCTGTGCCCCTCAATCTCATTTTCTGAGGCAGGAGATGTGAGGATTCAGGCTCATGAGTGTCCCCAGCCCTATTCCTCCTGGGGCTGAACAGGGAGCAGCACCAGCTTTGGTGCTATCACTGTCTCCTGTCCAAAACACTCTGCATGATCTATCCTGCATCATCCAGGACAGAGCCTTTTCATCCCCACCTTCTCAGGATGGCCAAAGCTGAGATCCTCAGCCTGGGTAAATCATCAACAGGCTGTGGAATTTGCAGCACCACTCTCATTTAGGGAAAACCAATAGGAGGAGCAGCATTGGTTCATGCTGGTGGTCAATTTAGTTTCATATTTATTTCACTCTGGCATTCATAGGAGGTGCATATTGAAGGTTTGACCCAAGATCTCTATTGCTGTTGTGCAAATTTTCAGCCAATAACAGCAAAAGCAATCCAAACCACGTGCCACTGAATTGCTGGAAATGCCAAATGTTTGTGAAGGCAAGTAAGGAAACGTGGATGTGATTTGACTGACAACCAACTGCTGCCATTTTTACTTTTTTGCTGACAGAATGACCCCAGGAAATATTTGTGCTGGCAAAACTGTAGGCACAAAATGGGAAAATGAATTGAAGCTAAAGCTGGCAGGAAACTGCTTTCTCCACACCCCTTAGGTATGTGTGGGTGTTCACATATTTAGAAACTTAATTAATAGCTCTGAGGGACTTTCCCTGGCTATTTTTCAATGAAAAAATGTTTCCAGTTGGTTGGGGTTGTTCTTGAATTTTTGCATTTCTATATCACTAATTAAAACCCATAGATCTGGCCTGGAAATCATCAAATAGGGAAAAAAAGTATTTTTCAGATAGCCATTATCAGAAGACAGTTGAAGGTAGTAAAAATGCTGTATATTTTACTTTCTGAGGGCCTTCATTTCACTGGTATCTTCTTGAGATTCTTTCACAAACCAGCAGTGTCCATCTGACCAATGCTTTTACCTTTAACCCACTGCTCCTTCCACTGGGAGAAGGGATAACTCTCTATTGCATTTATCTTTGGATTATTTTAAATTTCTTCTGTTTACGTATCATTGGGAGTCTTTTTCTTCCCTGCCTATAGATTTTTTTCCTTGTCTATACATTTCCTACTGTGTGAAGGAAAGGGGATATTTTTCTAATCATTCATCCTAGGATAAATTCTTCATTTTGTCATTCTGATAAATGTTAAATACAAATGAGAGGGTGTGGGATGACATGAGAGACCAGTGCAGAGCAAACACAGAAACTCTTTTTGAGGTGCACAAGGAGCATTCTAGATAAATCTGTCCAAACCCCTCTGAATAGAAGTCCATCATCTCCATAATTTGAATTAATTCATCTTTTCCTTTTGTGGCAAAGAAAAGAAGCTATCTAAATCAGTGGGATTAAGCAGTATTTTGCCAATTTACACTAACACCTGGCTTCTTTTAGATAAGGCCCAAATGAACATTAGCTCATGCCAAAGAACAGCCTCAGACTGTTGACCTAACTGTTTAAGTTATCATTCCTGAGATTTGGAAGAACAAATGCTGGAACTAATCCTGTCTATTGCATGTAACCTTATGCCCAGGGAGGCATTCATGAAATGTTATCAACATCATGTGTCAAATGACTTTTATATGTATTTTTATTGTTATTTTTAAAGGAGAAACCAGAAATGAATATCAATTGATCCAATCATAAATGAAAGTATTGCATCCCACATATATGACAGGTCCTTAGTGGTCATAAAACTGACATAAGCATTATATTATTCAAGGAGCAGAAAACTCTAGGGAGAACAAAATATGCAGAAATACCCCAGAAAAAAAAAGTATTATTCAATGACAGGGGGAAAATTGGCACATGGTAACCTGCTGTAGTAAGCTTTGCTGTGCCTTGGGAACTCTCAGCCCTCCTCTAATATGAACACCATAATAGCCATTTACATAGAAAATGTGAAATAAATGCACCTGATCCTTTGGTCTTGCAATTAGGGCCCTTTGAGAGCAACATGAGAAGTTCAAGGCTCAGTCCTGTAACTTCTCCCTGTCCAGGAGGTTGCTACATCAGCATAAAATCAGCATAGCGCTCACCAGCTCCACTTCATCCTGTTTTAATCTATACCTGGCTGGGCATGCAAAGATATCCCAATGCCCAAGCTGCAGTCTCTCCCTGAGTAACACTGAACCAGAACATCCATATCCTTAAATCACAATAGATTGTGGCTGGTTTGAATTGATTGGGATTCTGTCCAACCAGGTGACAGCCTAAGGGATGGTGAATCATATCTGTGTCCATGAATAGCCTGCAGTGGGACTGGGAGTGTGCAAGGGAAAACAGGGAATATAGAATAACCCCCATGGCTTATTGTTAAATAAAACCAAGAGTAGTGTTAGCAGTCAGTGAGTGTTTGTCCAGTGCTTTTATTCTTTACAGCACTGTACAATCCATGGTCAGCTCTTGTATGGTCTGGAAGTACATTTGCCTTCCCCCTGGTTCCCTTGTCTACTCCCCGTGGTTGGGTTTGTTCCTGGGAGAAGTTGCTATCACAGCAATGTCTGGATAGCACAGAAATGCTTAGACCTTCACAGAAATGTGCCCTCTTTTATTTAATTACTCCTCCCAATTTGGGTTTTGCCCAGAGTGGCTCTACTGTAGGAATAAAAGCCCTAGTCCCTCTCAATCAGATGGCATGGTCTCATCAAGCTGGTTCTCTCACGGAGCAGCTGCACCTCAATTAGAAACTAGTACCCATGAAGAAAGCACCATTGGCTAATTATGCTAATTAGATAATAACCACCTCTTCATATGGCAGGCTTGTCACATCTCTCACTGGTCTCTTATTTTATTGCAAACTGCACTGAGGAGAATTTTTCCTTTCCTGCCCTGTCTCTCATGAGAGTGCAACACTTACCTGATTATAAAATCTGATTTCAAAGTCCAATCCTGCTGGGTTTTGGAAAGTTCACACTCAGGACTTGGTTTATCACAACTTAAGGAGATTATTTGACAGGAACTGTTTAAAAGAAAATGGAAGGAAAACTGCTTTTCTGAGGCTGGCTTACAAGAGCCACTGGAAACCCCATTGCCTACAACCCAGCAAGAACTCCACTTATTCTAAAGAATTATTTCATGTTCAGAGGGAAGAACTGATGCTCTTCTTTATGCTAAAGAGCCCATTTTCATGTAATTCATACAAGAGTAATTTAGAGCTGTAACTTATAGATTTTATGTCTTATTTGTTGGGAAGTGGTCTTCAAAAAGTGCTTTGAATCTATCCTCTTGTTGGACTCCGTAGCAATTTGTTACCATTGATTAAAATAACAATTCCTCATCATTAACCCTTTTAGAATTATATGTGGAGAATTAATGTGAAGTGTGATTAGAGTGGGTGTCTGCTCAAATCAAGTAGGATGCTGGTACACTGAAAATGAAGTGAATATCAGGAAGGATGATAAAGCCTCTCCTTATTTCCTTATTACAAGGTCAACATCCAAGTTACACCAAGAAAAGATAATTTCAGATGCTTGTTCATTTGATTGTGCTCTTCTACTTCAAAGACTGTCTGCAGAGGATAACAGTTTGCATTTTTAGGGTGATGTCCATAGGGGGATCAGAGCAGCCTGCTGTGGGGTCAGAGCCTCCACAGGGCACAGGAGCCCTGCCCCGGCTGGGGAAAGCAACACAGCTCATCTGGAGCCCCTTGGCACTGCTCAGTTTCCAAAAGGAAAAAAGGATCTACAAAAAGCCAAAGCTCAGCAGGGCTTTGCTGAGCTTCTCTGCCATGGCACATGTTTGGTGGTCCACATGAGAAAGGTGTGAAAGTTGTTTATTATTGTTGCTATTTTGTTGGGTTCAGTAATACATTGTAGGCACTGATTAAAGTAACCATTCCTTTTTAACTTGTTTCAGAATCACGCACATTTTTCAGGAATCAACAATGAGTATTTCTGATCATTTTGTCCTCATAGGAGTCTTACAGCAATTGCTAGTTTTGTTAAAGTGCTTACAATTTCTGATAACTTTTAAGAACATTTTGTTTTTTTTCCTGTTCCCAAGTGGCTATTATTTTTATTTTTATTTTTTTGTGATGTTTTGACTGTGCTGTATGAAAAGACACAACCATTTCTTTCAGAGCCACAGGTCACCATTGCTACTTGACAGTCTAATTCATATTTAGGAATATAAATATATAGTTATATATTTATAACTTCCCAGTTATTTAGCAAATTGTGAGCTATATAAAACTCCAAACTCTGTGGGCTTTATTCCAAACAAACAGGTAAAGAAAGTGGATTTTCCAAAGCACCGAGGGTGAGAGCTGTATCACACCCAACATCATGTCCACCACAACCTCTCCTAGGCATCATGGTCTGCAGGATGTGAGTATTGCATTTGTACCATGAGCAGGCTGTGCAGAAATCAGCCCTTCAGAAGAATGTAGTGCTGAAAATTTCCCTGTTGACATGTCTGACACCACTGGTGGCACTGGGGATCACCCGTGTGAGGTGCACAGAGACAGGAGACACCTGGAGCTGAACCAGCTCACAATGCAGAAGTGAAATTCCTCAGTGTCACTGGGATGTGGGCAGAGCAGCTCTGAGAACAAGGCCTGATGGAAAAAAAGCTGTTCAAAGACCAGTTTAGTCACAGTATTAAAAAAGAATGGAGGAGAGAACTTTTCTGTCCTTGTGTCTTGTCACAAGGCACAGCACTGTCCATGTGATTTCATTTACCTGCAAGTTCAAAGTGGCATGATAATGAAGCTATCTCTTTTTAATATTCATTCAGTTTTCCATTCAGTTCAAAACATTTATGAAATGCTTTCTACTGAAATCTGAACACCACTGTCTCTAAGTGTAATGCTTTCAAACCTTCTGAGTAAGCTACACTGCAGTGTCCAACAGTACTGTAAATAGAACAAAATTATTCCTAAAGTTAATTGAAAAAATAAAACCTACCTCTATCTGCACTCATAAAAAGCTAACCTGACATCCCAAAAGCAGCTATTATATGTCAGCATGTCATGTGCATTGGGAATATCTGATCCAATTCGCAGCTCATAAATGTCTAATTAAAAAAATATATATACAACAATTTTAATTGGTTCATTGCATCATTTGTTTTTATTACAGTTTTAAACTCTTGCACAATAGTCCAGGCTAAAACTCTCTCAATTTGCAGGGAAAAAAGAACTATGAAGAAGGATATTGAGCAAAGATAAGCAGGAATTCAATAATCACCATATGTGCAGGTATAGATATATGGCTGAGTGTTGGTTAGAACATAAATCTGGTGTTTAATAAATCACAAAGTAGTTTGGATCTATCTGTGACAGGTTTTTAAAATGCCAGAAGAGTCAGTGTAGAATTAAAAAGTAGTGTCAAGTTAGAGGTTCACAAAAAACTCCAAGCTGAAGACTTGTAGATATACAAGTCTATATATCTATATACATATATATGTATATAGATATATGTAATAGATATACATGTGAGAGCACAATGCATCTGGTTTAAAAAAGATAGAGAAATCAGAAAATTACTCTTATTGTTGGTTTTATCACTGTTGGGTTTTAGAATGCTACAGCAAAGAAAGTTAAAGAAGAGGTATCTTATGGCTAACTCAGTTTTTATCTGATACTTGATAAAGAAAATTCAATTCATAATTATTTATGAACCAACATCAAGGAGTTTATTACTCTGATTACTCACTAATCATTTCCCGTAAATGCAGTGACCTAAAAATCCCATATAATCAATAAAGTAGTAAGTTTCGGATTTAAATCACTGTACCTTGTATTCTTGAGTAAACCTTTGGGTAATTTACAAAGGCTGTTGAATTTTATAGTAAGTGTTTTTCAAACCAAGCTGGATTCTAAACAATAATGACTTTTTAATGTGGATCTGTGATTACATTGTCATAGTGAAATACGAGAGTCTTTGACTGCATTCGAAATGAGGCAGAGGGTGAATTACTCCGAAGGCACAGATTACCATAGCCTCAGGTAAAGCAATCTTCATAAATTAAACTCCAATCTAAAGTGACCTGTCACTACAAACCTGTTGCTACTCCCAGTAACTTAAATTTCAGTGTACAATTTGTAAACCAGTTCTTTTCCTATTACCACAATGTGGGAGGGTTACTTTGCTAAAGTGCTTTAAAACGTACGTGAGGGAGGAGAATTATACAGAGCATTTTATGGGTTTCTTTTCCATAATTTCAAAAAGCTGTTAGTTGAGGAAATGCAACTTGTTGTCTGCTAAAATGTTTATAGTTTTAAGATCTCTAAAGCTGTCAGCTGAAGGAGCCTTTGGAATAAACAGCACTTTCCTAACTCATTTTCAACACACTGAGCATCTTTGACTCTCATACCAGGCAAGAGCATCTACAGTTCAATGGTATTCAAAAATGTTTTGTACATTTAGATGCTTCAGCTGCCATTTCCCAAAGGGTTTTCTGGTTTTGCCATACCTCATTCTGGGGAAATACAGTTTATAAATGCCTTTTTCAGAGATGCCAGAGCAGCTGTCTTCTGAAAATCATATGGCTTGTGTGGTAACTGAAAGCTGGGAGCTTTGCTCAGGCTTGGCTTTGGACATGCACAGCAGAAATAGCTGATAGTCATCCTGCTGTAGGGATCCTGTAAGCATGGAAGTCCTGATCCTTGGGAGTTTTCATCCAGCCCACTCACATCCCAGCTTTTATCCTACACATCTCTTGGCCCAACAACAGCTCCTCCAGTACTCACTGTGCCACCACTCAAAGTTTGTAAAAAATTGAAAGGTTACCCCATGAAGAACTGGGCTAATTCATTGGAGTTGCACATTTTGATTTTCAGAAAGCAAGAATGAAGTATGCCCCCTTGTTAAGAAGATTGATGTGCAACTTTTTTTACTACATTTGCTGCAAGGAAGAAAGTTTAAAAGTCAGGAATGGAAAGTGAAAAACATAGTTTTGCTTACACAAGAGCTAAAATGAAACATTTTATGAAAATATTTCCAACTTCTTTTAGGCTTACTTTCAAAGCCTAGAAGTAATCCTATGATGCTTGGGAAAGCCTAATATTTATTGCAACTACCTAAAAGAACAGCAGTTGATGGCTAACAACTGCAAGTTCAATTTGTTTTGAGCAATACCTTCATATTCATAGGGCATGTGTCTGTTTTTTTCCCATGGGTTTGCTCTTTAGTTTAACAAAAATCTCAATCAGCATCACATACACAACAAACATGACGGTCTCACAGTGTGGGGTCTAGGTTTGAGTCACAAGCTCAGTTCTTGGCTCCCTGCAATGACTGGTTTATACATAGGAAGGTAATGAGGCAGAAAAAACTTTCTCTGTTCTTCTCCCTCTTGAGGGTGAAGAATTCCTTACTTAGAATGACAGGTCTGGGTCATGAAAACATTTCTGAGCACCTGAGCAGCAGTTGAAGATGACCAAATTTAGCATGTACCATATCTCTCTCAATATCAAGTTTCCAGGATTCCTTTAGGATGATCAACTTCCTCAGCCTATTTGGACATTAATATTGTGTCCACTTCCTAAATTCTTCTTCATCCGTGTTTCATCCATTCTCTCATCATAATCATTGAGAATGCCTTAAGAAAACAAGTTTTGTACAGACATTTTATATCTGCCAGGCTGTTTGCATCACATGCACACCTACTTTAGAGCCAGCGACCAATTTCAACCAAACTTGATATCTAAAGAGATCTTATTTTTGTATGAGTTTTGTGAACTCTTCTCTGCATATTGTTCCACACAAAGACCCTGCAGATGCTAGAATCTACCTTAAGGTAGTGGAAAGGAAGAAGCAAGCCTAAAATAGAAAGTTGACCAAGTTAGATTATTAATCTCGTATTGCATTTTGAGGAAACTCAGCTGAAAAAATCAGGAAAAAAAGAAAAACAAAAACCCACACCAAAATAGAAACACATAAATAAAACCCATTTTTCAGTTCTCACATTGTGCATTTTTAAGGATGCATAAAGATGCCTCTAGGATTTTTGCATTTGGTATTTTGTCTAGACATAAGTGCAGCTGCAAACATTCTGATCTTGCTGAGTAGTTCAATTTGTAGTTCATGCCACATCCTATCAGATTTCCAAGTATTGAGCTTCTTCACAGATTTTTCCCCACTAATTTTGTCATAAAGACCAAATGTAGCAGCTAGAAGAAGCATGCTCCATCGTGCAGGAAAACACAGCTGTATTTCCTATACTACCAGCACTTCCTCAGGGCCATGGCTGGAAGCACTGACTCAGCACACAGATCTCTTATTCCACATCTCCCTTTACCTACTCTTCAGCAACACTCTTTGCACAAAATTAATTTATTCCTTTTACAATGGTCTCTTTAAGTGAAAGACTTCATTCTCCTGTACGTCCTGCTTTTTTCACTGCACCTCAGCCTTCAGGGAATGTCTGCTGTGCCCACACATTTGGTAAGGAGCAGGTAAGAAGCTTCCACCTGTGCATGGAAGCATTGCTGTTGAGCCTGTTGAGACAGTCTGGATGCAGGCACTGGCTTATTTGCTCTGCTGCCAAGAATATCAATTGGATACTACACTTGCTATTGATCCAAAGGAAGATTTTTTTGTTGTTGTTGTTGTAAAAAATGTGAATGCATTATGCAATGTCATGTAACGCTATAAAGCAAAATAAAAAACAGAAGGCAAAGAAAGCAGCAGAACAGAAAGACAGCAACATTAGCTCTGCAGATTTTCCAGCCTACAATGGCAGGTTTTGGCAGTTGGGCAAAAAAAAATCCATGGCATATCTATGGGTGTCTTGAGTCTGGAGATGATTCAGCTCCTCTCTGCTCTGCCCTGATGGGCTTGTCTGTAATGACTAAAAGTACAATCAGGCTGTCTGATACCATATTTGTAACACCTTAACTGGGAAATAAACATACCTGGAGCAGCACAGAATGCTCAAAGATTAATCTGGAGAATGGGTTTCATTGTCCTCCCAGCCTGAGATGCTGCACACCAGGGAAAGAGCTGTGGGGTCCTGCAAGGGTCTGTGAGCCCTTTGTTCTCCCCATCTCTTTTCCCTGCCTCTCAAGGGGAAATCTTCTCCTCCTCTGGGTTCACAGTGGGTCCATGACTACTGGGGGAGAGATCTCACCACATGTGGTGCAGTGAGGCACCCACAAAGCAGTGAAAGGTGTGTTTGTGAGGAGATGGGCTTTTGGAGGCTGGGCTCCTGCTCTCCCTGCCAGCTCACACAGCTCTTCTCCCAAGGGTTGCAATAGCTCTCTGAGCAGATTTCAGTGTGTTTTGCACTGACATGTGTCTCATGCTGAGATGGAGACCATGAAAGCCAAGTTTCTGAACTTTTAAGGTGGTTCCTAGACAGTCATGAGCCAATCTCTCACGGGTCTGTTTGTATTTCTCTGACATCACATCTGTGGTGGCTCTGTCACATTTAGCAGAACTACCTAAGGTGCTCAAGAGTTCTGATTTTTATGTACCAGTTTGCAGCTCCAAGCTGTAGGTTTGTGCTACTCCTTCCTTGGCCACAGCAGGGAAATGGCAGAGAAATCATGACACTTGTGGCATCTTGGTATCTGTGCTAGTGACTAAATGGGAAGGTAGATCAGCTGGATGCTAATTTGCAGGGGATGCAACTCTTAACCCTGGATCTGTGAACACTGTCTGCCTGCACATTTAGCAATATGCCCTGAGCAAAGGTTCTTAGTCTGCTGCCCACCTGGAAAAGGAGTCAGGTTCAGTCAGTGTGGCCCCACAAGCTCCCAGTAGTTTATTTTGTCATTTCTTCTGACTTCTCACATGGATATTTTGTGTTATGAAATCCTTGAAGGGATATATAATCACAGAAACAAATCACACTTTTGGCACAGCAAGAAATACAGCAATGTGGATAAAAGAAAATATAGCTCATATTCCTGCCTCATTTTTCTTCTAGTGCTCTTAAATCTTCTTCTCTTTAAAGCAGGGCCTGAGTTTGGGATGCTCTACAGGAATTCTCAACTTCTCCTGTGAACATGGAGCTTTTACTTTTCTGTCACATAAAATCAGCTTCCTTTTGTCTTAGCTGTTGCACTGTTCCCCTCCCCAAAAACTCTTTTTTTTCGTTTTTGTATTGTATTTTCTATTGGGTTCATATGGCCAGGTTTTGGTATCAGGGAAACTACAGGGGTGGTTTCTGTGAGAAACTTCTGGAAGCTTCCTCCATATCCAGCAGAGCCAATGCCAGCCACCTCCAGGACATCCCCACTGCTGGCCAAGACTGGGCCAATTAGAAAAGTTGGCATACCTCTGTGATAATATATTTACACAGAAGAAAAAAGTTATTTCACAGCTGTAATTGCAGCTGGTCCTCTCCAACTCAGAGTATTCTGTGATCTCTGACTGCTCTCCCTGACCAGGATCAGGAAAAGCATGTGATGAACTGACCATATGATAAATTGACCATAACTCCCATTCCTTGGGGTGGAGGAGGCAGAGCTGGGAAGGAGGTGGGGGTGGGGAGAAGTTGTTTATAAGGTCTTAATTTTACTTCTCATTACCCTGCTCTGATTTTGTTAGTAATAAATTCAATTAATATCTCTAATTTGAGTCTGTTCTGCCTATGACAGTAATTGGTGGGTGATGTCTCCCTCTCCTTATCATAACTCATGAACCCTTTGTTATATTTTCCCTCTCCAGCTACAGAGGGGAGTGATAGAGAGGCTTTGGTGGGTGCCTGGCATCCAGCCAGGGTCAACCCTCTGCACCTTTCTATTCATTTTTTCTGAGAAATGCAAACAATCCTGAGGCCATGTGACTATACTTGTAATATGTGCATGGCAAAACTTAGAGATGACAGAGTGATACATTGCACACTGAATGGAAAATAAATCTAAGCACTCACCAGCTTATATTTAGCATAAGTATCAATCGGTGTGTTCCAGTAGATCTGCTCCAACATACCCCACTGTGGATGCAAGCCAAAATCTGAGCAGCAACAAACAGCCCATTATCAATCCATTAGTCCTCACTGACTGAGCTATACACATAAAATCTTGTTTTACATGCATACTCCTGCCATTCCCCAGCAGAGATAATGAGATTACATGTGCTGTATCACTCAACCCAGAAACTTGTCACATTCTAATGAGTTTCTTCTCTCTGCCCAGAGACACAAATGAAATACCTGCTTTCTCTATTGTTACCTAAGAGGTACCCAGCAGCCAGATGCTTGCTTGAGAAAATGTAGTGACACCCTGCAGCACCCAGCTAACACATGTGGGATGATTATTGCCAGTTTTGCCTGTCACTTTGCATCACAAGGAGACAGGTTGTGGCTCCCGTGGCAGCTTTACAAGCCAGCCTTCCTTCCTTCCTTCCTTCCTTCCTTCCTTCCTTCCTTCCTTCCTTCCTTCCTTCCTTCCTTCCTTCCTTCCTTCCTTCCTTCCTTCCTTCCTTCCTTCCTTCCTTCCTTCCTTCCTTCCTTCCTTCCTTCCTTCCTTCCTTCCTTCCTTCCTTCCTTCCTTCCTTCCCATAGGGATACTCCACATTTTATGCTGTCTGCTCATTATATAAAGCTGGGGGAGGAAAAGGAAGGAGGGTAACATTTGGAATTATGGTGTTTGTCTTCCCCAGTCACTGTCAGGAGCCCAGCTTTGCTGGGAATGGCTGAATACCTGCCTGCCCATGGGGAATGATGAATTCCTTGCTTTGCTTTGCTTGCATGTGCATATTTTTCTTTACTTGTTAAACTGTCCTTATCTCAGCCCAAAAGTTTCATCATTTTACTCTTCCATTTATCTCCCCTCTCCGACTGCTGGGTACTGAGGGAGAAGTTGAGGCTGAGTTGGCAGCTGGGGTTAAACCACAAAGCTTTTCCTTTCTAAACCTCTGAGTATTTTGTAAAACAACTAATTAGGCACTCATTCCTTCCCTTAACACAGAGTAATGCCCTTAGCAAGCAGACAGCCATAGCCTCAGAGAGCACCTGGAAGAAGTTCCCCACCCAAAATGCCACTTCTCTCCCAAAAAATCTTTTTGGGAGAGACATTTCTTTGTCTTTTCCAGAGTAGCCTTCTCTCCTACCAAATGGTAGGTCGACTGGTGATTCACCCAGGGAACCCCATACTGAACCTACCCCTTGGATATTAATGGGACAGTGCCACACAAGAAAAAAGTTTTCTGGGTGTCCCCCAGTGCTCCTGCAGCTCTACAGTCCACAGTGTTCCATTTCAGGGTGTCCAAGTGCAGTGTAAGTGGTGCATGTGCCTTCTGCCACTGCTCTGCTTTGGAATAAGGTTGTTTTTTGTGAAAAAGGGAAAAAAGATGCCTTTGTAGAAGTCCCTGTACTAAAATTCTGCTTTGAGATGTTGATCTACAAATGGCTTCCTTTGTTTTAGCAGGAAAAACCCTGTTATAAATAAAAGAAGAATCTAGCTGTTCATTTTTACTTTTTTGATACTGGATAGGTCTCCATTTTGCTGAAGAGCTGGAAAGGTAAAAAATATATACAAAGGGATGGCCAATTTATGCCCTAGATTTTAAAGCAGAATAGCTCATTGATCTTGTCTGGTAGATTTGCTTAAAATTCAGTGGTACAATATGTCTTAGAGCCTGAAGAGACGAGTGAGGATCTGTATAGCTTGCGTGAGCTGAGGAGAAAAAGGAAAAAAATCTCCCATTACTGTATAGAGTGGTTGTCTTTTCAATTATGGATGAAAAGATGAGTATGACCCTGAGGGGTTGGATTCAAACAGAATGCAAGGGGGGAAGAGCCCTAAAAACAAGCAAAATCTTTACTAAGAGATGATTAAAAGGGAACATAAATGTCTGGAAGTGTTTTGAAGAAGGAAGTGCAATGGAGTGGGGGAAAATGGTTATGGTGGAATATGGAGTAATGGCATTAAATTAACAAAAGGAAAGGGTCTGTTGAATATCAATAGAATCCTTTCTGTTTTCCTGTGGCATCGTCTCCCAAGGGAAGTTGCAGAAGCTCCATCATTCGAGTCCTGGCAAATGACTTGGGACAAACCACAAGAAAGTGAGGTTTAAGGCACATTACTGAGAGGTTCAGGGATGGAGTTCCTGACCTAGTGGCTCATTTCTCCCTCCCCCCTTCCCTGGGAAGAGACAGCATTAATGAAAATAAGGGGGAAAAAAAATCACCGGGGCAGAGTAGAGCTCCTCTTTATACAAGTGGCAGTGCTCCAGCAGCAGCAGAAAGAAGCAAAAAGATGTGTCCAAACAGATCAAAACCACTGGTGATGGAGGAGGGAAATACACAGAAAAACTAAATTGCATGAGGAGTGAAAAAGAGCAGGTGAATGGGATGGCCAGAGGCTGGCAGTGCCCCTGGACAGGACTACCAGAGTTGCAGAAAGGCATTTGTGTCCTGGCAAGATTTCTTCTCCAAGGGACTGCTTTTGGACACTCTCTGCTTCTGTCATAAGGAAATGTGTTCTTAGTGATTCATGAAGCAAGTGGTTCTTACAGAATGTGGCCAGAGAATACAGAGCATCAGGCAGGGTAGGAGGTGACACTTGTACCTTCCCAGGCCCCTGATTCCATGTCTCCCTTCATCTGGCAGAGCTTATAACTTCCTTTGAAAGGAAGGTCCATGCATGCTTCATAACGCTGTTAATGCCCATTTTGCACCTATATTTAATTACCCTGTTGGAGGGTCTCAAATATATCCTAAAGCATTCCTTGGTTAAGCCCCTGGTGCTGTGGAGGAGACTGGCCTTTTCCAAGAGATGGAATGGGGCACGTGGTGCAAGCAAGGCCATGAAACATCAGATCTGGAATCACAAATGCTGCTCTTGAGCCCCCAGACTGTTGCTCAAAGCCCATACCTGGTCTTGAATCTCTGTTTTCCCATGAACTTTATGAACACGGACCAACTTCACTGCTTAAAGTTAAGCATGAACTCTGAAGCATGAACTCTTATGCCATACTCCACCTAACTAGAGTATGGCATAATATATTCCACCCCGATGGCTCAATAACTATTTCAATTATTAGATTATTTCAATCCTTTTTGTGTGGAGTCCCTCACCATCAAATTAGAACAACCTGGATTCTGGGCTTTGAGAGGAGGGACTGTTAGGAATCTGACCATTTTGTTGTACTTTAAATTCAATTGAAACCTTTAATGCTGCACAGAATCACTTGTCTGCAAGAACAGGGGTCAGAGGAGACACTAAGGAAAAAGGCAGCTAAACAGAGTTTCTCTTCTTTCCTGAGAAGACCCTTAAATATAAACGTGAATTTTGTCATAGAAGTGTGCCCAATAGCTAAAAAAATTCCATTCACAAAAGCAAGTATTCATTGTTTTAAAATTAAAATAAAATAGTCATAGGGCAAATTGCCCCTCATCAGGACAGCAGATAAAACTAACTTGATTTCTATAACATAAGACAACAATGATTATTAAGTTTCATGAAAATAAATTCAACCACCTTAAGAGTAGGCTATAAATGCTAAGTATATTGTGTCAAAAATTAACATATGCACTTCAAATTTGTGCACCAATTCAAAATCAGATTTAACAAACAGCAGTTATTAAAGTCAATTGATGAGAATTCCATTATAAAACCAAATGAAATCTTAACTCTACATGAAATAAATATTTTTCTCAAAGCCTAAGCAGAATGCGTTAACATGCAATGATCCCAATAATGTATTAAACTCAATTATTTTCATTATTACTTTTCTATTAAGGCGACATGATTAACTCCATTCTTATTAGTCTCAGTTCCAATCCTAACTGCATCTCAACTTTGGTATCTTCTTGAGTAGAATTCGTTCACAGAGTTATTGTAAATAAGCCTGCTCTCCAGAGGTCTATAAAAGGATGTGTTTTGTGAAGAATAAGCAGCATTGTGGTTTAACAAGCAAGTTAGTGAAGTGATGCTTTCCATCAGCTTTGGCAGCATTTTGAATGGAAGCTGTGAGTATCAAGGTTCAAGAGCTCAGTTGTTTTGTTCTTATCCAAATTAATCTCCTGGCTGTGTTTTTGAAATGAACACTTTGGTTTTTACACTTTTTCCTTCTTAACCAAAGATCTGACCCAGTTTGAAATGCAGAAGCTTCTTCTAACATGACCTGGACTCCAAATCAGGTTCACTCACTCCAGCAAAGGATATGTCACTAGCATTAACACCTGCAGTCATTGGACTAATTCAATGAGTTAATGCAGTAAATTTTTTCAAAAATATTGTTTTATTATAACACCATCTTTATGCATATGGAAATCAAAATTAATGGCTCTGATTTTGAAATAATTTATTTGTGTGGGTTTTGAATCTTGAAGTATTCATCATTCTTCACATATTCCTTTTTCTAGTGTAATTTCTGACAGCCAGAAGTTGTCTTCAGCATTTATAAATTTTCTAATGCTAGCAAGATGTGAAAGTTCCTTGGGAAAGTGTTTTTAGTCCTAGTGAGTCATGAAAGGAGACTTCACCAGCTCAGCACCTCCCTAGAGGTTTTTCAGTAACTGAAAATGAGGCTTAAAATTTTTTTGAAAGATGTAGTATGGCCACCCTGAAAAACAAATACAGAAGTCAGAAATGTTAGTCAGAGCTATTCTCATTTTTACTGGGGAACCTTCGCTGCATTCCTAGGAAAAGCTTTGAGCTTTGGCTTGAATGAGCACTACTGGATTTGATGCCCCTCACACACACAGGGCTCCTGTCTGTAAATCAAGAACATCAACACTGATCCAAAATCCCAGCCTTCGTTGACTCAGTGTGATGTTTGCACCCCATGCTTATCTTGGAAGGTCCCCTTCCAACCCAAACCTTTCCATGATTCCATGATTCCATGATTCTAAGATATTGTGTCTGTGCCGCAGCAAAAGCTTTTTGTTTATTCATTTGATTAATTTCTTTGAGTTTAAAGAAAGGAATTAATTTCACTTATTTCTTTATGTGATCATTAGAAAAGCTTTTAATGAACATAGTAAAACCCAACTAATTATCACAATGGCATTTAACTCTAAATAAAATTGACAGGAAGCAAGAATATGATACATATAATTTTGCACAGTTTATTAAAACACATTTATCAATTTTTTCCTCCTAAAGCAACCTGATCATATTATTCCATGATAATTTAGCTAATATTTTTTCTGTGCATTTAATATTTAAGTGGCTTTTACTGATATTAAAGTCATAATGCATTTTATGGAAATTACCTTGCATTCTAATTACTTTTCTTGTTGAGGAATGGTAAACAGAATTATCTCGTTATGCTTGTTGTAGATGAAAGCAAAGAAATATTTAATGAGAAGAGACTGCTAAAGGAAAAAAGAAAAATCCATATCAGATGTTTTTTTTTTTTTTAATGAGTCCGTTTTGCCATCAATTCAGAGACACAGGGCTCCTGAAACCAAAGCAGGAACCAGACATGCATGTGAACAAAAAAAGGCTCTGAATGGCAAGCTGGATGCTTTTAACATCAGTAGTTCCTTTTTTTCTGTGGCCTGTCCAAATGTAAGCTGAGGAGAACTGAGAGGAAGACAATGTGCTACCACAAGAAAGCAAGAAACACAAACAGTGTCCTTGAGCCTGAGCTGTCCCATGCTTTTAGTAAATGAATTTTCTGTTGGAAAGCTCTGAATTGTAGCTGCAAAAATGGAGAGGTCAAGGCCTGTGCAAAAGTTAACCCCTTGTCCTTTTTTTTCCCCCAGTTCTTTATATGAAATATACTTACTTCACTGGAAAAATAGAATAATTAATTGTGGATAAATCAAGTTTTCCGGCCAACTCTTCTCTCAGTTTCTCTGCTGAAGTCTAAGTAAAGTCAAGAACAAGGCTGGATTACTGTCTCTGAAAACAAAATGGTATATATATATTTTTTATGAGCCTTTATGACGATGAATATGTGCTTCACCACTATCCAAACGACATCTCTTCTCTTTCATAAGCCATCTTTGGGAGGTGTGAGATGGAGTCTGGCTCCAGGGACATCATGGTTCACTGGCCACTCTGTGTCTGGACATCCCTCTGAAAATCAAAATGCACCATGGCTCTTGCTTAGTTGGCATGACTTTGTAACAGCTGAAGAGCTCCCACCAGAGCAGCTGAATGGAAAGTACAGTATGGAGCAGAAATAGGTAGAAAAGGAGGAATAACTGAACAGTAACACCAAGAAATTAAATTCTAGGTGTTGTTTCTGTAGGGTTCTCTGGATTTGCATTTTTCCTTTCTTTTTACTGGCACAGGAGTTCCTGTCCACTCAACAAAACCTACAGGCATGGCAGCAATAGTTATACCATAGGTCATATATTTCATAATCACATTATAATTTTTATTTATATATATGTATAATGTATAACCACCCATTTGTGGTTGTAATTGTGGTAGATCTGTCCTTGTGAAAGGACATCTCTGAGGCTTTCATTTAGTTTTAAAAGATCATCACTTTTCTCCTCTATATGTTCTTAATTTCAAGGGTCAGTGTTTTCTGTTTGCATTTCCAAACTCCCCAATAAGACAAATATTGTAAGATTGTTGTTGCTAGCACTTATTTTATTTTCAACCTTGCCATTCTGGTAGCTTTTGAGCATCAGGTATTGAGGGCAGGTGGATGGAAAATGTAGAGTTAAGCCTTATCTCACACTGAAATTTGAAATTCAATTTAATTGAAATATTCTGTGAATTTCTGTCTACACTAAGCAAATTTTTCTGTTTAGGGGAGGAAGACTAGAAAGTTCTGTGAATACTGCCTATTTTGCAATTTTCTAAGCTTTTGACCTTTAAATAAACTGATTTTAATTTGCTTTTCAGCTCATTCTGTTTTTTGATCAGCAACCAAAACAAGCAAAGAAGGCCTTTAGTCCCCTGTCGTCACTGAAAACATCACTGTAAGCTCTAATGCAGTAGTCCAACCCACTAATCTATTTATTCCTTTTTAGCCAAAACATCTTCTGCAACCCCTCCCATAGTTCTGCAAACAATAATTGCAATTATATTTCACCATTGTATTAAGGATCAGGTTATCTGTGTAAAATATTTAGAAAGGTCAGTGTCTCATATGTAACTTATAGGCAAAAATAAAATTACCAACGAATGTCATTGATATTTATTGCAAATGCTCTATAACATTCCGAGTTTGTCATACACATTTCTCCCTGTAATAGAACATGTTTCTCAAATGGATTAAATCCTGATTTGATTTTAGTACTCTACATATTACAAATGCATTTAATTTTAAGTGACAAAATAAAATGTAGCAGATGACATCCTAATCTGATGTATAGCAGCTTCACCAGCAATTCCCTGTGAGATACATCTTTTTTTAGTAAAAAATGTTAGCGTTGCTTGAGTTAGCTCAACAGGGCCTTGTGTTCAATCAGCACCACACTTCAGTGTCTTCTCTTAACTAAATGTTACCAAAACTGAAGGGGTCTCAGCAAGGTGGAGGAGATTTATTTGCTTTACTAGGCACAAAGAACACTCCCTGTTGCTGTGCTCCAGCTTATTTAAATAGACAGCAAAGACAAATGCAGGCAGCACTTTTAAAGGTCCACTGGAAGACTTACCATTGGATTTTCAAGACTCAGGATCAGCAGAGATAGAACAAATGTGATGTGTCTGTGTGTCAAAGGCACAGTCTTGTTTTGGAGGTCACTGGGTATCTCGCTGATGGAAAACAAATAAATGAGTAATAACATTAACTGAATGATTGGGTTATGGGCATTATTTTCTCCAGAATCCTTCAGAGGCTTCAATGTGTTGACTTCAGCAAGGCAAAATCCTCTCAGGGCATCATGACCATTATGACCTCTCTTCTTTCAAATTATGTTAGTTCTGAATAACAATTATGGAAATTAACTTATTAGTGCAAATTGATACATGATGCTGGGCTAGCAGAATTGACTATTCTGTATTATTTTATTTATTTAGGCTGCAGTACCGGTTATAGTGCAATAAAGGGAGACTGACTATCATTAATGTAGAAGGATATTTAAGTTATGGGTATAAAAAGAAATTCATTTATGTGAAATTTACCTCAGAAACATCAAACAATATTCTGGTATTATCTGCAATTTGCTGTGGTTGGAAAATGAAAGAAAGGGCTAGCACAACACCAAGCCTAAGAATTAAGAAATTATATTTGTTCTTTGAGCATCAATAAGAAATCTTTGTTTCTTTAAAACAATTTGTGCCATCTTAGAAGAGGAACACGTTTTTTTGTCTTGCATACTTGTTCATGCCTTTCCTCATTCACCCCTTTTCCGATACAGTGCAAATTGAACATAAAAATTGTGTCATTGTCCCAAGGCTGCCGGTGGTGCTGAGACTTCATCAAGATCTCATGAGGACCACGTCCCCATGCTAATGCAGGAGGAGTCCCATCTGCCCAGCCACTGGGAGACCTCTCATTTCTCCAGGAGGACATTAGGGAAAGCTCTGCAAGTGCCAAGCCCCACCCCAGCAGGCCCCCTGAGATGGAGGAAAGCCCATGTGCATAAACACCTAATGCGGCCTCTGCTGGGTTTTGGGGTATCCCCGCTGAGCTGCAATGGGTCCAGATAGTGCAGTCCTGTTCAGCACAGCCTGTCTGAGCTCCCAGGCAGCTCCCAGCCAGAGGCCACCTCAGCAAGCTCAGCTCTTAAGTGATTCTCAGCTCATTTTGTGATTTCAGCTATGTGGGAACCCAGAACATCCCTCTGGCTGTCCAGGACGGCCAAGACCTCTGCCAGGAGGCTCAGAAGCCCTGGCATGAAGCCCAAAACACCTGTGGTTTTAATTATGACCCATGGAGCAAATTACCAACCTTATATGAAGACCAGCAAGCCACAACAGTTTAAGTAGAATAATAGTGAAGTTATCACGGGGTGAAAAAGTAGATTTTGGGGTTTTTTGTATGGGGGTTCAGGAGGCAAGATGGAGGGAACTGGGCATGTCCAGCCTTTCTCCTTCTTCTTCTTGGCCTCCATCTTCTGCTGTAATGTTGGCACTTACAGATTGGTTTAGAGTAGAAGCTCATTGTCTAACATAGGTGATAGGTATTGGGAAGTAATTATAAACATTGTACACGTAGTTTTTAGTATAAAGACATAACACTGCCCAGGGGGCAGGCAGAGTGCCTGGAACTGTCCTGCAGAGTGCCTGTCCTGGATGGACCTCGGCAGGGCAGGAGAAAATTTTTTATAGATAAGACACAATAAACAACCTTGAGACCAAGAAATGAAGAGATCTGACTCCTTCTTCAAGCGCCGGGCTGGGAAAAGAGACTTTCCAACTTTTCTAGGGGTCACTCTGACAAGCGAGAGATCCTGACAAGCTCTCTGCTTGCAAAGTGCCTTGCAGGGAGAGAGAGAAGTGCTGTGTGAGGCTCCACAGGAGTGTCTGATCTTCTGCAAAGGTTCTCAGGGACAGCTCTTCTGCCAAGCTGGGCAAAAGTAGGGGTTTTTATGGGATACAGGAGTTTTAGAAATTGTCCAATAGTAGGGGTCAAGGGGAATGTGGCCTATAAGAGAGATAAGCCCTTTCTGAAGGTGGAAAAAGGAGCTTCTAAGGTCCAGTCACCATGACTCGGCATTTCCTATCTTAGGCTGCCATGGAGGCCTTGCAGGCCCTGTGCCTGCTACAAACACCTGTGCAGGGATAGAATGCAAGAAAATAGTAGTAGCAGAAGGTAGTCTCACATGCGAGGAGTTGCAGCTGTACTAATCACCAGAGATTAGGAACAGGCCTGCCCTTCATAGGCCACAGCTGGGTCCAATAAGAAGACGAGTGCTACAAAAGAGTGGGGTAGCTGGGTGAGGGGAGAGCTGGAGTTTGGTGGTTGTGCTGTGAAGGAGTTGGAGTCAGTGCTGTGAGGAGATGCCCATAAGAAATCACTGAGAAGGTATGGGATTTTTGAAATAAGATGACAACAAACACGCACTTCATGTGAGTGACCCAAACCCCAGTGGGAGCTCCCACAGGTGCAGGGGGTAGCTCCCTGCTGCTGTACCATCCACCAGAGAGTCCATGAGGAAAATCTGAAGGAGAATAAACCTTTCAGTGTGGCTGGCTGCATTCAGATGCAAATTTTTTGTCTGTAAAGCTGGAGATTATCATGCTGCCATGGGACCACAATGACCTGTCCTGAGCCTTGTGTAGGACACCTCAAATCAGCTTTGCCACCGCCTGTGCCAGGCAGGCACTGAGCCCTTCTAATCTGGCCTCTGTTGCTCCAATTAACTAGGGACAGCCCCCGAGGCTTTAGCGTGTTTGCATCAACAGCCTGAGCATCACACATAATGAGGAGAAAAATAAAGCCATCACACATAATGAGGAGAAAAATAAAATTCAGTGTGTTTACATGGAAGCTGATTTTCCCAGGAAAAGGTAAAGATTATTTTTTCACCTTTCTTCATGCTGCTGCAGGGAAGTACAGTAGCAGCAGTTGTAAAGCAAATTTTAATGATATGCCTGAATGTCACAGTTAAATCTCTGACAAGTTTTTACAATGGCAGCATTTTGATCTTTTTTTCTTTCTTCTTATTTGACCCTAGAGATTACAATCAAAAGCTTTCTTTCTTTTTTTTTTTCCTTCACACTAAAACATTCAAACTTTAACATTAAATCTTATCTGGAAATTGACAAAGCCTGTGATTCAAAATGAAACAGGGAGATTACAAATACTGACACCATCCAAGGAAAAAAAGTTTATGTTTAAAAATTTAATTCTCTTTTAATGTCTTGTATTTGCATAAGTCATGGAGTGTTTGGGGGAAGTCTCGTTCTTTGCAATTTTACCTGCTTATCTGTGTAATGACACCTGACTCTTCAGCTCCCACTGGTCATTTCAGCCATCAGCAAGAATTTGAGCGCAAGGATGTTCTGTGAATGCTCATTTCCCCCTGGCTACTTCAAAGACACTTGGGAGAAAGTGAGGAATTTCCAAGAAGGGCTGGCTGTACCAACTGCCCGAGCAACATGTGCAGCAGGGGCAGTGAAAAAGCTCAAGAACAGGACCCTGTATGTTTGCATCAGGATTAAAACAGAAGCCTCCAGAGCGAAACCAAAGCACGAAGGAGCCAGGGGCTGCTGGTTGAGGTACAGCAGATTCAGAGCCTTGGAGCACAAGGCAAAGAGGCAGAGATGCAAAATGACCTCTGGCTGGGAAGGTACCCAGTGGTGTAAAAGATCCCCATCTTTGTCTTGCAGAATACAGACAAGAAAAGGCTCAGAGGTTTGGAAGAGTTCCTGGAAAGCAGTGAGCAGCTGCTCAGTGCCATGTGTGGAAAAGGAGTGCCCTGGGGGCCCCACGTGCCCCATGGGGCCAGCAGAAGCACAGGGGATCCCACTGTGCCCAAGGCCATGCCTGCTCCTGGGGCACATGGGGCCACCATGGCCCAGGAGAGTGTGGGGAACAGGCTGGAATGCTGCCAGCTCAGTAAACCATTCCCTTAAAACAGACTCCTTCCATACAATCTGCTTATAGAAATACCCAGTACAGGGCAGGTCCTCTCTGCCTGCATTTTTTGTGCTAAACTCAGAGGAGAAATATCTTCAAAATTCACACACTAGCCCCAGTGAGGAGATTACCTGCTCGGAGGGAGCCCTTCTGCTTGCTTGAGAGAGGCATGGGAGGGATAGGGAGGAAGTGAGAGCGTTTCATCCTGCTCAAAACTGCACAAAGCAGTGTGGTGCTCTGAGCCCTCACACCCAAACAGGGCATTGCAGGACCAACAGGAGCTCTGAGAGCAGCTGTTGGGCAGCTCTCACTCCTGTCTGTTTTGTCATGGTAAAGGAAAAATAAGGATAATGGTATCCATAACCCTTCATGACCACTTTAAACCTGAAGCTATCTTGGTGCAGCTTAAATCAATATAATATCTGAAATTTTCCTTGCTGAACCCTTTCTTTTTCTTTTTAAATGGCAGCTTCCTGAATAATTTTCAGTTGTCAGGAAAAAGAAAAAAAACCCAAACAGCACTAAGTACCATGGTTCTTCCTTTCTCTGTCCTGATAAATAGATGTGAGTCTGCTGACAAGGAATTTCAGTGAGCTTGGACGTCTGTTATACTTGCATTTTACTCCTCCTAATATCTTTAAGATTTCTTTGCCCTCTCTGATCCTGGCTGAAACTCAGCCAAGTTCCATTAATAAAAAATAGCAGCATAAGTTGAAAGTTTTCCAGGAATTCCTTGTTGTGGCTCTAAGTAAAAAACTCTTACAGTCTTTTCCTCTTCAAAGAAATTTCTTACAGTTTCATAAAACTACACATCCGCTGAAGTGTGCCTTTCAAAAATCCTTGTTGCTGTAGAAAGTCCATGGCATCACTTCAGTTTAATCACAGAGTTTTCCAGAGGGGTCTCTGGTTCTGTGTCCTTCCTTCACCTGCAGAGTCTGAGGTCCATCTGTTGTAACTTTAGCTGCACCACTGCAATTCAATAAAATATGTGGGAGAGGCATGAAATGTACAGTCTAGGTTAAATTTTTAGTCTTATTCCATGCAAGTATTCATTTCCTTCAAGACTTCTTTTCAGGGCCATATAATACTGACACTGTATTTCTCTATGTTTTTAAGGAGGTACAGAAAGGTGGTCTCAGTTCTCTGGGATTTTAATTGCTGACCATATACCACTCCTGTGTTATAACAAAGCAAAGTCTAACAGGACAGCAGATATGGATTAACTTGGGAGGCAGAGCTCATGATCATTCATTTCCCTTTATTACTGATGCCATTTAGCCCATATGAGGACATCACACAGTGATGTTGCTGCCAGCACACCTTGCTGTATGGCAGTAGGGACTCCTAAGATAGGGGAAAAGAGCTGAGAAGTTGGAAAATGAGAGTTCTGACCCAAGGACCTGACACCAGTTAATAGATTTAGTACTAAATGTAAATTATTGCTAATATAAGAAAGTGGAAGACAATTTTAGCTGTTAATGAGAACAAGTATGAAGTAATTATTTCTTGCCAGTTTTAATGAGACACAGCAAAGAATGTACCCATGGATTATCGCTTTATGCCTCAGTCTTTACTGGAATGAAGCTCCATGTTGGAGCACAAAAGATAATACAGGACAAGATGGAAAAATAACCTAAAATCACTGCTGTGAGAACATCTGTAAAAGTCAAATGCTAAATGAATTCAAGCTCTGCAAATGTTTGGCATTGGCTTTATTTATGCATTTTTAACACATCCAACATGATCTTGATTTGAGAAGGAACAATAATGTTGTACCAAGTAATTTGATGATAATAAGTTCTGTCTGGTTTTTGTAATTAAAAAAGTGATTAAGAAAGGCTAAGTCATTAATGCTTAAACTGCTGCTGGTGGGATATGCACAGTAACACACAATTTATAAACTTCTGGCAGAGGGATTTATTTACTGATGCTTTTTCAAGAAACTTCTTTCTTTATGGTATTTATAGAATGTGAGAAATAATAGACTGTGATTATGAGCAGAGAAGAGCAATCATCCTGATAAATGCCAGTGAATTGTAAAACTGGACAATTACTAGACCATTGCATAAGGATACAACTGCTGAATCTTGCAGCTCAGCTACTTTGTCTTTGCATATTCATTATCTCAAGGATAGATGGTCAGGTTTAGCAGGTGGTTAGGGGAGCATTGGAGAAGCCACAGCTTCTATGGCAAACCCAATGCTCAAGTTCTCAGTCTCAGAAAATGGTCATTTTTCCTCAAGTTTTTTGGTTTGTGTGTCTATTTTCCAGTTCTAAGCAAAGGCAGAAACAACAGAAGGGAATGGGGCAGGTAACCTGACATAAATAGAAATGATAGGATGTCCTTTCACCCCGTGTCACAGGAAAGCACAAACTGGTGTCTCAACACACCCCAAACACAACAGAATACTTGAGGAAATTTTTAATATCACATCTAGTGCTGAGTAAATGAGTAAAATGTATCTCATTTTTAAATGGGATGTGTGTATCAGCCTGGGCTGTGAGTCTGTAAGAGGGAGAGGATGCATCCCCTTCCCTGCCTGTGGGATGGAAGCCAGCACCCCAAGCCAGCTGTGGCAGTTTAGGTGAAGAAATGCTGATTCAAGAAGTTATTTGCCCAAAGCAGACTACCCCTCTTTGAAATTCATATAGTTAATGACTTGGAGAAAACCCTTTCAAAATACATTTTTAAATTTTATCACAAGTGTCACAAGGTTCCTTTCTCAATTGCTTTATCTTTCATTGCAATACATGAAGTAAGGGTAAAAGTCTGTACTGCTTTTACACATATCTCTCTGAGTGCATTATCAATGAGGACCAAGCCACATATCTTTTGAGAAAGCAAAGATTTTCAAATCTAGTGTAGGTAGTGATAGATTTAGGCTCAGGACTGTATTACGTTGGAATCAACACTGTAGTTCTCTATACCTACCTTCAGAACAATTTAGTGCAGACTTTTTCAGGAACTGGAGATAAAAATTATTCTCTTCTACAGTAAAATCTATTAAGATCTATCAAACTTCAGGCAAATCACTTTCTGCTTGGTAATGCCACCTAAGAACAGCCAGAGGCTTTAAAATTTATTATGGCCCTTGCTGAGCAGCAGCATGGATCCTAGATTACTCTTGTAAAAATTATGAAATTATGTCAATAGAGTTCTTATATTTTCCTGCACAAAGACAGTATAGGAGATAACGAGAGAATACCAGGAATCAAAGATTTTGCTTTAGAAAGATTTACAGCTGCAGCTTCATACTATAAGTCAACACTGAATAATTAAAAGACTTGTAATTAAAGGCTAATTCAGTATTGATTGTGTCCTAGAGCAAGGGGGCCAGTTCACTGCTCTCTCACCATCCTCTGTGAGCTTCATCAGCCAGACAGCAAGAGCGCAATTACCTTAAGTAGCCTTGAGCAGTGGGATGGCATCTCCTCCAGACCATTCTGGTGGTCTGTGGGGTCACAATGGTTATCTCACAAGGTCTTCAGTATCACACACATCCCCTCAGACCACTCAGTGCTCCAAAAGAAACCATCAAGTCTGTTTCATTTGGGAAAGTGAGGGCAGGGACTCTTCAGTCCAATTGTGTTCTTGGTTCTCTGCTCCCTCTCTTCATGATTCCTGTGATGGCCCATTTTGAGATGAGCACCTTTTTCAGGGTGTCTGGTCACTGCCTCTAGTGCTTTTTCCTAAGCATGTTCAGAGTTGCTGTCTGATTAGGGGAATAAATGAAAAAGGGAGGGTCATGAGCACCTGTTATCCAGTCTGCAGACCCATCTGCATCTCTGCAGCCATGAACATAATTTACACAGACTTTCTGGGAGGGAAAGACTTCAGTTTCGTGATGCACACACAGAACATATTCACCATTGCACTGATGAGGAGGGAAAGACAATGTGTCTTTGATGGCTTCAATATGGCAAAGGTGGCTTCAGTATGGCAAAGGTGGCTGCCAAAATTCAGGAAGTTCCATTTCTCTCTAGGACACCTTGATGATTCTCTGATTAAATTTCACTGGCCCTTAAGTAGTCTATCTCCACCAATCAATTGATTTTTTTTTCCTTACAGGATCTCATATGCCTCCTGTATGCATCGTATATCATAGAAATTAGGTCATATTTAATATACTGAATCATAAACATTAGAGATGGAAAATCTCACTGAGCCATCAAATTCATTCCTTTGTCAGTGGAAAAAGGTTCCCATGTAGAATAGAATTTAATTTTTAACATATAATATGTTCAGTCCTAAAATGTTTCTTTTTTTAGTTGTTATTCCACAAAACTAATTTAGTCCTTGCTGCTAGGGATTTTTATGATTATGTGAATTTTCTTTTAGAAACTTCACCCTACAACTTTTAATTATACCTCCACATTGCTCTATCTCCAGAAAATAGCATTTGCAGGTAATAATCATATGCCTTCTTTCCAGTGCTATTCAAAATATGAAAAGATGGGACTAAATATGGAAACAATCCTGTAATAGCTATTTGCAAAGATACCTAAATGCCCTGCATTTTGTTTTCTAGTCATGATTTCTTTTTTCTTCACAGTTTGGGAAACCGAAATAGCCACTTTTCCTTTGAAAACCAACTTTTTCTTACTGGAATTGTTAATCACTTTTCAGTTCTTATTATCATGAAAAAGTCTAAAACTATGTTTTTTTATAAAATCTGTCCTTTTCTTTTTAGCTAAGATTATGAACAAGAACAAGTTTAGGTATTTAGACTAATATGTGTTTGGGACTCTTTCATGCATTACAAATCAAATTCTTTTAGCTGACCTGATGGTTTTGCATCAGATCAAAATATCAAACAACTTTGACAGCAGGAAGCACTCCATTAGATATTACTGCTTTTGAGGGCAAAAGAAATAAAAATCTCTCTGGAAGACCCTTTGTGGTTTTTCTTCTCCCAGTGAGCACAAAGCCCAAGGAGAACCTTACTGCCAGAATGTATTAGATTGGGGACAACCTATTTTTTTATTTATATTTTAACTAGAGTGCACCAAAATGTGACAATGCTGGATCACTGGGTGGGACTGATCATGCTGCATTTTTTCTGTCACTGGGGAACACCTGGGGACAGAGAGAGGAGACAGACCCATATCTGATAAACCTTGTGTTCTTCATCTGATCTTAGCCTATTTTCTGGTATCATTGGGTACTCAGATTATGTAAAACTCAGAAAAAGAACAAGAGAAAATTCAGATCACAGGATCACAGGTTACAGGTGTAAGGGACCTCTGGAAGTCATGACCTGACTCACCCCTACCCTGCTCAGGTAGGGTCCCCTTGGGTAGGCAGGCTGTCCAGGATTCTGTCCAGATGACTTTTGAATAAGTCTGAGGTGGGAGACTCCACAACCATTTTGGTTCCACTGCTCACCATCACAGTAAAAACATTTCCTGATGCTCAGACTTCATCTCCTGTATTTCAACTTGTGCTGGTCCTGTCACTGGACAGCACTGAAAAGGGCCTAGCTCTGTCCTCTTTGTACCCTATAAATCAGATATTTATAGGCACTTACAAGATCCCCTGAACCTTCCCAGCATGACCCCCTCAGCCACTCCTCCCAGCTCCGCGTCCTTTGCAAACTTGGTGAGGGTACCCTGATGGATGCAGATAACCTTTAAGGCTTTTACAGAGTGTTTGGAGCATAAAGAATGTGGCCAGAGAGGATGGCCTATTTATGAATTTTGATAACATAGATTGCTTCCTCTTAACGCTTCCCACCAACTTATTAGAACCTTTGGCTGCCTGACAAAGGGTAATTCCTGACCAGTTTTGCTAATTTTCCCACTTGCAGCAATGTCACCATCCTGCTTGACCTTTCAAATCGATTCATCTTGAGAGACATTATTGACTAATTTCCTGAAATTCAAGTGAAATGTTCCCATTTTTAACCTTGTCCTTCCTTAGGTACAGAAATTACCTTATCCTCTGGTACTAGCATTGCCATTAGTAAGCAATCAAAATTCTTCTCCAAAGGCTTTTCGATTTTATTTGCTCTTTCCACACTGATTTCAGTGATGTATTTCATCTAATCCTGGTGCTTTGTCAACTTTTTAATAGTACTGAAAGCTTTAATTGCCTTATTATCTTCTCTTCTGCAGCGAGGGCTTTTTCTTTAGCATTTCTATTCCCCTCAAGGAAAGCATGGACTCTGGAATATTACAGGTCCTCCATTTCCTGGGATGAAGAAATTGCCCAGACCCTTAAGGATATCTACTTCATCTCTCAGCAGCATTTAATCTATCATGCCCCCTCTTTATCTTCCTAATAAATTTCCTTCTCAGGCAGCAAAGACTTCATCATCCATGCTCTTCAGACACAGCAGTGTCCTGCTGCTTGGTGTCCTTTTCTTCTATTTTGCAGCCAGGAAACCCAAAATTCCCAGGGCTAAAAAAACCAGTGAGATTTTTTGGGTCAGGACTAAAGACTGAGGATAGCATTCAGCTAGGAAAAGATGAACGATGGGGTTTGCTGCTTGTTTTTCAGAAAAGCTGAGAAAAGAAGAAACCTGCCCAGCCCAGAAGAATGTGACACCATAGCAAACTGAAGTGTCTGTCAGTGTTTCCATGAATGGCTGGCATTGGGGAACAGGGCAAAAAGGTGCCTCCTTTCCCAGTCTCAGACTCTTTTCCACAAAGCTTAGATTTGGCTGCTTCATTATGTTTTCTCTGGAGTAAAGGCACAAAGTGGGTTTGGATAACATGGAACAGGATGGATGCTCAAGCAGTGCATCTCTGGATTACTGTGTTTGCTGCAGCCTCATTTTAGCTGGCAAAGGCTCCCCTGGCCCTTCCCCAGTGCCCATTACTGGGATCAGTGGCAGGGCCCAGCTATCACTGTCTTAATGCCTCCCAGCTGTGTGCCCTGACCTGCCTTTGCTCTTGCTTTGTCAAACCTCAATGAGCTCAGTGTGTGATGGGTGATTACCCCCCAGACCAGACACAGCAAACATGGCGTACAGGGAACTGGAGGAATAATGTGAGAAATTCAGAATTAAAATCTTCTACTATATTGCAGATGGATGTTGTTTTATTTACCTGGCTTTCCTATCATGCATTCCAGATTGTACACTTGCTCCGTGTGTCACCTGCAGACAGATCTGCTGAACTGAGAATAAAGAGATGAATAATGTCACTGCCAGAACATAGCCATGAAAATCATAAATAAAAGAAAAAACATATTCCTGCTCAGAGGTATATTAACAGGAACTTTTATGTTATTTATGTTTTGCCTCAGATACACACGTATACCAGGAGAAAAAAAAATCTAGTACTTAGAGTAAATCTACTGCACTTTGTTGTAAGCTTGGGAAAAAAAGTGTGTTGATTGATTTCCTTGTCTGAGTTATTTAGAAAGAGCTGAAAGCTGGAGGGCTGTTAGGTTCTGGTAAAGTGAGTACATTTCCCTCTGAATAAAAACATTTAAAGGCTCTCAGTGTTTGTGCACGTATTCGTGTTCCAATGCACAAATTAAATGTCAGCAGAGCCAGACCTTCAACTACATTTGATGGCAATACTGAAGTCAGTACAGCCACATTGATTTATGCCACCTGAGGAACTGACCCAGAGTTGTTACTTTTCACTGGACATCACCTAAGAGCTATAAATGGATTTCTGAGTGCACAGAAAAGAAAATGCCATATGGAAAGTGACTTGAAACCAGAAGCTCTCTCTGAAAGGAGTGTTCTGCCTTGAGGTTGCAAACACGCCAACTTTTGCCAGACACTTCCAGTGGAAATGGTTGATCTGGGCATCCAATGTCCCCTGAATTCCAAAGGGAAGCTGAAAAAGATCCTATCACTTCAAAGACTGGGCTTGTCTTGAAAATTGCTCTCTTACCCTTATTACAAGTGATGTCTACAATTGCAGTAGCAAGAATTTCCATTTTCCTGGCAGCAGCTTTACTGTGGCTTGCAGAGCAGTTTCTGTGCATTGCCCTGCAGCTACCATACCTAGGGCTCAATAAGTGATTCAACCAATTTAAGGCTTTTTTTCAGTAGCTTTTCTGTGCAATGGGCAACCGATACAAGTACTGTGGCAGTGAAAAGACTACGGGTTAAAACCTAAAAACACCCCATGCTGTGAAGCATTTAAATTCTTAAACTAGATTTAAGGCTTATAGTTCAAATCTGGGTTGGAATGGATGTATTTATACGGATTCTAGCAGAGCCCCTGTGGCTTGTAGCTGCAGGGGATTTGGTCCAGCTCAATTTGGTGAATTCCAAGTTTTCTAGTGAAACACTGAGATTTGACAGTCTCATTTTGCAGTAGCATTAAATAATCCAAAGACATTTGTTTGCCTTTCTGTCTCCACTAAATCTGCAAACAGTTTAGGCCTGATTTTTGACTCATAAAACCCCTTAGTTAGATGGAAAGGCTCACACCTGGACATGTTCAGGCTAAATCCAAAAGGAAACACTAAGGTAGAAGTACTGTACCTCCATTTCCAGTGAATTGCTTTACAAATAACCTTCTTAAATAACACAATGCTTTTTCTTTGGATTAACTCATTATTTTACAGACTAATCCAGACTGGTGGGAATCATCTTTCTCACACAGAAATAGTCATGGTGGAGAATTTTCTGGGTGTGTGCTGCTGCTTCAGAGATGACAGGCCTTGGTTATTACCCTTACACACACAAGGTGTGCTGTGCAATGTGCTCTCAGTTTTACTTCCTCTGATAAATAAGGAATAACATACTTAAGTACATATTTTCCTGAATAAACAATAATTCACGCTAAAATGCACAAAACTTTTGGGATTGATGAATAGTCCCAGGGATATCCTAGAGGTATCTGAGTATGTATAAGCAATACGACCAGCAACCAGGGGTTTAAAGCAAACTAAACTCAATGAAAAATTTTCCCAAACCATTATTTCAGTAATAAACAAGTTGTGATCCTTATCCAGTGCAACAAGCTACTCATTCCAAACTAAAGGCAGTACTTTTGCCACATCATCCAGCAACTCACTCATGGCTGCTGGGAACTGATAGCTGGGAACCAATATTAAGACTTGACCCACTTTAATATATGAAACGCATCACCTCCAGGAATTCTGCATGGCATTTAACTTGCTCTTTGAAAGTCTAATTGATGTCTAATCTGCAGCTGGGAACCAGGCTCACTGCTGTGGCATGTGAGTGCTATCACAGATTGTCTCTGTGTGTGTGTTGGAATTTTGGTGAGCCCAGCTGATCCAATCAGCGAGTTCACAGGCAGCAAAGAGCAACACATTATGCAACTCCAGATTCCTTATCACCCTTCATTGGAATTACCTTTAAGGCACCAAGAATTGCTGTTAAATAGAGGGGTAGTGACACCAGTGAGCAGACAGAAAACATGTTTACTGCTTCAGATGAAAGTGTGATGGCTAATGAGAGAGGCAATGACATCCACTCCAGGCTTTGCATCTTTTCAGTGATGTGTCACCATACAAAGGGCATTGCAGATGCCAGCAGATAAGGGAAGCCTAAGTAGAACTGACACAATATTAGAGTGAAAGAACACAGAAAGTGGCTGGGCTGTCATGTTCTGATGAGATAAGCCACCAGAGTTTCCTTTTCTCAGACACCTATTGCACAAGTGCATCCAGGTACAGCCCCACCTCCCAACACCCTGCAGTCAGAAGAAGGGGCAGAAAAAAGGGGGTGTGAGCTTTGACATTTTCTGGGGTTTTGGTTTTCTGAAGTACCAGGAGGAATGAAGAACTGGATGCAAAATTTCTGGATTAAATATTTTTGTATGAATTTTAGCCATGATGTTTCTGAGCTATCTTTAGTCCAGGTACCAGATGTTCCTACTTGCTTTGGAATCAGTATCCTGTTAGTCCAAATCATTCACTCAGGTTCTTACTGTTAACATAACAACAGTCCATAAATTCAGGGGGTAGGGACAGAGTTCATGAAAGCACAATTTTGTTAGCTTTGTGGGTGTCTCAGTTTTGAGACCAGTTAGGAGGAAATTAGTTTATTTTGGTTTGAAGTCTTGAATTTAGACTTCACTGATAAAATTCAACAAATATTCAACAGTACAAGGCAGCTAAGTGACAGGATCACAGCCAAAGCAGTCTGTAAGAGCAATTTTCCAGTGAAGGATAAGGGCAGGAGAATGGGAACACCTCCCATCTAAAAGGGGCAGAGGAGCTTCTGAAGGCTCAAGTTTTCTAAGAGGCTCTGTTCTTTATTCCCATCTGCAAGTGTGACAAGATTTGTCACCAGGTCTGCTGATTCTGTAACCACAGCTGTCCCTTCCAGGAAACTAATCCAAGGTGTCAAATAACTTGGGAAAATAACATCTTGAGGACAAAATGGACTAGTTCTGTTTTTCTTTGTCTTATATTTGTATATATGACCCCAAGCTTCAAGATATGCCCCACTGAAGACAGACCCTGTTTAGCAGAGTCATCTTGAGCTGCCTGTTGCCTTCTCAGACAGAGCGCAGCTCACATCACTGTTCTCCTTAAACTCTCCACTTATCCAGTGCTGAATTACAGCTGGACAATTCATCCTGGCTGAGCTAAATAGGATAGTTGCACACACTGCAGCCTGTCTGTCTCAGGTCATCATTATGGTACTAATGACCATCTGTAAGCAAAGTGCATGGGCAGGGTATGATTAGTGCAAGCAATTTAGCCACTATGCTTTTGTCAGCATGAATGCAGTTTAAATTAAACTGCAGTTGGCTGCAGCTGAAGAAGCTTTTACTTAGCTCATAATGAGCAGATTCCAGTTTTCTCACAAAATCCTTGCCTTCAATAACTCCTCACAAGGTGCTTGCAGAGTTGCAAAGTCTCTGTGCCTACATCTTCCATTTCTGCTCTCTTGGCTGGGGAAACTCAGCAGGTTCCAGATCTGACTTCCCCATTTTTTCTTTCCTGAGAGTGAAATACAATTTTTCTGTAAATCAAAGTTCTTTCATTTCACCATTTAATTTTTTTTTTTCTCTTCTGAAGCCAAAGTGAAAGCCTGGCTTTTTAAAGCTGAAAACCTGATTACTGGAATACAGTTCTCCCACAGTAGTGCAAATTAGTCATCCATTGTGCAGTTTTGCAGCCAAGGGAAGACATAAGACTGTCTTAGAGCCAATCGCTAGGGATGCAGCACTCCAATTCATCCTGCTGTTTGTATCTCAGAAATCCTCCAGGGTGCAATTCAATGACCATTGAAGCCAACTGGCATTGAACTCTGTCATAAATCCAGAGCTCATGATGGACAGGGTTTAAAAATCCCTTGACGTGGGAAAACTGTGGATGATTCTGCTGCAGTGGCAAAAAGGTTCTAAGAGGAGCCATGGCTCAGGAGAGAGGTGGGAGCAAAGGGGTGGTTTTACCTCTACTTCTGGCACTGGTCAGGCTTACACAAAGGACAAGGTATCCTTCTGAGATCTGTGACTTAGTGATAACACTGGAAAGCCAGAGAGGGCAATAGAAGCAGGGCAATAACAAGGATGATACAGCAGTGATGAGCTACTAAGGCAACTAGAATGCCAACTGCATCAGGACAAACCCAGATGCCTTTGCTGAGCATAGGATTTAGCAGAGGGATGCAAAGAGTACCTGGAACCTGTGTAGGGGGTGACCCAGTTTTGTGCCCTGGATTTAAGTTCTGTGAGTCTGAGAGCCTTGTCACAGGCTTCAGCAGCAATAACCCTATTTTCCCAGCTTTCTGAGCAAATAGTATTCTGATTGAAGCCAAGTGTGCTGGCTTGCACAGAAGCAATGAGACAGCTGAGTTCAGTTACAGGAGTATTGCACTGAAGGGAATTTGGGGAGGTTGCTAATAGGCCTCTGGGGTGCTTGCTAGAATATCATAAGGAGTTGGAGGGTTTTTTTAAGAGTTTAAAAAATTATGCTGGACAGAGCATACATTTGGGGGGGAGGTTTACATGATGTAGTTTAAGGAGTGTAGGCCGATATTGGCTTTTTAAATTTTTTATGTTTTCTTTTCTTCTTTTCTTTTCCATTTCTTTATCTTTTTCTTTCTTTTCTTTTTTATTTTTGTCTTTTTTTTTGGACTTCTTCTCACACTGCTTTTTCCATTTATTTCATTTGCTGTTGCCAGCCTGTTTACTTTGGTTGATGCTGATGGGAAGGGTTTACACCAGCTTACAACTGTCCTCTTTCTTGCCTTAGCATCTAGTCCTGGCCATCTCTGAAGACACTATTGGACTGGATGGATTTTTATTTTGACTTGCTATGGATGCTCCTGTACTGTCATGCTGTTGACATATGCACTATGGAATTTCTGAAATCCACAAGACGTTGAGGATTCCCATATTTCTTACCTAGAGACATACTATGAAAACTTACTCTCTGTTACTTTGAAGACTTTCTTTCTAACATCTCTATGTTAAGCACAATAGGCAAAATATTGTTTGTGCCATTGTTACATTAAAAGTCCATGATTTATATTCAAAATCGAAATATGTGTTGCTACCATAGTACTAAATAAGAAAGAATTAAATGCAGCCAAATATTTCCATACAGAATACAGAGGGAAATTATGAATCTTCTCATTATGAAATTCCTTTATTCTCTGACCAGCTGGCTGGAATTTTTTGGAAAGAGCAAACAGATTATTTCTGGTGTTTGACCAGCACTGCCACATATTAGAGACACTTATTATAAAGTGGACCCAGCGGGACAGCTGTTAGAAAGCTTCCAAAATAAATGTTGCCTGGATTTCTGGCCAACAGCTCAGTTTGACCATGATCAAATCCCTTCATATTTGACATTGCTGAGCATGTGTGCCACAAGTCTGTTTGCTTGGTATTACTGCTCTGAAATACTTATTCTCTAAGCAATAATAATGTTTGCCTTTACATGTGGAAACATATTAATAAGTGAAGTAGAACATAAGCTGGTTATTATGTTAGGTGCTTGCCTTGTACTGCTTATTCTTCTTGTATCTAAAGGTCTGAGATGTCTAATTGAGCAGTGGGGGCTGTTCTTAGGTAATCAGCTACATACCCTAAATAATTAACAGGAAATAGCTCATGATCAGTTTGTGGAGGAAATCTAGACTGGTACTTGTGCATATGGCAATGTATGACAGCACATTAGCAGAAATCAGGACTTGCTCTGATTGGCATTTTCAATGCCATCTGGCTTTTAAGTGACATATTATCCCATTCTCCCTAATTTGAGAATAGCTGCTTTTGCACAAGGCTGCTCACAACAAACATCTTACACTGGGACAGGAGGGGAAGGAAGGCTGTGGTGTTTGATGTTCCCTCTCTTGGTAAGTCCAGCTGCCCTGAAACCTCCAGGCACAAAGCCCACTGTTATATGGACTCCTTCCAGTGCTTAGGGAATTCAGATTTGAGAGACTGTCAGGGTAAGAAGGAATTTCACACTCATGGAAAACAATGAAACTTGTGTGGCCCTTAACCACAGTGTTACCACATCATTGTTTCAAAGCCTCACATCCCAAAATTTCTTCCCTTTTGCTTATTCTAGCCACATAAGGAAAAGTTTGTGGGGGCATAGAGTTGCGAAGGGCAAAGGGAAAGCAGGGTTTGCCATCCCAAAATACAATACAATTTAAAATCCTTGCTCAGAAAAAGATCAAACTCTAAGTAAATTCAAGAACAGGTCCGCACAGCAGCCTGTATCAGCATATTGTTGCAGAGATTAAAGCCTCCTAATAGTAGCTAAAATAAAATTGTTCATGGTTCATTGGTGTTAGCATTGTCCTTTAGCTAAAATCACCCTTTTCTCTGGAATTTGCATCACCATGCTACTGGCCTCTGTATCTCTCTGACTGTGAAGTTACTCCCTTTACTATTCTGTTTTGGTTTATATAAACTTGCAAAATGAAGAGTAAGGCTTTCAATCTCCTCTCATAAAAGATATTCTCCTTTATCTGACCCAATCAGTGCATCCACTCCTTAAATCCAGTCTGAGTTCTTGTCAGTGCCTTGCACAATGGCACTCATACTTCCTCCTTAATGTTGGAAATATCTTAACAGATACCATCTATTATTTCAGCTGCTCTTCTTACTCTGTTCACAACACATTAATGCCTCATTGAAGAATGTTTTTTTTCTTCTGAAATCCCTGAGCATTTTCCTCTTTGCTGTGTCCAGCTTATGAACTCTCTAATCAGCTCTCCCATCAGTCTCCATGTGTGTGACATGCACCTTGGCTATGAAAACACATTACATTTCTAGCATTTTTAATAGTACTACAATTCCTTCTTTGTTTTCCAATGTCTTCGTGACAACTCTCAACCCTGTGTCATCAGCAAAGACTTACACTTTTAGAGCCAGACCACCTAGTGAAAAGTGTTCCCAAGACTTATTCTTCTGGAGCTTCACTAAAAACTTCCTCTAATCCATTGCCATATCCCCCTCAGTCAGTTCTTTGCTAATTAAATTATTTGCTTTTATCTTTGGCTTGCTCAGTTTAACTATTAATTTCCCAGGCAGTGGGCTGGGGGGACATTTCATCCTAAGGAAAAAACTCACTGAGTGAGAAGTCTGGGTTTGAAAAAACTAACCTTCAATAACACTTTTTCTGTGTTCCATTTTGGTTTTCTTCCCTTCAGAATTTATTCTAAAGCATTTTACAAACTAGATCAGAATGTGTGGCCTCTAGGTACTAGATTTTTATTCCTCACTCCCTCTTTCTTTATATATAGAGACTCCAAACAATAAAGATGCATTAGCTGTAGGTTTTGATATTTTCTCTCAAAATTTCATAGTCCAGTTCTTTGAATTCCAGCACAAGAGAGCACTCAACTCACCCAAATTATATCTCCAGACATTGTCATTTCCTTTAGCTCAGCCTCACCTCTTTAGAACATCTTTAACTTCACTTGATAAAATCACAGAACTGGAAGGGAAGGTTCATCACCTAATGCCCTGAGCAAATCATCCATAGTCACATTATTCTTAACTCTTGATTGTCCAACTTACCTCTAAACATTATTTTGAAGACTTGACAACATTGCCAGACAATACATTTGAGAGTGAGTTTGTCTTTACCACTAAAATTTCCCTTGTGTCTAACAGGAAGTGTCCTCATTTAAAATTTGGATTCATAAGGTATGGTTCCATCCATCATGGACATGGAAAGCAGACCATATCTTGTTGTATCTCTGTCTCTGACAGCCTTTGGTCTTCTTCAGTGCTGAAGTTCTTTTTCAGCAATACAAAGAGCCCCAGTTCTTTGCTCACAAACAATTGGCTGTGTTAGTGCAGATTGTGACCACCCTTGCTGCTGTTTTTTGGACAGGATCTTTCTCAGCACACTGTGCTCTAATAAAACAAAAGTCTCGCAGAACCTTTCTTAGTTCTGAGTCAGACACATTGATTACTTAATAATGTGCTTTCTTGCAACACTCCTGCCTGAGCTAGAAATGACATCACTGGCTCATGGCCACCTTTGATCTGCTACAACCCCAAGGCCTTTGTGCATAAAATTATTGCCAAGCCCATTTCCACTCAGTTCAGATAGGTGCAGTTGGTCATCCCTGTCCAAATATTATTTACTTTGCTTTTTCTTCCTTACAAACTTCATTCCATTCATCTCCTGCTAATTTTCAGAATGTCCCTTCAATAGACAAGTTTATTTTGAATTTCAATGAGCCTGTAGTCCCTTTTTGCTCCATATCCTCTGCAAATTTAATAAACATACTTCCTATTCCATCATCCCTGCTAATGAAAATATTGAATAAATGCAGACTTAGGAC
Source organism: Calcarius lapponicus (assembly GCA_039654755.1). NCBI lineage: Eukaryota > Metazoa > Chordata > Aves > Passeriformes > Fringillidae > Calcarius > Calcarius lapponicus. The sequence goes on along the minus strand of CM077468.1, from coordinate 55,236,813 downwards.
AGACTCCTGCAGAATGTCACTCAATACACCCTTCCATTTGGATAATGAACCATTGATAAGTACTTGGTATGTATAGATTTCCAATTACTTTTTCACCCCTCTCATACCAATTTCATTAAGAGAGTATTTGCCCAGCCTGCTAATGAGGATGTCATGTGAGATGGTGTCAAAAACCTTATTCAGGTCAAATATGCCTGTTGCTTCTCCCTTACTCACACAGCCCTCTGCTCAGAGAAAGTTGGATAGATGTGGCACAGCTGGCTCATGACAAATCTACAGCACGGGCTGCGTATCCACTCTTATCTTCCAGGGGACAGCTTGTTCCAGACTTTTGCTAGGAATCAAAATGAAGATTGGTGGCCTATCTCCTTCACAGGATTTCTGGTTTTTTCTTCCTTAATAACCTGAAATCCCCTGGCTCCACTTCCTTTTACACACTCCTACTTGGCTGTTACTGTTTTGTGCACTCTGTGTACCTTTTATTGCCTACTTTCTCTTTTATCACGTTTGAAAAGATGAGGCAGTGTGTTTATTAGTTGTAAGGCTCCTTCTTCTATTTTCTCTCTGCCATGAAAAATATTTCAGTATTTTTAATTAGCTCTGTATTTTCCTTTCTTTTCTGTTCTGTGAGGTTTCAGTACCTCTGGCTTTATGGAGGAAATGGAGGGTGAGAGGAAATGTAGGGCAGGGCCCAGGTTCTCCAACACAGTGGTTTTCTTTTTTTCTTTTGCTTCTGGAAGCATCCACCATGCAAGGGAATGACCTGCTTATCTTCAGAGCAGAGAATGTGCCCTTCTGGCACTGCTTATTTGTCCCTAAAACACACTGCAAAACAACTGCACATCACTGCAGGGGATTTGTCCCTGTTAAAGTTTTTGCAGTCTTCTGAACTCTAAGAGCCTGCAAAACTTCTGCTTGTCAGCCCAGAGACCACTTTCTAAGTTTTCTGCTCTATTAAGCAAATCTATCCACATTTGCTATATTTTAGAGCAAACATGGTTTATTACACCATTGAAATACTCTCATTCATTTTTAAAGGTCAGACAAAATCAATCACAACAAATCAATTTACATTTTAAAAATTGTGTTAACGTGACACCGCTATGGTAACGGAGATTGAGGAAGCCCTGGTTTCACAGGTAAATTAAAACAGATTTAGCAAAATAAATGAACTGCTGCTATTGTGAAGACTAAGAACAGAAGTGATTCATCAAGTGTTGGAAAAGGGATTTGGGGCTGGGTCTGAATCTGATGTAACTCTGGGGGGTGATGCTGATTTTAAACCAAATAAGAACTGGTCCAGAACCATTAATTGAACAGCATAATTAGTTTCTGTGGGCATATCTTTTAGATTTTTCCCCCTAACCACTCCCTAGTAGTATTATTAACAGTATATACGTCTCCCAGCTGAAGCTTATCTCCATATTAAATATCCAGTGTGAAAAATGGCTGAACATTTTAGTGAACTTTATTGTCTCCAAGTGACATGTTTGCTAAATTTCAAATCATTAAACTGCCTGACAATCTTGGTCACTAATTCCTGTTTAAAATTCAGAAGTTCAGGCAATACTACAAGCCATGCTAGTAGCCTTGCACAGCTCTTGCCTGAGTCAAGACAGGGAAGAGCATTTGGAGGCTGAACACAGGGAAAACAAATCATCTGTCTGTTGAACTTTTCTGCTCTTTGCAAGTTCTAAGGAAACTTGGGTGAGGCAGCTCAACAATTCCATGGCATCTCAAAAATGTAAGGTCTTCCTGCAGTTTTTTCCTGCTTCTTTCCCTGTCTACTTAAGAGGTTGAGCAACCCTCTAATTGCTGAGGTGGTGATGAATTCCAATACTTTGGCCAGAATTTTGGGCACAAGTGGCCAGCTAAGTATTGACCTTTCAACATGTGACAGTGTCCTTATTACTTACTTTTTTTGAATCACTATCTAATCACACTCAGTCCTGTTTATAATATTAGAGGAGGTGAATGGGGTTTTTTTTCACACTCCCTCCCATATCAGACTATATCTCCATTTTCTCTTTTCAAAGGAAATGAACTCTATTTCATGCAGAAATTAGAGAGGGAAAAAAAAACCAAACTCCCCTTTTTTTTTCCTATTATATTTCCAAGTTCCAGCTGGATGAATTTCAGCTGAAGTATCCAAGGGGAGAGTAGTGGCACCAGTCTGGAGCAGGATTCAGCTCAGCAGCTGAGGACAGCAGCCCATTAATGTAAGGACAGGGCTGAACAAACTGCTTGGAACAAAATATCCTGGATCCTTCTGTTCAGTTTTAGAAGCCAAAGCAACTTCAGCACTTTAAGGAACTGTTGGAAAGTCCAGAAAAAAACTACCTCTTTATTTACTGCTTTTCACATTTACAAGCTCTACTTAGGACTAGGACCAGAAAAGCCGATGTTTTGATAAAAAGTTGCTTTAAATTTTGGTTGGGATTAAGAGATTTGCCAAAAGTCTCATTAAGAGACCCTGCTTTTGTCGGTTTTACAGCCCAATTGCAGTGGCTTCAGAGCCTTGGATACACCTCACCCTCTGAACTTGCAGATGCTTTTCCTCACCAAGTCCATATCTTTAAAATTGCTCATTAATCAAGGCCTCCTTAAATCCTTCAGCAGATAGTAATCAATAGCAGCCTCAGTGAAATGTAACTGCCTGAAGGTTTTGGCAGTAGAAAATACTCATTTACTTCTTAAAGTGAGCATTTCTGAGTTAAAAATCCTTATAAGCATAAAGAGTGGGGAAAAAAATGCATCTTGGAGCTAAATTAATAGTAAATGATGCATATTTGCTCTGGTGACAGCTTGGAAAGCTTTGTGAGCAGCAGGGCTGCATGGCAAAGGCAGAACCATTTCTGCAGTCCTTTCTCACAAGAAAAAAACCCCAAACCTTCTGCTATGTCTCAGGAGGAAGGGAAGTCTCGTGGATATGGCACGGGATGGGGTGTCATGAGACCAGGCCTTCCTGGCTGACCTTTTGGCTGCTCACTTAATCTCCCCATATTGCAATTAATAGCCCCATCACTGGGGAGAGCGCTCCTCTTATCTCTTGCTCTTCCATCACATCTGTCACATTTGTTTTACTCTTTGGGTGACAAACTTTCTCTCTGGTAGTGCCCTTTTACAATCTCCTTTTACAATCCTCCAAGCCTTGATCCAAGCTGCTTTAAAAGACTGATAAGACTATTTTGGTTCTGAGCAGTGGAGATGAAGATCTGCCTCAGAAAGTTGGGCATCTGGACAACCTGTGCAGTGATTTATTGGCAGTAATTTTGTGGCCACAGCAGAGTAGGTCTTGAGAGGGAGGAAAAATCGTGGGAATAAGGTGGGTAAAGAAGCAGCTTCTCTTCTCCCTCTTTGTTTGGCTCTATTTTTTTTTTACGTCTTTTGGTACAAGCTACACAATCCCTTTATGCTGGGCACTATATTGCCTATACCATGAGCTGGATGTGACTGAAAATTTCCAACCATTTGTTATTTTCAGAAGTCTGCAGCTCCCTTTGCTAGTGGAAAGAAAACAGAGCCCTGATGTTGCTCTAATGGGTGGGGTTTTTCCCCTCTCCTTTCTGTCTTCAACCCTCCTAAAATAGCCATCTCAGTTTTGGTCATCAGTTCTTCAAGGGGAAGTTTTGCTAGGAAATGGAAAACATTTTAATGCCAAGTTTTAGCAATTATTTTGTCAGGTTCCAAACCTCTGGAAAATGGGGTTTCCTAATGGAAACTGACCCTTCTCTCACCCAGATAATACTGCCACTGTAGCTAATATCATGTGTCTCATGATACTGACTGTCAGCTTAAATAGATTACCCAGGATGTTCCCCCCACACCCTGCTGTAAGATGTCACTGCTCATATTTATAACTGGCCTCTATCTGCATACCTAACAGTCTCTATGTGCAAAACCTTGTCCTCATGCTCTCCATAAATGTTTATTGAAATGAAAAATACAATGTTCAAGATTTCTTTGCCCCTTCCCATTATTTATGATATGAAAGAAATTTATGGATATCATGAAATCATTTGTATATTTGAAAATCAGTTGTAGGTTTCTGAACTTCACCTCAGCTCCAGCTCCACACTGCCACATTATTTAAGTATTTATTTATGACCTTTGGAGATTTATAAAAATAACAGAAAAACTCAGCTGTATTCAAGTGTCAATTGGTACTTAACACCCAGGCTTCATTTCTTGTAAATGTTGTTTTCTTGAATACTAGAGAGATGAAATATGGAAACCCTTAGTTCCAGGAATTGCATTTTTTATGGTTCCTGGAGACGACTCCCTTAGGACCCAGAGCATGATGGCATACTTTGGTAAGGAAATAAAAGCTCAGATACTGAATAAGCAGTCTGTCCCATCATATTTTAAGATATTTAAACAGTATTTGCATTTCTCGGACTGGTACAACTTCTGACAACATCTCAAGCCATCAGGTAAATAAGAGAAGTGAATGTTCCCTTACTTCATGAAGAAGGTGTTTTTGATGTTTAAAGCACCATATTCCATTTCATTATGGCAATGCTGGACAGACTTAATGAATGTTTGACTTTGATCCTTGAGATTTGATGTCAGGAATATCAGATCTTGAGAAAAGCAGTAGGATTTGGATCTGTATTCATCACATGTTTGTGAAAGGAATGGAGGATGAATAGCTGTGCCTTTGAAGGAGAGGAGCTGAAGAAGAAAAAAAATGCATATTTTAACTAGCAGCCCTTTGGTAAAACATGAGCACATGTTAATGGAACAGACACAGCCATTCCAGCTGCCATGTTCCACCAGTGCTGAGCTCAGCAGATGGATCTTCAGGCACTTGGATCAGCCTTCAGAAACAAAATTGAGCTCAGCTCCAACGTACAAACTTTCTGCACCTCACAGGCTCCCCTTCCCAGGCACTGTGTTTTCCTGCTTGAGGAGGTTTAAGTCCAACGGGAAGATGTTTTTCCTGCTTTGGAAAGTCACTCATTCTGCAGTGACGTATTTTTAATATTTTGACAAAGAAGCTGGATGGTTCAACACAAGAGATCTTTTCTTGTTCCTTCATTAGAGTGTGCAGCTGAATGAATGGAGTGGGGTGGACTATGAAAGGAGACTGAGTGAACCTGTCATAATCTTCTCTGCTGATTTATTTTCAAGAAAAGTCTAAAATTTTCAGTCCTTTCAGATGTGGTGCATTGTCTCACAAGTAACTAGATAATTAAGGTTGCTTAGATGGTTTTACCTTTTGTGCCTTGTCAAATCAAATTCCTTACAGTTTCTCTACATGTATAGAAAAATATTTTTAAAATTTTAGTGCTGGAGAGCAAGGAGGTTTTATTAAAAATTGAAATAATTTATTGTATTTCACAATAAAGTGGTAATGCCCAGGAAATTGAACCTTTAAGAATTTTATTATTCTAGTATCTTTTCATGTTGATTGCTGAAATAGTCTAGCTTCACAAAAACCTCCTCACCAAAAAAAAAAGTCAGCCCTTGAATTACTGTTAGCAGTGTACACAGAACATCATCACCCACTGTTTTAATAGGATGATATCAAAAGCAAGCAGACACTGAAGCTGATAATAGCAGTTAATTACCTTGAATGGAATAAAATATATTCCTATTGTGAAGATGATCACCTTTGGAACATGGCAAACAACAGTTGTAGGAAAATAATGGCTTTTTTGAGGTTTCATTTGCCATCTTTGGGTACTTTGCTAGCACACTTATATGTCTCCCAGATTGGGGTCACCAGGGGTCTTTCTTCAATACTTGTATTTTTATCTCACTTAAAATGGGGGGACAAGATGGGGCAATGCCTTCTTTATCAGGTTCTTATCTTCAGGAATGCCCCACCAGATTTTTTTTTTTTTACATTCCTAGAGGAAAGAAGCAGATATGTAAACAAATATATATTGATCTATTTGTGGAAGATTATTCAGTTGTGATCATAGAAAGCCTGGAAATGGTCGAGGCAGTGCTCATTGCTGGAGGTATGTTTCCATAATAGAATATGCCATACTATTTGTACTCCATCCAGCTGGCCCGATGGAACATAGTATTTTATGTAATTATTGCATAAATTTTAAAAGATAAAACATGTAAATGAACCTGAGTGGTAGTAATAGATGATTTTAATTACCCAGACATAGACAAGATTGCATTAAGTAGAGGAAATATATTTCTAAATCTGGAATGAGAGTGCTTTCTAATTCAATCTGAACATCAGCTGACAGCCAAAGAAACAAGGCTGGGTTTGACTGTAACTTGGAAAGAAGGTTGACAAAATAATATTAGAGGACAATTTGAGCTTCAGTATATTAGTTGGGGTCACAAATACACTACAGAGGGAATTAAAATGACAGTCAAAGCTATGAAGGGAAGCAAAAAAGAGGACCCTAACCATCAGGTTCAAAATAGCAAACTGGGATACCATGTAAAGGAAATTAAATAAAGCATTAAAGAGAAAGATGATAGAAAACAGGAAAGCTAAAATAAACACAGAATATTCTGTGATAAACACACTTGACAAATTACTTGTCTTACACCTGGTTGTAAGCTCATTTGTCAGAAGCTGCTCAAATAACCCCTTCTTCAAATGTAAGATCAAACTCCTCTGTGCTGCTTAAAACTCATAGATCTACTGGTCACAGAAGGCAGTAGAAAATCCCCACATTGTTGTGACACTCTATAAAGACTGACCTCCTTCTGCCCCTTTTGTTTGCAGTTAGATTCATACTTGGAGGAGTTCTTCAGATTCCCCCTCAGTGTTTGGTTCTAATTTATTTAATTTCCTGTGCCTGCTCCTTTTCCCTTGTTCGTGTTCACTTCACATTTCAGCAGTGCAGGTGCTATAGATGAGTAACAATATAAAACCCACAAGCTATTAGTGGATACTGGAGCCAGACCTGGAAAGGATCATGTAGGATGCCAAATCACTGCAGAATGAGTGACTTTCCAAAGCAGGAAAAACATCTTCCCTGTGGACTTAATCAAATTAGTGGCTCCAGTATCCACTAATATCTTTACTAGGACTCCTGACATGAACACACACAACAAAAAGAAGCCAAGGAACTTAAGGCTAAGACCCTTATTTCTCTGTCCCAAGCAAGCTGAAGAAAACAGCAAGGTGATGAGGCTATCCAGCTATCAAAGAGCATGACTGGGAGGTTAGTGGCAGTTGAGTTGATAATGTTTCTGACAATCTGAATGGTTCCTTCCCTTCTGCATTGATAAAAGGACCTCAAGGTCAAATTTATGTGCAGAGGATACATTCTCCTTGGTGGGGGGAAGTGAAATGTTAAAAGGCTCCATGATTGTACCAGAGAAGATAGGCAATTAGAAGTATTAAAAGTTGACAGGCAGCAGGCTTTTATGAATTATATCTCAGAATTCAACAAGAAATAGCAATGGAGATAACAAAGACCTTTTGCTGCTGAGTTTTGATAGCTCACCACAGACAAGAAGAGAGGGTAAGAACAGCAAAAGACAGGGCTAAATGCAATAACACTGAATAAAATTTGACCGGGGGAAAGAAAGAAGTAACCCAGGTCGGTGTTTGGCTTGGGCAGGAGGTGTAGTAAGTGCTGTCCATGGATTTTTGAAAGCAGCAAAGAATCTGGTGGTCCTGGCCCTGTAATGGAAAGATTAAAGTGCCAAAAGAAAGAGAAAAACACAGGAGCTGGAGAAGTAGTGAAGAGGAATCAAGCCAATGAGCAGCTTAAGTTTTCCTGTCCTATCCATCCTGCTCAGTCCCTGGACATCCTGCCTCTCTGGGCATCCCAGCAGGAGGATGGTTTTCCCAAAGCACAGCCTGCAATTCAGAAATGGCCCTTACAGAAATAAGAAAACTAATCCCTGACCTCTTCTTGCCACTGCTGTCCATGGCTCCTGTGCTGTGCTCATCCTCCCTGCTCCTGAAACCCCCTAATCCAAAATGAACCACAGGCCACTTCAGCTGGCCTTATTGCTGGATACTTGCACAGATTCCATGTCTGAAAGTACATTACACACTAAGAATCCTGGAGGCCATTGAGTCAGAGGAGAGAGAGCATTTTGTTCCCCTGGGAGACCAGGGAAAGGCTCTGCCAGCATTTCCTGGCACTGCCTCTGTTTGAGAGTTATTTGGAGGATTGACAGTTATGGTAAGAGCAGAAGAAGGAATTGATGCAATTAAACATGCTGTCATAGATGATCTTATTGAGAGGAATCATCTCTTTCCCAGAATTAATTACAAATAGTACAGAGGATAATGACCAGTCCTTTAGGCCTCTTTCTACTGTAATATATGGTGTTTGATGCCTTTACTTTCTGTTATCTTCCACTTTTAAAAATCCCGTTTCTGCTGCGTTATGGCAGGACAAAAAGACTCTGCCAAGACAGCAGGTTCTCTGAAAGTAACAGGGGGGAAATATGGTGTCTTGCAGGCTGAGTGGACAAATCAGAGAGAAAATGGGTCCTCAAGCATAAAACAGGGATGTGTGAGGCACAGAGAGAAAGTGATTTGTGCATTTCATGAAGGGAGTTAATAAAAGAATGTCAGATTGTGTAGGGATCGGCAGGAGAGCTAATTTCAATGCCTTATTCAGCAATGGGCTTCAGGCTTATCCAGAACCTCCATGAATAACTAAGACAAATACTGTAATAAATAACAATGATGAATAAAGCTATGCAGCAATTTATGGAGATGTTTTTCCCATTTGCATTTTGATATCTTTTAGAAAGTGATGATTTTTTATTAAAGGAAAAAAAATTGCAAGAAAATTCTGAAGTGCATTCTGTTTATTTGGAGACCCAAAAAAAAGCTATTAGCAAGTGCTGAGCAGTTAAACTGCTCTTAAGCCAAGAGAATCCTTCATTCTAGGCCTACCTGAAGAAATTACTTTGTAAACTTGTATAAGTCATCTGATTTCCTCACAACTCCACCAACCCTAAGGAAAAATAGGAAAAAAATCAGGATCTCATTTAGAATCAGGTTTCACATCTGATCTGTTTTCCCTTCAAAAGTGAACTATGGAAATAAGAAAGATGGCTATTGTTTAAATACTGGGAAAAATATGGAAACAAGATGAAATAAGGGAAATGGCTGCATTCTGTAACCCATTTTGACAATGATCCAAGAATAAACAAACCCCAGGTATCCAGCAAGAGCGAGCATGGCCATTATGATCTTAAACAATGGGCACAGTTGTGCTCATTGCTACCCTTGTGTAAGTCTGGTTTTCACTCCAGGTTTTCACAGCAATTGTCCTGAGCAGAGACAAACCAAAGATCTCAAAATTGTGAGCCAGCACAGCCTGGTTGCAAGGTGCTGAAAATCCAACTACTTGAGCTGGATTCCAGGTTCTGCACTAGATGTGCTTTGTTAGGAGAAAATTTTGCCTCATTTCCCAGTAAATATTTTTATTTGTCTAATGTAATTTTAAAAGACAATTTTTTTAATTTTTTTTTTTTTTTTTTTTTTTTTTTTTAGGAAAAAGCATTTACAGTGCTTACTTTAACGAAGTACTGATCTTCTCAGATATCTGTTTACACCTATTTTACCTTAGGAAGAGATTTCTATTTTCTACAGTTACTCTTCAGCACGTCATTCTGTAAAGACCCAGGAAAACCTGATCTCTAAAGAAACTGTCCTAAAAACATGCTCAGGAGTTTTGCATATACTACACAGCAAGCCCAGATAAAACCACTCTGTTTTATTTTGTTTTATGGACAAGTTATTATTTTATGCTTTGGTCAGTCTAAACTGTGGCTGAAAAATACTGTAAATAGAACCACTTGAAAATGCTGTAGAACTCTCCTATAAACAACAGATTCACCTGTGAATTTGAGGAAGATATTTTGACTAATTCTATATTTCAAAAGCATTAGGTATTAAAACACACTTTATTTGAGCTAAGAAGCAGAGCAAAACCCAAGAGAAATTCTCACCATTTACTATACTTTTCACCCAATGAGTGTTCTCTTAACACAAAATTAAATCTATTTGTTAATCATCAGCTAAAAGGAAACCAATTCTTTACATATTTTTTGCCTTACATGGTTACATAATTGATCTGATGACAGCAACACAACTATTGCCCACCATTTTTTCTATAAATTTCATTAAAACCAGTAATACTTTTTTTGCCAGACTTGCAGTTTTGTGTCAGGAGCAGCCTCTCTAAGAACAGCAATAAGTGTATGAACTGTTCACCACTGAGTGTCAGCCCTCACACAAAAAAACAGATCTAACTTTGATTCTGCCAGGTGACATTTCCCATCCTTTGTTATATCTGACAGTAGCAAAGTCTCTTGGTTTGAGACTTGGTAATGCTCAAAAAAATAGGGTCAAGCAAGAATTTCTAGACTGATTGATTGTGCAACTTCACTATTAAATGCTTTTCTGGGTTAGTCTTAGGTGACAGTCAATGTGGATAGTTTGTTTTATTTTTATTTTTGTTAACAAGTCAGTGAACTGGAAAACATCCAGTGAAACTTAATATCACCATAACCATACCTTGGCCGAAATTCCACAATTCTCAGAATTTAGTCTGGACAGGAGGATTTATAATTTTACATTTAATACTCAGAATGGTCTTTGAGAATTCACTGAAATTCTCAGAGAATCTGGCCTGAATTTTGAAATTTAAGAAAAAAATCCCCAATTACATTCCTCATAATATGAAACAGTATTCAGCAAAGCTTTTGCTAAACACACGCAAAAAATTAATTATTACCCCCTTTATTTATATATCCTGCTTTGTTTGTCTCACTTTGCCGGCATATGATGTTACATTACCGTGGATACTGCTGCTTCCTAGGCTACTGCTTTTATTTCCTGAGAAGGTGCATGGCCAGCTCAGCTTGAGAAGGTGTAGAACAGCCTTGCTTGTGGATTCTGGCTCAACCCTTCCTCCTTCCTGCTGCATTTGCCAAGAATTGCACAGGCAAAAACGTCACTCACATTGTCAACAGGGACAATCCCGTGGCAAGTGCAGAGGAGGAAAAAAGCTGCCTGCTTTTCTTCACATCTATTTGTGAGCATAGAAATATCAGAGAATGTTTCCTTCCTGATCCCAGTATTCAGGTTTGGTGCTATTGTTCGCAGCCAAAAAAAGATGCTCAAGTTTGGCACAGACATGTAGAATGTGTGACTGAGGGAAACCCTGAGACCTCCTGTTGCCATTGAACCCTCTCAAAGTGAGGGTGATGGACCCAGACCCCAGTGAGACTCTCTGGAGCTGGGTACAGATCTTTTATCTGAGGCCAAGCTGGAGGGGAGCCTTGGGCAATCTCATCTTGTGGGTGGCATTCCTGCTCGTGATGGGGTGGTTGAAATGAGATGATTTTTATGGCTCCTTCCACACCAGGACATTTTGTGATTATATGATCCTGTGATACCACCCCAGCATCACTGGATATGAGGAGCATAAGAGCCATGATGCCATCACAACACTAATTAATAAATTACACTTTGCCAACAGCCAGACCCAGTTTCCAGGGTACAGTTGCAGCCTACTCAGTGCCATTGTTAATGGTTCTGTTTCAATGCCACCAAAATGCTCAAGCCAAGGACAATGCCACAGCCCCACCTCCCAGCAGGCTGTGCTGGGGTGTGCATAGCCATCCTCCACCAGTGTGGCAGGACAAATCAGTCACATACACATTGTATTTATGTAACCATTTCCAGGCATCACCTGTCTCTCCATTTCAGATGGAAAACCGAGAGTCCTGACAGCCTAAATACCAGTTTTTAAAATTTCAGTCTTTGTAATGCCCATAGCTTGGATTAAAATTCTATATCAAGGACTCTTGAAAATGAATGACTCAATATCCCCTTCCTAACTTTTATTATTCAGGATTTACCTGTAAAAATGCTCATGCTGTGCATTATTCTGTCATCATGTAGTTTCTTGTTCTATCAGCCTGTGGTCTGTGATTCCCTAGAAACCTTAGGAGCTTGCTTAGACATGGGAATAAACTGCACAGTGCTCCACTGGCGAATGTGGTGTTCAGTGGTGTTCTGTGGTGTTCAGTGATGTTCAGTGGCTCCTGCCTGGGATCTCCCTGTTCATGGAGAGCCACAGCCCAGCTGGAGCAGAGCCTGAGGCTGAGAGCTGCTCCTGTAGCTACAGCATTTTATGTTGCTTCAGAGGCCATGGTTGCTGTTTCTGCAGAAATGTAGCTACATCCATTAAAACAAAACAAATCAAAACAAAACAATAAACAAGAAAAGGAGGCAAGTCCAATAATAAATCAAACCAAACAAATATGCTGGGAGCAACACAGTTTTCTATGGTGATCAGCTTGTCAATGAATCACAGAAAACTCTACACTGAGATGCTCCAAACCTCCTGCCCCAGCCACAGCTCACTCTGCAGCTCCCTGGGAGGAGCAGCACACACTTGTGTGCTTACAACCTGACCCCCCTAACACAGGTCCTCTTGCTGCTGGTCCTGCCACAAATCTGAAACACGCAGCCTTGCTTAAAAAATGCATATAAATCAGTCTGAAGTCCTCTGAGCTTCAGACCACAGCCCATTACAGACTGAAAGACTGGAGAAAGACATAAAATATGGGTTTGTTTGCCCATATCAATTGCCTTTTTATCTCCTGTCTTCTAGGCACAAAGGAATTTGAAGTGAGGAGATGTCAGTTTTGGTTTGTATGTTCACAGTTTCATTGTAATAAATTATGTCTTTGACACATTTTTGTAAAGAAGGCAAGGAAAGAAAAAAACCCTGCCCAAACCCTTGTAGTCTCAGGTACAGAGAGATCACATTCAGGCTGGTGATGATTTTTGACATTGAGAGAAATAAAGTAACTCAAGAGTGTTAAATGAGATGTCGGAAGGCAGGCTTCAGAGGCCCCGTGCTGTGCCACGCTGCTTTGCCCCCAGCTGGAGGGCTCTGTCCAGCTCTGTCCTACCTGGGAAGCCACAGCCACACCCTGGGGAGGAGGATGGAGAGGCTGCAGCTTGCAGGAGCTCACGGACACAGCAGGACCTCTCACAGCTCCTGCCCTGGCCATGGTGGCAGAGATGTCATGGGGCTCAACAAATGCAGAGAGAGAGTTAAAGTGTCCGCTGCCAAATGAGCGTGAAATCATTGGCTTTGGTGCCTTGGATAAATTGCAGTATGCAATTTATGAACTGAGAGAAGGTGGCAGGAAAGCTGTGCAGGCAGGGCACTGCTGCTGTCTCTGCCCTGCTGCTCGTGAGAGGCAATTGGACCCACTGCCTCTGCCCCTCCTCTGCTGCCAAAGGAGTCCATCAGTGCTGCTCTCACTGGGAGATTAATTAAAGTTTGTAAAGCACTTGGGCTATACTCAGATGAAATATCACAAGATATTTAATCCTTTGATAATATTTATTTGGCTGATGCCTCCACTAGAAGGGGAAGGAAAACCAGGGCACATGTCTGTTTAAAAACGTCCTTTCTCATTAAAAAGAGCCCAGCTAAATTAAAAGGTTTGTGGAATGTATTTCCTGTCAAACCTCCGGCCTGGGGGGAAGAGTACTGGAGAAGTATTTGTGGCTGCAGTTGATGTGTCCATCTGAGCACAACTGCAGGGCTTTGTATGACTTGTGAGATTGAGGGCTGACTTATTCCATTATCTTGTAATATTTCATGCTCTTAATTCCTGCATTACTATCTCATTCAGTACAGCTACAGCAGGCATTAATTGCCTTTCCAGACAAAACTAGTTTAAGCTATTTTTGTTTAAATTTTTCAAACTTGAGCAGAAGATGGTGAAGCTTCATTTGACTTTTTTTGTTTTAATTTTTTAAACTTGAGTAGAAGCTTTATTCAATTCTCCGAGACCCAGATGGAATCTTTTCTGAAAGCCCTGGTAAAAAAGTGTGTGTATTTTGTTTCATTATCTAAAAATCTTTAATCTTTCAAAACTGACATAAAATACATAGTTACTCCTCTCACTCCATTAATTTTAATTTGTTTTGATCCCATATTTGCTGTTTTAAGAATCCTCCCAATCTAACTTGAAGATTCAAAGCCATACAAACAGCATATGGTACAAGCTTCACATCTGTATCATGTTACACTTGGCAAGAGAGATAGGAGCACTCATTTACTGGAGCTCAGCATGGGGTGAGAGTTCAGAGGTTATCATTCCTGATGGCTTACAACTTTACAGATGTTTTCCCTTTATGAACAACAGAACCACTTGTCAGTCACAGCCCAAACCTAAAAACCAGACGCTTCTACCTTCTTTTCATAATTTTTTCCATAATTGTTTCCATGTTTTGCATTCTCTTTTTAGGGTTCAGTAGTAGGGAAATGATTACAGATTAACAGTTGCAAAAGATTGGTTAGCATTTTAAATGTGTGGGGAATATGGCAAGCTAAAATAATAGTGAAAAATAAAATCATAGTTAAAACATATGTGAAACCTAATCTGCAATAATCTTGAATTAATATTAAAGCTTATATCACATTTTTCCAGTCTTGCCACAGCGGGAATACTGAGTGCACACATGTAATACACATTTCTATAGAATTGATCATCTAGGTGATATATTGCAGTAAAACCTAAATTTGACTAGACCAGATTTATGTACATGACTCACTAGAATTGTGACCTTTGGTGTAGTCTTGGCTTGGATTCTCTAGTCATTCACAAAACACCTGAAGAACAACACCTGGGTAATTAAAAATGCCATCTGACAGAGGGAAGCTATAACCAGAGTATAGGTGATTGACCAAAATCTCATAGGGTCCCTATAAGAGAATAAAGAAATTAACCAGTCCAAGTTGGCCCAATATATTTTTTCCCTCTCATGCAGTGAAAGACACTTCAAATTTATATTACAAATCCATCCTCAATCTAAAGAACCATAGAATCCTAGAATTATTAAGATTGGTAAAACCTCTAAGATCATCCAGTGCTTCCAGGTAGTTGAAGACTAAACACCCCCAGCTCCCTCAGTTGCTCCTCATGAGATTTGTGCTCCAGAACCTTCACCAGCTTCTGCCGTAATTTTCATCCAACAGATGAAAATTTTCCTTTGTGAACTTCTATTTAAGTGAGTTGTGGTCACTGGGAAATTTCCAGGTGTTTGGAAAAACACAAACATGGTTTCAGATGGCAATGAGCAGGTCACAAAAAAGCAAGTGATTTAAAGGGTTGCCCCTCTGACTAATCTTCAGTATCTAACTATGTATGAACTCCTCGTCACCTGGAGCACAAGCCAGATCACTGGTGTGAATTTTACACAAAGTAGATATTACTTTACAGTACAGAGCAACTGATGTGGAAGTCACACAGGGCCAGTTACCACACCTTAGCTAAGGGGAAATAAATCACAGAACACTATCTGATCAGTCCTAAGTTAATATGAAATTTAACTCTTCCATTTTATAGTTTCATAGTCATCTCTTCTTCTTTTTTTTTTTTTTTGTAATCCTAGAAAGAAATACAGTTTCTGTCCACCTATGCTTTTCAAATTCTAACTGTGATTATATATGCATAAGTTCTATATAATAAAGAGTACCTACAGTGACATATATTTGAAATCTGCATTATGCATCTGGAAAGACTGAGTGGGGATGGGTGACTTGTCGCAGGCAATAAAAAATGTCAGTGGCACATGTTTGTGTGTAGTCTGTGAATGCTGTTTGATGTACTTATCAGTTTCTTCCTACAATATGCTATAGTTACTGAACAGCACAGCTTGGCTATTGATGGGTAAAAGAAGTAGAAGATAAGAGAATAGGCAGACAGTGATTTGGATTCTGCAGATGATATTTTGCAGGTTGGAAAGGACAAAGACAATCTGCAAGCACCAGCAGCTGATATATCCTCAACAGGAAATAATTCTGGGCTTGGAGACAGAGAAAAAACATATGCACAGTAAATCATGCAAATCGAGTCTTAATGGTGGTGCATTTGACAATAAGGCAGAAAATTATGGAGTTGGAGGTTGTTTCTTTTTTTTTTTTTTTGTTGCTCTTGTCTTTTTTTTAGCTTCAATTTTATAATAAACTTCTAATTGGACTGGTCAGCTATTAACCTCTTAGCATGCAAAAGGCTGTGGTGGTACAGCACACTGGGATAACAGCAAACTTGTACTGGGGAAATGGAGGATTGAATAATCATTCCTCTAGGTCCTTACTGACTTCCCTGGGTCCCCTGAGAAAATCACAAGTGGTTAAGAAGTAGCCAATTGGTCAGAATAAACGGGGACAATTCCCAGTATTTAAAGGCGAGATGTTATTTTTTTACCCCTCATTATTCCCAGTTAACTGCTCGTTCTGTGAATATTTAAATATTTTTAAAAAGCCAACCAAATAAACGAACAAACAAAACCAACCCAACAACAGTGAGACTGTCTCATTCCTGCTTCCTTCTGTAAAATCCCTGGAGCACTTCCCTTGGAGAGGATGCTGACCAGATGAGGAAAGCCAAAGGGAGCTGCTGGCAGTTCCTCTGTCACTGCAACATCTTGCAGGAGAGCATGATACTTGGGGATAGAGCTAACGACCCACTGTGGCACCATGCCATGGAACTGTCAAATTATCTGGAGAGAGGATGGTAATGAATGTGCATCACTGCTACATACAATTTGCTTTTAAGCAGGTAGGTAGGGCTGTGACTGAACAGAAGCCATTAAATTATGAACAGAAGGAGAGCGATCCAATTTTCTGCCTTGCTAAGGATATGAATAGTTTTAATGATAGCTGAAGACTTTGAGTTTGCCCTTCCTTTTGTAATCTTCCTCAATTGTTTCCTTCAAGTACATCAAATCTAATTCTCTAGTTCATACCATCAACGTTGCACTGGTCTAATTTCATGGATGTTTTTTGAAGAGGCAGTTTTGTTTTAGTGCAATGGAAGGAAAAATGGAGTTCATTGTTCAAAACCTCCTCTGGCAATGAGATTAATGGAATATCTCATTTTACCTCTCTTCTGTTGCATTACTGGAATGTTTTCTGCAAGAGGAACTTGGATGGTCTGCGCTGCATCTAGGCAGCAACTAAAAGAACAGTGGGACCCAGAGTTTTCTGGGTGTAAAGTGCAAAAGCTACACTCATCATCAGGAGGTTCTGTCACCCACCAGCTGTGGATGTGCAGAACTGCAAACACTTTTAGTCTAATCTTAGAGACAAAGTTGTAAGTGGCCCAGATTTTGGTCTCTAAAAGATCATATTTTAGGCAAGAAAGGCCTGTGTTCAAATGTATATTTAGTAAAGAAGCCTACAATATAAATTTTAGAGTCAGATCAATTCAAATAAGGTGAAAGACTGTTTATAGTGATTCTGTCTGCCAGTATTTACCATTTCTGCACTGCTGAGTCCTTTCTCCATTTCGTTGTTATAATTGAAAAATTTATATATATTAATTTTTTACAAGGAGGACTTTCTGCTATTGCAAACTGACCTTAGACTCTGTACCTTAAAAAGTAGAGTTAAAACATGTGTGCATTAAAGATACTTTCAATGCATAGTGTGTGTCTTCAGAATAGCTTTTATCTAGTTATGATTAAAAACGTTTCACCACCAAGACAACTTGATGGTTTTATGACTTATTGACTACCCTGTTACTGTGTAACATAGTTAATTGGCTCCCTGCTTGCTTTAATCTTGGATGTTTGATTCTGCTAAATCTTTAAAACACGTTTTTGACTACATTATCCTGTAAGTATTTAAAATAAATGCCCCTCAAATGCATTTTTTGCAGTTTTAATAAGTCATCTTTAACAAATAAATGGGAGAAGGAGTGGAGACAAGGGAGAATACATGAAATATTAATAAAGGCCAATATGATGGAGTCAATAGATAGAGCTTGTTAAGATAAAAGCTTGTTTTTCAAAGCATTCAAGTTTGGATTCTCAGCTGGGACAGTCTGAAACAGCTCAGTGTAGATGCACTTTCCTTTTCCTCTTTCCCCTGTTTTGACACAGGCAGAGCCAGCAGGTGGGAAAATTTCTCCCATTTTGCCTGTTGCCTGTCTGCAATGGTGGGGAGGAGCTAGTCCTTCCTGGAGATCTTGAATGCTGACTTTGGATGCTAAAACATTGGAAGAGGGGGACAAAATGTGGATATGGCCAACATAATATTGGGTACCTTCTGTGGGGAGCTGTAATTCCCTCAGGGGTAATGCCACTGGTCTGGCCATGGAAGGATAGAGGTGTATGGCATGTTGCAGCCAAAAATAAGCCTCTTAAAAAATGTTAATATTAATGTGTGTGCGTGTGTGAGTGTAGGGGTTGGAAAATGCAGTGAGAGCTGTCCATGGGCATGGGTGCAGGATGATTGGGTCAAAGGGCAGTCCTGCTTTGCCAGGAGAGTTTCTGCAGCACATATGTTCCCTTTAAGGCTCTGGGGAACACGAACCTCATCTCCTCACTGGGACAAAGGCAGCTGCCCCTCCAGGCAGGTGCCAGGGGAATCAGCTTGTTTGCATGCTGACAGAAAAGATACATCTTCAGTCCAGCTCCTCCATCAGAGTTTCTTTCAAAACACAGCCTGAGCCATTAGCCATGTGCTTGTTGGGGTGTCTGTCACAGACAGATCCTCCTGGGGAGCTCTGAGAGATTTAAAATAAAAATTATTTAAAAATTACTCTTTTAAGTGTCAAGAGACAGAACTGAAATCCTGACAGAATTTAAAGGTGTGCTGTGAAGGCAATGGAAAGTTGTGAAGGATATTAAAAGGATATCCCTCAAGCTGTTTGTTTTTACACTTTTGAATCAAAAGGACATAAATCTTGGGAGAGTTTCCCTGTTCAACCATGTAAGGGGTTTCTTGTCACTAATATACTTCTGGTGATTTCTGTGAAATCCTTGCAGAAAAATGAAGCCTTGGAGAAAGCCTGTGGAGCAAGGTGTCTGCATGGTTTTGTGTCTCTTGAAAGCCTGTTTTTTTGTGTAGGACAGTGTCAATTAAAGCCATTCCTGTAGCATGTCGCTAGAGGGACATGAAAACATGGACCAGATTAGCTCCTGTTGTTCTTAGTTACTGCTCTTTAATGTGAAAAAGCACAAAAGGGATGACTTAGGGCTTTCTGTTCTCTGACTGAATGAAAGAGCTTTAAAATATGATCTTTGAGCTGTTTGATGTTTGTTGAAAAAAATCAACACATACTAGTGCTGAAGATAGTGCAATAGTATAGAGGTACACCAGCAAGTATTCAAACAAGATGGAAAGGAAATCTTCAAGCATAAGATACAAAGAAATAGTGTCTTCTACAGTTCTAAGCAAATTAACTTGTTAATATCAGGTATTTCTATTAAGCTTAGCTACACTTTCTCATACTAATTTTAATAGTGGAGATGAGCTGTGTTAGATCTGCTTTCAATCTAGGGTGTGATCTCAAACCATGAATGTTTCAGTGTCTCTTCTGGGCTGTGTTTGGCAGCTGCAGGGGAGAAGGAGGCTCTTCCATAAACTTTCCCACAGAAAAGCTGCAGTGCACAGCTGGGAGGCAGCAGTGGAACTGCTCCTTAGCTCTGTGAGCAGGTCTCCTCCACCCTTGTCCAGCATCAAGCCATAAAAGCCCAGCTTCAGTCCTAGACTGGAAAAGGACCATCCTGGGGCTGGTCTGAGCTGGGAGGCAGCAGCTGCCATGACTGTGCCCATGTGCTGGAAGCCTGCTGCCTCCCAGCTGAGCCCTGTGGTGCCTGCCTGCAGCCCAGGCAGGAGTCACCCGTGCCTGCTGGGGTGCCAGAGGTGTCCCAGGCCACCATCTGTGCTTCAGGTTTGCAAACACACAGCAGTGACACACCCACTGCTTTAAGCTTGATGGTGTTCTTCACACTTACCTTGAAATAATCTTGTGGGCACACAAGGTCTGTGCGATCAAAAATCAGCAACAACCAGGTTTTAGCTACAAGTGATTTGCAGGGATGCCACTCCCTAAAATCTCTTTTTTTGAGAAAGCTGTTAAAAAGCACAGCTGAGGCATACCCTCTCTTGGCCAGCCTGGCTTCCCGACTGCTCCAAGCACGCTTTGATTTTATCTGGCTCAAAGACACAGGGCTTGCAGTCATTTTGCATCACCCCCCCTGCCCCTCCTCCAAGCCTCCACCTGGCCTTGGCTGCCTGAAGGTGCCTCCAGCTCTCCCCTCACACCAACTATTCATATAGTGAAGAATTTTGGTGCCCAAATGGGATAAGAGTGTTTCTGTTTCTACACTGGAGACAGGAGAGTGCTGGTGACAATTCTGTCCCCTGACTCTGTTCCAGGTGGGGGATTTTACTTACATCCCATTTGTCCAGAGCGACTGCAAGGGTGCTCAGAACTGTTTTCCTTTCCAAAAAACTCCTTGGGTGGCTTTTGTTTTGTATGGAGTAATTAAGGAGAGGAAGCTGAGCCCTTTCCCTTCATGCCTTTGTTTCTCCTGTGTATCACATTACAGGTGCAGGGGTCAAAGTGTGACCATGTCAAAGACTGGTGGAAATAAATAGCTGCAGAAGAGGATTTGTGTTACTGCTGATCTGATGGAAAAGCAGAGAGAGGCTGGACTCTTTTCTTGCTTGCATCTATCTATCTATCTATCTATCTATCTATCTATCTATCAATCTATCTATCTATCGATCTATCTTCTGACTTTTATTTTATTTTTAAATAATGCAAAGACTCAGGAGAGCTTTTTGTTCCAGTTTGTCCCTCATTAGCTTTTGAACTGTTACTCATGCAGTGTGATTAGTTACATGTTGTACCTGTCACTGCCTCTGCCCTTTGTTCAGGTTAGCTAAAATATAGTAGTACCTCATTTCAGTGATAGACTTGACCTAGAGTAAAATGTGCAAATTCTTACAGAAAGTGCAATAATTGCAATTGATTTATTCTTCTATGGGGAAATAATGTCTGTCTCAAACAATAACATCAGCTTTCTCTTAATTGCATTACATTAATATCATATTATTCTGTATTCATATCCACATCCAAAGCTGTGAAACACATCTGGGTTGTGTTGGGTTTTTTTGTCCCTACCCTTATGACACACACAACTCTCAAAATAGGTTACCAAATATAGGAAGCCCCTTTTTGCCCATTCTATAGAAGAAAGACAAGGGAAAAGGGGAAGAAAAAGAATTTTAAATAATACACTGGTCTATAAGCAGGGAAACTGTATCTTACCAACCACAGCCCCATGTTTATCTCTGTTGTTAATCCAGTGCTGAGGATTATGCCGTATTAATGATGTGTGGGAGCTCCAGACTATTTCTTATTCCTGGCTCGCAGCATCTGCTTTCAACAAATGTCTTTTGTGCACATATGTGACCTTTTGGCTCCCTACACTTCAGTCCACCTGTCAGGATGGCATCGTGCCTGCTCATGAGTGTGGCCCAGCTGCTGGGGCATGGAGGAAATCAGCCTCTGTGGCCCTGTAAATGCTTCTCCATGGCAGAACACCTCCCTCTTCTCCCAGTCCCATGGTGCACATGGCTCCTGGCTTTGGGGAGCCACCAGGTAATGCCTCTTTGTTGGCCTTATGGTGTAGCTCAGGAGCTCTGTCCCCAGGGGGAACAGAGAGCCCAAGAGCCCAGTATCTCAGGCCAGGCCGTAGGCAGAACCCATAGCAAGTAATTTAGTGACTATCAGCAAGTGAAAACAGCTCTGTCAGATTTCAGCTCTTCTCACTAGGGCAATTTGCCTTTGGCTGAGGCTTCAGCAGAGAGAGAGAGGGGGAAGAAGAGATCACAAGCTGTTCCACGGAGGTATCTTTATTCAGGGGTCCACGAAGGGTCTCGTGCTCTTTTGCCCAGCTAATAGGGTACAACCTACTGTTTATATAGCCTTGGCAAGGATCCAAGACTGACCAATTGGACATAGGTTAGGGGTCTAGCTAAAGGACCAATAGCCATGGGTTAACATGATTTTTCCATATAAGGGTACAGAACCAGGTTTTTGGGTTGGGGGACTGGGGAAAACAGGAACTTGTCAATTGCTGTGTCAGCGTTTCTATTGTTAAATTCTCCAGGGAGCTTTTGCTATATTTTTGGGGGTTACTACAACCAGCCACCTTATTTCCAGAGGACACCAGCCTTGGGCAGCTGGCTGGGGCTCCTGGTGGGACTTGAGGGCAGATCTGAGCTGGCATCGAGCAAGAGAGCCACAGGAGCCCCTCTGGCCACGGGGTCCCTGCAGGCTCCAGGCACAGTGAGCATCACCCAGTGCAAAGCAACAACTAAATAAACTATTTAGTGCAACACAACCAGTGAGCTCAGGCTCATTTGCAGCAGGAGGCTGGGACACTGTTGACACCAGCCTGTAAATCCAGCCCTTTTCTGGGACACCCAGCCTGTAAATCCAGCCCTCTTCAGCAGGGCAGAGTTGTGGATAAAATCCCAGTCACTTCTCTCCTTCCTAAGATCAACATATGCGAGATATGGCACCTCATGAGAAAGATTTTACCAGCATGGTTTCCTTCAAAATAGCTGTATTTTGTGAATGTTGACTGATTTTTATTTAGAGGGGATGAAACTTCAGTTCAGAGGCAAAATTCCCAAAGTGTCTAATGTTGTCAAAACATCAAATTTCACAGTATAATATTTGGCACTAAGACTTTTTTTTTCTTCCTTTTTTTTTTTCTTTTCCCCCCCGATTTTCACTGTGACATGCCTGTTTGAAAGGCAGGGTTTGTTTTTCAACTTTTGTGCAGTTTGCTTACTTGGAACACAGTAACATGGAGCTCTCCAAAGTCACTTTGGGTTTAATTTTGGCAAAAATTACACCTGCTCTGTTTTTTCAAACTGGAAAAGAAGTCAAAATGGCAGGATTTCCCATGAAGTGATAAGTCTCATTTCTCTTCTGCTTTGGCTGGGTTCAAATCACCACAGGGAGAATTTTCCAAGAAGGTTATTTATAACCTTTAGAATATGGAAACATTTCAGTGTTTTCAACCTGCAGCATGTGGAAATAATCAGGGGGGGGGGAAAAAAACATTTCCGTGGTTTTTGATAACTGAAACAACAGGTGCTAGGTCGAGGAACAGAGAAAGAGGAATGGGAATTAAAGCACTTTTCAGTGTATAACATTCAAGGTGGAGATGCCCAAAGAGAGGGGTTAACCCCAACACAAAGGAGAACTTTACACACCCTGCACTAATTGCATTGAGGAACCTTTTGACACAGGACATTGTGGAGGCCAAAATTGTAAAAATTGTAAATGAGTTCAAACTGGGAGCAAGAGATTTGATGTAGGAAGTCTATCAGGGGCAATTATGATATTCCAGATGTTACTTCCAGCAAGCCCTTGAGCAACAGACTGCTGGAAGAATTCCTCTATTTCCTCTGCTTCCTATAGCTTTTCCTTAATTGTCTGCTGCTCTTGGAGGGAGAATAACAGGCTGGAGGATCCTTGGTGCCATCTTGTCCTTGTGTTACTGGCTTGTCAGAGAGCTTGGACAGCAGCCATGGCAAATGGAGGATGTAACAAGGGACTCCAAATGAAATAAAACAAAACAACAAAAAGTACAGCTTCTTTGGTTTGCATTCCTCTGAAAACTGATTTCAGACAACCCTGTTTTCCAGCCTCATGGTGTCTCAATAGCTGCAGGACACTAAGCAGGGAGTCATCCACCATAGAGACCCTGTTAGGAAAGTGCAAACTGCACATCCAGAGCAGACAAAGAGCAGGAGAAAAGGAAGATGAAGGTTTAGAGATGGTGAGAACAGAGGGCCCTATTTGGCAGCTCTTTAATGCTTATCTTAGTATTGTATTTGGCAGCCAATTACCATGGTGATGTGATTGGCAGCTGATTGACAGGATTACGTAATGGAGCTGTCTCTCTTGAGCAAGAGCCATGTTTTCAGAGGAAAAATATCACTCTGCTGCTGGGGACGGGACCAATGCACAGTCTGCTTGGATCAGCCGAGGGTTTGGAAGAGAATTTTCTCTTTAAGCAATTAAATAATAACAACTTTATTGCAAATGTGAGTGAAATGGCCATCAGGACTTCAAGGGTGTCCAGACATCTTATCATCCTGCTGACCATCTGACAGAGCCTGAGGCAGCTGCCAGGCTGGCAGCACTGAGTGCCTGTGGAGCTAGCAAGGGGGCACCCCAGCCTCAGGGAACTGCTGTTTCAGTGCAGCCCTAAACCCAACGCTTTCAGAAATTACACAGGAGAAAAAGCTGCAAATGAGGAGACAGTGGTAACAAAATACAGCACAAGAATTGGTGGATAGCACAGAAATTTTCCTCCTGGATATTTAAAATACACTGGGTTTAGTAACTGGGGCAGAGTGGTTGGCATGAGCCAGCCTGGTTAGTGTTTGAAGGGCAAGAGAATTGGTTGCCAGTTTTTCCACAGTATCTCGGTCCCACCAGTGCTTTTTCTTACCTGGTACTTCCTTGATTTTTGAGTATGTGGGGCTTGTCCCTGATCATGTAATTCTGGGATTTGCTCACACATCACTGGGATTCCTGTGTGCAGTGAGGGTGCTGTGTTAGATTGTTAGACGGGAAATGAGCTCTTGCAGGGACTGAGTCCACAGACAATGTGGCTGGGGTGCTCCTGATGGCATCCCTTTAGGAGTTGCTCCTTTGCTTCCAGGGAGAACAGATTAAAGATCCTGAACTGACTAAAAAGGGTGAGCAGAGAGTGATGCCCAAATTCCCAACCCCCTGCTTCAGAGCAGCTCAGACAGGAGCTCACCCTTACCTGGAAAAGCCCAGAGCCACACAACAATGGCCCTTCTGTCTGCGGATGTAGGACCCTGGTTGGCCACTCCGAGAGGAGAAGGTGTGAGAGGATTGTCATTGTCTCTACCCCAGGGACCTCAGCTCCTGTGAGGGAGAAACAAACCTCACCTCCTCCTCCTCCTTCTCCTCCTCCTCCTCCTCCTCCCAGCTGCTCTCTGAAGAGGCTGTGGTCCGCAGGGAGAGGCTCCACACTGGATTGCCTTGTGGCAGTGCTAGCCTGTGATGGAACAGACATCCTGTCTCTCCACTTTATGAAGTATGTATTTTCTCTTTTCCAGACCATAATTAAACATTAATTATGCACAGATCCGCATTCAGGGTGTTGCAGAGCCAGGGAAGATCCCAGCGCAGGTGTTTGCAGTGCAGAGGGCACACGTGTGGATGCACACGTGGATGTGTCACTACAGGACACAAAAGAACATGAGCGCACACCGCTGCTCTCAGGGTGAAGAAAAATAAAAAAATTTTTGACTCTAACATTCATAGTTTTCTAAAAGTGACAGTAAATTGGAGGGTGACAGTGCTACCTCTCCAATGACTCTAAACAAACAGTCTATCAACTTTCTCCTCATCCATAAAGAAATGCAAAACAATGAGTTGTTTACAGAAAGTGTGTGAGAAAGTTTGCTACAAAAATGTCAACATCAGAAAGCTTAAAAAAATCTTTAAAAAATCAAAGCAACATGGATGGATGTGTGCTCCTGTGGAACCCAGCCCAGATGTGGTCTGCACTGCAGGCAGGGGTGCTGCAGGTGCTGGGCAGCTCCTGGATCTGCTCTGGGCTTGTGTTCATGCCTCAGCACTGCAAAAGGCCCTCCTCATCTGCAACGGGCTGCAAGCTGTGCTCTCCAGCTCTTGGCAAGTCAAAGAGCTGCTCTTGGCTGCCCTTGGATCATCACTGAGCAACTTCTGGAGCCAGTGAGGTCTTTCACTGTGAGGCACAGCATGGAGCTCTCTGCTCTGCATATGGGGAGAAGGGGCTTCCAGTGATTGCTCTTGACAGAGCCACAGCACTCATGCAGGGTGTGTGGAGGGCTGGGGAAAGCTTCTGCCTTTGCCAAGCAGGCTGGAGGGCAGGAGCAGCTTGTGGGGCTGGAATATACTGGCCCCAAAGAAGCACTGAACACACCAGGGGAATGAGGGGGATTAGATTTCACTAGCTAGCAAATTAAGTTTCTGTAAACCCCTGACCAAAATTCATACTATCAGCTGGAAATAATACATGTAACTGGTTTCATATGGCTTTGAAACTCCCATAAACAAAATTTTAGGTTTCAGTTTTTAGGTTTCCTTTTATTCACCACTGTTTCTCTCTCTTTTCAGCAGGATTTGGAGGAAAAACCTACTAAAGCCCAGGCAAAGACTCCCGTTGAGTTCAATGAGAGCTGAACCTGACCCTTTATAGGACAGCTTTATAGAACTGTGTGCTCAGAGAGCTGTAGTTAGAGAGTAGGAGTTCTGGACCACATGGCACAGAGTGTTCTTTATAAAGATGCTCTCCTTTGGACATGCAGCAGTGCCACCAGCACCTGTGTGCTCACACACGGAGGCACAGCAGCCACGGAGAGTCATCCATCTTAGGAAACATGCTATGCCTTTTAAGTGTCCCTGTATCAAAGACTGATAAAATAAAACATGGGTTTAGTGTTTAAAAGGAAAAAAGAGCCCTTTTAACAGATTAAAGTGCCCACAGTGCCTGACACTGTGAAATAGGAGTGTGGAGCAGCAGGGCAGTTCAGAGAAAGGACTGGCTATGCTGACAGCTACAAACTGCTGTGTGTCTTGCGGCAGTCATTGACAGAAAAAATGCCCAAAATCTTCTTTCCCAGCAAAGCCTTCCTGGAAGGCAACAAACTGTGCCCTCTATAGCTAAACTTTTTCTATGTTCTCCAGCTCAATGTTATGAGAAGAAGCTTTCCCCCCTGAAGGATGAGAACAGTTTCTAAGCCCATCAAAATAAATAAGCAAACAAAATCAGCATCCTCTCAAATGTTATAATGGTTATTTCAGCAGACTGAAAGCCCTGCTGGGTTTTGCAACATTTTTCTTCCTCAGCCTCCTGGATTCTTCTTAAAGCCCAGCACACTGAGTTGACTCCTTAACTGACTTCCATTTGTTCCTCAGCAGTTGCAAAAGAAGTGATAAGCCTTATACCTTTTCTCATCCCTTCACAACTGTGAACAGAGAGTCCAGGACACCTAAAGGCTGTATTTGTACAGACAGGGACATTTCCCCATTCAAAGGAGGCATTAACTAATTCCATTTATTTGGTTGATCAGAAAAGCTGATAGTTAAAATTATCCTTTCACTCTTTCTTTCTGAACCTGTGTTACCTTGGTGGGGGGGGAGCCTTACAGCAGAGGTCACTGAAAATCCTCCTGAATATTTTATCAGTTCTGCTCCTTGTGGCTTAGTGTACAAAGACAAACCCTTATGTGTGAAGGGCATGGGGCTGAGGCAGGGGAGGAGGGACAAACCAGTGCCTGCCCCTGCTTTGCTCTCTGACCAAAACACAGAGCATGTCTGTGGAAATGGGGAAACTGAATTTGTGCACCATTAGGATCCCACTTGTTGTGGAGCCTTGCTTTTAATAGCTAAAAAGAGCCCCAATTAATGTGAATGAGAGCCAGATGATTTTGCTGTCAGGCTGATAAGGAGCAGGTTTATGGTGCCAGCTGGCATCCCATCACCTTTTAGGACAAACTTGCCTACTGCTCTCATGGATTTGAAATGTTGCAGCAAGCAGCAAGCCCAGGTTAGAGCACAGCCAGTCAAATCTGAGATGCTCTGTCCCTGACCCAGCATGCAGCGTGGCCATGCAGTGCCCACTGTGGAAAAGCCAAGCTGGAGAACCCTCCACACAGTCCTACAAACCATTTCCAAAATGCCCCAGCCAGCAAGACCACATGGCCAAAGGCAAGTGGGGGGAACCTATAAAATTAAATTGCATTATTTATTGGTGAGATCTAAGTCCTATCTTGCCCCAGGGGGGTCATTATGCACCTCTACTCTATGCTGATAACAGTCATCTGCACTCTGATAATGACTTTGATACCTTTTCAAAAATGCTGATAATTGAACACCTCTGTGAAAGACACCTCTTCTAGACACACTTGGCACCCCTTACAGCCCATGGTGCTCCTGCAGGGACTGAGGTGGGACCAGAGCCTGAAAAACCACGTTAGATTTCCCTCAGCAAGGCAGGGTTCACTGTGTCAGCAAAGGGGGCACTGACCATGGAAGCTGCTTGTGTTGGATTGGGGTTGGGCATGGTAGCTGGTGTTAGATAGGGACAGAAGGGAGGTGAATACCAACACCATAACCATATAGAATTGTCATAGATATTGTCCCTTTGCTCCATTCAGCAGCAGAGAAGGAGGCAGGTTTTGTGGTCTGATAGGCTAGCTCACCCTATGTTCAGCAGGCCTATTTAATATTAAATCCCATGGGAATTTTCTATTTATCTTCCATGTATCTCCTGTCACTCATAATAAGCATCCTTCCAGCCTGAGCAGGTCAGAGCCCCCTAACACTATTTCCCTGTATTTCAAAACTGATGGGATGAAGTAACAGGGGAAATGCTTCTGCCCACAGGAGACCACTCTGATTTTGCTTTTCAAATGAGGCATTTTGTCCCAGATCCTGGAAGAAGCTTACACTTTGGTCAGAAAATCTTGGATTTTCTGTGGGTACTGTTTAGCTCAATAGCATTTCCCCTGCACTCATGAGGCCAATGGCTTTGGTGACACTCTTCTGCCATTATAGGCCTGTGGAGAGCTCAAAAGTAGCCCGGGACTTTTCACTTTTTAGTTTTATATGGTTTATTTATTGCAGGGACTGTCAGCCTGTGGTTGGTAGCTGAAGTTTGCCCAGCCAGGTTCTGCTGCAGGGCACTGTGGAGCATTCACTGGGATTTTCTGCCCACCTCCCTCAGCCCTGACACTCCATGAACACCTCTCGGCCTCTGCTGACACTGACAATTAGCACCAATTACACCTGCAGTTCTGTAGGGTGAATATTTGCCCACTGGGACCCTGAAAGAGACCTGGCTCAACTTCACAGAGGCTGCCTGATGTCTGTAGATAAGAATGATTTACTGACTGCAGCTGGGCTCCAGCAGGGGACAGAGGTGTCATCAGTCTCCCCTGACACCTTCAGCCTGGCAAACTTGGGCCTTTTGAAGGAGTTGATGCCACTCAGCATTGAGATTTTTCCTTCCTTGGTTTAAAATCTGCCAGAAAAATTGGGGTTTAATCCTCCCTTTGCCCTGCCAAGGGAGTGGAGCAGAAATGAATTGTCAGATCCACACCCTGTGGAAATTTCCCTTCCTCTGCTGCACCTCCAGTGCTGTCAAGTAAATTTGCTGGGACTTTTAAACCTAAGAGAGGATGTCCTGCTCTGTTGCACATAGCAAAGCCCTACAGAGCCCAGCAAAGTAGGCAATCTCCATTATCCCTTGTTGGACCTGTTCCTGAAGTCTGCAGGGCTTCTTTTTTGAAGCCTGCCATGTAGCTGCCATCTTAGTCCAGCCAGAAGAGGCAGGTGTGGCAGAAGGGAAAAGGGTGTGAACAGGTATGACAGTGAAAAAGAAACACTTTTAATGAGAAATGATGCTGAAGCCAGTTAAAACAGTGTACTCATTCCTCTGAATTTGTTCCTGTAGCCATTTTCCCTGCAATGACTGCCCTTCCTTTCCTCTTATTACCAATAAATGCTGTTGTCTGTGGCATTGCTATTAACTTTTTTAATACCCTATTTTAAAAATTAATGTATTTTTTAAAAAATGTCCCAACTGAACATGCATAAGAAAATTATCACTTAAGAGGTACAGTACATACTGGTGTAAACTGTAACTTTCTGACATCTTCCAGCATCCACTGCTGGGCAGCAATTTCTGTTCAAAAAATAATGTTTCCTTTGTCAGCTGGATTCTCACTTACTGATGTTGACATGAATTTAAGCATAAATATACACAATGGTGAACATTGTGATGTGTAATTGACTATTTTAGACCTAATCTGGAGTGTTTTATGTATTCTTTTGATAACAATATTGTTTCCTTGCTTTTCCCTTAGATTAGAGTTGTTTTGGGGTGACTTCCTTTAACTCCCCCCTTACTCAGTAATGAACACATTTATTTTCACTGAAATTTTCAGCCACTGAAAAATTTCTACTGAATACTGGAAGTTCAGCAATTCCTGCAGTTTCTCATAGTTTCAACAAGAGATGTTTGATACTCTGAACTCTCCTCTTTTTGCCTTGTTCCTTGCACCTATTTGGTGCAAGGAAGCACAAAAAGTGTTGATATTTGTGTCAAGGCTGGAAGCCCCATATTTCAGCTGCTTCAAAAAGAATTCAGAGGCAATGAAACTTTTTTTGATCTACAGAACTGTGATTCAAGACACCGAATAAACTTTTCCCCAACAAAGGCTTTTTCTCTACCCACTTCTCTGTCAGACAAATGGCAGAAACTTCCCTCCTACCATAAAATACCCCAGGATCTCTATTTTAAAGGGAAGAAAGTGTGGGTAGAGGAAAGAAAGAACTGTGTTATATTAGAGGAGTATTTGTGCCTCAAAAGGAGCCGTAGATAATGACTCAGAGCATCCTTCTGACCCACCTCAGTGGCACAAAAGCACTCTGATACCAGTTTTTCTTCTCTCTTTTGTTCTTCTGATTAAAATTTGAACATTTCCATTATTTTACAAAACAGTTCATTTTTGTTCTTACCATTCAGAAAACTAATTTCTCTTGCTTGTGTATTTTCCCCTAGACTGAGCAAACTGAAATTCACTCCAACTAATCAATTCTGAAATTAAAGAAGCACCACTTAAGCATTATTCCTAAATCTTTTGGAAAGGAAAAAAAACATGAGGGGGAGGGGAAAATGAAAAACCCAAGATTTTTATCTTTGCTTTAAGAAAAATGGTGTGATGCATGAATTGAAACTAGCTTTGCTGGATGAGGTGATGAGTAGAGATGAAGCATTCCTTTGTTTTCTGAGGCAGATCAGTGAGACTGACCTCTCGGCCTCCTAGGCTGCTAGGAAAGGTGCCCTGCCAATATCTTCTTTTTCTGCACAGAGATTTCTCTGTCTCATGCTGGATTCACAATCCTCCCCAGTCACTGGGGAAGCAGCAAAGTCTTGTTGATTGACTGTACAAGTGAGGGGTGCCTGAGCCTGGGGTTCCATGCCTGTTCTGGTTGTCATTGGCCAAATGCCAGATACCTCTCCTGGGCATTTTTGTGCTCTGGCAGCCTTTTGGGGTTTTATTTTGTTCTTTGCCCTGTGGAATGTCCCCTACTATGTGATTATACTGTGCCAGGTGCTGGGAAGTATTGAACAGATTTGAGATGGGTGTCTCCTGATATTTACAACGTTGAAAATAACAGACTTACATCAGCCTCCCCCCATATCCTTAGATATTTGTGTCTTCTGACTGGACTGTTCTGTGTTGCATAATGATGGTGCATTAGAGGAAGCTGTGGAGATTCCTCTCTAATCAACCCAGCTAAATCCTTTCAGGGGTCATTCTTTGAAGCTTGTTTTGTGTTGTCATTGGCAGATTTTCTCAAAACAAGCCCAAGGAAAATCACAGATCTTGTGATTTCCTGAAAGGACATTTCAGAAGCTCAGGAAAAAAAAGAATCTCAGCAGGCTGGGCAGGAGCCTTCTTGCAAAATCTAGCTATAGACTTTCAATGTGGTCCCATGTTACCTTGAAAAAACTAAAAAAATCTCACAACCTAATTGTAATTTCTGAATTTTAGGTCAATAATAGTTTATTTCAATAAACTATTGAAACTTTAAAAAAAATAATGTAAGAAATAAGACTGGGATGACTAACACAAAAAGTCTCTCCTACTATTGTGCTTCTTTGAGCCATGAGAAGCTTCTCAGTGATACTGCATTCATGTAATAGTAAAAACATGAACAAACTCAGCAGTGTCAGAATTGATTCTGAATCTCAGCTGCGTATAAGACAAAAAAAGTAGTCTATTCTGCTTTGATTATGGGGGTTTTACATTGATCCTTTTACATTTTCCTGTGAAACCTGAAGGGGAGTCCAGAGCACCTAAAGTTTGCGTGTATTCACAGCTTCTTGCAGCCAGGAGGGCAGCAGTCTGATGGTATAATCTACTGTCACTTTAGAGACCAGTTTAGGCTGGACACTAGGAAAAAATCCTTCACAGAAAGAGTGTTTGGGCATTGGAATGGGCTGCCCAGGGAAGTGGAGGAGTCACCTTTCCTGGAGGTGTTAGAAACAGGCTGGATGTGGCCCTTGGTGCCCTGGTTTAGTGATGAGGTGGTGTTAGGTCATAGGCTGTACTTGGTGACCTCAAGGGCATTTTCCAGCCTTGTTAATTCTGTGATTCTCTGATGTGGTGTCTGAGATGTGCCTGAAGTTCAGCAATGTGCCACAGGCATGTAACCCAAGCCCTGGATCTGCAATAAGGGTGGATATCCTGGCAGGATGGATAGCCTAGGAGTAGCCCTCAATGCCTGCGCTGGGCTCCATGAGTCATTCCCTATGGATCTTTCCCATCAGCCCCAAGGGAGCTCACAAGATACCCAAAATCTCTGAAGAGATACAGCAGCACCCCTCACAAACAGCTGAATTTGTTAAAATGTGTTAAAATGAAGTTAGCTCTGGCTGGCCTAAGCCACAATGGATTTTCCATTAATTGAGATTTTTTTTTAATAAATAGTAAAACATAGAGATCCTCTGTCGACCAGTGAGCGATATTTCTATTTACATCACTCAGAGGTGTGACCAGCTAAGGGCTGGGAGCAGTGTTGGTGATTTTGCTCAGCTTCAGTCACTATCTGACATGGTTATACTGCTTCCAGAAACTGTCTTTGCAAGACTTTCCTCATTTCTTCCAACCTTAAGGCAGCTTTCCCCAAGGCAGAGCCCTGCCCCTGCCCTGCCCTTGAGGGTACAGGCTGTCTGAAGTGGAGTCCCCCTGGTCTCCCACAGTGCCTGTCCATGAAGATTAAACCAGAACTCAACCCTCAACTTGTTCTTTTCAGGTTGTCTGGAAAGAGGAAATTTCTTTTCTTAAAGAAGTTTACTTTATTTGTCAATATACTTGTATTTCCTCAATAAAGGCATTTTATGTACCAAGAGAAGGTTAGCTCCCCCTCCTCTTCTCATTTAAGGGCTAATTCATATGCCAGCTAATTTGTTCTGGCTATTATCACAATTTATTTCCGTTGCTACAGGGCAGCCAATAACTTTAATAAAGGAGGTTCCAGTTACCCAATCTTCCCAGTTAATAATCTGCAATTGAAATACACAGAATGAATTGTCTCCCACATGCTACAAATACAGAAAATTACCATGCTGTAGTGTTATCACTACCACACAGGTACAATTAAATGTGTGTTATGCATGGAGCTGCACAGAACACTACCAGTAATGTCAAATGCAATTAAAAAGGAACTATTGTGTGGCTCCATCTGAAAAATCAGCCTGTTTGTATGTACTTTACACAGGATTACCCACTGGATAGGGCAATATTGAATCACTTGGTGTTTGGGATTCATGGGAGAGAGCTGAGTAAACAAAGGAGCACAGCCTGCCACAGGGGCTGTTAATAGTGAGGAGCTAAGGCTTTCCACCTTAAAGAAAGCATGAGATATTTATTTCCTGCATCACTGGAACACTGTTTGTTCATTAATGGTGACCTTATTGGGTATAGGCACTGTTCAGGGGGTTGCAGGGTTTTGCTCAGCCATGTGCACTATCCTTCTCCTACAGAAGTGACAGTTTTATACAGGTCCCCTGCTCTCTTTAATATGATCATCTTTCCAGCGCGTTATGCTCTAGTTCTTCTCCCTTTATCTTAAATCTCAAAGTCTTGACCTTCTTTTTATACCCCCTGTCAGCGTGAAGACACCCCAGATCCAGGCAATCACTACATTAAAGCTGCTCCCACTCTTCCCTTAACTCAGCTCTTGGAAATAAAATCATCTCTTAAGACCCGTGACTATATTAAATAAATATGAGCTTAGCTTTCTGATTGCTTTTATTTGGTGGTTTCTTTGCTTACAATGCAAAACTGCAATATCCTTGGACCAAATTCCGTGGTGACTGAAAGCTGAACAAAGTTCTGATAAGTCTCTGTCAGCTGCACTAATCATCCTTATCCCCATGTGTGGGGGACTTACCAAGCCAGGACAACACTTGGGAGGGGACCTCTCAATTATGGGCATTTTAAAAAAGAAAAGGAGTTACTTCTTGATTTAATTTAATTCCTTAATTCATTATCCATTTAATTGAGGATGCTAGTGGGAAAATATTTTTTATTTTCTTTGAAGGTAACAGGATAAGCAGAGGAATCCTGGTTGAGAGAACTCCTGGAGCTCTGGGTGCTGTTCACATCGCTGCAGTTATCACACCTCAGCATGGCACTGACCCGAGTGCTGTGTGCTGTGCGAGTACTGCCCCTGGCAAAGCAAAGGGAGTCCAGGAACAGGTGTTACCCCATGGTTTTTTATTATTCCTGGGTGCCTTTTCGATTATTTGATTTAGGCGCTCAAATAAACATCACATTTTCAAGAAGGAATTAAAAACACTGCCCGAAAATGCCTTCATTTCACTTTGGTCCTGGTGCCAGGCTTTGCCAAAAAGAAGCATAAAGTGCAGTATTTCCTTGGATAGAGCAAATCTTCCCAGCTCCACCCAGACCACAGGAGCTCCAGCATCTTACCCCTATCAGTGCTGAGCTGGTATTTTTATTCCTTCATTGCAATGCTCAAAACAATTGAAATGGCAGCCTAAATAACAGCTATTCCATTAAATTATTCAGAATTTGTTCCTCTAAGGGAGAGTTTGAGTGTTGTCTCTCTCAGAACTGCTGAGGTCTACAGTTCTGGCTTCCTGGGCAACATTCCCCAGAGCTGGAACAACCCTTTCTGGATGTAAGTTTGGTAGTAATCTTCTTGTGTTGGAGCTGTCAACCAAAATTCAGACTCAGAGCACATCAGCTCATCCCAGGGCCAGTGTGTTCCTTGTGTAGCTGTTGTAGCTTTTGGAAAGCAGAGCCCTCTGTAAAGTGAATGAGCTGGTGGAGGGCAAATGCATCATGGAGAGGGCTTGATGTGGCACAGTTCAGGCCAACATTGTTTAAAATGTCATAATTGCTGTGGAGTTACAGTCTCATTGAGTGCAGTGCATGCCATAATACTGGGGGGGAGCAATTGCAGCATGCCTAATTGTTGCCTTCCTTTCCCTCTGCTTTCTCCCTGGCCCAAGTTCATGTGCATATGTTGTCCTGTGGGTGAAAGCTAATATAACATGAATTAAAGAAAATTGCACTACTCCCTAACGTCCAAATCACACAGACTGATTTGCATTTACTTGTAACTGAAAACACATGGCTAGTCACAGTTTAAGAAAAATAAAAAAGGATTACGACAACCTCAGACCATGACTGAAAGGAGTTATTGAGCCCTTGCATTGTATCATTTAGCTTCACAGTGGAGCAGATTCCTAATCTCACATACAACAGGCCATCTATAATCAAAGAGTTTGCTGCTCCCTGGCTGTCCTGGAATGATCACTTAAGCATTTGTCTTGACAGATACCCAAGGATCCTCTGACAAGGGGGAGAAGCAGCACCAAAGGAAAAACCCAGGTAGGAAAACCTTTAGGAGACTGATTGAAATTGCAGGTGACAAGGGGGATTGATGGCAATGGCAATTATGCAGCCCCAGGGAAGTAGATAAGTGTTAGAGATACAAAAGCTTGGGTTCTGCATGTGATGCCACACTCGTCCCCTGGTCCAGAGAGTGACCTGCCCTCCCCTCCCAGGTGGCAGAGTGATTTCCAGCAGGGCTCTGTCTCTGCACCTCATTGTAATTCAGGGAAGGCCAGCACAGAATATTCTCACTGTTCTCATACCCCTGATGAGATTGTTCTGCCACGACACAGTCAGTACAGTGCCTGAGAAAATTACTTTGTGAAACGCTGGGCTTCAAACCATTACCTGAAGTAAAATGCCTGAGGCTGATTGTAAGCATGATGTGATTGCAGGTGCTTGTCTCCCTTGTCCGTGCCTGTCCTTTCCTGATCCGTTCCTTTCCTTTCCTTTCCTTTCCTTTCCTTTCCTTTCTTTCCTTTCCTTTCCTTTCCTTTCCTTTCCTTTCCTTTCCTTTCCTTTCCTTTCCTTTCCTTTCCTTTCCTTTCCTTTCCTTTCCTTTCCTTTCCTTTCCTTTTCCTCCTTCCTTTCCTTTCTTTCCTTTTTCCTTTCCTTTCCTTTCCTTTCCTTTCCTTTCCTTTCCTTTCCTGTTCCTTTCCTTTCCTTTCTTCTTTCCTTTCCTTTCCTTTCCTTTCCTTTCCTTTTTCCTTTCTTTCCTTTCCTTTCCTTTCCTTTCCTTTTCCTTTTTTCTTTCCTTTCCTTTTCCTTTCCTTTCCTTTCCTTTTCCTTTCCTTTCCTTTCCTTTCTTTCCTTTCCTTTCCTTTCCTTTTTCCTTTCCTTTCCTTTCCTTTCCTTTCCTTTCCTTTCCTTTCCTTTCCTTTCTTTCCTTTCCTTTCCTTTCTTTCCTTTTCCTCTTCCTTCCTTTCTTTCCTTTCTTTCCTTTCCTTTCCTTTCCCTTTTCCTTTCCTTTCCTTTCCTTCCTTTCCTTTCCTTTCCTTTTTCCTTTCCTTTTTCCTTTTTCCTTTCCTTTTTCTTTCCTTTTTCCTTTCCTTTCCCTTTCCTTTCTTTTCCTTTCCTTTCCTTTCCTTTCCTTTCCTTTCCTTTCCTTGAAATTTCCTTGAAATTTCCTTGAAATTTTCCTTTCCTTTCCTTGAAATTTCCTTTCCTTGTAAATTTCCTTTCCTTTCCTTGAAAATTCCTTGAAATTTCCCTTTCCTTTCCTTTCCTTGAAATTTCCTTTCCTTGAAATTTCCTTTCCTTGAAATTTCCTTTCCTTTCCTTGAAATTTCCTTGAAATTTCCTTTCCCTTTCCTTTCCTTGAAATTTCCTTCCTTTCCTTTCCTTGAAATTTCCCTTTCCTTGAAATTTCCTTGAAATTTCCTTGAAATTTCCTTGAAATTTCCTTGAAATTTCCTTTCCTTGAAATTTCCTTTCCTTGAAATTTCCTTTCCTTTCCTTTCCTTGAAATTTCCTTGAAATTTCCTTGAAATTTCCTTTCCTTGAAATTTCCTTTCCTTGAAATTTCCTTTCCTTTCCTTGAAATTTCCTTTCCTTGAAATTCCTTTCCTTTCCTTGAAATTTCCTTTCCTTTCCTTTCCTTGAAATTTCCTTTCCTTTCCTTTCCTTGAAATTTCCTTTCCTTTCCTTTCCTTGAAATTTCCTTTCCTTTCCTTGAAATTTCCTTTCCTTTCCTTGAAATTTCCTTTCCTTTCCTCCCCTTCCCCTTTCCCCTTCCCCTTCCCCTTCCCCTTCCCCTTTCTTTTCCCCTTCCCTTCCTCCTTCCTATTTTATTTTATTTGGGGTTTTTTGGAAATTCTTTCCTATTGGGATTGTTTGTTTTTCATAGTTCTGGGATCATCAAATTGATGGATAACTCTAAGTAATGAATCCCATGGCTGCACTATTGAAATTATCTCAACCACCAAAATGTCTGCCTAATCTACATCAGAGTCACTGCACCCCTTTGGTGCCCAGATAAATCAGCTAAGCATAAAAAAAGTACTCCAAACACTCATTTCCAAAGATCTGCAAGAGTGTTTGCTGGTCTTGAGTGTAGTTCTACAGCTGGCAGCTCTCTGGCAGTGTTTGTGATGGAAACAAAAGCTGAGGGGGAACATGTGAGGAAACCTCTCTCTGAAAAAAAAAGAGTGATTTTATTAAAATTTGAATTCTGGTGGGTTTTTTCTTGTTTTCTATTAATTTCTAGTGCCAGTATGTTAATATTCTCACTGAAGGAAATAAAAAATGCTTTTAGGAAAAAAACAAGTCTGTTTTCCTGTTCTTTTAATTATCCTTTCTTTTCGCAGTGGCTTATCTTACTTGAGGCACCCAGAACGTCACAGACAGGGGGACACTCCCAGTCTTTCTGAAGTGATGCCCAAAACAGAAGCAGCAACGTGAAAGCAATGTCAGTCCTGGTGCCCCACACTCATTCTTTCATGAGGTCATGCTCTGATCCAGGCCATTTCTGGAATCAAATTCCCAGCTGTGGCTTGCAAGGGAGGACAGCCCAGCCTCCCAGGGAAATCCCCTCAGCGATGCTGAGCTGAAGCTTAGGGGACAGTTCTTTGTGCCCTGTAGTGGTGTGGGCATTTGGGGTTCAGGCTCACACAAAATGATGAATTGGACTTGGTCCCTGGACTCCACAGGGGAAGGAGTGGGGGCCAAGGGGGAGTGGGACCCTGCCCTGGGCAGGGGTGATCCAGGCACCAGCTGAGAGGGCTCCTGAGCCCTGCAGATCTGACAGGGCCATCTCATGGGGCTCACATCCATCCTCACCCTCACCATCCATCCTCACCCTCACCATCCATCCTCACCCTCACTATCCATCCTCACCCTCACCATCCATCTCATCCTCACCATCCATCCTCACCCTCACTAGCCATCCTCACCCTCACCATCCATCCTCACCCTCACCATCCATCCTCACCCTCACCATCCATCCTCACCCTCACCATCCATCCTCATCCTCATCATCCATCCTCATCCTCACCATCCATCCTCACCCCTCACCATCCATCCTCACCCTCACCATCCCATCCTCACCCTCACCCATCCATCCTCATCCTCACCATCCATCCTCATCCTCATCATCCATCCTCATCCTCACCATCCATCCTCACCATCCATCCTCACCCTCACTATCCATCCTCATCCTCACCATCCATCCTCACCCTCACCATCCATCCTCACCTC